>CM068832.1:90789426-91989426 GCA_028554795.2 Sinohyriopsis cumingii
TATCGTAGCGTAACAAACTATTATGATTAATTTTTTTTGCCACGGGTTTCTCGAAATAGATACTATCTTTTAAAATTAACTCCTCTTTCAAAGTAAGCAGGATTTCGTGTAGGAAGGTATTACTGAGCAAAATGCGATACTATTGTCAGTTTTAACGGAGCTGACTTTCGAAAGAGAGGATGAATAGTTTTAAAAGCAAGCTATTGGTCAGCCCGCCATTCCTTCAAGCACTAAATTCTTACTTGAACTGAAACTCGTGCTCTCTATCATTAAACATGAACTGGTCAGCTACGGACCATATAAACCATTAAATATGTTAGACTGTATGGACATCGCTCTTTCGACGTGAACGGGGGGTGGGGGGAGAGATTTGTAGTTATTAGCAAGGTTATATGTAACTTTATATCTGTATGGATGATGTGCAAAACATACAAAGCTCTAGACGATTTGGCGTTTAGGAGACAGAATGTATTAAAGAAGCATCGACCTTATTCTAAACGTATTGCTCAAGGTAAATTTTGATAACAATCTGCTTCGTGAGCAAATGTAGAGATATGATTGTATGGAGCTGTGTACTCTTTGTTAGTTGGAGATGCCTTTAGAACTAATTTAGATGGATAAAGAGACAAGCATACATACAGACAGACAGACAAGGCTTTTATTATTTGTATACTTACTTTCTGGGTCCAAGCTTTTGAGCAGGATTCCCTCAAGAAATGTTGGCTCCTTTATGTTGTTCTTTGCCCTTTGCCTCCATTCTTTCTTAAGAGTGTCTTCATCGGTGTAGAAGTGCATTTTAGCCTGGATTTCGAACATATTATGATATCCAGACATTCTCTCTATAATGTGTTTATGCGTTAATGTATTATCTACAAACCTCTACCCCATTGTCAAGGTGTTAAGGTTTATTAAATCTGTACTAACGTGAATTATTATTACAATTCCCATGTTTTATATCATCTGATGAATCATACCGAATTTTAAAATATAGTTGTATAGGTTTATTGACGAAATGCATAATAAGGAAGCTTGGAACGTAGCATGACAGTATGTCTTTATATTCCTCAAAATATCCTCTCTTTTATCATGTCGTGTCACTTCACTAGATACATGCAAATCTAATATAATACTAAAGTTCTTGATGAAAATTGTATATGCACTCGTTTATACGATCTCACGAAATAATAAAATATTCCACACATTCACGTGATGAATCCACGACAACGATGGACTGAATACAATGAAGCAGCTCTATTTGCCAATTGCTTTGGAATGTATCTTCTTGAGAAAATATCCAAAACGCCTAAATCCGTAATACGTTATGGATACGTTTTCTTCACCTGAGATAAAGCTGCTACGAAACACAACAATCTTTGAATCTTATCTTGCTGTTATTGAGTGTTAATCTCCACCGTAACTCCACTCATATTTAGTATTCAGGCAAATGTTAGGAGTGATAAATTCCTTTTAAATATTGTTGCCAATGCATGCATGTTTCCATCCATCCCGCTAGCATATAAGTCATATTTCTTGACTTACTTCGATACTAGTTTGGCCTGCTTGCGCATCCTGAACTCTCAAATAATGAGTCGGTAGAGAAAACAGCGCAGTATACAACTTGTGTTAGTATTTGATTATCGGGATTTCATACAAAAACAGATCGATATGGGTAGAGCCGGTTATTCTTTCAGTGCGATGGTATACTTCCTAATTCTAGGAATGAGGGAACTGAAGCGATAGTCACATTCAGGAGTTCCGGCCGGGGTTAATTATTCTTATCAACAAGGCAGCACTACCAAATCACGGACGTAAGGAATAATCAGCACATCGTCCAGTTCCCGTTCTTCCAGTTATCGTTAGATTTTTCCCGTGGATCCAAGCATTAAATTTCTAAGGAATTGCTCGATGAACATTAGTTGATTTTTTTTATAATTATTTATTATTAATCTTTGAATGTGAAGTGATTTCATTTGTCTTACTAAAGTCTCCGTTACTTCAGCTATAAACATACTGTACGTTGTAACCTTGTTTGATTTTAAACACCACATAATTAAATAGTATGGCAGGGCCCCTTCGCTTTGTGTACATTATGCGGATATCAAGACAACAGACAATAGACAATGTTTGTTCGGCACAGGTCATGAATGTTACCAACGAGGAGTACCAAGTAAATCAAAAATCAATAAACATAGCCGTAACATGTATGTCACGCTTTAACCGGAGTAATAATAACTTAGATAACTTCGTGGTGTAGTAAGCATAGTGTTCTAGACAATATATGTTGAGAGAGAGAGAGAGAGAGAGAGTCCGTATTAATTTCAATATCCCGAATGGACCTTGTGGATACATTACAATAGCCCGAGAATACTGTGTGTATTCATTGCAGTAGCCCGATCTGACTGTGTATTCCTTACAATAGCTCCAATGGACTGTGTGGATACATTACAATAACTCGAACGGACAGTATTCATCACAATAAACGGAATGGAGTATGTGGATATATTACAATAGTCCGAACGGACTGTGTGGATACGTTCTCAATTAATTGATTTGAAAGGTTGATAATAGTATAAACAACAATATATCACTATCAACGGTGAATAACATACAGTACTACTGAAATTCTTTCGGAACAATCTATTGTTTTGGGCTTGTTATTTACATTTAGAATTATTTGCGGATTTGATTCATAATACTATAAATGTTTCTTAAATTCTAACTTTGAAACAGACAAATAAATTAATTATTGATTTGTAAGCGTCTCTTAAATTTTACTTTGAAACAGAGAAATAAATTAATTGTTGATTCTACTAAAATTTTTAGTTTAACATATAATGCAGTAAACTTTGTTTCAAGGCCTACCCAGTGATGATTTGAGTATATGATAAAATATGATAAAGGTCGAGTTACTTTAACTTGCCAGACATTCAATATTATTTGTATATCAGAACATTTGAGACTCTTGGAATCCATTCGGAACATTCTGTTCTTTTGGATACCTATAGTATTTGTTTAAATTTTGTCCATGATTGTAGATTGCAATGATAATTTATGAACAAAATATTACATAGCTATTTTGTTTCATGATTACATATTATGTTTTAAGATAATGATCATTTGTAAGCTATAACTAGGTTGTTTACATGGATTTAAGTTCTAAACTCAGCCTTTGTTATGAACTTAGAAGTTCTAAATTTTCAAGACTTGTTTACAGCTTGGTGTAAATTTTCTTTGAAATGATTGAGTATTACGTCATAAGAGAGGTGGTGATGTACTGCTGCATATATCAAGTAAGGATGCATTGCGATATTGAGTCTTGGAAATGTATTAGAAAGCAATATGGAACAATTATTCCTAGCCCTATTCCTGTTCCTATTTTATTTTTAGCCTACAGAAGTATTTACTGTTGTGTATAATTTTAAATATAGAGGTATTATTTATTTAAATTATTTATTGGAATTACAAAGTTCTAATATGACTGTTTGGACTAAAATACTATTTTCGGATTATTGTGAATGTATTCAAAGACGTTCTGGATCACATTATTGTGGCACATCAAGGGTGTTGGCACTTCAGCACGTTCAGGGCTAGTGGTACATAAGTACATTCAAGACCTGGAATTCATTAAGAACACTCTCTTATTTTGAAATTCTGATAGAACTTTTATAATTATTTTGGATTTAAAATACTGCACGTTCCTCTTAAATATTCATTGTTTACATAGAAAAATAAATCATTTGTTGAAAGCTACTAAACACATTGATTTTGGCTTCTTTCTGTTGCATAATTTAAGTCCATTGAGTCGCAATACTATACTTTGTTTTGCTTGTGATATGTAGATATGCTTAGACACCAGGCTTAATCTGTTTTGATATGATGAGATCTCAGAGACTTGCTATATGAAACAGTGCAGTGTTGAATTTTTGTGTGTTTTTGTTCTCATTAATTCTAATAGATTTCATAATATATTGCATGAGGCAATTACAAATGGATTTCACGATTTTGTCATACTTCATGTTCTTCCGAACGTATGTACGTGTTTGTCTATCTTTCTGTCTGTCCGTATGATTATGTATGTCTCTGGTCATGTCCATGTTAGATTATCTATTTGTCATTAAAGCATTAGTGCTCGATGCAGGATGTTAAAGTGCGCATTATGATATCGCCTTCAGAATTATATATTAGCAGGAAGAGCATGACATTGCCGCAAGATTTATGGCCAAAAATAAAATAAACATAAAATGAATGGAATGTTAGGGTGCTACATTTAGCCCCATAGTCAATGGGATTATCTGAAATTAAATTGGCCACATGTCTTCTAACCTTTTCAGTAATTGCATGCAAAGCTAAAGTGGTATTTTCTCATTATTTTAAGTGGACTTCACTTTGCCTATTTACCATGAGTCCATGGCATCCTTCTCGATGGAACGACTCAGTTAAAAATTGCACATCGACATAAGGATTAGCCAATTTAAAATTTGGTGTCTTTTTTGTCGCTGTGTAATCTTAACTTTTTGTTTATCTTACCGATTTCAATGTTAAAAATTATTTACCATCTTAACTAGGAGCTTGGTTAAAGAACGTCTTAACTCATTTACATGCCGAAAGTAACACCATGCTGCTGCATAGGTCTACAAGCAAGATGCCCAGAGGACAGGCAAGATACAAAGGGGAGAGGCAAGCAAAAAACGCAAGTATTCTAGATAGAAACATTTGGACCTATACCAATCATACTAAAACTGGAAACAGACTGGGATAATGTGGATCTTTCATTCGTTTGATCGAGACACAAGTTTAACTTCAATCAGTATTTAGGTCTTTGCTATTCTTGTATCAAACACATAACAAAGATGAAATAAAAACACTCTCTTTAATCATAGTCGTAAATCCATTTCTTCTATGGATAGAATTCGAGGTGCAGGCAAGCGTAAGAGAAAAGTGGCAGCCAAGCATAATATTTACAACAGGTTTGCACATTCAACTGAGGGTTACGGGTGTTATGCTGAGGGTGCACGAGCGTTCTGCTAAGGGCGGACAAGCGATAAACCAAAATTTGATTCTCTTTGTGACCTAAAACAAAAGGTACAAAATGCATGTATTTTCAGTGCTTAATTGTCGCCCATTTTGTGCGAGCACAAATCGCTCATTATCAAGAATCGATCTTTTTTATGGATGAATTCATGAAGTGACAAAACATTAAGTTGGAGGAAAACAATGCGAGACAAAAAGCTTTCTGAGTCATTCTAGATAATCATTAATAACAGTGTGAACAAAGTTTTAAAATTTCCTGGTTTTTATCTCAGACTTCGTAATGATATAAAGCGTTACGTTATAATCGATTCCTTAGAATATCAAATAAGAAACTTGAAGGGTGAATGATAAAGCTTATTTCAAAGCAGAACCTGATCAAAACAACTATATATTAATGACGAATATCCTTTGTTTAAACTGTATTAATGATAAACATCTATATTTAAACTGTACTAATAATGAATATCCCTGTTTAAACCGTATTAAAAATGACGAATATCCAGGTTTAAACCTTATTAATGATGAATTTTCATATATAAACCGTATTAATGACGAATATCCATGTATAAACGATGTTAATGATGATAATCCATGAATATCGGGCATGTGGATGGGGAGAAGTGCCTGGGATGTAGGGATATAATACAAAATGTATATCTCTCTTGTGTGTTTAAATTTTGTCAATGACTGTAGATTGTACTTTGGGTTAATGATAATTTGTGGATAATATGTTTACGTACCTAACTTTAGTCCATGATTCTAATTCGTAAAAAAGTGCTGATATAGCTTTATGAGTTCAGAATATTCTGAAAACAATCGAATTTAAGTTTCCGTTTAAGAAATGACTCGCATCTAGGGAATTCCAGAACATCCTTTGGTGTCCGAACACAATGGATCTTACGGAAGCCCATTAGTGACAAATAGTGTCTGTCAAAACATAAATATATTGCGAATAAATGCAATACTTATTGCGAATATTCGCAATACTATTGCAAAAAAATGCAATACTTTGCGAGAAAAGCATTGCGAAAATTCGAAACACAATTGCGAATAAACGCAATATTGATTGCGAATATTCGCAGTATATTGCGAATAAACGCAATACATTGCGAATAAATATACTACTATTGCGGATATTTGTGATAAAATCTTGCGTGGCGAGGAAGAAAATTGCTACGTCTTTAGAGATTTGACTACATGCATCTATGGATTTTACTGCTTTTATAAAGTTGTATATTTCCTTTGGATTAAATTATTCAGAGAGTATTTGCTGTTTGGCAATCAATCATAGGATTGTTATCAATATGAGGACATTGAAACGAAGGCTGACGGAATTGAGATTATATAGGAGAATGTATCCATCAAACATTTTGAAAGTAGCTTTATACAAAGCGGAACAGATCAGTGAAAATCAGTGAAAATGTTTACTTGCAGGATTTTGAACTTCAAGATCTGACGTTGCAGCTTGCTTTCTCTACATAAACTAATATATATATATATATATATATATATATATATATATATATATATATATATATATATATATATATATATATATATATATATATATATATATATATATATATATATATATATATATATATATATATATATATATATATATATATATTAGTGAATGTAATAGAAGATCAGAAAAATATAAATGCTATATTCCTTCTAGCGTTTTCGCATCATCTGTATGGATGCTCTTCAGGTGAATACATCATTTCTTTACAATAGTATTGTAAATAAATAATCTGACGTCATTATAATATTAATTACATCATTGTTTTTACGGCAAGGAATTAACAACCTCACTACATCAATATACCACACTTGTACACAAAATTAAATTAAATTTTGTTGAAATGTCATGAACGTGCATTACTGTATTGTTGATACAATGTCAAATGTGATTCATACAATTTAAAAGTTAAAATGTTATTCGGTCATCATGATATGAAAATGTATCTGTGTGTTAATACAATGTACCGATAATCATGTATTAATTTGTATAAACAATTAACTCGAGCTACATAGGTGTTGAAGTAGAGTACGTATGAAATGCAGTTCCTTTTCTTTAATTAAAGATTCATTATTAGTTAATAATTTATAAAAGGGAAAGACTTTGAAATCTCCCCCTGAACAGTTATGTATATGTTTATTGACTTTTCATAAATCGAGCTCTTCTATTTTTGTATGTCTATGTACTGTCATTCCCTTGTTTCAATTTTCTTCTGACGTATGTAAAAAGCTTCACACAGCACACATATCAATGCAAAAATCACATCTCTTGAATTGCAATTACTGTCTGTTTAACTTTAAGTAGCTTACCATTTTAAAATTTTATTGGGTTTCCTTCCGTTATATTGGAACAAATTTTGCATCTACTCGTACCACGTTGGTTACTCGGGCCTTTCTTTAAATCGCATTAAATTTAGATCTAGTAAGAGTTTATTCAAAATGTTTGGATTGTCTTTTACTATAATTATTTTTCTGTGTTTCCAAGATATTTTTCATTTTATCACTACGTTTGAGTAATTGTTCACTCGTTCATACCAGCGGTGTTATATTTGTATTCCGTGGAATTTAGGTTGTAATTAAAGGGATTCCATTTCATGATGGGTTTATGTTTTTACTGATATTTTCCTTGATTGGTCCGTTTCTTTTCTTATGTTACGTGTTTAGGCTCGAATAAGCAGTAACACAAGAAAGAGTGAACACAACAAGCTTTGAAAAATTTAACAACTAACTTTTTCCCTGGAAAAATACTGTAATAATAAAAAACAAATTACGCTTTCAAGAATCAAATTTAAATATAATCCAAGAATTATCCACGAATAAATTTGAGAAGGCCTAATAATAAAATGTTCTAATGAATTAAAGTTCTAGTCCCGACGAAGAATCCAAGATAGAAGGCGATGACGTATGATGTATCCTGTTCAATGTTGTTGTCTACAGTAGCAGCAGAGGGGGCGAATCGGACATTTTGTCCAATCGTTATTTTGCTTAATTATTACTTTCTGCACTCAACGATCTAGTGTCGTCAGCGCCTGGTAAAAAAAAAAACGACGACGTCGTTGGGGGATCGTCCAAACGTCATTTGGTTTAATTAACACCTTCTGCGCGTCGATCCCCAGCGTCGTCAGCGTCCGGTAAGCACATCGACGACCGCGTCGATGTCATCGCCCCCTCTGCTGCTATGATCTTACAAACAGAGTGATCACTAACTCCTCCTCTTGCAGATCAATTAGGTTATTTGACTGATCGGTAATTCTAAAATTAATTCTCGTTAAAAACCGATCATGACATCGCATATAGACCGGATTAATCGGACTCTCAATGATCAAAAATCCCGGAGGGGCTGTTGGTGAAAACGAATAAAGGATATATCCCTGTTGAGCCTGATTTGATTGCTTGGTATCCACCTGGTAACTTCCTTCGATAGAATCACACACTAGATTAATCGCTATCACCGATGCAATATTTACGTTGTATGGAGCAATATGCCTACCACCATCTCCGTTATCGTGTCTGAGGATAGTTGATGGGGGGGTGTCCGCGGGTGGATTCTCAGGCCATCCTAGTATGGTTCTTATTGAACTGTTATAAATATCAACCATATACCCCGGTGTGCTTATTTCAATCGTCGACGATAACGTCGGTTCATGAACCGTAATAGCGATTTTTGATTCCTTTCCTGTGATCGATTTTATCCTGCGTTGAAATTCTTTATTGATTTGCTCTATTTGGTATGACCCAGTTGGTATTGTAACCTCCTCCCAGTTTGGGGTTCCATCGGGTTTATTTGTCCGTGCAAAAACCAGCGAGTTATTAGGTTGTTGTCCGTTAAATGCGTTCGCTCGAATATTAGGCCAACTGTGATATATTCGCAATTTTGTCAGCGCTATTTCCTTCACTGGAACCGGCGACGGGAAGTTCACACTGAATTCGGGTTTCGTTGACGTTATTGATATCATATTTGTTTGTACCGGAGTGGTGTTCTCCGCGATCCGCTGAAGTAATTGAAACCCTTCGGGGTTCAGCGACATTATTATTATTCGTTGTTTTTAGTGTCTAATTTCAACAACCAGGTGGTTCCGGCTTCCAGTTGAAAATCCTCGATTTTTGACATCGCGGAGCTATACAACTGGACCATCGTGGAGAATTCAACATCGGATATGAACAAATTATCAATCGATAATGAGATCAACCCGGATAATTTCGAGTACGCGTCGGATACTATTTGATGTTTTACTGTATACTCGTCGAGTTTTTTCTGAAAACACGATGATATCTTCCTAGTGATTGCGTTGGCGACTCCAGCAACTGTTGTCATTGCGGAGACAGCGATTGGAACAGCGATCGGGGCTATCGTGGTTACCGTGGATAAAATAACACCGGTACCGGCTACTATGCCCGACAGTGAGTACACGACCGCGTCGATGGTGGTTATTTTTCTGCGGTATTTTTTTATTTTTGCACGGTATTGTTCGGAAAGCGTTTTTAAGTTCGCGGAGAATTCTTTTGCGGTATCGAATCGATATTGATGTGACGTCGGTGATACCTCTGATTCAATTTCCTTGGTGGTCATTTTTATTTTAAAAGAGCTAGTGTTTTTAATTACTTAGATTCGCTGCAAATTCCACATACCATGTAATGTTTGCCCCGGCTAGATTTCTATCAACGGCATAAATTGTAAACTTTTCAGTTGCGTTCTTGTCTATAATTGTTGATATTGTATTGTTAAACCCGGATGAACTCGACGATAATATATTAAACTGCATCATTGAAACCAGTGTCAGTCGATAAATACCCTTAACAGTTGCGGTGATATTTACTGTATTCTGTGTAGGAGTCCAATCGAATGATCCATGCCGAATTGTGTATACTGTGTTGATGATGTTCTCATGAGGGGTTTTTATTTTTTCGAATTGCTCTGCTACTCTCGGTAGCCCGTCTTTAATCGCTTCAACATCAGTTCTGATTATTCCTACTTCCTGCCAATGCGCGTCTATATTATTCTTGTTCGCTGCAACATTAGTTTTGATTGTTTCTATTTCCCGTGTATTCTCGGTCATACTTTTTTTGTTTGCTGCAACATCAAGTTTGATTGTTCCTATTTCATATGTATGCACGTCTATACCTTTTTTGTTCGCTGCAACATCAGTTTTGATTAATCCTATTCCCCGCCAATACGCGTCTATATTTTTTTTGTTCGCTTCAATATCAGTTTTGATTGTTCCTATTTCCTGTGTATGCGTGTCCATATTATTTATGATCGTTGTAACATCAGTTTTGATTGTTTCTATTTTCCGTCCATGCGAGTCTACATTATTTATGATCGTTGCAACATTAGCGCCGATTATTTCTATTTCCCGTTCATGCGCGTCTACACTCCTTTTGTTTGTTGCAACATCAGTTTTGATTGTTTTTATTTCCTGTCCATACGCAGTGATATCATTTATAGTTATTGTAATCTCATCCGGCTTGGTATTTTTTTTACCAAAGAATTTATCAAAGTTGTCATCGATCCTGTTAACATTTTTTCGCAACGGGGGTAAATTGGCCGACATCTCCATAAGATCCGAAATAGCATTTTTTATTTTTACAAGATTTGGTTCGTCTGCCGTCGTGGATCCCCGAAAAAATCTTTCGATAATGTGTTGCACATCGTCGAAATGCGTTAGCGTCAACACGATCCGTTCTTCATATAATTTAATTTCACTACGTAAACCCTTTAACGAATTTGACATGGTTATATAATTGTCGCCAAGTGTACTTATTTTTCCATTTATCGTCAAGATGGATTCACCCGGTTTGATTCGTCCGTCGCTGGTATACAGCGCGATAGTGTCCTCGGCGGCATCGCGCTGTCGTATTAAAACATCATCCAGTGACACATTACTGGATTTCAATTTACCCTGGCGGTCTTGAAATACAACTATTTCATCTGGGTCAACACTGGTTAAATTCAACGTATCAGCGATTTCATCCTCAATTAGTTTTTTTATGTCATCGGTGGCGGGCGTTTCCGTGGGCTTTTTCAGCGCCGAAACCGGTCGTCCCCAAATATCAATCATTATTATTGTAAATGTTATTCTCTAAAATCCGTTGAGCTTCTACGACTCCACTAGTGTATTCGTTTACAACCACATGAGGTGGTTTTCGCGATGATGAAATCGCCGCAAGTACGTTTAATACCTCGCGGCCACATATCGGTGGGTCACTTAATTGCTGTGTTGGCAGCGTGGAATAAAAAACCCGGGCTGAACACGCCCGGGCTGAACACGCCCGGACATACCGCATGAACTCTTTCGGCGGGGCTAACCCGTATGAATCAAAATAGACGATCGCACGCGGATCAATCGCGTATGCAACCCAATGAGTTCCCGCTCCGGAGGACCCATCGAGGTTAATTATGCCGGTTTCAATATTCCTTGGTGCCGCCGGTAATTGATCCCTCATAAAAACACCTCTGAAGTTTTTTATCGCTAGCGCGTTTGCGGCGTCTATTAAATCAAAATTAGACATGGGAGTCATTAAACGGTTCCCGGTAGTCTTAGACCCTTTCCCGAGTACCATGAATACGGGGTTCCCGGTAGTCTTAGACCCTTTCCGGCCACGGGTCGTTTTTTTTTGTAGCCTTTCCCGGTTGCCTTCTTCAATGCCATCCCCGCCGCGGTACCAACGGCTCCTAACGCCGCCGCCTTAGCCACTGCTGGTGCGGCCGCGGCAATCAACGCTGGAATCGCAGCTAACAGCGGAAATATCCCACCGGTCTTTTCCATGTTTTTAATCGCTGCGGCTGAGAAGGTTACTTGAACACCCTTTTTATTCCTCATCGCATCATTGAAATGTTTTATTTGACGCGCCGTTAACGATATCTTATGATTACCACCTGCCATCTGTGACGGCTTCAGCGTTATTGTGGTTCCGCATTGTTTAGCCGACTTTGATCGTAATTTCTTGACTTGACCATCAGTCAACTCTACACTGACGACACTATACGACATTTATTGTAAACGCGTTTTGTGCTTTCAATTACATGTTTTCCACTGGCGCATCAACGATTCTCATTCGTCCACCAACACCTTCTAGCAGCATTGATTTATCGCTGAGAATGACAGCAACCGCTCTATAATTAACACCACCCGGGGCTATACGAGCTCGGAAGTGTATATCAACAACGGATTGTCTCGTTAAATCAAGATGTTCCAGCGAAAAATAATAAATCGGATATAGGTTTTTAAAATCAAGTTGTGATATTTGCAAACCAGTGTCGACGTTTTGATCACGACCCATGTATGACAGCAATCGATGATACACACGTGCGATATGGTTGTCGCCGTAATTAAGCTGTATATCCTCGGATGGTTCCTGTTGTCCGTTTATTCTCAGTGAAACATCCCTGACTCCTAATTGATCAAATATCATATGGCTGCGTTCTTGACTGCCCAATCGTTCCCTATTCTGTAGCGCTATGAATATATGACGCGGGGCTGAAACACCTTGTTTTGATGCCAGGTGCCATGTAAACGTATCGGCGACGTTATCCTCTTTAGCATCAGTTGTTACCGCTAGCCAACTCAACAACGATTTTCCCCCCTGTTCCATAAATGCTAACAATCGTGCTTCCGTGGTAACTGATGGAGTCAGCACCGGCATCCACAATGCCATTTTAGTTAAAATGACTTTACCGGCAGCGACGCCAGCAGCACGCCATATTGCATTGTTATCATCGCCCCTTCGCGTCAGCGCGATTGTATGCTTAGCCCCATAGACAACTTTTCTGACATTTCTGCAGAATCCAAATATGTGATGGAGTGGAATCGCGCATGAAAACTGTCGGCGTGGTCCTTGCAACATTCCTACTCGTGCTGCGAATCCTAGATTGTAATCATTGTTGGTGCTTTTTATAATATTGAAATTAGCGCCTGGTCTTGCTCTGCGTCTGGATTGGCTGCTTCAGCCTGTGGGTCAACTGCGGTATCTCTTTCCGCCAGCACGTTAACGTACTGAAGATGGTCAGCGTTATTGGTGGTGTCCTTCGAAAACATCATAGATGGGCCCGCCGATCTTGTATAATCATCCGAGTATCTCGCCAACCCAATTATCGTTGTTGCAACATCAACCTCGCGTTCTATTGATTCAATTTCTCGCCCGTCAATAAGATATCTGGCGCTCTCAAATAACGCCATGATACCGTTGTTGACGAAGCCAACTCGAACACGATGGTCATCTGCGTATGGTGCATTATCGGCGGCATTTGTCACGAGTTCTCCCTCAATTTCGATAAACGCTTCACACGGCAAAAAATATTTACTGGTATCTTGGACTTGAAGTTCAATTCGCGATCGTAGGTCGGGTTGTGCAGCATAATAAGAATAAAATTGATAATCACGAACAGAATCATCCCTGCGCACTGGGGCATCCATATCAAACGCGGGATCAGCGGTTCGCGCAAACATTTTATTATTTATCATGTTGACGTTTTCAATTGCGATTTTTTCGTCGTAGACCACTTCCCGCTATCGCGTTCATGAGCGCGTTGGTTGCCGCATCGGCTGATGGCGAAGTCGCCAACGACGGAGTCGTCGCCGCCAACGACTCTAATTTTTCTTCCACGGCGTTATTTATTACTTTACTGACATTCGCAGGCATCACTGTCGTTGATGGCATCTGTTTTTTTCTTGAAAATCTCTTGGATTTCACCAACGACATTAGTTTGTCCCGCGCGGCTGAAAGCGCCTTTCCGGCAACATCTCCAATAGCACTAATACCCTTATCACGAATAACATCAATAGCCTTCATTCCTAATTGTTTGGCTAACGGCGCTACTTTTGGAGCCATTCTTGTAAATAACCCCGCAATGGTGCTACCGAGACCATCTCCATAGTACGCGCGGTAAACAGGCAATCGCGAGTTTACCACGTAGACGAGTACTGGTTTATCATGGTTGTAGTGTATGATCATCCTTATTAAAAACACCAGTTTTCCAATTAATCATCCACGAGTTCGTCTATGAGCGTTCGATATGCATTAATGTCCATAATACCGCCTGCAAATAACCGCTTGCAAATATCAGCGGCCTCATTGATTATTTCCGGAGAGTTATTTCCGGCTCGTTTTCCTCCAATTAGTACCTCTAGCCGTGATATATCACTGAGAACACTACCAGGACAGGTAACGCCGTAGGATTCTTTACCAACAGAGTATCCTTTTCCTTTTTTTGGTGTTCTACTCTTAACTTTCTCGAGGAATTCATCGTAATCGGGATCACCACGATGTGGTAATGCGTCTCTATGTTTACTCGCTAAATACACTATTCTTGCCCAGTTCTCCGTCGAGGTTATTTTTTTCTTGTAACCTTCATTGATATACTCATCTCGAATGCTCTTAGTTGATGTTGTAGCAACAAAATTAACTAATTCTTCATCGTCGTCGATGTCTCTAATTTGATCTATTGCGGACTTTTTAAGAAAATTACGGGGTATATTCCCCTCTTTCTTTTTTTCTTTCGGTGTTTCTTCTTGTGGTGTTTCTTCTTCTGGTGTTTCTTCGGGTATTTCTTTTTCTGGTTCTCTTGCGGTGGCGCCTAGTTCTTCTTCATCGGCCATTGTAACATAAGGTTCTTGTGGTTCGGTTATAGCGAGTGGTGGTGGCCTCCGTGTTGTAGCAGCCGCTATTTTTGCAGGGAGTGTTTCTAAAGACTTTTTTGTTTGTTTTGTCTCTGCCGCTATCTTTTCAAGCGCATCGAGGACGGGTACAGTTGCCGCCGTAACATCTTTGGTCGCTTTAGTTACCGGGGCAAAGAGTTGTTCGCTTCCAACAGCAAAATCAGTTTGTAGTTGTTGCCGCGTTTGAAGTTGTTCTCGGACCCTGTCTCGTAACGGTATAAACTTTCTAAGCGCTGCTAGCCGCTCTCTGGCTAGCCGAGTAGTAAGTGATTCGCCTACCATTATTGCAATTACTCCGCAATTTCTAATTTCCCGCCCAGTGCGTCATCGGAGGCTCCGTCTATAATCCTTCTAATGTTTTTGATCTTACTAGAAATCTCCCTGCGTCGTTCATAAACACGTCCAAGTTTTTTTCGTATTATTTCAACGGCAGTAAATAGTCCAATGAATGCATTTGCGTCATTGTGGTACAAGTTTTCATTAATCGTATGTTGTAATCGTTTTATAAAAAAATACTCGCGGGCCAGGGTAAAACGCCCCCGTTTCGATTGTTCGTTAATAATCTCATAATCGGATAATATTTTTTCACTGTCGAGACCATCAGATAATTCAATTCCTTGATTTTTTAATTTTGAAATCTCGGCTAATATATTATTGATGTCTTCGATATTCATTATTCTTATAGAACATCTTGTTTTTAAATAAAAAGAAAAATGAAACCCCGTGTATCAATTCCGAAGGTGTTTAATAATTCGTTAGACGTGACCTCGTCAGCGCCATAGGCGCCGGTGACTTCATCACTCGCTGATTTCTGTTATATATGAAAATCGAATTCTATGCCCGGTCTTTTTTGAGATCGCTGAATTCTGTATTCCTTCTGCAACAAATCGTATTGAGGCGATATAAATGTCAAAATATTTTCCTGCCTCATTCATCGACTGAAATATTTTTTCCTCGTGAGTTGTTGTATCAAATGACTTTACGGGTTTTGCTTTCTTTGGGTATTTACCGGTTTGGCCTTTTTTGGTATTCTGACTTTGCGAGATAGCTTGCAAGTTTGTAAGAGAATTATCAGTCTTATTATTATTAATATGATCAATCACAAGCCCATTTTCGATTAATCCGTTGAATGCTTCAAATACAATCCTGTGAACATAATAGTTTTTTCCTCCTGCAGTAAATTGCAAGTATCCGTGATTATTTACGGTACCAACCAGCTTCTTCAGTTTGCGGTTTCTAACAATGCCGTCGCGAGACGCCTCGTAACTGACGAGCACAGGATGCAGCTGAAATTCTTGGTCCATTTGTATAATAATACTACTTGTCTAATTTATTATTTGGTTTAATTATGAATCTTTCAACGTAGTCTTGGGGGGTTTTAATGACGAAATCGGCGGTGGGGTCAATGACGGCGTTTTTAATTCGCTTGTCATAATAGCGTTTTAGTTCCCTGTATCGCTTTCCGCCACAATTAATACACAACTGCGATTTTCCTCTTACACCGACGTGGCAAACCAAGCACGGGAGGGGGCCAAGAGAACCATTACGAACGCTCTGTAAATGGTACCCGCAGAATTCACCTCTACATGATTTATTGCACGGGGTTGTCGACCCAATCATCAACCATTTGCAGTGATTCATTATACTATATTCTTTCATTTAAATACTTGTTTTAATTATATGGATGAGTTCGAGAGATTGGCAGCAATTAAGCCCCGGAAAAATATTAAGTTCAATCTCGATAGAGTCCTCAAGGACACACCAAAAGCGTTAATAAACGATAAAACCCTGTTGAATAAAATACGCGATTGTATCAATGAATTCAAGCGTGATGGTGCATCTCATAGTTGGTCAGCATTTCGAATTGATGGTGTTGTTGATGCTACCATGAACGACAACCGCGCAGCAACGATAATATCACAACTTGACGGTAAAAGGTATTTCTTCAGAGTAAAATTCATTGTCCGGGTGGAATCAGGCGATTGGATCATACGTGATAAATTTGAACCAGTTCTCAGCGACAAGAAAACAGTCATTGTCAGCCGCGACTCCAAGCCGGGGTTGTTAACCGGAATTGACAGACCATACTATGAACGAGCGTATCCTGAAACAGCAGTTGTTTATGGAATATACCCGTTAAATAAGAAACCTGATATCGGAAAACTGAAACCGATGAAACAGTCAACGGGGATAAATTGTGTAGCAGAACGAATAATAGAGCATTTTACAAATGCATGTCGAGGAAACAAATTGACTGATTTACGACGTAGCAAAATCAACCAGTGGGAACTAACCGTAAAAGAGCGTGGAGCAACCATCAGCGACATAGCGAGATTAGAAACGTCGTTGAGATTTCCAATAACCGTTACAACGATAACCGGTGAAGTATTATACGAATCGAAGTATAAATCGAAGGGAGCCCCAATCAAAATTATTGATCATAACGAACACGCATGGACGCCCGCGATCACAATATTTCCACGGGATAGAACAGTAAAGTATATACCCGAAGAATTCCTGGGAGAACAATTCTCCAGGGATGGTTTCCTCGCGGAGAGGAAACTATTTGATGCTATTGCCTACTTGTGTAAAAACGACCCTGTATCAGTGTGGTTACTTCGCAGCGCTGAAAACGATGCGGATACCTTTGATCAGTTTGTAAGACCAAACGGCGAATTATATCGCACTGAAGCATTTCACAACAGGATGAAAAAAACCGCCATGGAATTTGAAGAGCATGATGAACAACTGCTAACAAATTGTTTTACGATTCCATCGGTTGTAGCTCATGTTGCAGCAAGGAAAAATGCGTGGAGACCAACGCGCAGGGAATTTCTACCGGATGTACAATCCAGTTGTTTGGAGTATTATCACGGTGGATTATGGAACACTGAATACAACCGCGACGCTATGATCTCGGTTGATATGGTTGCCTGTTATCCATCGAGTTTTCTCGGGTATGGATCCGCCGCTGAGTACTTTAGACGATTTGGACACCCCAGTCATTTCATGACTCGTGTTGCTATTAATGGACCACTGCCTGATTTTGATTTAACCGGATTCGCTCGCATAGTATCATTTGAATTCGCGGCAGGACTTCATCGCTGTTGTTATATTTGGATCGGTAGACACATGGCTGAAAAGAGATGGCTGCCAATAGCGCTGCTACGGTATATGATTGATTGTAGCATGCTAGTTTCGTTGATTGTCAGTGACGCGATTATATCATACCGGGCACAGACTGAAGTCTGGTTACCAGAACCGGAGCGTCTAGATAGCATAATTGACGAGTCCAGAAAAAACATTGATGCCGACGAGGAATATATCATCGAATGGTCCAAAAAGATATTCAACCAACGAAACCGCGAGGCAAAAGATCTCGGTAGAAGAATAATTGGTAAATTCACACAAGGTGGAAAAAACCACGACTACAAACGATATTGCTCACGGCTGATTATAAATGACGCAGAATATGATTTCGTAATCAAGGACGCAGTGGCAAAAAATAGATACGTGAACTGCAAAACAGCTTTCTTGTCCAATGGAACGAGGTTGGGTACAGTTGTTACCTACAGCGATGGAGACAGCCCGGCGTATCCACATTTGAGGGCGTCTATGCTGGGTTATGCCGCTATCAATTTATTCTCGATGATAAATAGATTTCCCAACACCGCGGTTAGAGTAGCCGTTGATTCATTTTATATTGACGTAGCGTATAAGGGAAACGTAGCCGAGTTTACTAGTCCGGACGAGAGTTGGGGTACATGGAGAATTAAAAATGAAATACGACGCGATTATTCCCCGTCAGCAGATGTCACCGTTGAGAACAACTACTTACGCGGTGATAAATTGTCAGAATGGTCTAATGCACCATCGTGTTCTGATCCAATTTGTAGACACAAGACGGTTTATTTAAGCGGCTGTGGCGGGTCAGGAAAGACGACTCGGGCAATTGAATTATTTCGAACGCGGGCAAGTATAATCGTGCTTACACCGACCCATAGACTAGCGCGAGAGATAAAACAACGAAATGTTGACGCCGTTACTTATCACAGCTTTTTTCGATACAGCGGCGGTGAGTGGACTCCTGATCGAATGGGTGAAAAATTTATTCCCGACATTATCATCTGGGATGAGATATGTACTGTTTCGTTAGATACTTTACAAATGTTTCTTGAGTGGTTGCTGCTCGCGAATACAGCGGTAATCATGTGTGGGGACCATGGCCAACCACCACCATTTGTCGGCGAGGGTCCACATGATTGGTTGAGCGGGTTCGTGGACTATTATGAAGAAACCGATACTGATTACCGAGCACTTGATGAACAACTGCGCGAGGTTAAAAAACTAATCAGATTACAGCCGGATAGAGTTCAGTGTGAAATAATCCGCGAGGTGATTCCGGAAACGCCGTTGAATGAATTCTGGGAAACATGGAGACCAAACGATTTGATTGTAGCGAGTAGAAAGATAGTCAGAGACACACTTCAGCGGAAGTTGTTTACGTTGCATAAGGAAAAGTTTCCAACGCGTCCAGTGCCGTTATGTTATAGACCCGCGGACACACGGCGGCAGAACATTGAAGTTGAAATTCCAGCCCCGACAGCGTCGGGGACAAAAAAACAAATTCTCGTGCTGAATGATATCGTGCTCGTTGATATCGGTGTCGTCGAGGACGCGCTACGTGCCGATAAATCCCCGTGGACGCTAGGATACGCAACAACAATACATTCCTCGCAGGGACTAACCATCACGGACACAATTGTTTGGATAGTTGATAATCGCATCGAATGGTCGAATCTAGTCTATCTTGCAGTGTCCAGAGTACGAAGGATAAATCAGCTTCGAAGAATTGTTATTGACGGAGTCAGTGACGGAGTCACTGACGGAGTCACCATCGATGCAAGCGTCATTGATAGAAAACTCTCGGGTTACCGCCAACAGGATAAAAAAAAACAGCGGCGTTTTGATATTGATGCCGAATTAATAATCTCGCTACGACAACAACAGAATAATCACTGCGCGAGTTGCAATTGTATAATGAGTTGGCGTTATTCGGATAAAGACACTCGCCAATTTACCGTGGATAGGATCGATAACAGTCTCGGTCATGTCAAAAACAATGTGAGGTTGACCTGTCTTGAGTGCAATAGACGCAACGGCGCTAGTTAAGACCACGCGGGGGTAATTGAGTATCGTCAGGTATCACTTGTAGTTGCTCGCGTGTAAATGCGCGCTGAGGAGCAGTTAAATCCAGTCTATAGATCGGTGGTCTACCAGTTGATCGTGTTATCGTTGATATGTTATGTGTGGTAACACTCCAAATAGGATCAGTAGCTCTTTTTTTACCGCCTTCAAGCTCTCCTGGTTCATATAGATATCTAACAGTGACATCGCCAAGAATCGGCTTGGAAACGCTATTTATTTTTGATTTTCCGGGTATATACTCGTATTTAATCGCGTCGCTGGGCTTCATGTTGATTACTCGGGTAATCTCGTTATTTAACGCTGCAATTACACCTGGCAACCTTTTAACCCATTCACGAGATCGTTTTTCTTGGATGAATTCCTTCGCGTATTGATATCCAAATAACCGTTCAGCGAGAGTCCGATTGAATCGTTCAACAATTGCCTGATCACGATGTAGCGCAGTATGACCTCGTCGTATCGCGACGCTATGATGTTTTAGCGTTGATAAAACAGCGCCGCGAAATTCACTACCGGGATCAACTTGTAATAGATTTGGCCAGCGCAGAGGGCCTCTTCGATAAATTCTTTCAAACGCAGCGGCTACTTCAGTTGCTGACTTTGTTTTTAACGGCTCCGCTTGTTTGTATCGACTCGCAACATCAACTACGGTTAGCGCGTATTTGTAACCGTTGTCATGCGGCAAAAATAGTATATCAGCCTGATGAACTTCATTAGGTACGCTGACATCAAAGCGCGAGAAGTTGATTTGTTTAGGCGGTGGTAGATAGATTTGCCATATAGCCTGTTTGGATAACCAATTAGCCGCAGTGGTCTTTGTTACCTTTGCAGCGCTTGCAAGCTTACCAATTGCGGCCTTCCCCTTCCAGTATCCTCTCGGAGAATAATAGATGGATTCCATGTTGTTATTATAAACGCTATCGTTTTCAATTACCAGCGCCAGAAGCTCCGCTTCCAATCATTAATTTACCTTTCATAGCCGATTTTACCAACCATGAGGCTAATTTTTCTTTGACGGATTTATCAGGAATAGCATTTAATGCGTGAATTAATTTTACATCCGCGATATGACGCTGTTGCAGATCGCTACTTTTGTAAGCAACATCATGAGCATGACACGCCTTATCGATAGCGTTTATTGGATACTCACCCGGCTTGGGCTGATTTTGATCATCGAGTCTAATATCTAATCGTGTTCCGGGGCCACAGTAGTTATATCCTGGGAGGTGTTTTTCTCCTGGATACTTTGCCCACGGTGTTCCGGGGAGTTTTGCCAATTTGGCTGCGATGTCACCTCCTCGCTTTTTTTTTAAAACATCTCCGGGTCTAATAGAAATAAATCTAAATTTCTTTGTACCGCATTGTACACACTTGCCAGTAAGGGCCGATCTGTTATTTCTTGTTGTAGCGGTTGTCATATCATTTGTGCCAGTACGTACTCTACACTTCACACAATATAGATCCATAATTTATGTATAGAGATATGAATATAATTGATTTTTCGGCGACTAAAACAAGAGAACCAGTTAAGCATGTTGCAGCGTTACCAAACTCGATCCGGATGATTATCATCGGACCATCTGGATCCGGCAAGACGCAATTGTTACTCAATTTAATAATGAGATGGATGAAGTGGGATAAGTTGTATTTGGTTGCTCCTAGCGTAGATGATCAACGATGCTACGAGGTGTTGAAAGATTTCAACGAGAATGCATCAGCGATCGCTAAAAAAAATGTTATTGAGTTTATTACGGATATCAATGATGCACCGGGTATTGATGATATTGATGGCGACGTTAACAATCTAGTCGTGTACGATGATGTTATGTTAGACAATCAAAAAAACCCAGCTAGGATATTTTCCAGAGGCAGGCATAAAAACACTGACGTGATATATGTCATTCAACGATACACTCAGATTCCAAAAGTAATCAGAGATAACTGCAATATTCTTGCTGTATTCAACGGCGTTGATACACACACGCTACGAAATATTTGGCAAACATGGTGCGGCGGTGACATGGACTTTAATGTTTTTCGAAACTTTTTTAGTCATGCTCAGTCGACCCCACATGGATTTGTAACGATAAATTTACATGATCCTCGGACACGATATCGTATCGGACTTGACCAAATATTCGGTTAGTTGTAGATAACCACTTAGCAGCAGAGGGGGCGATGACATCGACGCGGTCGTCGATGTGCTTACCGGACGCTGACGACGCTGGGGATCGACGCGCAGAAGGTGTTAATTAAACCAAATGACGTTTGGACGATCCCCCAACGACGTCGTCGTTTTTTTTTTACCAGGCGCTGACGACACTAGATCGTTGAGTGCAGAAAGTAATAATTAAGCAAAATAACGATTGGACAAAATGTCCGATTCGCCCCCTCTGCTACAGTTCCTTGTAGAAACACAAGGAATAATCAATCGGTTTAGGAAATCCAAATACAACTTTTTTGAGAAATGTCTTTGTTCAAGAATTCTGTATGAGCACAAACATATTTCCAGAGAAACGAATCAAACGTTTAGAATCCAAATAATCTGAAGAAAAATTAACATATAACTCGAGAACTGGCTACAACAGAAGAAAACGACTTGAGATCAAGCGTTTTTAAGCTTAGACTGTGAGATCTCTCTCTAGGCATCACTATTAAAACTACGTAATGCCCAATTTTGGAAATGCCTCATTGCGAAATAGGGGATCAAGTGATCATGTTTGCATCCACAAAATCCGGTATCCACAGTATGACCTTGATAAAAACCAATCATTTTACCCCGAGAAAAAAGTTGTGTACTTCACTAAAATTATTTACAAGCCTAGGGTCACGTATTCATTGCAGCCTCGATCTCACTCTTATTATTCCAACAATAAAAATAAATGATAAATAACTTGTTCACGTGGCTGTTACTAATTTTGAATTAAAGTCGGGAACAAGGTGTTTACTAAAATGAACAGTCAAGGTCAAACTATTCTCTGGAAAAAGTATGCGTTCCTAGTAAACAGAACTACATTATTTTGACATATAATGAAATTAAAAAATAGAAAGATTATAAAACTTACAAACAATTAAATCGGATATAAATTAAATCAAATATACATAACACTTTTGGCTTTGAGTATTCCTTGATTGATACTTTCGTCTGGTAATTTTGCTTCCGAAGATATTGCTGTAACTCTGCCAGTCTTTGTTTTTTGTGTATGTTTGTTCTCCACAGTTGTTATCACTCTTGAGGCAAGGTTAAAAGGAATGTTCACCTTTATATGGTTTGCATGATAATATTTAAAATTGATATAATTATGCGTTTCAGTTGGTTTAATAAATGTTTCATTAGTATTATGCGTTCCAGATAGTTTGACGAGAAAGTCATGGAAAAGAATGCTTATTTTACTTTCATTATTAGTGAAGTTTATAGCTGGATGCAGGTTATTAAGTTCCTCGAAGAATACTTCTGTTGGTATATGCTTACGCCGTATGAAGAAGCAGTCGTCTGAAAGTCGTTATATACTTGTAGTAGATTTTGTAGGACTATTTGGAACTTAATTGACATTACTGTAAGTTCTTTTCAAACTTTCACATTGTATTCAGGGCAATAAACTGTTTGTTAAATTTTGCAAAACCTATTGGTTTTCACTCTTTTCTGTTAATTAGTTTAATACCAAAGAGTCGTAACTATATAACTATAGATAACCAAGGGAAGGGTGCAAAAATGCTATCACTTCTTGGACATGGATAATAGTGGCAAATGGACAAGAGTTTTAGCACCCTTATGGAAGAGACAGGCATCTTATCTGTGTACTCCTCATACCATTAAAATGAAGTTGGGCATATATTTCCATGTTGGTTCCACTATTCTTCTTATATCTTTTTGAGATTACTACATCTTAACTGATGAAGCGAAGTATAACATTTTTCCAATGCTGTCATTTTGCCATTCCAAGCGGAAACATGGGAATTAAGTTACCAGTCAGTCTGTGGAGCTTTACCATATTTGATATGAAATTTGACAAATTTTATGAAGTTACACAAGCACTTTTCCATATTTCTGAAAGCATATAAAAGGTTTTAATGTCTATAACTAGTAAAGCTGAATCTTTGTCAATTACATACCAAACTACTTGTTTGTACACAACACTATCAAAATATTTTGGGTATAAATATCTACTCCAGGCTTCATAACAGGTAGAACTGAAGTACGATGTAGGTGTTATGGATCCAAGGCAAATAAGGAAAAACAAACGCATACAGCTTCTAAATAAAAAATGAACTCGAGATCAGGTGAAGTTTTATTTTATATCTTTATAGTAAATTCCATTAAGACAAAAGAAGAGTCACAACTTACAAGACATAAGCATCACTCAAGACGAACTGTCTCTTTTCATATAAATATTTAAATATTATTAAAATGAATTTTCTTCCCTTAAGATTGGATTTGTCTCATCATCAAAAATGCAAACAGAAGGTGAATGTAACAATGAAAGTCCGAAAACTTCCTTAAACATCAACAAAACTATCGTATATCTTACCTAAAGGCAAAGACAGGTTACAAATGTGTAAATAAAAAAGGATATAAACCTGAACCTTTTGGACCACTATGAAACAAACTGAAATAAATGTAAGTTCAACTTTGAACTGACATGTGTCTCATCATCAAAAATTCCAATAAAAAGTAAAAGTAACGCAGAAACCGTAAAATAAACTACTAAAACATGAATAAAATTGTATCTAATTTCTTACATATCGACAAAGAAGGGTTATAAATGTGTAAGTAAAAAGATATGAACCTGCACCTCCTGGATCACTAAGAAACAAACCGAAAGAAATGTAAATTTACATACAATGAACATCATAATGAAAGTGAAGTTAACAGTATACCAAAACAAAGTAGCAAAAAGAGGTGCATATCTATCAACTCAGAAACAGCACAGACCCAGATATGCTGGTGTTTAGTGCTGAGTCTACGCTGCCCACATTTGGGCACACATTAATTTATGGTTAATACATTCATTTTTTTAATTCTGTGGAGTTTAATTTTACATCATTCAATGGATATTTTGCAAAATGTAGTATATACAAATATTACACATGATATAAAGTTATTCACTTGACGAATCCAATATATGATGGAGTTAGATAAATCCCAATTTGTTCATATATTATACATAATGTAATAATGCTACTATGATATGAATATGCATTGATATTATCAATATTTGTATAATCACTTATAATGTATTGCCACTTATCATATTGGGAATCATACAATACAACATTATTGCAAAATATTATTTTGTACTAATTTTATAAAAGATGACACTCTCAAGTGAATAAAGTTTTTTGACTTGTACACTAACTGATTTTATTTCTTAAATGATGCAAAGCAACTGCAATGGCTTGCCTTCACACATTCCCATGAATTGCACAGTATACGTAAGTAAACTGCTAACACCCATGCTCATTATTCATTATTATCTGTCACACATATGAGGGTCCTCCTACTGTGAGAACATATTTGAAGTTTCTTTAGAAAATATATGAAAATGTATCATTGTAATTTCTTATATTTGAACTCTGACCTGCTCCCCCATCTCCCACCAATACAAGCTGGACCTTGGACCCTTGGAACAGGAATCAAGAATGATAGCCCTCATATTAGAGATAAAGGGCCCCACAATATCCAGAACACCTTATAAAGATAAATGGGAATAGTAAAGCATAAAGTATTTATTCAATTTATGTTATACAATTACTATTGTTGGCATTAAATTAGACTGTACATTTATTTCAATGGATAACAAGAATAAGTATTAAGATACTAATAAATTGGAATGACAAAGTCATGTCCATCATAGGCTGGTTTGTGTTGGTCATGACGTGTACAGTACCATACAAGGACATCTGTATCAGTGTGTGTGTGTGTGTGTGTGTGTGTGTGTGTGTGTGTGTGTTTTAACATTAGCGGTGATAAACATATTATGTCATAAAACACGATGTCTTCCACTAGATTCAGCAGTTAAAGTAAGCAAATGTTTTGAAAAGTTCACTGAAATATTGCAAGAATGAAACCAGTGTATAATTGAAATCTGATATTGAAAACATTCTATATATCCTAACCGTAACAAGATCCAATCATTTTCATGGACAAAGCATTATATATGTTTAATACCAATGATTCTCGAGTTACAAACTGAGTGCAAGATGCACAGTTTTTTTCCATATGTTAGACCTTTTTACCTTGTATGATTAACTTATTTATAATGGTTCCATTCCGGCTGAGGCCCCCATCTTGCATGAATGAGGAAAAAATACTAGTATGAGAAAAAGAAAAAGAAAAACTAATGAAGATACATATAACAAACATTAACTCTGTGTCCTGAACTACTGAGACAAACACTTTGTTCATAATAAAAATTATTAAATATTATAAACAAAATAACCAACACTACTAAGATATCAAACAATTCAAAGTTTTTAATATTTTTATAATCTTAAAGTCCTTCCTTACACTTATTGGGTCTTACACATAAAATTAAAAGAAATTGAAAGAAAAATAAAACACAACTTGAACCAAAATATGGAGCACATGATAAATACGGTGGACTCGTGACAAATTATAGGGACCAAAGTGTCAGCTGATCAGGTCTGTAAACTCTTTTGATATCTCTAAATACTAATTTTCATATCCAATCTGAATCCCTCCACTACTTAAGCCACTTATTCCATACTTTACAGTCAAAGGAAACCATTATTTTCACTTGTGACCAAAACGATGAGACCAATCTTGTTTCTTGGGGTTTACAGATTAAAAGATATAAACTCTATCTTCAGTTAAACACGATTGAGTTTCATCTAATTAATGTCCATTCTTAACATCTTGCTGTCTAAAATATTATCAAAGTGCTCACGAAGAAGAAGAAAGTTGTCATAGCTAGTGGATAGCTCTGGTAAACAGCCACATGTATGGGCAATTGGTCTCAGGGTAAATGCAGACACTGATGGTGTAAATCTAAAATGAATTTGTTTGCCAATGATCAGATCACTTCCAGTGCAAAATATAAAAAAAATTGTTAGTTTGTCCTTACTACAGTTCTTGATGTATTGCCTCAAAGCATTAAGTGTGAACTTTGCTGCTTTTGAAGCGTCATCTGGTAATTGAAGCAATTTCGAAACCATTTTTCTGTCTGTCACATGTAAATTTATGTACACTTCCTCAAGTCCTGTGTTGGTTAGCAATGATCTCAAATAACACTGAAGTAATGGTTACCAGCACTCTCTTACAATGAAGTTTGTGCACTATCTGATGGTGAGAGATATATCTAACTAGCTTTCTGATGTTGTCGTTTGTAGGCATAATACATTCTTCATAGCTTGAAAATACATCACAAAGATCCTCTTCATCCACGCTATCAAAATCATTCAGTGCCATTTCAAAGATTTACCTATCCATAGTGGGCAGAGAAGACACAAGTTTTCAACAATTTTTCATCTTGGACATCCTTTCCATCAATGCATTTCGGAAGACAAAACTTGCGACGGTTGAATAGGCAAGTACCCTTCCTGTTTATATCCACGTATGAGAACCCTGACCACTGCCTTCCAATGATCTCTCCTCATGATATACACATTTGTTGGGATTTTAATATCAGACCCAATTGTATGCTTAGTCTCCCAGAATTCCGATACATCTCTGAAAACATCCCAGCATCCTCGCCTCTTTCAGATACAAGTTCTACTTGTAATTGATTTAATATAGGATCAAAGTTGGCGTCCAGAAAATAAGTTATCATGTCATGAAACACATGACCTCTCTTTATTATTACTTTCTTAACACTCTCATCCAAAGGAACTCTGTCATCTAGGTCTGATCTGGTATTAAAATGGTCATCCCTTGGGTGAAACAATATTTCATCTTCAGAACGGTGCTGGTCTTACATAGTTATAGGTTACTGCGTTTATATGGGAAAATAGGAACGAGTTTTTGGAATGAATACTGCACGAACTTGTGAGTGCAGTATATCCTTCCGACAAAACGAGTTCATATTTTCCCATACAAATGCAGTAACCTTTTTATTTTATGCTCATTTATTTATTCTCCCTAAGGTTTAATTATATAAACAAAATACACTTCAAGAAACAACGTTAATGAATGAATGCCGTATTCCAAACTAAACACACAAGCGCAGATTTGACATTACAAAATGACATCATTATTAACGCGCACATAGCTCCGCCCAGATAAATTTGAACTTAGTTGAGCAGTCGACAGAACTTTCGAAAGAAAATGGCGTGTCTAGTTAAAATTGAAATTTGCAGTCATATTGTGAATGAATGGGCATTGCAACGACTTTTCCATTTGATCTGGAGTGAATATATTTTGGTATTTTGTTTCGCTTCGACGAAAGTTTGTGATTTTGGACTGGATTCATCTGTACAAATTATACATGAAATACATCGGATTGAAGTGGCGCGGGACAAGCGTGTTTACGTCTGCAAATGTGTTTCTGTTTCTATCACTGAATGTTTGAAATCATAACGTGGGGAAAATATGAAGTCTTTCAATTGCAATTTTCAAAAAGACGCTATGGAATTTAATGTTATTTCATTTTGAGTGCAGTAAGGAGGATGCAATTGCACTTATCATCGAAATTACAGCACACTTTGGAAATGTGTAATCCAGATTGAAAACCTATGACATGGCTCATGCAATTCGGATTTGCAGAATTAAGAAAAAACATTTTGAGGAAATTCAGGATGTAAATCTGTAAGTATGTTTTATTTTGCCATTCTTATCACCAGCTAAAGGTTAACAGTATATCATATGCCTTGTTATTTGTAAGGACATAATCCGTCATTTATATAAGGTAGCTAGCCTAAATCAGTAACATTGTATCAACGCAAAATGTCAAGACAGCTGGGTTTTTTTTGCAATCCACGAAACATGTTTTAGTTCATTCAGAAACAAAATTTAAACAACCACAACGTAAAGAGCCTCTTACGCGAGTGTACATGATTTGTTTACAAATCAAAAGTGCTGGCGTCTGAGTCCATTGTTTATTTACAAAAGAAAATAGTTCCTTCATTCACGTGAATGCTATATGTGTATTGTCGCGCGTGTTCAGTATCGGGGAATATTGAACGATTCTGTCAATGTAAAGTTAACGGGGGGAAAAAATGAGCATATAATAAAATATAATACAACAGAAGGCATGATATTATTTTGTGTACAATTTGCATACATGTTGGCCTAACTTGCATGTTGAAGTGCATGACTGGTGGTGCTAATATTTTCAACAGATTCAAATATTGACTTAGCAACTGGCAGTGACTGAATGGGTGTGACTTTCAGCACTGATTCAAACGCAAACTCTTCTTGCTTTTGAATGAAGATGAATTGGTACTGCTACATCCAAAGAACATGTAATCAGAATGCTTTCAGCTTGTTCAGTTTGATTCTTTAGGATTTCTATTCAGAAAAGTTACATGTATGCTTATATTGTTCTCTTCAGTGAGTGGCTCAGAAACTATCGTTATTTGATTATTTGATCTTGATGAGTGAGACTTTCTGTTTTGACTGAATCTTTTGTCACTGTGACCATATCAACTCTCAGCAAGCATACCACTGAGCACTCCTTTAATTCTTCAATTGTTTCATTTTTAACTTCTCTGTTAGAACAATATTTTAATTTAAATATAAAATCCACAATAATACCAAGAGGGACATGATTGGTTGGGAAAAAGTGCTTTAGCTTTATCCAAGACTTCTTTCCAGCTATTTCTTGGCAATTCAATTTTGCGAGTTCCTCCTCCTTTTGCTGTCCTTACTTGCTTTTCATCGTCTCCATCTTGATTCTACTTTCCTATTTTCTTTAAAAGCATTTCTGTTACAATGTCTTGCCAGAGTTCGTTTTTTTCCACTTTAAAGAAGACACTCTGAAATACATTTATCCTGGAATTTTGCTGGAACTGTATCATGACAATGTCTAGTTTCCACAATGCCCAGCTTGGCACGTAAAGTTTGAATTAGCTTGGTTTTCTTTCTTTCCCTTGAAATCATGATTCCTGTTTCTTCTTAATTTCTTCATCTACAAATAACTTCTGTGCTATTCTAACACCAAGCTTTTTTAAAATCTGCACCAAGTCATCCACACTTATATAGTTGATAACTGTAAGATCCAACTGGAACAAGAAATTAAAGGGAATGACAATATCAAGCAAACAAGGTAAGAACAGGACATTTTGTGGTACAGAGGATCAAGATCACACATGCAAAGGAAGGAATCTATATACGTAGACATGCTCAGATGCATAACAATTTCCCCTCCTCTGCAATCATTTTCCATTGAATTGTGCAAGCATGAATATTTGGCAGAATGCAAGAATGTATCATTTATTATGTGAAAGAATGTTTCAAAACATCACTGAAGCTAAATATGTATTTTTTGATTATATAATAATGTGCAGTAAGATAGTGTGATTCATGGGAATGATACAACATTTTTTCACAATACTTTAGACACATCCGAAATTTGAAATTTAGCTGGGGTTTTTTTTGGGGGGAGGGGGCTAATTTTTATCATGAAATATCTCAACCAAATGATGAAAATTTCATCCTCCCGCTAGGCTGAACCAGAAACTTCCTGAGCACATGATCACACCTGCAAGTGAACCTCACACATATTAGGTATACATGATGGTAGTTAACATTTTCTTAGGGAGCAGCCTAACTTAGTGGGACATCAGTGCAGAGAGCACGGAGGGGGTGAGGCAATATCACCAGGTAAGTATTAGATCATTAAAAGTAGTTTTCCCCTCTTCTCCCCAAAATGCATTTCAATATCAATAATAAAATACCTGATGCTACTGCAGAGCTGAATTTGCGGGAGACTAATGTGCGATGGAATCCACATTGCCCACTTTCGGAGGGATGATTGGGCCCAGTGGGAAAATGCCTTCGCTTTGGTGGGCTAATGAGGAGAAAGTATTATGAGAGTACCAAACCAAGACTTTCATCACATCTTCCAAGACGAATGAGTTACACAAGACCATGAGGCAGCAATGGCTTGAACTTCATGGGTTATTTTTCTTCATGAAAGACAGGTCCCTATCAGTATGGAACTGGTAAATTATCTTATTAGTTAATGCAATCCACAAGATATGGTGGAAGCTTGAGTATCACATAAACATATCATAGAGAGGACAATATGCTTACTATCCTTTTTTCTCTTTTTAGAGGCCGCCAAGTGAAAAGGTGGAGCCCTAACTGAACATAAATGCCTATCTTGGTGATCCCACCACATACATGACTGAGGCTGTCTCAGTCGGGAATCGGGCAAGGAAAGGAAGCTGAAGGTTGGCTGAAAAATATTTGATGGCAAAGGAAAGAAACTGACTCATAATTCCTATTGAATCTGATACTGCCCTGCTTTATGTATCGGGCATGAAGCTCACCCCTTCGTATTCTAGATACTAGTGTGAGGAAGAAAACTGTCTTGATTGTAAGGTTATCAAAGGAAGTTTCATCCAAAGGTTTGGGCTGGGGAGAGAAAGGATATTTAGAGAACACAGGACGCAAGAGAAGTTTCATTAAGGTGTTTGATAGCGAGACGCTGATCTTAGCAATTTGACATACCTGATCCAATCTGCTAAATAAGAGTCCATCCCAATGAAAGGGTTGGAAATGGTAGCTCAATAGCCCTTATTAGTAAAAATCGAGTATTGTTTTTAATCTTCAAAGAAGGAGAGAAAAAACGGCGACAGTGCACACAGTGGGACAACAAGGATTGACACATTTTCTACGTCCCCAAGCAACAAGAATTACCATTTCTACTATACACCAATCATAAAGATTCTACTGGAGGAAACATATCACCTGTGGAGTTCCATGTCCCCAGCAGAGTGAGAAAACAATAAGCTGATACTGCAGTCTTGATTCTGAGTGTCTCCAATGGGAATAGGATCGTGTTTACTATTGACCAGAGGAACACAGACCAACCCTCTGTCTGTGATGAAATATACTCTCATATAGACCAAACCTTGAGATGGACTGAGCTCTGAGTTGGATAGAAGAACCATGCTGTTCACTATGGGCCAACAACAAGACAGGTATAGTCTGAGGGAACAACCAATCGTCAAAATATTGAAGGACGGGGATGCCTAATGATCTTAAATGGGATGCAACTGCACCAGACATGAAACCAGTAACCATTTATTACGCTAGAAAGGACTCAGCCATCAACCATTACGCCTGACCAAGACTGTAAAAAATGGTTTAGCCTCGCACTCACAAAATTAAAGGAAGATATATTCTCTACAGAAGGGGAAGCAAGACCCTAAATATTTCCACCCTTGTACTTAGGAAAGGGGACGGGCCTGTGAAATGTTTTGCCTGTGCCTTTTTGGTGCTCCATTCTTGGGCCCACCTGCCTAGGCGGAGCTCTGAATTAGGGCTGTTATTTACACTGGGGCTGCATTACACTGGGGCTGCATAACTTTAAACAATTTAACCGATGGACCCTGAGAGCAATCAGGATGATTCCACTTCTTAGCTGGTTTTGATGAGCAAGAAGAGGATGCTAGGAACCAGTGTTGGCGGTCTCTCAAAGCAAGAAGAAATCGAATGGATGATACATCCTAAGATAGTCTCTACCTCCAGGGTGGCTGCCCTAAGAAGGTACATATTGTGATCTAGTAAGAGCTTGGAAGTTGCCAGAGCAACATCCCTGCAGAGATGAAGAAGATCCACATGGCCATTGACAAGGACAATTCATGCCTAGATGTTTATTCCACTGCTTCCAAGAAATGATGGAGAGCTATTGGCAACAGAGATTCATACTGTAGTCTACTAAACGATCCTGCTGAATAGAGGTCAGAATGCCAGGCTACGGTTACTAGTGATCTAACATTGTTCTCTAATGATTCCAATGTTTTCATAGGTCTCCATTAAAATACCAACTTGTGCCACATTCCACATGGGGCGTGGGATGTAGTGGGCGAAGATGGAGTATGAACCTTGAAGCAAGAAGCAGCATTCAAAGGTTGCAATGTACAGGAAGGGGACAGACTACCCTCTCTTGGATTACGTTGTTTAGCAAAAGCCACTTTCTTGCTAAACCTTTGCAAGAGCTCCTCATAACAGAGTAATGAATGAATAAGAGACGTGGTCGAAAGTTTGTCTCAGAAAGGTGCTCCAAACTGGAAAGAATTTGGAAGTCACAAGAACCTGAAGGGTTGGGACACAGCTCGCTGGCCTAGAGGTGGTAAATTTCATTTATCGAATGACTAGGATTCCTCCTCCTCTGTCTCCTTAACCAAAGATTATGAAGTTGCAGGAGATGCGAAGGGAGGATGTTCCACACTGTCAAACTGGTTGACTTCAACAAGGACAAAAAGGACAACATCATCCTGCACGCTCTGCTGGTAGGCAGTGCTATGCGATCCAATGTATCTATGTTTTGAACCACTAGTGAATGAGAATCTTTAATCGGCAACTCCTGCCACTCAGTTAATAGACAGTTTACAGCAGTGGGATTAGATGGTGGTTTAGGGTGACTCTCCACCCACATAGACCATTTTGGAGAAGGTAGATCCCCTCCCGCTTTAAAGACTCAACCTTGTAAGACGATTTCGGTCCATGTCTCCCAGGCACAATCCCATTACTATTGTGGCCCACATCCAGCAGTCCTTGAAACGTGCAGGGAATGGGCTAATCGCTTCCTGCTGTGGAAGGCCCTACATCAAATATGGATTAAGGTGAAAATAGGGCAGCAGATGCTAATCCAATCCCCTATCCTAACATGGCATCTGTAAGCCCATTTGCAGTCCAAGTGGAATGAAATGATAGTCTGGAGACTGAGTGGGGACGTGGCCAAATTACAATCTATGTACCATTGAATCTCCAAAGACACATGCCTGGTTACCCAGTATCCCGTGTCCAGTGACAGGTGCCCGGTGCCCCGTGACCGAGCAAGGACTCAACCGGCAACCCAGATCTGTAGAAAGATCCGTCCACAGTTCTGACATACTTCGATCTGAGCAATCCCTTTATTAGGATCCTTGATCGCATCGCTCACAATGGATTCCTGGGACTGAACAGCTGTTTTTCCCCTCTTAGGTGTCAGCTGTGCTATTGACGCATCTTACTGATTTGTGAGACTGTACACTGTACTGCTTTCCCTTGCTGTTGGATGCAGCTCGCTCACTGCCATTTTGGTTGCGATATTGTGCTGGAGGGGAGCGCACAACTTGCTCTTTGTCCTGGTGGTAAAGAGAGGATGCTGCTCTTTTCTCTCGTCAAGGCGCAACTCAGAACGTGGTCTCTGCCCTCATGGAATGGGGACAGTGCTGCTCCTCTCTCTTGGGACAATGCGACTCACTCTCCACCCAGTTATAACCTCCCTTGGAAGGGATCCCACTACCTGTAAGCATCTCCGGGGAGACTTTGGTAATCCTTCTCTGAGACCCGAGGGACACAGAGAAGAAAAACCTTGAAACCTCTGAGGGAGGGCGCTCTATGTATATTATGTACTTCTGAAAGGGTGATAGCTGTAAGTTAAAGTTGTTTGCATTTGCAACATTCACAACGGAGAGAACGTTTGCATATATCTTTGTTACTTTCAAGTCAACCATGCTTAAATACAACAAGAAACTTGAAATTTTCAAAGAAAATCTGATACAAAAAAGTAAAATAATCTTTATTTTATAACCTAGCACGATAGTTGAAGTGAAAAAGTAGTGTGCAGCCTGCTTACCATGTATAAATTGTCAACATTCATGATATAGGTAAGATGAATTAAACATTGGCAGAGAGTCCAGTGACTGAAAAATGCAAGGATAGGGAAATTAAATACCTACCCTTTGCTGCTCACAATTGTATCTTTTTATATATAAAAAAACAGAAAACAACCAGTGTAGGAGCAGTAATACACTGAGTGGGGGTAAAAGGTGCAAATTAAAGATGTACAACGAATCTACTGATCAATTGTACTGATCAATTGTCGCGGAAAAAACTCTCAAGAGAGCTAAAATAAACAGATATCAATCAATCAAGGTAACACGCAAGACATTAATTCACACACTGAATTACAAAGCGTCAGCAAATACATAAGCAATGTTGAACATTACCACATGGCGACCGATACAATAATGATGAGCATCTGCACACATACCCAAAATATGCGTGGTTCTCCAGCGGGGGTGATTCTGTGTTCTGGAAGCTTCCGATCCACCATAATGGGAGGATGGAATTTTCGTCATTCGGTCTGTGTATTTTCTTCCTGGATAAGTACTGGCTATGCAATAGCAACAGACATGGTATATTACTGATATTAAATTGGGAGTTTACATTTAATCTCATCACACCAACTGTGTGACATCACTGGTACCAAGAGACAATACTTTTATTGTCGTCTGTTATTAGTGAGCTATTCCAATCAACAAATATTAGATTAGCACAAATGTGAAGAGAAATTATATGTTTAATCTGCTACTTTGTGGTTAAAATGACACATGGTCACTTTTTTAAAAATATTCTGTAAACTGGCTATAAATTGCACCAAAATACGTATAATCTTCTTCAGAATGGGCATAATTCATGTTATATTAATAACTTGAAGGAAACGAAGTGAATCTATCAAGTTGTTTTGTGACCTTCTATAAGTTCTTGACTACCTGCGCAAAAAATGTATTAATCTTTGCAAGAAATCTTTAGTTGTGAAAAGCAATTCTCATGTCACAAAAGAGGAAAAACAAATGAGACAAACTTCTTTGTTAGTTTCTGGATGGCAATAAGACATATTTGGTTAGTAAAACAAACAACAATATTTACTGTGGAGACGGGGGGAGGTAAGTATAAATTTAATTATCACTATATGCATTTTAAGTATTACTAACAATTGATTTTGTATTAATTATTTTATCTACATATGCCATTAATGATTAATGATCTAAGATATTATATCTGCGTTTTCACCTGTCATCCTTTAGATTAAAAATAATTATCAAAGGAGGTCAGAAACAAATGAATAAACAAATTCAATGAGTTCTGTAGTCACTTGGTCTTCCTTAAATGGAAGCCCAGGTGATCACAAAAATCACTGAATTATATATTATTTTCATTTTAGCGTGTTGTCCCATAACTATTTAAATGCTGTACACTTTTTAACTAACCGTTCATATGCCTAAAATTATTCTATACTTTTTTGCAGATGGTGCGAACTTGCAGAATGAAAACGGATCGAGGAAATTATGGGACACCAGCTCTAAAAGCGGCTCTTGATGCAATTCAGTCTGGAACTTCACTGACAGCTGCTAGCAGTAATTATGGAATTTCAGCTAAAACTTTGCGCAGACGTAGAGATTTGAAGGTTTCGCAACCTGGAGTGTCAAAACTGGGAAGTAAGACTACTATTTTCAAGCGTGATTATGAGTTACGTCTAGTTGAGCACATCCAGTCCATGGAAAAGGCATTATTTTGACTGACCATACGACTTAGCAGTTAATGTGAATATTAAAAACCATCCATTTCAAGGCAATGCAGGAGGTATTGACCAGTTGGCAGAGTTACAAGAGGTGAACGTGGTCAAACTATTACTGTAATATATGCCATGAATGCGGCCGGTACCTTTGCACCGCCAGCATGTATCTACCCACGTAAACGATTGGTTACATCACTGATGAAAGGCGCACCAGCCGAAGGATTCGGCATGTGTAGCCCAAGTGGGTGGAGAGACAATCATATTTTCCTGCAATGGCTGGAACATTTCACTTCTTTTGTGAAATTTACGAAGGACTCTCCGCATATTCTTCTTCTTGATGAGCACCATAACGATTCCAGCCTCTTGATGTCATATTTTTCAAGGCACTAAAATGTGCTTTCGATTTGGAGTCTGGAAACTGGATGACAAGCAATCCAGGAAGACGAATAAGTACATTTGATGTTGCCACAATTTTTTTTAAATATTGTTTTTGCAGTATATAATAGATATGCCAGTTTACAGAAAGCTGTCACTGGTTTTGATAAAATAAGTTCACCGATGACGATTTCGCTCCTTCTTTGGTAACTGATGAACCTCAGCCAATATCAGATAGGCCTAATGCGTGTCCACAAGCACTACCTATGCCATCACAACTGATTGAATCAAATAAGACAGCTGATCACCTGTCGGTTAATGGCTGCATAGACATGCCGGAGGGGTCGGGTGATGCAGAAACATATGTTCAAGACGACAAGAAACATTGAAAGAATCAAGTAAAACGGTTGAATTTCTGCTGACTAGTAGTTCTAAAGCCATGGGGGGATATGGGTCGGGTAATCCAGAGGCAGACAAAACAGTTTATACTCTGTCACCTGAGAATCAACATACACATCACTCTGCCATCACCGTCGAGGAAACAGGCAATCGGAAAATGTTTGACGGAGCTATTCTTGCTGGAAGAACGGAAAGTGCTACCTTGGGGGTATCTCATAACGAATGCAAAACTGAAGACGATTCAGCATTTATGAACATATTGCTTAAACGTTCGCCAAAGTCTGGAATAACCAGTGAGCGTACAAGAAAGCGAAATGCAGAATCAGCCATGAACTTAACATCATCACCGTATAAATAGATGCTTATTGAAAAGCAAAAAGAAAGACAATAACAAATACAAAAAGCAACTGGGAGCAAAAGGAATGAAACCAAAGTTTCAAAATAGACGGAAATGCAGAAGAAAAAGAAAGAGACATGTAGAGATGATAAAAAGATCGGTATAAAATCATCTAAGATTATGAAGACAACTTGTATAGAGGACCATGAAAAGGGAAAAAAAAGGCTTCCGGTCCTAGTCAGTTGCTAAACATGATCTTGACTTGTCAGCAAACACAACACATAATAAAGACAACATTTGTGGAAACTGCGAATTCGAATATGGAGGAAGTGATGATCCATGAATAGAAGATTCCTGGTCGCATTGCAAGGAATGGTCCAAGTGGTGCCATGAACCCTGTGGCACCTCCCTCAATATGCAATTTTGCTGTGCTAAGTGTGAGTAATAACAAATTTACCAGGAACATTCACGACTTTTGGGCTTCGTTTGTTTCTTCATTAACGGTGGAAAATTAGGGTCTATTTAGACTTTGTTGTAGATGCTTGCTTATCCGCATTGTTGTGCTAATTTTAATGATGCAACATTATGTAGTTTTAGCATCGTTGCCATATATAACATGTCCATATAGGAATAATACTTGATTTTACAGTTCAATAGTATCCTTGTAGTTTTACAGACTTTTACAGACGTTGAATGCATTGTGGGGCAAAATGCCCCGGAAGGGGGCGTGCTGCCCTGCGATAGGGGCAAAATGCCCCTTTATAACGTTTTACCATTTTTCATTTTTCTCATAAATAGTTTCTTCATTGTAACCAAACAACATTCCCTTATGTTAGATCTAATGCATACTTTAAATAAATTGTCCATTTGCGAACACAATCATGTAATTCATGCCATAAATTGCCAAAAGTTGTTAAATAGTGCGTTTTGCCCCCCCCCCCCCCCACACACACTTGCCGACTCTAAATTGTGCTTTGGTTTTCCACGTGTAATTTCATACTTCACATTTGTATGGTTTTTGCATGGTGTTTCTAACCGATTCTAGTAACCAAATTACCAACAAATTAGTGCAAATATTCCACATTTCTAATGTTCACATTGGCTGCCATTATAGAGCTATAGTTTCTAAAGATGATTTTACAATTAGTGTCAAATGGTGTATGTGAAAAAATTAATATATTGCGAATAACCACAATACTTTTTGCGAATATTCGCAATACTATTTGCGAATAATGGCAACGCATTGCGAATATACACAGTACTTATTGCGAATATTCGCAATACATTGCGAATAAAGGCAACACTTTTGCAAATAAACTCAATACTATTGCAAATATTCATTATATAAAGGGGATGTTTATGAAACAAAACCGTGAAAATTTGTCATGGCAAGTACATAATAGCTATTACAGTATACCCAAACTTAGCTGGTGGCGCATAAATCTAGCAATCAGGTGAAATGCGTGTGGATCGTTCGAGATCTACATTTTCAGTTTTCGTTAGAGGGTAATTAAAGTGTAATATGTATCTTTGTTAAATTGTACATGTCATAAGTAATTATTAATACTAATTTTCGTTGAAATTTACATTATTCAACTATATGATTATTTAAAAATCCAGTATCTATGAAAGTTCAACAATTCATTTTGATTTTTTTTTCTTCATCTTGTTGTCAGTAGTGGAAGGCCGGTACTGAATGTACCGTTGAATCCTTTTCCGTCTATTAGACACTAAAATTAATTTTCTTTCACCAATAAACAAGATAAACTAGCCAAAACATAACAAGACAAACATTAAATGTCTCATTTTAGAACAAGTGTTTTAAATTCCTCTGGAAAGTTCTGATGGAAGTTGTATTAGTCATTGTTCCCATAATTGTATCGTTTATGCAATAGGTAAGTATAGGATTCAATTGAATCCACCGTTGAGGCTGTCAGAATAAATCCTTATCACTCCATTCACTACTTTATATGGCATTTTCATCGACCAGTCATAATGGCTTTGAAGTGCACTACCAACATGTCAACATTATTTAAAGTGTGGGAAACGCCAAAATGGATTTAGAAAGAACAACTATATTCAAACAATGCGTTTTGAGCAAATATTTCCATGAAATAGCGCTTTAGCTTATGTTTACACAGGAATAACAATTAAGAACCCATATACGCCTTAAACAGACTCCAAAATGTCAAACGTTCATAGTGACACAATTTTCTGATAGAAAGGTAAACCAAAACAGAATTCTGGAAAAGTCTGAGATGAAGAGTAATAGTAAGTAGAGTTGTGTAAAACCTGGAGATTTTCAAAATAGTTTTTGCTAAAAGATCCATTAAAGATTAAACCCGTTCCATCCTGGACAATTTTACTTTTTTCATAAAAATTTTTTTTTGACTGAAGTTATTTCATACATGACTGAAACTATCGGCTATCGAAATTTGAATATATATATATATATATATATATATATATATATATATATATATATATATATATATATATATATATATATATATATATATATATATATATATATATATATGTGTGTGTGTGTGTGTGTGTGTGTGTGTGTGTAACATAATTCTTATATTGTAAAGAATAAGCAATTCTTTTGAAATCAGTAACAGGAATGCCTACATCTAAATCACAGATCAGAATTATATGAAAAATGCTTTATATATAGATAAGGACAGCGTTCGTGAGTACAATAGATAGGGGACAACGTTCGTGAGTACATTAGATAGGGGGCAACGTTCGTGAGTACAACAGATAGGGGACAACATTCTTGAGTACTGAAAACGAAGTAGCAATTCTGATCTGAGTCCAGTCAATAGATTTCCAATAATATTCCATTTTTATCACTTCAAATTGAAATCATATATGTGGACCCAGTTTCTTTCGGTCTCCACACCGGCGATTCCTGGACGGAAACCAAATCATATGCAGACGGAATCCACGGATCCATGTAGCAATCACGTAATGGAGTGCGACCGTCAAAACCACAGCAACACAGAACTTGGTCAAAAACAACCTTGAATTGGCTTTGTTCAACATTAGCATTTGGTCACTTTCTGTCATTTTCGATCAGCGCTTCATATGGGGATCGGGTATGGGTTCCAACAAGATTAGTTATCCGTCTGAGTGAATGTCAGTCTTATTCTGTCTGGATTTCTGTAAGTTTAGACAGACGCACGCTCATATTCGCACATACCATTTTTTTTAAATAAATTGGCCAAAGGATCTAGCTATATAATTTATTTCTATCATCACACAAGGAAAGAAAACGGTAATCATCCTCCAGACATTATGTAGAACTCTTGATAGATCCACACTGATCATTGAAGTACATCTGCAGCCATCAGTAGCCACATAATGAAGTTGGAAAGTGAAAAGAAAAGATCTTGATAGTGAAAAGAAAAGATCTTGATACAATTGCACATTGAATTTCTCTCGAAATAATTTAGAGTGGCAACGGTGGCTAAGTGGTCAGCTTGCTGGACACGCAACCACAATAGTATAGCTTTGAATATTGTATAGACCAGACCGGCTTTAGTGGCTCTGGTGTGTCTTGGTTTCTCCAACTATCTCGGCAATATAAATTGTGTTACGTCGTTATACACCAATCAATCAATCAATCATCCAATAAATCAATCAATCAATCAGATAGTATTAAACTTTAGTCACGCAATGACTTCAAAAAGTGTGGCTATTAGCACCGTGCGGAGTCTTGTTCTTCCAAGACTAAGGAGTTGTGGTGATCGGCTAAATTTTCAAGTTCTGTCCCAGCTTAATGCAAGCACTAAATGTTTACTATCTTTGAGAGATTTCCCCGAGCTCTAATATGGGATATATACAATATTTAAAGTAAATGACTGAAAATTTACTCAGAAATCAATTGTTATAAGTCACATTTACAATCAGCCAAAAAGGTATTTGAACTATGAAGAAATATTGCATACCAGCAAATTAGCGAAAGCTGGAGTTAAGTCCTTCACATAAATAAAATTGATCCTGAAGTTCAAATGTTCTCAGATTTTGTGGATTCAAGGCGTGGTCTGGAAATTGTAATACATTGTAAATAAAATACTCAGTCTAAAAATTAAATAGTTATAAACAATGGGTTCTCATTAGGGAATGCTTTGAATTTTGAAATCTAATTTATGAAGGGAAATTAAACGGCAGTGAAATGTTCAAGCAAGTATCAGCTATTTTATGTTAAAAATATTTCAACTCTGCGGAAAGTTTTCTTCTGCTAGGACTCCGACCTTGGTAAATTTAAATGATATTTCTAACGAGAGAGAGAGAGAGAGAGAGAGAGAGAGATTTGGTTAACTATCCTTTCAAGTATAGATTTCTCTCGTCTGGCGCCAATCTATTGATGCTATGTTCTTATCTTAATTTGACTCACAAAAGATGGTTCAGCCATATCGATATAAATTCCAATTCTGGACATGAATCAATGACTCTGTAAAGGGTTTCATTTGAATGCTAATTCTCATATTGTGAAAGCTGGCAGAGAAGAGACACTATTCTCGAAGATAGTTTACCCAATGGTAAGAGCAAAACGAACGCAAGTGGAATCATCAGCATTGGGATTGCCATGTAGTAAATGCACTCATTGAGTATTCTAATCTGAAAGATAGTCGGGAACAACTTCTGAATTTGTGTCAAGGTTTATTAAATTATGAATTTGTGTCAGGGTTTAATTAATTATGAATTGTTGTGAAGGTTTATTTTATCAATCAAGTAAATACTTCAAATATTAATTACATGGCTTCGAGAAGAATCAATTGATTTATTTAAGACCTTTGTCACAAAAATCACTGAACTTTGTTTTATATTAAATACCACATCTTGGCAATATTTAATAAACCACTTCCATTGTCCTAGTTATGCTAATCAAAAGTCTTATAATCCTTTCCTTAATGAATTAGATGTAAAACCTCCTATATTTTTTAAGGAATATACGTAGCAGCGCAGTACATTATTCAAAATGTCATCCAAATTAACAGCTGCTTTACCAAACCCATGAATATCGTATTAGAAGTGAAAACCCGTCGACCTTGATCTCATCTTAAGGATTCGTTACAATCAACTGGGCCTCTTAATCTAATGTTTAAGGAGTATCATAACAGAGTGAACGAGTTTTCATCAAAGGGATCTGCAAGTGCACAATGAAAGCAACCGGCGAGAATCAGAAATTATGTCTACGTAAGAGATTTTTACTAAGGATAAATTCCTTCCAAGACTACTTAATATTTTCTTGCAAAGTCAGGGATCCAATGAAAAGAATATAGATTTACAGACAAGGCCATCAACAATACAAAGGCCGGGTCGTCTTCTTGCTCATTGGTCAGTAATTATTATTATAACTTACATGGCTTAAGTCATACTCGATACAATGGCCTGAGTTTTACTCTCGTCGTGTAGATTTGTACATTCATAAACACCAATCATAGCAGAACGTTTGGATATTCACGAACTGGAGGAAATGCTTTGTTGAGAGAACATTGTCAACAACTATGACAGCCGCAATCGTTCACTAACGAAGTGTACACAAAGTGCATCAAAGAGCAAGATTGACTCGATTATAAATAAAAACGTCCAGCATCATTAAAGTGCATCCTTTCTGTGTGGAAAATATAATATCTGCGAGGGAAACAAAGTCTGCGCGAGAAAAAAACAGCAACTCCTGAACACAACTAAGTAACTTCACAAGAGGAGGGGAATAACCTTCCCACGTAAAATCATTCGACTTGAAATCGGGTGAATGCATTAACACAAACTGCGTTTTAATATTATTGTAATAAAGACTTTTGATGTAAATGTTAGTGTGTTAAAGAGCTGACATTACGTTATTTTGATTTAAACAAATGACATAACACCATTTACCATTCAAATACCAGGGACGACTCAGTTTCGTTAATATGTAAAAGCAATATCCCCTCCACTTCATAAAAACAATAGTAATCACTAGCAAGTCTTATTGGTAATTTGACAGCAGTGTATCATAATATAGTAATTTGATGGTAATATAACATGATCTGATAATTTGATGGTAATATAAAACGACTTGGTAATGTTGATGTTAATTTAACATAGTATGGGAATTTTATGGTAATTTAACAGAATATGGTAATTTGATGGTGATTTAACATAATATGGTAAGCTGATTTAACAATATGGTAATTGATTGTAATTTAACAGAGTATGACGGTAATGTAGCGTAATATGATAATTTGATGGAAATATAACATGACATTGTAATTTGATGATTCTGTAACATGATATGGTAATTTGCTGATGATGTAAAAATATGGTAATTTGATGACATTGTAACATAATATTTTATTTTTTATGGCAATGTAACATGATATAGGAAAATTACTGTCGCGATGAATAAGTTATTATTGCAAAAATGCTAATAAAAATTATTATTGCTATCAATACTTAATTGAATACATTTGCTTTTACTTACTAAGGATAACAATTTGCGGTCAATACTTAATTGAATAGATTTACTTTTACTTACTAAGGATACCAATTTGATGTCAATACTTAATTGAATACATTTACTTTTTCTTACTAAGGATACCAATTTGATGTCAATACATAATTGAATACTTTTACTTTTACTTACTAAGGATAACAATTTGCTGTCAATACTTAGTTGAATACATTTACTTTTACTTACTATGGATTACCATGTGCATATTATCTTAGGTGAGATAGATGAATACAAGATAAAAGTGCTGAGAAACAAAATCTCTGCTTGCTATTACAATACCGAGTTATGGCTTGGGTACGTTTTTCAAACAGTGTTTATTTGCGGAATAATTAACTCCAATAAGCATGTACAAAGATACAATATAAGGATTGGGAAATAAATTTATATAAATCTATTAACGTAGGTTATTTAATTACCCATTTAAAAATATGCAATAAGGACAAATTTTTCAGTTTAAGCAACTGGATGGAAGTGAAACCGAAATGTAACGACTGAGCAAATAAAAGTTTCTTCTTCTTCATTCATTCATTATCCAATAGCAAATGACTTATTACATTAACTCTACTTGTTGGTCAAATCACATAACTTTTTAGATTTGGTTATAAGAGAATACAAATGGCTGAAACCATTTAAATGGTTGAAAGGGTTCGATCTAGACAAAACAAAAGATTCACATTGGGGAATCAAACACAAGACATACAATATAGAAGGTGCGGGCTCTTTATTAAAGTAGAAAAGTTCACTTTTTGGTCGTTTTTCCATAAATAATCAAATTTAATTTTCTAGGTGAAGCTGTCTAAATAACATATATTATTCGTGTAATACACATGATTTTACGGACATGCAGTAGGCCTGTTTGTCTGTTTTTTTCCTTATAATTCAAGCCTTTTATAATTTTGTAAACATGTTAAGATCAGGAGACATATCCACGTTTTCTGTAATTTTTATAACTCTACCATCTCAGATCTTAGTTATGTAATTTGAGTGGCCCTACCCAATCACAAACATTCATTATGTAATGTTAATAACTAAAACCCATCTCAAATCTTGGTTATATAATTTGAGTGGCCCTACCCAATCACAAACATTCATTATGTAATGTTAATAACTAAAACCCATCTCAAATCTTGGTTATATAATTTGAGTGGCCCTACCCAATCACAAATATTCATTATGTAATGTTAATAACTAAAACCCATCTCAAATCTTGGTTATGTAATTTGGATGGATCTACCCATCTCATATCTTGGTTATGTAATTTGAGTGGCCCTACCCATTCACAAATATTCATCATGTAATGCTGATAACTAAAACCAATCTCAAATCTTGGTGAAGCAGTTTGAATGTCTCTGTCTGTCACGAATTTTATCATGTAATTTTGAAAGCTCTCCCCCATTACACATATTCGTTTGGTAATATTTATACCTCTACCCTATCGCAAATCTTTATTCTGTTTTTTTTTCTTTCACTTTTTACAGCGCTACTGATTCCATATTTTCATCCCGTAACATGGACAGCTCTACCCCATCCCAAATAAATGATGCTGTAATTGCTAAAGCTCAACCCCATCCCAAATAACGATGCTGTGATTGTAAAAGCTCTACCCCATCCCAAATAATTATGCTGTGATTTTCAAAGCTCTACGCAATCCCAAATAACGATACTGTCATTGTAAAATCTCTACCCCATCCCAAATAACGACGCTGTAATTGTAAAAGCTCTACACCACTCCAAAATAACGCTGCTGTAATTGTAAAAGCTCTACACCACCTCAGAATAACGACGCTGTAATTGTAAAAGCTCTACACCACCCCAAATCTTTCTTCTGCAACATTTGGAGGTTTTCTTATCGAATTCTAGTCATTTCTTACTAGCATCTGTGGAATCGGTGCTAAAATGTAGACCTTCATACTTGCTTGAATTCCCACTTGCTCATTTATTTGGCGTATCCCTTCAGCGAGGATTTATTCAAGCTGATCATTTCAATGGTGTATTCCTTCCTTGAGGATTCATTCTATTTGACTGTTACTGTGGCGTATCCCTTCATTGAGGATTTATTCCAGTTGATCGATTCAATTGTGCATCCCTCCCTTGAGGATTAATTCCAGCTGACCATTTCAACAGCGTTTTTCTTTACTGAGGATTCCTTCATTTTTAATATGAAATCTCGTGGCTGTGATTATTTCTCATTTCCTGTCAATCAAACTGTCTCAGTTTCGTGATATGTCTCTGAGAATATAATGCAAGTGAGTATCTGCGTGACATGATGTCTATTTCTCTGAGAATATAATGCAAGTGAGTATCTGCGGGACATGATGTCTATTTCTCTGAGAATATAATGCAAGTGAGTATCTGCGGGACATGATGTCTCGTAATTTAGTCCAGAGTTCAAATCGTTATTTCTTTAATAGTCAACAAAACCGACATCATTAATCTTGACACAAAAGTATCAAAAACCTAAAATAATCAATTCGGAAGAAAACACCCAGTACCTAAGTCTTAATGTCATGATGGCAATGCTAAGGGATCCCATTGTAATAACCGTTTTGTTTAAGTGTTGCTTCTCTGAAAAACCAACAACCTATAAACGTAGTTTGAAAGAAACGAGTTGGAGAACTATCAACCGAGGATTTTCTATCGATCCCGATGTCATTGTTGAACCTGGTATTTATATTGATCATGACGCCACTGGTGTGCCTGGTATTTTGCTAAATGGAATCGGGATCGAAATCTTGTAGCACAAGTAGAAGACAGGATGCATAAGAAATCTTCACTTCATTGGAGGTTCAGTACGATTTGTACCGTACAGTTCCTAATAAGATTCTTATTCTTCCTTGTCATTTGCAAAACTTAGGGGCATTTTTATTCTTGTACCAAACCAATTACCTAGATGAGACAAACGCATTCACTTTAATCCTTGTTGTAAATCCCTATTCTGTCGAAGTGGAATTCGTGATCCAGGCAGCGTTAAAGAGTGTCATTTCTGCCTTAACAGGTTTTGCGATACTACAAAATAAACCTTTCCTCATTCCAAGTCATATATAAATATACAACAAAAAAATCTTGCGTTATTTTAGATATCTGAAATGCCGATCTCAAAGATCGTTTGCTCCAGGGTGAAATAATAAAGGGACAAGCAAATTTAGTTAGAAGGTAAACATACAACTGCAGACATGTGTTAAAATCAGTATAGATAAAGTAATTATAAATTACAGTAAGAACGAAATTTTTAAATTTTCCCGACTCTCATCGATTGCTATGATGGCTAGAGGTCTTTGTATGGCAAATGTGAATGCTAAGTTTCTACGGATTGAGACTAAGCATGCCAAAACCCTGTTTAACTCAAATATGAATTCTAAAGCTCTGTGTAATGCAAACATAAACACCAAAGCACAGATTTTTGTCCTCAGAATCGGACTCATGAGCATCCATATATTTATGCAAAACTGCTTTAAAAACTTAGCAACCAGACACACAATACTCTCGATCAAAAGCCGTAATAATGCCAAATCGAAAATTGCACGCACACACGACCACACAGTAGCTCCCTCCTTCACGGCTGCTGAAAAAGACCTTCACATGCGCGTGTGAATATTTCCGCAAAAAGCATTTAAAAAAAAACTCTGGTGCGCTATTACGACGGGTCATGCGTTAAATTGGAGGTGTGGTCAAATTCAGAATGGGAGCAATAGATCTCTTTGCTCTATCTTCGAGTGCACTATGCATGTACAAATATCTCACAACAGCGTTATGTCCTATTAGCCAGATTCATCATGTCACGTACAGGTAATAATGATTTTTTCTTCGGATTTCATTAGCGGGTTTCACTGCGATACTACGCTTAAAGGAGACTAGAAATCAAAATTTTCCTTTTACGTATTTAATTCTCTACAGAGTTTAATTCGACTGTCATGTTTATAAATTAAATATTGTAAGCGGGTAGTAATTTTATTGCATGGAAGATACCTCGATTCCGTAAATTGCCGAGTTTTTCCGAGTTTTGATGAGACGACAGATCACGTGGTACCGTGACGCCATACTAGCCAGTCCTGGAATACAAACATAAACTTAGGCGAGCGAGGCAGACGGAAGGAGACCACATTTGGGTTGCGCATTCAAAACTTGAATCTGCAGTCTGATATAATAGTTTATGTACTGTACTGGTCAGTGCTAAAACGAATTTTTTAGGCACAGGCCCCGGGCTGGTGACTTAAATAAACTCAAGCCCTGACTGAAATTCCACAAGCCCGGACAGTTCATACCAGTCAACTCTCAAGCCGGGAGAAAAACCTCCGATTTTGGGGGTATTTCCTCATCTACATGCCGATCTCGTAATATCTCTAAATTTTTCGCAGCGAAGTCCCGATTATTACATTATGTCTGTCAATTTTCATTTGTCAGAAGAAAAAAACCCAACCCCAAACCATTTATAAATAAATATAACGTATGCAATCCAGTCTAAACTTCCACACTGCAGACATCGTAGTGATATGACTGAAAAATTGTTAAAGCTACATTAAAAATTCAAATCACACGCACACACGTCTAAATCCGGCACTGGACGAAATAATTAATATCACACAACAGTTTTTTTTTTCTTTTTTTCTTCTTCAGTAAATAGAAAGTGAAAATTAAACATTATTCAAGTAAATTTCAGATGTTTTTAAACAACTACAACAGTACTATAGTATAAAAAAATTAAAAGAATAAAATTGTCACCAATTAGCTTAAATGAATGATCACTGTGAAATTTTCTCTGCAAACAAAATCGCATCTCCATTTCCGCCAAAGAAACTCGACCAGTAACACCTGACATTCCTCTACCGTATATGTAAAGTTTAATTACAAGGATTAAATTACAAGGATTAAAACAAAATATACCATGCAGTATATGTGGCCCTAAAGAACTAATTCTGAATAAATATTTTGTTCAGCAAACAGTGTTACATGCATTAAGACTTAAACCTGAAATCCATGGCATCGTAAGTAACAACAAAATAGGTATCGTTTATTTGGCAATCAATTGCTGGTGCTTACACATACACACACTGTCTAACATGGTTTCTTTGAAGTATGTCCGAAGGGCAGTCCTTTTCACAAGATCAATGTAAGGATAAGGAGTATGTTCATTAGTCACACCGGCTTTATTGTTTGCGTACTTAAATCAAAACTTTAGCTATTTTGCAATTTAGCCAGAGCTGACCAGAATATGCAAAATGGGCTTGTCCTGGGGGAATAATAAGGCGTATCACATGGAGAAAAGGTACGTCCCATGGGCGCTCGCACACTGGGGCAAGGGGTTGGGTCAATAGTCACCCCACCCCAGTTTCTATTGTCAGCCATTTAATGTGAAACTTTGACCTCTTTTCTTTTAATCGCTGCTATTTAAACTGCACAAGGAATAGTTTTATATCAGTTGCAATCATTACAGATTACCGTTTATACATACTACATGTATACAATGATTTTTTTTTTGTTGTAATTTTTATAACATTACTGAAAATTGTGTTTTCTCGAAACACGACCGGTTTAGAATCTTATTTTTGGCAAAGCCTCCATTTGATTAAAATCAAATCTAAATTTCACCTTGGACAGTAGTGATTTGATTTAGATTGTGCTGTGTTAAGGCATGTATGTCAACATCTTGAAAATACATTTATTCATTTCACCAGCGCGATCAAAGTTTCCTCAGGCAAACAATTTTTGTTTCGACAAGCCTGACGGGCACCTCACTTTGAATACAGGATGGGCCGGAACTAAAACCAGAGGCGCCCAGGGTGTCGGGCTATCAGATTTATTTTTAGCACTGCTGGTGTAGATAAAAGATCTGTGAATTGATTGTTGCATTTTGTGGTCACTTACTCGGCCTTCTGCCTATTTTCGTAACTCGCACGTTTAGCTTTTTTCCCAGGATTTAAAATATTCAAGGTTATGTCTGGAACAGCGCCAACTTTTAGTCTAAGCCTAGCATTTGCGTATCCTTGAGCTGTCATTTTTTCAGAATCCCTCTCGTAACAGTCCTTTGAGAAATGTAACGAGCACAGAGTGCTGTATGGTGTTGCTTAAAAATCGACTCGTTTGTAATAATGTATCCATTCTTTCATTATGCCTTTATCTTTCGGAAAAGTAAAAAAAAATGTTGTCCACAGGCTTTTCTTAATGTTCTATTACACCCGTAAGCAACGCAAAACGGTATTGTCTTTTACTCTGGCAACTCCCACTTGGGCTGCTGGAGTCGCTACTATGACGTCACATCCCGAAAGTAACCGAATAGGCGCGGAAATTTTGCATACGAGGTCACGGAAATTCAGCACTTAGAAGATAGGCCAATATCTTAATATTGGCATTACGGTCGCAGATGATACTTCAGAATAAGGTTTTCTGCTATAGTACTTTTATTATTATTCTATATTTACATTGGTTTCTGGTCTCCTTTAACTTCTTTGTTTAAACGTTTAAAGCATGTACAACACGGGGAAGTCTTGCTACCCATTCGAGAGATCGCTCCTGGGTGCTAGAATTCCGCATTAACATTTCCGTCACCTTTTGATGTTCAAATAAACGTTTCTCGCGAGTACTGTTGGATATTTGAACGACGGCTTGATCCCCATGAACGTTGACATGTCCGTGGCAAATATTTACACGCTGTTGTTCTATCAGCGTCAATACTTTTCTGAGAAATCCTCTGTCGCGGATTAACGTATAACCAACATGGCCATCTCAGTGGACCCCGTGTGTAGCTAAGCGCAAATGCATCTGCAGCCTCGGTCGAATCGTTGGATGTCAACAGCTCAGCTCTTTGCATCGATATGTACGAAAGTCAAAGTTTACTTGTACACGCGTCTGCATACTACACCGTGTGGCATAAACAAAATATCTACCTGATGAACTTCGTTCTTGGTTCTAATGTTAAACTATCAACATGGGTTTTTTACCGTTAAATAAATCTGTCATAATGCTGCTCTCGCCAACTACGCATGATCAACTTCATATTGATGTGTATGTAAGGCGCACTAATTTACTGATCGCTGCAGCGAGTTTCCAATAATCACATACACTGTAGTACACAGACTCCATATTTTTGGACGCCGCTGATGTCACTACTAAACCTTCAACAGCACTTCTCATGGTCAGCCATTATCACTAGGAAGTAGTGATACTAATCTTTTTTCATACAAACATTTAATGTTTTATGTATGTTGTGTGTTTGTTTGTATATGTTATGTGTTTGTTTGTGTATGTTATGTGTTTGTTTGTATATGTTGCTGATAACTAAAGCTTCCAACTCCAAAATACTCCTCCTATATTTGTCTGTAATGGGATAGTATCATGTCTATAAATACTTCGTACCCTTCCTTGTGTGTAATAGTATTGTAATAAATTTGGAGCATGCGCAATTGTTTATAACTCTCCATTTGAAGGATTTATTAGATGTTTGCGATTACTTGTTTGATTATAGGAAGTCGGTGCTGAGAAAATGTCCTCATACCAATGATTAGCTAATTACTAGGAGCAAACGTCACGGAGTGAATTGTTTGTGAGATTTCATGATGCCACGGTTAACACTTAGTGAATTCAGATGATGGCCGAATGAACGTCCCTGGAGTTCTGTAATCCCTATTAAAATCTAGTTTTGTACATTGATTGTGTGACTCCAGGTGCAGTATTTATGACTGGAGATTGGTAAACTGTTCATAGGAATAAACAAGAAGGGACTGTTCCATCATTTGGTGGCACCGTCTATTGTTGCTATGGTGGTAAATATGGCGTAGAGTTACAGGAGAAACGTTGCTTAAAATCAAGATTATACTGGCCTAATGTGGCGTAGTAAAAGTATTTCCCTGCATTATGTGTTTGAGTTGTATATGTTCACGGCCTGGAATACTGGCGGTACGGAGAAATTTAATGAGGAAAAACCATGCAGTTGTGAGGTCGACAGGCAATTGGGAAGTTGTGAGGTTTGTGGTCATGTATTAATCAGAGTAAAATTATTTGTAGTTTGGGTTCGTTGGTAATCCATCTGCGTTAAGTTTAAGGCATACTTTAAAGACTCATTTGCTGCCAGGTACCGTTAGTATCGGTTATCTGCTAAGTTAAGTTGGTAATTGCGTTTCCTGTATTTTAATACCAAATTTCAGACATGACATCGATGCAACACAAAGCAGTTATTTAATTCTACTGATTATATTTTACAACAAGAAGGAGAACACAAACACAGATATGGGAATGAGAACACATAAACAAAACCCACATGCACATGTTTAAATTAAATCTCTCTCTGTCTCTCATTTGAAAGCAAACTAAAAATGCAATATTTAACCATTTCAGCCTTCTAACATCTGTGTTACCAATACATTTTTCTATACACCAATACTGTATTCTTTTAGTTCTGATATATTGTCTTACATAATTGACTTTTTAAATTAGATAGTAACTGACGCATTTTATCAAAATAGGAAAAGCACAGATCCTCGTAGTCCAGTTAGAACTAAAATGCTTTTTTCATTCGGACATAATTAATAACAACCAGATTGGCCTTTGGGCATTATTAGGGATTTTAGCTCGGGCATGGAGAAGTAATCTGTACGTGCATATATATATATATATATATATATATATATATATATATATATATATATATATATATATATATATATATATATATATATATATATATCATATGGATAGACCAGTCAATACAGTATTCTCAATGCACTTATGGCATTTTTTAAATTTGATTTCATGGAGCCAAGGGATCAACAAGCAAAGGATTTGGAAATAACTCTGATAGCCATATATTGTTTACAAAATGCTGCAAATCGAAGAATGGTTGTGAAATAGAAAATTGATCTTCAATCTATACATCATTTTAGTCAGTTCCATATACACTCTTTTAAAAATACAGATATATCATTATTTTTTATTATTTTTAAATTTTGGTTTTTTTGTTTTGTTAATGATACATTTATCTTCCATTTAATTCATAGGGACCTGATTATGCTGTAAAATATTTGGGCAGCGTTATTACTCAAGGAAAGTGAGCTGATAAATGTTCAGATAGCTGAAACCATAGCTTATCCATTGGTGTTCTGTTCGGTTCCTTGGTGAATGGGTTGTGTTTGATAAATACTATCTCTTTATACACTGCATGCAAGATAGTCAGTATTTACCTTTGTACAAACGTACTTTTTTGAGTTGATATTCGATGGGATGAACCGTTAATGAGGTTCTTCGTAGAATGTTAAGCCATTTCAGGCATTTCTTTAAGTTAAGCCATTTCAGGCATTTCTTTAAGTTAAGCAATTTCAGGCATTTCTTTAAGTATGTTTTCGGTTTCGAAAAAGGCACAAACTTCACACAAGTTTCTAATCGTTCAGGATATCGATCATCGATGTTACACAAACCATAACTACACATCTTTATGATTTTAAAATCCCACTGTAACATACAAGATTTTGCATTGATGGTTAAAACAAGACAAAAGAAAAAGGACGATACGTTTATTTACTTAGACAACTGAAAGAGCGGAGCTTGTCTGTTGTAATGTCGGTCAGTGTAACCCTGTGAGGGATTCCAAATTTGACTGGCTAATAGCAGCTGTCAATTAAAGTTTGCGAAGAGGGCAATCGAGGCTTTGCTTAAGATTCTCGTTGAAAGAATAGTTTCGGTTCAATAATAGTCGTGCCTGTGTTGCGAAATGTGAACATAACAATTCCATCAGAGACAATTTCTTGTGTTCACGTTTTTGGAAGTCATATATCCATTACATCTGTTTAGATATTCAACAGAAACTTTGGTATCAATCCTCAGTGCCCAGTCTGTATTTGATACGTAGGACTCCTTTAACGCCGGTGGAATCATAAAGCAGTTCAGAGTCGAGACACCGATTTCCGTGGAGCAATTTTTGTTTCAATAATATTGCAGTATTCAGTAAGGAAATTTGATAATACTCGCTTTGTTATTTGTAAGTCAAATGCAGCTGTAATGTTCTTTTGAATTATCTCGCATATTATTTTTCCACTAAAAGCAATTTGTTTGCGCCAAACAAAACCAAGATAAATTAATTCCGAACGTAACATGATAAACAACAGAGTAATAAGTAAATAATCAAGAAAAATCCACAACAAAAACAATGATTGCGAATGAAAATCGTGTACCGCTTTCACACAAGCATCTTTATCTTTCTCTGTTCATCTCCTAATTGTATTGTTTATGTCATCTTTAAGACGAATTGAGTGATAATTCATCATCATACTTCAAAGACCTCAGTCCTTTGGTATGTCTTCATTTCGATTTATGATCTCGATATTTTCATCGACCGGTCATAACGGCTTAAAACGGTATGTCCAAAGCGTCGATACTATTTGACAATGAGGGAACACCACTGCTTTAGACTGAACAGATATAGTAAATCAATATCTCTAATGCTGACATATTGGAAACAGCATTCCTTTAAGACTGAATAAATGTAGTAATTCAATATGGACAATATAGACATGTAGGAAACACCAATGCTTTTAGACTGAATAGTAATTCAATATTAACAATAATGACATATACGGAACACCAATGCTTTTACACTTAACACATTTAGTAATTAAATATGGACAATATAGACATGTAGGAAACACCAATGCTTTAAGACTGAATAGTAATTCAATATTAACAATAATGACATATATCTAACACCAATGCTTTAAGACTGAATAGTAATTCAATATTAACAATAATGACATATACGGAACACCAATGCTTTTACACTTAACACATTTAGTAATTAAATATGGACAATATAGACATGTAGGAAACACCAATGCTTTTAGACTGAATAGTAATTCAATATTAACAATAATGACATATATCTAACACCAATGCTTTAAGACTGAATAGTAATTCAATATTAACAATAATGACATATACGGAACACCAATGCTTTTACACTTAACACATTTAGTAATTCAATATGGACAATATAGACATGTAAGAAACACCAATGTTTATAGACTAAATAGTAATTCAATATGGAATAATGTGATTATTCAATGAGCAGACATTTCCAATCAAAGGTTAAAAATTCCAACTCATATTTACATTAGAAAGTATCATTAAACTCACATATACCTTAAATTTTCTTTAAAATGCCAGAAATACCCAATGGACATAAATATACCGTTGATATACCAGACTGAAATGTTCATGACTCATAAATACGCATATAATTACGGTTTCAGCAGTAGACTATTACTTCTATAATTTCTTGATCAGTAATGAATTTCGACTTATTAATCAATAAGAAAATAACATTGTAAGGAGAATACAAATAAAAGTCTGTTTTGTAATGAATTAAGAGCATGTTTCAAAATTTTGTTTCAAAATCCCTCTGCTTCCCTTAGTATATGCTTTCTTTATTATCTCACTCTCATGCAATAAGGGACAGCTATGCGTGGAAATCTGAGCAGTCAGAGAGAACAAGAATTTGAGCTGGATTAAAACCTTGAACGTGAACTTGCTTCAAATAACCTAGAGGACCCTGGTCATATATCATAAGTATACACTTTCCACAAGATGTTTCTACAGTGTTACACGATACAAATAATACAAAGTTGCGGTAGCTTGTGGAGACGAGTAGCCCTAAAGGTAAATTCCTTCTGTCTGAAAAATGGGATCCTCGAATATCTTGAAGGTAACCTTTAAAAGTCCAACGAGGGGCTAGCACTTTTTAACTTTTCTGTATTCATGATGTCTGTACACGGTCTCTTTCAAATTTCTGCTTGATCCTAATTGATTTCCGATTCTCGCTTTGTTCTTTTTGTGTCCTATTGTTTCCATTCCGATGCAACGTTTTACTCTGTATTATCCATAACTACTACGATGACCATGTGATCATGGTCATTGTTAATATCGATGGTAATTCTTTTCGTAGATGAAAGGTGATTGGTGAAATTTTTCCGCTGCCCGCAATTGATAAAATATGGCTTATGAAGGGTCCTTTTCCATTAGCTATCTCAAATGCAGCACTGGATTGTTAAAGGTGTTCCCGAGATTTTGTCCGATATTTTGAAAAAGTAAAATTCCACATGTGCACTAAATTCAGTCCAAAAAGGAGATTGCAAACTGTCGTGAGTTACAGAAAGTCTAATCTTCACTTGTCATTGTCATTTCACATCAAAAAGTCTATAATTTCTCTTTCTATCTCTGTCTGTCTGTCTGTCTGTCTCTCTCTCTCTCTCTCTCTCTCTCTCTCTCAAAGAACTAAAAAGAGACCTGCTCATTTACTCTAAATCCATAGCAGAGTGCAACTTGCTTGAATAAGTTGTATATCTACAGAAAATAAGCAACATATGCACCTTTACCATATATGATTCATGAAATAATATTTTGAAAATAACACCTCCCAGTAATGTCTAAGTTTATTCTTGATTTATATACCTAATATAAAATTTCAAAATAACTACCATCTGACTCGCTTATACGTCGATAATGCGCTGCAGATGAGGGCGCATATAATTTGTTCTACTGTTTACTCCTAACAAAGTGCATAGACCCAGATCTGACAGAGCAACAAGTTTTACAGAAATAATTATAATACAATTTGCTTGTTGCAGTTACTTTAAATCTACTGACATTTACAATCGTGTATTTCGTAGGCTCTATGGTTAATAATTGAACAGTACTAGACACTTTCTATAAATCGACATATTTCGTTGAAAATCCTGATCTGCATCGACCTGTTTTCGCTGAAATTATAGGTTGTCTACTTTGTGCATCAGTTTCATATCATGGATCCATTCATTTCATTTTTTGAGTAGAGAAAAGAAAAATGGTTTAAGTTAAGAGAAACGTTTTCACTTTGTTAGATCAAAGTATGCTCCTTTACGGCACTGTGTTGTCGCTTTGTTAGATCAAATTATGCTCCTTTACGGCACTGTGTTGTCGCTTTGTTAGATCAAAGGATGCTCCTTTACGGCACGGTGTTATCTCTTTGTTGGATTAAAGGCTGCTCCTTCACGGCACTGTGTTATCGATTTGTTAGATCAAAGGATGCTCCTTTACGGCACTGTGTTGTCACTTTGTTAGACCAAAGGATGCTCCTTTACGGCACGGTGTTATCTCTTTGTTGGATTAAAGGCTGCTCCTTCACGGCACTGTGTTATCGATTTGTTAGATCAAAGGATGCTCCTTTACGGCACTGTATTATCGCTTTGTTAGATCAAAGGATGCTCCTTCACGGCACTGTGTTGTCGCTTTGTTAGATCAAAGGATGCTCCTTTACGGCACGGTGTTATCTCTTTGTTGGATTAAAGGCTGCTCCTTCACGGCACTGTGTTATCGATTTGTTAGATCAAAGGATGCTCCTTTGCGGCACTGTGCTATTGCTTTGTTAGATCAATGGGTGTTCTTTTACGATACGAGATTATTCCTTTGTTACATCAAGTGGTACATTAGTACAATACGGGGTTATCCCTTTGTTAGATCAAAGGATGCTCCTTTACGGCACGGTGTTATCGCTCCGTTAGATCATAGGATGCTCCTTTGCGGTACGGTGTTATTGCTTTGTTAGATCAAAGGATGCTCCTTCATGGCACCGTGTTATCGCTTTGTTAGATCAAAGGATGCTCCTTTGCGGCACGGTGTTATTGCTTTGTTAGATCAATGGGTGCTCTTTTACGATACGAGCTTATTCCTTTGTTACATCAAATGGTACATTAGTACAATACGGGGTTATCCCTTTGTTAGATCAAAGAGTCCACTTTTACAACTCCGGGTTATCCATTTGTTAGATCAAAGGGTACTCGTGTACGCTGCGTTATTATTTATGCGGCTAAACAAGCAAAAATATGAAGTGATGGGTAAATAGAACCAACATCGAAAACTCTTTAACAAAATTATGTTTCCTAATTTGTCGAGTCTCTGTGGCTATATAATAAGCTGAAATTAGTTCAAAGAAATAATAGGAAAATCGATATGGCCTGCCCTGCTGCAGGGAACTATTAGTCGCGGGAAGCTCCTGTTACAAGAAAAGGGTCCATAGCGATATTCCAATCTCAATAGGGGATGGGCTGCTCTTGCAATTTTAACGATCTAAAAGATCAAAGAAAAAGCTCCATAAATTGCACCAACACAATTTATTCGATTTTCAAAAGTCGTAAAGAAGTCTTAAGGATGTCCTGTTCTCAAAAATGAAAGTTCAATGCGCAATAAAAGTTGTCTTTTTACATTACAATTTCTGGCAATCAGTTTGGCTGTAATTGTTTTTTTCTTCTTCTTTTTCTTTCTCATTTACACCTGTATGAATCAGAATCATATAAATGATTTAGCAACACCCTCTGAAACTGCTCTATGAGTATGACGTGTACAACATTTGCAAACAACAATGTTGTGATGTTGGTTTATGTTAACAACAAAGACAAAATCATCAGATCATTTTTACGGGGTACAATAAATAATTCTGTGAATAAAAATGGTAAATATACTTTAAAAAATTTAAGATAAAAAACTCCTAAACTATACAGATGAGAGTTTGATCGATGAAAAAGGCTGGACATTAGCAGAGAGAGAGAGAGTGTGTGTGTGTCTGCCTTGACATTCGAAATTCTACTCCAAGTTACATTTATATATATATATATATATATATATATATATATATATATATATATATATATATATATATATATATATATATATATATATATATATATATATATATATATATATATAAACATTATTATCCAGTGAGGTCAAAATGATTCGATTGCTTGGGCGGAATTGAATAGACTGATTTGGACTCGCGATTAGAGAAGCTTAGGCCGTTATTAGTAACTTCGAGTTTTGAATAAAATTATGCCCTAAACGAAAAACAATGAATTTTACATTCCTGTCAGTTGTAATTCCAATTAAAAGAAAAAAACTTTTACATAATTTAAATAGCTAAAACTTTATCTGAGTTTACTCACCCTCAAAATCAGTGAAAAGTTTCTTGACTGGTTAAAAGGTGTTTGTGGTAGTGGGTGGATGGGGAATTCAGCTGAAATTAAAATAAGTGTTGGGATTTATAGAGATGGTAAGTGTTTTTCGAGTGAAGTTAATATCGATAAACCCTGATACAGCCGAGAAGCGAAACACAAACAGGAACTGTGTAATTCTATATTAGATTTGTAAAAAGTAAGCAAACCCATGATAATTTCCAATATACAGCCATGTGATGTTATTATCTCAGTGTCTGCCTCGCACATACATATATTGGTTTCATACACACAAACGAACGCACGTTTTCTTAACATTTACCCCCCCCCCTTCAAAAATTAACCCGTTTTTGTAGACAAATTGTTTTTTCAAGAAGTATAGGCTGTATTGACAATTATCAAGGGGGAAAAGCATCTTTATTTTAATATCGAATGTCGTGCACGAACTAGGATAAAGAAGATTCTACCCCCATATTTCGACATCGGGAATTGAAGGAAAAATAATTAAACATGTTCGTCCACTATGGAGTTCAGTCTGGGCAGTTCGGTCATATACATCAATTGTGCCATGTTGACAGGCAACTGGTTGCCATTTCCTTAATTGTCCGTTTGACAATTACATTTAATGATCGTCATTTTGCATTTTAGGAAAGGTTCGAATGGTCTATTGAATAAACTATTTCAAAGGAATTTCTGTTATTAGATATAAGATTTAATCTTAATGACTGGCCAATTTATCTGTTTATCTTCAGTGACGTAGGAACCGAAAAAAAGTTTTGTAAACATAACGGATGCACTCGTGAATTTATATCTTCTTGCCTATTGCATGTCTATATAGCAAAAAGTTGGGAATCTCGACACATGCATAGATAGATAGATAGATAGATAGATAGATAGATAGATAGATAGATAGATAGATAGATGGATGGATGATGGATGGATGGATAGACGCAAGGGGTATCATAGTGAGCCAATCAAGTACATGTGTGAGCGTGGGTTAATAATTAATGTTTTACCCGATTTCCACGGACCTCAAGACAAAATTCGTTGTCACCTGAGACGTTCTGAACGAGCATGGAATACAGTAATTAATCTGATCGCCTAATGACTTCTTATCACGAAACTCCAATTTCACACTTGCATTTTCTTTATTTAAGGTTTGTATATTAGTACTTCATGTATTGCAAAACAAAACACGATCCAACCACCGAAATACAAAGAATTGTTCCTATCTCAAAGTACTACACGCGTATCATAACCACATCCAGAGAGTTCACTATTTTAAGAAATTGGGGATCGTCCATTTTACGAAATCAGTATATGCTGGGTTGAGTAATATTTTTCCCATAACGACTCCCTCATAATCTACAAATAATCACTAAAATCTAACAAAGCTAACAACAGTTTTCAAGTAATGACACAGGGACACGCCCCAACCCCAGGAGCATGACTAAGGATCTCAATCGGACATGTGTATGATTTTATGCGGTCTGTGATTAAGGAGAAGGGATCTTGACAGTTACATGTGACCTCCCCACACACACACACACACACACCGGGCAAGACCTGATGCTGCCATCCAGGAACATGCTATATATATATGATAGCGCTTGCCTCGACGATGATCAACGCCAACTTTAAATCTGCAGTATTTAATATATTGTTTGAGTTTTTTTGGAAACCTTACCCAACCCACTAGACCCACCACTTCCGGACATGTAAAATTTATATACATATATATATTTGTTTGTTAGTTATATTTTTTAATTCCATTACATGATATTGTAAGGTAACATTGTTTACTGGATCTGACACTGTCCAGAATAAAAATATTGTATCTAGTATCTGACCATTTTCCAAAATTAGTGACAGTTTTGGTAAACAACTTATTTTGTCTGTCTCAGAGTAAGAAACATTAAGTTGAGTCAAGGTCATGTCTTAACTACATAATATTTATCATATAACAAACTTCTATTTTTTTCAGAAGAATGAACTGTTGACCCCCATCAGGGAATCTCTTTTGCATTTTAGTTATTCTTATAACTGATGCAATGATAAATGATTGCCAGTCGGGCTAAACACATTTGACACGTTAAGTTGTTTTATGTTGTGACCAGTTTGGGCTGAATTGTTTTGGTTCAAATTATTGAATTCATATAGAGGATATTTGCTTGAAACGAGTAAATAACGGATATATTTCGAGTGGATGAAAAACTCAGTATTTTCACGAGTGGCGAAGCCAAGAGTGCAAATACTAGAGTTTTTCACCCACGAGATGAAATGTATCCGTTATTCACTCTTTTCAAGCAAATATTCTTTTTTATTTTATGCTCACATAAGTTGGCTACCTAAAGTTTTTGACAGTAAATTGCAGATTTCTTACGGTAATGTCAGTTGTTTACCGTACATGTTCTGCTGTGCTATGTGTACCTGCGCACAGTATTAGTTCCACATCAGTGATAAAAATTAACCGATATTTCGAGAATAACAAACTACAAGTTTCAAGGATAACAGACAGGGATTATTAATAATGACAATAACATGTACATAGGTTAAAAGTAGTTCACTGACAAAAAGTCAAAGGGAGGGAAGTATGTTCGGACCCAAAAAAGTAGTTCCTGTAGTGACAAAATATTGTTATTTTTTCACTGCAGTGAAATATCAATATTATTTTAATTAGAAAATCAAGTAATTCACTGCTTAGCATAAAATAAAAGTTATTATTTTCTCTGGAAATACAAAAGTGCTCTGATATAAATCTTGGATAAAGACATTCACCAGAATATATACGGAATTAAAAAAACTGGAATAATATTTTCTGTGATTCAATAAGAAACTGTTGACACATCATGACAACGATGACTAGTATTAACGTCATCGCCTTCCATCTTGAATATATAAGGAAACGAAAAGTGCCTGATCTATCTGTTTCTATTGTACATTATTATATATTTATCGCCAACGAAAAAACAGAATCCTATGGGCGAAAATATAAATTGAAATAAATGATGCATGTCAGCGTTCTCTTTCGCTGCCCTTTGAAAGGCATAATTTGCAAATAACATTAGCATTACAAGACAAAATTTACATTCTACAGGATATGCGACTTAATGGCAAGAATGTTTGTTATGGAAAATTTGAAATATCATGTCACCTATGCATTCTTCGTGATATGTTCATTATTTTCCTTTGGATTAATCATTGATGCTGGCGAATATTGTAGCATAAACCTAGTGATTTATGATAATTTTCCAGCACATAAATATAAACTTGACTTTTGTTTAAGTCACCGACGTTACTGCTTTCATCAAAATTCCAAAGAAGTGGATTGACCTGTCCTCTTGCTCCCTTAAGTAAGTGTTATGTATAGTTAGTTTGTATTGTGTACTTGATTTTTTTTGGCCTTGATTGATAATATAGTTTAGCTTTCATGTGTACCTGCTTTTGTCATGTCTGTAAGTTATGAAGTTATAAAAATGTTATTTACTGATTTCTGAATTCAATGTCTAGTTTTATATTTTTAGAAAACGTAGAGATTATCGAATGAACTTCCGAAACACATATTGGTCATTTTGTTGTGTTTTACGTAAGGTTGTTGTCAACAAAATTATAAATTCCTCCCTTACGTTCAATCTCTAGAATTTACTATTGTGTTCAGATATAATTTGAGAGGAATTATTTATTTAAAATTATTTATTGAAATTACAATGTGCTCACTGCAGTTTTGGACAAAAACACTAATTTGGCATTACTGTGCAAAACTTGCTGGTTTTGCTTCCTTTTATTACTTAGCCTAAGTCCATAGAGTCGTATCACAAGAAATTCTAGCCATAGTTCAAACCAACATGATATTGTAACAAAACGTAAGCATTTTTTTACTTAGACCGGGTACAGTAAGTCTGGAGTAGCAGTCACATTTCACCGATATCCTTCACTGTACCAAAAGTAAGGTAGTAGTAATAATTTATAGTTCTCATTGTTTAATGATATAATATTTAGAAAAAGGGAAAACTTCAAGAACTCCAAGAGAGGCATGCGTTTATTTTGTATTCTATGTTTTGGTTGTATCTACTGTTTGAGGTCGCGGACCAAAGAAAGTTTAGCCATTCCCTTGACTAAGGAATCATTCGAGTAATGTCGAGTATGAAGGTAATGATGTTTAAAATATCGAATTTTTGACACTGGATTACACTTATCTTTAGAGCAATCTGAGTGATTGATGGTAGTTTTAAATGTACAAGGTTTCTGACTTTCGAGTAATGCGGATTATGCGAACGATTGATACAGGGATTTTGGCGCTAGACTAAGGGAATCATTTGAGTGATGTTGAATGTGCGAGTGAGTGATATTTTATATACAGAGGTTTTAATGTATAACCTTGAAAAAAAGTTTAGAAAAAATTCCAAAGAGGTCCATAATAGCTATAACCTATAATTTAAGACTAGTCTAAAAATTATCTAGAAAAAAATACAATTTCGATATAATGAATCTATAAAGAGACGACAAATCTAAAATAGGCATATTGTATTATATTTTCCCACGACTTCACGTTTCTCAGATAAATTTCTTATTAATAGTTATCCCCGGGAGCTGGCAATATCCATCATTGTTTTGTGTGACTAAACAATCCGTTATTGTTGTGATTTAGTATAATGTGACGGGAAAGTACAATCCGTTATTGCTGAGATTTAGTCTGGTGTGACAGGAAAGTACACTCAGTTATTTATGTTTTGTTGTTTTAAGTCTTTTGAGCATACCGACTGCTTTGTCGAATACTCTGCAAACTACTGAATAGAAAAAAAAAACCTTCTTTCCACTTTCAAAGAAGATAAACTCCTTTTTTTAATGAGCAGACTGACAAATATTTAAAAGTCAACATTTCCGAGGTGACTACAGAGCTAACAATATTAATTCATAGTCGTCCTACAAATACATTTAGATTTCTTAACCTCTATCTTACCCGATACATACAGCATGTATGAGATACTCAAGAAATTACAATCAATCAAATCCACACAAAAATCTGCTGTAATTAATCATAGTACTATATTCATCCGTTCAAATTGTCAAAGAATCCTTAATTTTCTTACTTCCTGTCACGTTGATATTCGGAAAAACCATCGACATCTCTTTTATCGGTCACCGCATTATCGCACTATATGTGTCACATGTGCAATACGCCAATGACGCTGAATATATTTTGTGATCTTGTGTGTACGAGGGAAGGGGTGGGGTTATGACAAGATAAGAATAAAATTTATCAAAATTTAGAAATTTGAATCAAGACTCTGGTTAATAATTTGCATTATTTTATATCGAATAAAACTATTTAGCCATTCACCTACCAGATTAAAGATGGATTGCTATTTATCGCTTAATATCAAGCGTTGAGTGACTAAAGTGTGTCAAAACTATAAATGCCTAATTTTTCCATGTTTTTAAAAATGTACCCTGGTGTAAAAGGTGGAGACATCTTGGACTATTTCGTAAGCATTTCTTCCTACTGCCCACATAAACAGCTGTGATAAACTTCTTTTCAAATAAAATATAAATACTATCGATGGAACTGAAAGCTAGTCTCCTTTTGTATTTCAAAATCTTCACCAAAGAATAACCCGTGCATATTATATATGATTTTAAAAGTATTTTATTTCAATACATGAATTCTGCTCACTCTGCTAGAGTCAAAGCTAATAGAGTTCCTTCTTGTGTGAAGAATGCACCTCAAGACTATCTTTTCCTATCACATCCCATACATAACATAAAATAACATTTTCGATGTTCTTTCTCTTTCATCGCACAAACTCTGCTCACATTACCAGAAATAAAATAAATGTCAACATTGGTTAAATTACTCTCGAAGACTGAAAATAAACTCGAAAACTTGTAGAAGACTAACAATCTATTTGGCGTGGTGATACGTTGATATCACTTCATTTGGCACGCTGACATGCTGGTGTTACTTCATTTTGGCACGGTAGCGTATTGGTACTATAATCTTTTGGCAAGGCAGTATGCTAGAGCCGCTTCATTTGGCAAAGAAATCTTAAAGACTTTCGTTCTATTGTAGTATGATTGTAAAGTAATGATTTTGTTTTCTATCTGAAACCCAGCAAAATCTTGGAGTCTCTAAAAATGCTCTGTTTACAGTGTTTAGCCTTCGAAGTTTCTCAAACCCGAAGGATTTCAGCGAAGATATGACTGAAAGGAAGAATGAATTGCTCGTATGCACGCATTCTACTGTTCGTTTTCTCTACGCATTTTATAGTAATAATAGATAACTTTGATGTGATAATTGGCAAGATGTAACAAATTATTCTTGACTATTGCAGTACAATTATTGCGTTTGACACGTTAACTCAACACAATTGCCTTAGCTATATAATGAATCCTCCCAAGCCTGAAGAATATCCATCAAGAGATTTTGGAATATAAGCAAAGCAGAAAGACTTTAACTAGAACCTTAACGCAAATTGTGCATGATTTTGTCCTTGACCTCAAGGTCAATGGTGCTAGTGAGCACTCCGTAGAATAAACTGGTTTACCTTGATACTGAGTGAAGCTAATTATGATGAAGATTAATCAATTATATTAAGGAAATATTAGCAAATGAAACCCTAACACAAACTTTATCTGACTTTTATCTGACCTTGACCTCAAAGTTATAGGAGCAAGCCAACATGTCTAATTGTGTTCACACTAAGTATGACGAGAAGCCATCAACGAGTTTATGCGAGATAAAAGAACTGAACCAAAATGTTACCAAGCTGTTGACACCGATGATTTCAGAAAAAGTATCTGCTTCCTTGCTTCCCTGGGGTCGACTTTGAGAACGCTTGTACGAAATTTTACTTCTGTCTGTTCTGTATGTCTCACGCAACGCTTAGGCGGGTAAGTTAACAACTAATTAATTGATGACGTCCTTATCTCATGTTTTGTTCCAAATCATTGGACGTGGTTTTCCAATCTCAAATGAGTCTGTTATGCCTTGAATGCCTTACCTATCAATGAAACGTTTCAGGATTGCAGGTTAATTATTTATAATACATCTCAGAAGCGTGATATGTGTGGAATGCAATAAAATACAAAATGGCCTGCCTGCAAGTGTATCTAATTATCGTTTGCGACTCACAGCCTTTGAAGTACAAGTCAAACATGTTAACTGTTAATTGCCTTTCGCTGGAGAGTAATGATTTACAAGATAAAAGATACGTACTGGCATTTAATTATCATTCAATAAATAATGAAACCCATGTTTCGGACTTTAAATCTGAATCGTCTTGAACCCAAGATTGGTATTTATTTTGTTGGGAAAAGGCAACAGCGGTACAATATCATGCTTGACATCTTCAATGAAACCAATCAGACAGTAAGTTTTCGTATTTTGTTTTCTCTGTTCTTCACCAGCAGCATTTACGGACACACGAGTAAATCAAATTGTTGGCATCACATGACGGAATTTACTGAATACATATTTCGTGTATTTGTTTAAACTGAACACTGAAATCATTATAATATATTTCCTCTCTGCCTGCTAGGTCTATTTATAATTTATAATTCACCAGCGAGTGAGCTTCAATGTATCTATGCTGATTGCCTTACGAATGAGGTGAAGTGTACCTTGAATCACCTTGTTCTAATCCTAGTTCTTTTCTTGGATCGTAATATGAATTACAGATACCATAGATATTTCACCCAATCAGTCTAATACCTCTTCAATTTTCCAGACGAATTTTGTTGCTCTTCTTGAAAGCTTTATACAAGAGTATACTAAAGTTGGGTATTAGAGTGGGTATACCGGCAACGAAACTGTCCTAATTTTCTTTGATTAAAGAAAGCGATTTCCAAATTAAAATAGAACTGCAGATAATTTAATCAAATGAAAATCAAAAGTCTCTTAAATGCCTTAAATCAATCACGTCCTCAGAAAAGCTAATTAAATTACGTAACTAAATTAACTAATTATACAAGAATTTGTAAATGTTAGTGGTTTAAAGGAATTTTCAGAAGAGTAAAATCAATTAAATATGTAAAAGTGAAGCATATATCCCCCTAGAGGTTATATAGAGAAAAATATGTGACTGGAAGAAAATCAGTATGGTAGGCCGAGTTATTCACCCGTAATCCATGTGTTAGTAGAGACTGCCTTGCATGTGCAAGGGTTATTTGGGGTGGGGGGGTCGGGGTGGGGGTGGAAAGGGTTGTTTTGGGGATTGTTTTTTGCAACATCGAGTACAACTAGACGTAAAAATCAAATCTCACAGAAGTGAGCATCTAATATCCCCAGGTTGTTAAATCAAACAACAGAATATTAAATGGGCAGTATAAAAAATGGACTTAAATAATTAATTTTATATTTGTTAAGCTCAATGTAAATTCGATCAATCAATATAATTTTAGTAATAAGGTATGTGCGAAACTGTTGACATCGAAAATTTCATAAATTATAAACTAAAGATTGTAGAAAAATATTGTCTCTACATGTGACGTTGTAATAGAGGAACTGAAGTTAAATGTTAACAGTCAGGCAAGATGCGTTCTTTTTATCCAGTGGGTAAAAATATCTTAGTAAATTTTTAAAAATGTACTCTTTCATTCCAAGCAATAAAAAAATAGAGTGCTATGAAATATTGCGCTATTATTTTATTTAGCAAATATGGACTATTGTTTAGTACAAAAACCACCAGAAACAATTTGCTATAGATTCCGATTGTTTTAGCATCTGTCTACCGCCAACCTTTCAACACAGACATTGTTATAGTCTTATTTACACAAGGCTGCAATCCACAGAAAAAGAGGTATACTATTGTTATCTGTTTTTTCATGCGTGTACTCGGCCATGGACGATAGAATCTTTTTCTTTCGTATACTCGGCCATAGAAGGTATAATCTTTTCTTTCGTGTACTCAGCCATGGACGATATAATCTTTTTCTTTCGTGTACTCAGCCATGGACGATATAATCTTATTCTTTCGTATACTCAGACATGGACGATATAATCTTATTATTTCGTGTACTCAACCATGGACGATATAATCTTTTTCATCTGTGTACTCGGCCATGGACGATGTAATCTTATTCGTTCGTGTACTCAGCCATGGATGATATAATCTTTTTCTTTCGTGTACTCAGCCATGGACGATATAATCTTTTTCATCTGTGTACTCGGCCATGGACGACGTAATCTTATTCGTTCATGTACTCAGCCATGGACGATATAATCTTTTTCTTTCGTATACTCAGCCATGGACGATATAATCTTATTATTTCGTATACTCAGCCATGGACGATATAATCTTTTCCTTCACAGTAGAGGTAATTGAATTCAGATTGGCAGTCAATCTGATGAACCTAAAATCCGTCTTGCTCTTCCTGAAAATTTTAGAGAGCTTTCTTAAAACGCCAGTTTTCTCAAAACTCGACAATTCTTTAATCTTTGGTAAATTTGGTCTGATATGTAAGTGTATGGGTAGTAAATGCCTTCTTTGCTTTGGAAATAGATACATAATGAAATTCACCACCCAAGTAGTTTTGCAAGCAAAGATTGCACATGTTTTCATGTTCAGGCAAAGTTTCACATCTTCACTTCTCTATTGGTAAACAATGACTAGACGTTCGAAATTGTGCCATATATTTTTTCAATAAGTATTTTAATAAATAATAGACAAACTTCAATTCAGTTTTCCAAATTATATAAACATCGCATGTTATCGAGATTTCCATGTCTTTATAACATGATCTGGAAGTCGTTCCGTAAGATTGCATCTAACCAGGATGCATTATGAATATTTTGATTAACCCAAATAAATTGCAGGGCAGTATCCGGTAAGTTGTCATGAATGATCTCTGTCCATATAAGTCTGCGTAGACCATTACTAAAATCCCGCCATAAATTCAGTAGAGCAATAAATGTCCCCATAATGATTGTTTTTGTCCGGATGCTCGTTACTGGGGAAAATATTGGTACGTATGGTTGTCTTTGACGAAGTAGGCCAAATCTGGCTTACAAAACTTTCGGGGGTAATTTCACACACGTATGGTCCGAAGATCATACACATAGCGCACGGTCTGAAAGAAAGGCCTTTTTTTTTCTCATCTGGTTGCGGTTTAGTATCGAAACATTAAGTTGCAAATTACTTCGATGCTAACTCCTCCATTTTTATCTGTTCGATTTATCTGACAGCCAATCAAATTCGAGCATCGCTATTTTAGTACAGGGACGGAAGTTACTGCAAAATATAACAAGACACACGTACTTATTCAAGTATCGGATTCGTATTACATGCCTTAAGCAGTAACGTCATGCACAGTCGTACGTTTCTAAATGCAAAAAATGGCCGATAAATGTTTAATTTGTGGACATAGCTTCGAAGCACAAAAACGCTGTGATACATTTTCACTAAAGAGGAATCTTCAAAGACAAAATGAGAGTGGCTGTGATCTGCTGGTCATCAAAATAACTCATGTGAATCTTTATTATATTATCAATAGTTTATTAGCAGTAGTATAGTGCACCTCGACTTGCTCATGTACACGTATTTACACTTATAATATACTTCTTTTTTTCCTCCGTTAACTTTGCTTTGTCCAAATCGTTCAGAATTATACAATACTGAACACACTGATTCTGCACGCACGTTCACGACACGCGTGCATGCAAATAGTATAGTGTATTAGGAGCTACTTCGTAAACAAACATTGTACACTCATGGAGTAGAATTTAGGTTTCACTTTATTAGATTCGTTGGTGGATGAACTAAAACAGCTGTTTTGTCTATTTGAAAGTAGAGATGATAAAGTGAACAGTGTGGACAAGTTTAGTGAGTTACAAATTAAACTTTCAAACAAGAAAAAGAATGAATGTGATATTCACAATGCCCATAACAAACTTGAGAGACGCAGTATTGAAAATACTATTCTGATCATTTAAACAGTTATTTAGGAGAAATGTTCGTAACGTTTCGTTAATGGAATGGTTCAGACTATGACCAGTGCTCTGCTGGGCATATTAAAAAAGTACAGAAAAAGATATTGAGGGTAAGGGCTAAAGCATATCTATCCGATACGTACCATTTTATAAGTGAAAGCACTGAATTCGTGGAGAAAAAATGCAACTGAAGGTTTTCGTAGAAAAGTAATGGCATCAGGGCCAATAAGCAAAGACACGAAGGATCCTTATTTCCACCAGTTGAATGGATTGTCATACACCAGCTGCTTTGCAATATTGCGCGTTAACTTTGTTGATACAATGTTTCGGATTTAGGCTAGACGCCATACAATAATAATAATAATAATAATAATAATAATAATGAGGACTTTCTATATCGCCTAATCTTTAGAAACTCTAAGCGCTTTACAACATTAGACAACACCTATAAGATAAAAACACATATAATGATATGATTACAAAAACAAACACCATGAAATTAGAAAACATTAAACATGCTGAGAATATTTAGGGTAGGAAACATTATTAGGTCTTTAAGTTTGTTCTTGCAGTCGAAATAAGTGAGTTTTGAGAGCACTGTTGAATGGGATCACTGTGTCTTTGTGTCTAAGTTCAGTGGGCAATTCATTCCACGTTGCTGGGCCCTGGTATGCAAAAGTACGCTGTCCATATGACTTTGTTTTCATAGTGGGAATAATGAGTATACGATTGTCAGAAGAGGAGCGTAAGTATCTTGCTAGTGTGTACACATGGGTGAGGTCGGATAGGTATGTTGGACTGGAGTCCGTCAGTGAAACGTAGCACAGAGAACAAATTTTGTGTTTGATTCTGGATAGAAATGATAGCCAGTATAGGGTAAAGAGCAGCGGGGAGGTGTGCTCTGATCTCGGTACTCTAAGTATGATCCGAGCAGCTGTGTTTTGAACTTTTTGAAGTTTCTGGAGTAGATATAGAGATGAACCAGACAGAATTGAGTTACAATAGTCCAGTCTTGAAAGTACTAATGAACACACAAGTGGTTTAGTGGCATCAACTGAAAGATATTTGCGAATTGAGCTGATGCGTTTCAGCTCAAGATATGCAGTCTTGCATATGTTCATGACACGTTGATGCATTGTGAGAGTACTGTCCAGAATAACACCTAGGTTTCGTACTGATTGTGTGAATTTAATGTTGGTGTTGCTGATATTTATTTGTTTGAGGTAAAGGATGTGAATGAGAAAGTCTTTGTGTTGTGATCAGTATGGCCTCAGTTTTATCATCATTCATTTGCAGCTTGTTACATGTCATCCATGATTTCACATCAGAAATGCACCTCTCTACACCTTGGGTGGCTAGATTTGTATATTTGGGTGTCGTCAGCGTACAATTGGTGAGACACTGGATGATGATTTATGACGCTTGAGAGTGGCTGAGTGTATAGAATGAAGAGAACTGGTCCAAGAACAGACCCCTGTGGAACACCACAACATAGATTAACTGGGCTTGAGTGTATTCCATTTGCGGACACAATTGGTGTGCTGTTGACCAAATAGGACTTGAACCACAGTAAGGATGTATCATGGATGCCAAATACATGCTGGAGACGGTGATGTAATATATCATGGTCTATTGTGTCAAATACTGCAGACAACTCAAGGAGGGTGAGGACTGTAATCCGTGTACTCTAGCACAAAGCAGTATCACAGCTGCTACTTGGTATTAATATTTTTTCAGAATTATTTAATTTATCCGGTTCTGTTGTCATGTTACTGGAAAACGAAAACATCCAAATAGTTAATGATACCCTAGATAAGGTTTGCCTAGCACTGAACAAACTAAAGCATGACAAATCGGAGGGGGGGGAGTACATGCTTTATCCAGCGATCTTTATATTTACAGGCAACACAATTACACCAATATAAAAATATTATTTAATAAAATACTCGGTATTATATATTATCAAGAATAAAGATCAAAGGCTGTGATTATACCCATTCGGAGGCGAGGTGATGCAAATTACCCTCTCCCGTTACTGTGAAAATTAATAGCTCAGGTATATCTATCATTTATAAACACATGCATAAACTGACCTCATGAAGGGGAAGACATAGGGGAAGCTGACGGGTATAAGAAATAGAGAAAAAGATGACAGCAGACTTACTCTGTATATATATTGAACCCTAACCCCTTCCACGCATATTTTAAATATCATACGCTAATTACATATTTATTTCTTCTGAATGTAAGCATATATAATAATGTTTAATGACACATCAGCACAACAAGACCAGCCCATGCCTAGGCAATTCAATTAAAGCTGGATCCAAATTGACAAATAATAAAAACCGACCGGCGCTTTTCAAGACACTATTGAAACACCACACCCACTAGACTCTTATAATGCACACACGGTAGATACATTATGAAGGCCAGTTATTATGTACACCGCTTGAAAGGACTATAGCATCACAATCGATCCGCACCACTGGTAATTTTCCCAGTACATGTGCAAATGTTGGGGCAATTTATACAACACATACACGCATGACAGTAACGTTTTACACTGTTCTCTAAGGTGTATATATTTCTCATTGTGTTCGGCAATAAAGACTCGTCCAAACCAGAACGGGGGAATAGCTGTACATAAATGTCATCATATAACAATCGTTTGAACAGAACATGTATTTTATGGTATGGTCTGGTCATACTTCTGGGGGGGGGGGGCGAAAGTTAAACATAACTGATAGCCAACCCTCTTTTGTCATTCCGGGCACATCATCCTACTTCTTGCCAAAATCTCAATGGATATTTTTCAATTACCCAGTGGACGATTACATATATATTATTTTTTAAAAATCCGATTTCCCGTACCAACAGTCACTGACACTGTAGCTGCTGCAACATTATGACTGCTGTCTATATGAAGCTCGCCACAATTATGTCTTTCGAAGACTTATCTGTCCATGGAAGGCTTATCTGTCCATTGAAGGCTTATCTGTTTTACTGTGAAAGATTTAAACCAAATGATGCTTGGAAATGTTCTCTCCAGAAGAGTAGGCAGAATCCCCAAGCTCTTCATTCAGTTTTTGTAAATTGTCTAGGATTCTTCTAGAGAAAGTATATCACTATCCTATTGGAACAAATGCCCTCCACACTCACATGCTCTACTCGCCATCCCAGGACATTCACATGGTTCTTCACACAGGTTTCCATATGAAGGAAGACATTAGCCCTGGACCAAATGTGTAACCTGTCACCATGTTAATATTTTACAATAACATGGACATAGTTTGGTTGAGCAATGTGTCACCATGTTAAAATTGTATTATGACCTGCTATCATTTTTGTTTTAATATCACCTGAATGAATTGGAAATGACAAAATATTTTCCAGTATTAAATGTCCATTTCTGATTGATTATTCAACTGGCATGTAAATAAAGACTTCTGCATATATGTCCTTAGCTGTAATCTGGCTTGAAAGTTTTGATGTACATTCAATTAAAAATAATAAAAATGTAATGAATATTTTATCATGCTAATTCTCATCCTTGTTCCAGACTATGAACAATTAGATGGAGTATTTTCTTTATCCATTATAACCATCCATAAAATTACAACTTCCATCATTATATATATATATATATATATATATATATATATATATATATATATATATATATATATATATATATATATATATATATATATATATATATATATATATATATGTGTGTGTGTGTGTGTGTGTGTGTGTGTGTGTGTATTAGGTTTTTAATTCCCAATAAGTATTTACCAGGAACAACCCCAAATATTTATAATCTCTGACAATTTCAAGTCCAGAATCTCTTAATTTAATCTTCACATTTTGTCAATTTTGTCAATTTTCACGTTTTCTAAAAATCGTAAGTTTGGTTATGTTGGTTTTAAAGATAATCTCTAAGTTTGCAATAATTACGGAATATTTCAGTAATAGTTTACATCTCTTGGAATTTCTGAAAATACAACGGTGTCATATGCATAGGGTAAAACAAATAGTGCTGACTATCTCACTATATCTCCATCCGGTAAATCAACAATTCGAGCTCAAGATGTGATTATCGATGTAATTAAGATACAAAGCAAAATAATACAAGAGAAATATTTTCTCCTTGTCAAACCCCTTGATTGCATGCGAATAGCCCTGAATTATTTTCAGTGAGGACGACATAAGACTTTACATATGCACTCATGAAGACCTCGAGCATCTTCACATTTATAGTAATGGTCATCCATTGTCTCCATAATGGTACACAACAATTTTATGCCTTCCATTAATTAATTTAAGAGAAAAGTATCACCAATTGCCTGGTATCTTTTGCGAAGGCCTGCATGTACCTCCGAAAGTACACTGTTTTCTTCTGGAAAAGAAATTCTATTACTAAGACGATCAGTAAAGGTTTTGACTAAGAGAATACAATAAACTAATCGATCTGTAAACAATTGGATCTGATTTATCTCCCTTGTTTATATATATATATATATATATATATATATATATATATATATATATATATATATATATATATATATATATATATATATATATATATATATATATATATATATATATAATCAACGTGTATTTCCAGGTTTCTGGAACAACGCCTGTATTTAAAATCAGGTTAATAACGTCCACACAGAGTTAAAGAGACAGATTTCTCTGGAATGTATAAAATTTTCATTCAAGATGGAATCTTCACCAGTCGACATATTAGATCTCAAATGATCTCAAATGTTTCAGTATCTTCAATGCTTCTCTGAAGAGACTGGTTCTTATAGTTCTGTGTAATGGTTCTTCTCGTTCACCTGTCTCGTTACTTTTCTCTTTGAATGGGTTCATTTTCCTAAAATACTCACTGAAAAGTGTTAATTTAGGTAGGTATGTCATCATTTGCTTTAGTCAAATTGTTATTATTGACCAGTATTGTTTTTGATTTATTGTTTGCATGTTTGTTAGCTTAGTTTGGACTTGCAAATTCAAACATTTTCAGTACTTTCTTGTAATTTGTTTTAGCAGAAAACATGTCATTCTGACTTGGTGTATTTCAGTCGTAAGTGGATTTTTGTTTAGTAGTATGATATTTATTTCTATTGTTATGTAAATCTATATTATGTCTTTTTCTTTTGGTGCATCACTGAAGATTGTATATAAGCTATTGAAACGTGCGTATATTGTTTAAAAATTAATCGTAATAATGAACCCGCCTACAACGTTGAATTTGATTTTTCAGTCAGGTGGGTTATATTGCGGCGTGAGATATTGTGGCATAGGTCTCTAGAAAGTATTGTGACTCGATCGAGTAGGAAAATATTGTGATGCTGGGCCGTAATGGTGTATTTAAAGTAAGTTGATCAATTAATGCATTCGTATTTCCTATGTTTTTTGTTTTAATATCAGTGTATACATCCGTTTAATGTCGTGTTTAGTTATAATGTGAGAGGAAACATTTGCTTGGATTATTTATTGGAATTACAAGGTGTTTATTTATTCTGGGCTAAAATATTATTCTGGGATTATTGTGAATTACTTCAAACGCGTTTGGGACAAAGCTATTGTGACACATCGAAAATGTTTGCACATCAGCACATTCGAGGACCTGGAATTGTTGTGGACTTGTGTGGAATTTTTTAGGATTATTTTGGATTGAATTCGTGATACTGTCAGTTCCTCTAAAGGTTAATTTATTACTTAGGGAATTAAATTATTTGTAAAGTTTTACAAAACTTATTGGTTTTACTTCTTTCTGTTACTTTGCTTAAAATAATAGAGTCCTAACACACTAACTTACATTCTCTCATATTTTGTAATGATTTATTATCACTATCCTAAAGAATTTTTGCCATTTCATCATAAATAATCATTTTCCGTCTGTGTATCAATATTTTGTTGCTTTTCTCAAATAATGTATTTTGTGATTTAGTTCTTCAACTCAGTCTCTCCTAATGCTTGCTAAGTACATATTTTGTCTTATCAGATCTCCACAATAATTATTTTCATAGACTGTGCCTCAGGTACGCACGTATTCTCCTCATTATGTACCATGAAAATCACTACATTATGAATGTCAGATAGCACTGGGCTAAAATAAAACGTGAACACAACATTCTATGATATAACTAAAGCTTTCTATGGTGCTAACTAAATAGTCTAAAAAACATTCTCGTACGATTGTTTCATTGTTTTGTCCCTGGTTCTCATTTTCTGTTTCAGATATACCAGTGACTGTTAGGTTGATATTCATACTGCTGCTTTACATATCATGCATTCTTCTGTCAGACTGGCATTCTCTTGTTTGCAAATTAAGTATTTCTTTTCTTCTCCCAGACTGGCGTGTTCTTGCTTTTGCAAGTATTATTTTTTTTTTCCTCAGACATGCATTCCCTTGCTTTGCAAATCAGGTAATGTTTCTCTCACAATGGCATTCTCTTGCTTTTCAGACAAAATATTCTTCTCTCAGAATGGCATTTTCTTGTTTGCAAATTAAGTATACTTTTGTTTCTCCCAAACTGGCGTGTTCTTGCTTTTGCAAATCAAGTATTATTATTTTTTTCCTCAGGCAGGCATTCTCTTGCTTTGCAAATCAGGTAATGTTTCTCTCAGACTGGCATTATCTTGCTTTGCAAATCAAATATTCTTCTCTCAAACTGGCATTCTCTTGTTTGCAAATTAAGTATTTTTTCTCCCAGATGTGCGTGTTCTTGGTTTTGCAAATCAAGTATTTTCTCCCTCATACAGGCATTCTCATGCTTTGCAAATCAGGTAATGTTTCTCTCAGACTGGCATTCTCTTGCTTTGCAAATCAGGTATTGTTTCTCTCAGACTGGCATTCACTTGTTTTGCAAATCAAGCATTTTCTTCTCCCAACCTGGCATGGTCTTGCTTTTTGCAAATCAAGTATTGTTTCTCTCAGACTGGCATTCTCCTGCTTTGCAAATCAAGTACTGTTTTTTCAGACTGGCATGCCCTTGCTTTGCAAATCAAGTATTATTTCTCTCAATCTGGCATTATTTTGCTATGCAAATGCAGCATTGTTTTTCTCAGACCGGCGTGCCCTTGCTTTGCAATTCCGGTATTGTTTCACTCAGACTGGAATTATCTTGCTGTGCACCACAAGTGTTGTTTCTCTCAGACTGGCATGCTCGTGCTTTGCAAATTAAGTATTATTTCTCTCAAACGCGCATTCTCTTGCTTTGCAAATCAAGTATTGTTTCCCTCAGACTGACATTATCTTTGCTGTGCAAATCAAGTATTATTTCTCACATAATGGCATTCTTTTGTTAGATTTTAGACACATGTATTCTCATTTGTTGTAAATGCTTACTTGCTTGAGTGCTAATATTTGTCTGTTTGTCATGTTTGTCACTTATACATTTCAATGTATTTAGATTTCAGAATAATTTTTGGAGAGAATTTACACTTCGTTCTTAACATCACCAAAATTACCTCTAGGATATCTAATGTGGCCAGCTTGATGAGTTCTGTGTCCAGTTTGTTTCTGCGATGTAGGGTGGAGTAATGGGATCTGCAGTGAGACCTTGAAACATAGGCGAAGGATGAAAAAATTGTTGATTTCGTGGATAACATTGATAAATTGAATTTGACTGTTAGCCGACACAATTGACCATACTATTCTTGCAATGCAAGCAATGTAGTGGTGGTAGAGAATGATATGTTTTTGCGCTCAAACTTAATACTAGAGGCGTACATTTCAGTTCAGATGTTTAGGCCCGAACATTGCTCTCAATTTGCATTCTCCTCTCTGCAGAACTAAATCTGAATCTGACAGTGAATTATTGTCACTTTGCGTTCTTGATTTTTTGGTAGGACCTCCAATGTGTAAGAGTGTTTACAATTAACATTTTTCGACGCCAGAAGTTAGCATTAGATCCAAAGATCCATTTTCGATATATTTTGCCCAAATCATGGGCGCCCGCACATAGGGTCAAATGTCCCTCCCCCTTTCTTTGATTTCACCTCTAAACATGTTGGCTTACATCCGTAAAACTTAATTGCTGACCACTACATGTTTGCCTCTTCCCTCCGAAAATAACTTTGTTAGCGCACCTGACCCAAAATGGTAAGAAAATTCAGGAGTTTAGAGAAAGTCAGTTTGATAGAATACACGCTATGTTATTGTCTGCCCGGAAAGTAGCGAAAATAAATACAGAGCAATTTACTGTCAACTTGATCACATGGAGGACATGTGTAATGTTCATGTTTAATTAAGTTAAAAGCACAACTAGAAATGCACATTATATATCTATCAAAGGGAACCTCTGCAGGAACATATACGTATGTATACACATAGATATAAACAAACCAACATCTGTTGCACATATATACTATTCCTGTTATTTGGAAGCTGGGTACGTGTCATTTGTCCAGTCTTTTTGTCAGTTGTTGGCTTCTAAAAGTCCACCTTGTGCGAGGCACTCTTTTCACAAGCTGATCGGCAACGGTTGTCGGGATTGTAACATTCCCGTGTACAAAACACATAACTCCACCCGAATCGATATTACATGTGTAACAGAATAGCGGGAAAAGAGAAGAGACAAGAATAATAATGCGATTGTATTCATATTACAGAACGATTTTAACCCGTTACTATTTCGCGAAATTTTAGCTAAAATGTGTTCTGTAAATGACTGTGGCGGTACATTCGAATACTAATGAAGTACAAGAATGCCGGAACAGATCGAATCATAGTACAATATTGCTATGATTTTATTAGTACGATTCTAATTGATCTGGTATTTCTTGCACTTTATTAGTATTCTAATGTGCCCCCAGAGATTTGTTTATCGGTCTTAAACATCGCATGATTTTCTGTTTGGTTGACCTCTGAAATCCATTTTCATACATTTGGATTGCACTGAAACACAGCTGGAAAATGGTAGATAATGATAAACTAATTTCATAAACCTCATTACAATTGTTAACTTTGATAACGAAATATAGATGATTTTTCCTGTAATGGTAATACCAGTCAATTTGCTCTGAATATAATTCGTTGTGGACAATTGCATACGACATGAGCTAAACAAAAAATCATAACAATGAAAGAAACATAAGTGCAGAGTTCTTGGATTTTGTGCAGTTTATTTTGAAAGATCATGACCTTGTCCAAAATCAAGTTTATAAAATATTCTCTATGTGTACGGATTAACTGTTAGGGTTATAATTTTTGCCTGAGTTAAGGACACTGCTTACTACATTTTATATTCTAATTATAACTAAGATTTTATTTAGTAAGCATTAGGAACTTTCAAGATGGTTATTTTCAACTGGGTAATAGTTTCTATTAAAAAATGTTAATTGTGACGTAAGGTCAAGTAAAACGCTATATAATCTTGTTTTTTTTACTCCAGAAACTATTCATTCGTGATTTAAGATCTGAGTATAATCAATTTTATTATTATTTTGTCCAGTAGCTCATTAGGTCTAGAATTTTATGTTTTCAAATTATGAATTCACTGGAAATAGACAGTGCTTAACAAAAATAAAATCCTTGGAAACAGAGACTTGAATTTATAATGACATTTCAAATAAGGATTTATCCTTGGATTGTATTTTTGTGAGCAACAAAAGACTGTTGGAACAACACCACGACACGGGTCAACGCAGGCACGCCAACACGTCCATCGTTGGATTAAATTTTGATTTCCATTAAAGTTTATTCAAAACATTATTCATTATCACTTGTATCTGTAATTCAATGATTAATTGGAATTTAATTTACTCTACCGCAAGTTCATTTTTTATATATTTAGTTTGCATTCTAGGGGAAAAATTATTTGTTGAATTTTACAAAGCTGGTAGCTTCTCACTCTTTTCTATTAGTTAGTTGTTTTAAGACCACATATTCGTAATGTATATATATGAACTATTCTGGTGGCCTAGTGGTTAGAGCGTCCGCCTCGGATGCGGGAGGTCGTGGGTTCGATCTCCGATCGAGTAATGCCAAAGACTCGCTTGGCGCTCAGCATTGAGAGGTTAGTGGTAGGACTGGTCGGCCTTGGGTCAGGACAATGTTACTGGGTTGGACATTATGCTATATATCTCTCTCTCTCTCTATCTCTTTCTCTCTCTCTCTCTGTATATATATATATATATATATATATATATATATATATATATATATATATATATATATATATATATATATATATATATATATATGCTACTATTTTCCTGAGAAATAGGGATATTATATATGTTACTATTTTCCTGAGAAATAAGGATATTACCTGTATATATCGGACAAAACCGGTTTCTTTTTAATATCAGTTACTATTGAAACAGTGGAACTGGGAACTTGTTTGTGGTCATCTACTGTAGTTCTTAAAACAAAATGCAGAGCGTGAAAGTGGTTCACTAACCCCGTCAGACTGGGCATCTATTTTCAGCTCCTCAAACAAAAACATGCGACTACTTCGAGTGCAAGTATGTGAGGTTTGCGGTCCATACCGCATCAATAGACGAATTAACAAAGGGAAAAGAGAACATTTGACGTCATTGTTTAAAGACCTAGATGCCTGAAGAATTATGTTAGTAGGTGCGCTGCTCTTCAGGAAAAACACACTATTCTGCTCTCACCGTCGAATTTGCTTATTTACCTGCCACCAAGCAAATCTATTAGAAAACAAAATGCTTCTCTCTTCTTCTAAATTGATTATTCATCAAGGAGTAAGGAAATTATTAAATTGATTAATCATTAGGGAGTTGGGGAAACCACGGTGCATTAGTATGGATTTAATCCCAAGTGGCATATTTCAGAATCTTGTTACTGTGAACTTCGCTGTAGGACATACATAAATTATTCCTGTTTGGTAAAGGTTGTATTTCCCCTCTTTGATATCACACTAAACACTACATACATGTAACTACTAACAATTATATTGGTATCCGTACATAAATCTTTCACACTAAACACTACATACGTGTTACATATAACAATTATATTTGTATTTGTACCTAAATATATCACACTAAACACTACATACGTGTTACATATAACAATTATATTTGTATTTGTACCTAAATATATCACACTAAACACTACATACGTGTTACATATAACAATTATATTTGTATTTGTACCTAAATATATCACACTAAACACTACATACGTGTTACGTCTAACAATTATATTCGTATATGTACGTAAATCTGTCACATTCAACACTACATACATTAAACATCTAACAATTATATTCGTATTTGAACGTAAATCTATCACACTAACACTACATACGTGTTACATCTAACAATTATATTCCCATTCAAGAGTGCTCTCAAAACTCACTTACTTCGACTGCAAGAACAAACTTAAAGACCTAATAATGTTTCCTACCTTAAATATTCTCAGCATTATTTTTAAATATTAGTAGTAGTAGTAGTAGTAGTAGTAGTAGTAGTAGAAATAGTAGTAGTGGTAGTAATGGTAGTAGAGGTAGTTGTAGTAGTAGTAGTAGTTGTAGTAGTAGTAGTATGGATGGATAGATGTGTACGTGCATGTGTATATTCGTGTGTGTGTGTGTCTGTCTGTTTTTTGCAGTATGATCTTAATGTGACCACGAGAGTGTCCTTACAAAATGCATTGCAGATATCCTCAGTCTAAGCAGCATGGCCTGACGTACCATTTGCAAATCATTGTAAAGATTTTGACAATGGGGTAAAACATTTAGTTCGTAATTACCACCGTTAAAATGGTTACGGTCTCGGTTAAAAATGATGCCATTATAACTGAATGTTCGAAAACATAACATCAAGGCACATATTCATATACACTGAGCTGACATGTAAGTTATAATTAAAGTGTTTGAGTATGTCTGTCTGTCTGTCTGTCAGTATGCCTGCATGCATGCATGCATGCATGTATGTGTATGTATGTATGTATGTATGTATGTATGTATGTATGTATGTATGTATGTCTGTCTGTCTGTATGTATGTATGTATGTATGTATGTATGTATGTATGTATGCATGTATGTATGTACGTGTGTGTGTATGTATGTATGCATACATGTATGTATGTATGTATGTATGTATGCATGAATGTATGTTTGCATGAATGCATGTATATATGTAGGCCCCTACGTATGTATGTATGTATTTATGTATGTATGTATTTATGCATGCATGCATGTATCTATGTATGTATGTATATATGTTTGCATGTATGTATGCGATGTGATGTGATGTGATTTTGATTTTTAACGTAGCTTTAACAATTTTTCAGTCATATCGCTTCGATGTCTGCAATGTGGCAGTTTATAGTGATGTCTAGCACTGGGGCATCATGTCGCATGATGTCCCACCCAGTCACATTATCTTGACACCGGGCCGACCAGTCCTAACACTAACTTCTTAATGCTGAGCTCCAAGCGAGGCAGCTGTTAGTACCATTTTTGTAAGTCTTTAGTATGACTCGGCCGGGGATCGAACCCACGACCTCCCGCATCCGAGGCGGACGCTCTAACCACTAGGCCACCGGAGCGGTGCATGTATGTATGCATGCATGCATGTATGTATGTATGTATGTATGTATGTATGTATGTATGTATGTATGTATGTATGTATGTATGTATGTATGTATGAATGTATGTTTGCATGAATGTATGTATATATGTAGGCCCCTATGTATGTATGTATGTATGTATGTGTGTGTGTGTGTATGTATGAATGTCTGTATGTATGCATGCATGCATGTTTGTATGCATACATGTATGTATGTATGTATGCATTCATGTATGACTGACTGACTGACTGACTGACTTTATTTCCTCTTAAAAAAGAGATTACATCAGAATAAACAAATTCATGATAATACAAGATCATAAAATAAAACAGAAAATTGACAAAAATACGATAGTAACACTGTGTCAGCTACCGTATTGACAAAACGAAATATCTCAATGCCTGCAATTATGCAAATTTGCAGTCATTTGGCGGAGCAAGGCACTAATCTTTTAACAGTTGCTTGATGATGATAATATTTCGAAAAGTTAATACGTCTATAGTGTTATGTGCTTAACATTAAGTTCGAGATAGTAACGAAAATGAAATGAAAAACTTATAACAGTGTAATTCTATATGTAGTTTTTCTTTCTTCATATGACGCATGTATTTATGCATATATATACTTGTTTGCGCGTATGCGTGCGTGCATGCCTTTATCTATGACCGACTGTCTAAATGACTTAGTTACCTCTTCAACAAAGAGTATATCAGGTTGCTAAGATACATATTATACATATCATAGGATTATGAGACACATCATAGACGAGAACGCAAGCATGATATATACATCGTCAACTAATGCATTTACAAAATGAGATATATAAATACAGAAAACCATATAGAAATCTCTTGGAAATAAACATAAACAAATGCATAAACAAATACATTAATGTATGTATGTATGCATTCATGTATGTATGTATGTATGTATGTATGTATGTATGTGGTGTTTATTGCACATCAGCTCAAAAGTGGCCATTTAGTGCCAACAAATGGCTAAATTAGAAAAGTGTAGAAATTAACTGAAAAAAAATTAGGAACTTAAACCCTTCCAAAAATGCACAGTTTGCCAAGTAAGACGTATGTAGTATATGGAGTCTTCCATTCAACAATGGGTGACAGCAGCGAAAGTTTGGTTTCTTTTTATTTCCTCTCATTACCATTGATGTCAACAGTACATAGTAAATTTTCCATATTGTATGAGATCAGGTTTCTGTAATATCAGGGATAGTAACCGGTTGTAAGATTTAAGACTCCGCAAGGCTTTCATTTTGGAAATGGAATCCGAAAAGACGAGTTTTTTAATCGTTTTTTTTTTTAGATAGTGAGAGAGATGTTTCAATTTATTTCAAAATTTCAGTTGCGTATGGCTTTAATTTTTGCAGTAAACATTGAGGCTTTATTCATGAACCCTCCAGATGGCGCCACGGAATGCTGCAATAGCGGCTTCAGCTTTGTCTCAGTCTTTGAAGCAATATGTCGCTTGAACAAGAAAGGTATTTGAAATGAGATACATGGTTCTTCTTGACGACAGGGTCACATCTGCTTAAAATATAATTTCCGATATAAAAGATGCACCACTGAGAAATTTATATCAGACAAAGAAAATGTAATGATTTCTTTTTTAAATACGTTTTAAAAATTTGGACTGTATGATTGTTACTGTTTCTGAAGATGAGGGTACGTTTTGCTGCAAGTTTCGAGGCAATGGTATTAATTTAAAAAGGTTATGAGCTCCTGTTATTTATCTCTACTACTTGTACTAGTTGTAGACTGATACCTTGATCTAACTGTACTTGTGCTAGTTGTAGACTGGTACAGGATCCAATTCTGCTTAAACTAGTTGAAGACTAATACCGGGATGTAATTATGCTTGTTGTAGACTAATAGTCTATAGACCCAAATTCACTAATGAGGCACAAATCAATGTCGCTGACACGTTATCTCATTATATACGTTTCTTTCCTTAATGCATACCTTTTTGATATATCAATATAGGTCTATCATTCCAAAAAAATCAATGTAAACAATAAATAAAGCATGGATTTGAAAATATCGCAACCTAAATGGTGTATATCAATACCTACGTTACTGTCGCTAGTGTAAACTGGAGCCAATTCTGTCAGATAAAAATGAAAAATAAAACTGAAGATTGAATTAAAAAGTCTCTGAATCAATCGTGTATAGTCTCTGAGAAATCTAAAAGCAAATTTTCAATAATTATACCATGAACATTTATTCACGAGACTTTATAATGTAGTCGCTAAGGTTATGATACATACGTAACCCTTTTTTATGCACATTTTTTGTGTAAAACGAGGGTTTTGGGGAGTATAAAAGGCACTCAAAATTCACTTGTACGTTTTATTATTTTTTAAAAAAAAACCTAAATAAATAGTTATTGTTGATGCATATAATTTTTTACGTTACTTGGTCCAAAAAATATGAAATCCAAATCAAAGGATTGAATAAACCCTTCGAAAATGTAATCATGTTTCATATATGTCTGAAAACAAAATCTTGATAAATCTATCAAGTAATAATTTGACAAATTTTATTATAAATAATGCTTAATAATACGTACGTTACCGATACATACGTGACAAAGATATACTAAACAACGGAACACGTGATGATAGCTGGCCATCTGTTCATACTGAAAGGTGTCATGCCGCTATCTTTCAATTCTCAGTATTAAAAAAACCCATCAAGTACAAAGAGGAAAAGCCAGTAATATTGTATTATACTCTATGTGCTAAAGCCCAACAATAAGTAAGCGATTCCAGTCAAAACTTTCGATTGACACTTACGTTTTTATTGGATAGGAATCAGTGAAGAAAAAAGAGCAGATATCATACATTAAAATATAGTGACCTCTTTGTTTAGAAGCAATGTAATCACTGTGTATAAGGTACTGATACATACGTTACAAAGCGTAACGTATGTATTAAGACTTAATCCAGAACAAAAATGATTATCAGTGTAAAATATGAGTACAATTTAGATCTTCAGTTTAGCTCTACTATACAATTATTCTTAAAAACGCCATTAAAATTTGATACATTTTTACAAAGTTTTAAGTGGCTATGAATGGCATGGGTATATTCGAAAACTAATGGTTGAAGGACTAGGATAAAAAAAATGAATACATCTTTAGTGCGAAGGTAAATTATAAACAAACTGGGACAAAATTTCAATGCAAAAGCAAATTAGAAACAAACCAGAAGTGTAAATATTTATTTTAATTTTTTTAAAATTTCAGCTATGCTCAATACTTCACATGATAATTTCGTAACGTAGTATTGATTCTTACGTTATTATTCCCCTACCGATGAAACGGGGGGGGGGAGGGCTATAAGTTGGCACTGACTCGTTCTTGTCTTATTTTACATGTTTAGGCTCTAATAAATAGTATCTAGAAAAAAGGGAAGACAACAAGCTTTGTAAAATTTAACAAATAATGTATTTCCCTGGAAAAATCAAGGCAAAAATGAAAAAATGGAACTTAGGATTTTAAGAATCAAATCCAAAATTAATCCAAGAATAATCCAAGAATTAAAAGTTAGAATCCTGACAATATAATGTGCTTAAAAAATTTGAGTTCGAGTCCCGATGAAATTCCAAAATGGAATGTGATGACGTATACTATAACTAGTGTAGTGCTGTTTTGTCTACAGTTCTTTGTTATTCCATAGACAATAATATTCCGGTGTTTGAATTCCGAATAAAATTTAAAGAAATGTCTTTGTCCAAGCATTCTGTATGAGCACTAAAATATTTCCAGGCAAACAAATTATTCTTTTAGAATCCAAATAATTTGATTAACAATTAAAATGTAACTCCAAACTGGTCACAACAAAACGAACACCTTGACATCAAGTGTTTTCAAGTCCAAAGTGACTAAATTCTCTATAAACATCGGTATTAAACATGACTACTGCGCAATTCAGGTAAAACCAGAATTTCGAAATAGAAGCTGTGAAATGTCGAATTTTGAATTACAGAGAATTTAAAGTTGAATGCATTTAGCAATTAAAGTTATCCCAGTTAAGCCAGGAACGTCTTTGTGAAGGGTCACTCTGGACTTTCGTCGTTCATCTTCCACCATGTCAGTGTAAACTTCAAAGGAACAATATTTCCGACCCAGTGAAACTGAGCGGGTTTCTTACAACGGTCTTTGGAAGTCAATATTTGAGCTACCGACCCTAACCCCTTAGTAGGAACCTATGTCCACTTATCATATTTTCAAAAGGGAAAATTGGCACGCACTGTCGTACACAGATTCTGAGCTGTCTAAATCTGATGAAAGAAATTATTTCTTTGGGAAAGATTAGGGACCCTTGCCTACGATTGAGTAGAATAAATTAGGACGAGGCACGCAATTTTAGTTTTACGTAATATTCTATTATTTTATTACTTGTTTTATACAAATGTGTTTGCTATGACTAGGTTTCTATACTATGTATCGTTTATTCAATTCATGGAAATGCGTTGATGTTAGAGTTGTTATGCAACTTGCTTTATTCAATTTCATGAATATCTGTTGATGATATAATTGTTATGCAATTTATCTTTTAACTATACAGTTAGTTCATTGGTAGAATTGATTGCATGCGATCCAAATGTTCATATGTGTAGGATTTCATAGGTTATATGAAATAACTGCCTTTGTTTTTAGGATGATATAGATCATCGTGAGTAACGAAAATTACCTAATTATATCTGATTTTGTAATGCTTGGATAATCTTGTAGTTAAGGAATGCCGTGAGTTACATTTCTTTTGAATTTCATGCAATAGTGATCGCACATGTAGTAGCATATTTAGATTAATACGGTAATACTTAGTAGTCACGTGGTAATTTGACTTGCCGCTGGAAAGCGAGGTCAATGTCCCACCGTACTAAGTCAGAATTTACTCTGTGAGTGGATAGCCACAGGTTCTGAATAACGATTAAGTGAACTGTATACATGTCTATAATAGGTACACAGTATTATAGGGTACATTTGTCCTTTAAGGAACAGCTTTCGGAGAGAAGGACGAGACAGGCCGAAGACAGGAGTACGGGGAAAAGAGAGAAAGAAGGACGAGGTCAGGATAAAAGGGCCAGGAAGTCCATGAAGGGGCAGAACCTAGAGTTTGGAAAGATGAACTAGGAGACGTTGATATACGGTCAAAATGAATGAACATGATGCAGTCAAGCGTGGATATTGCGCTCTTTCACCTCTCGTTATGATGATGTAATAAATCCAAATTGGACACATCTGTTAAATTCTACTTATATAATCTTACTTGAATTTGAATTACCGTTTTAATTTGTTCTGATTAAATTTGTTATTTTCTTGACAAAGGGGGCTCGTATTGTTTATTTCTCACCAGTATTCTCTCTCAGTTCTCTGTTGAAATTCCATTCTTCTTTCACTCCCGCCGGGGTATAATATCGAGGAAGATCATCCTCTGGATAACGCAGCCAACCCTAATTAAGCACCCCTCTTTATTAGAGGGCGACGATACAGAAGCTGTTTACATTTAAAGTCACGTATTCCTAGTATGACCTTGACAAAATCCAATCATTTTGCTCTAAGAATAAGATAAAAATAGAAAGTTGTTTACTTGACTCACTGGCTCTGAATCATGGTCGGGAACTAGGTCAGCTTTAGGTGTTTACGACAAAACATTCAGGTCAAACTAACTTTTTGAAAATGACAAATTCGAGTAAACATAATTACATTAACATGCAATAACATTTTTTTAAAACTTGGAGACAATTCAATTAAATCAAATATAAATTAAATCAAATATACACAACACTTGTTTTTTTTAGAATGGCCAAAACAAGAAAGGAAATACAAAAGGCCTACAGGGAACGCCAGAAGGTAAATATCCGAAGTTCCTCCGAAAAGAGAGAGCTAGGCAATGGCAATATTATGTGCCATCGTCACAAGTAAGTAAGAAGAAAAGGGAGGAGAGAAACATGAAAAAAATTAAGAAACAGACATTCACGGCTGAGAAGAAAGAAAGAGAAGAAAGCAACGAAAGCATAAGTGAACAGACCAGTGGATACCACAGTGATATTGTTCCAAGAAATGAAGAGCAGAATAATCACCTGATAGTAAGGATAGCAATTATTATTAAAAGTAACGAAGAAAAAGGTTTGCAGATGATCAGGCGTAGGGCTCTTGCGCGTTCCCACAAAAATATAGGTATTCTGAAATATGACGTTTCAAACCTGATACGTACGATAAAGAAAAAAGAAATAAGACAAGTGAGCGACTAAGTAGAAAAACTCAGACTGTTGACAGCACCTAAGGAATTAACACCAAGTAAAAGAGCCGTTGCAGATGCTGAAACATTATATCTGACCCCAAGAAGACGGAATCTTGTAAGAAGAAAACTCCATGTATGCAATGCAGTTTTGTATGAAATAAAGGCGTCAGAACAGTTGTTTGAACTTTAAATTATTTCCGTGTTTTACACTACGACACAGACGTTACCATTCTACGTTACAAAAACATTTTATGAAATACGTTAGTTATTTTGTTTTATTTTAAAAATTTACTGGATTCACTAAGTTGTGCATACAAATTTTAATCATTTAATCCTCCTGTAAAATATAAAATAAGTCACAATGATTATGTCAGATCAATGATCATGTGAATAATGATGATGTTCAACAGTCACATACAGGAGAAAAATACTAAAATGACAAATGTACGTGTTTAATATGGTTAATCAAACATATTTGTAATAATTTCATGCCATATTTTCATGACCAAAATGGAACCAAGAAAACTGAGTGAAAACAGTTATAGATTTCATGAACAGTCTCTTGTCGTGTGTATGTGATACTTACGTTATATTTTTGGAGTGACTGGAAAGGCATAAACATTTCAAACTTTCGTGATTATATTTTGAATCGGAAACTGTTATGGTTAGAATGGTATTAATTTTACAACTTAAAATGTTTTTAATGTTTTGAATATTCACTATTTTCAATTTAAATAAAATTTAAAATACAAGAAATTTTGGTAAAGATGCATTTTACTTTATGCACATTTATCACTTTTTTTCATAACTCATAATAGCAAAACGCAATAATGTTTTGAATTAAATTTATGTGAAATTATCGCAAAATACCTAATTATACAATTTTCAACCATTTTCCAGGTATAATTTTATTTGTAAATCATAAAAAGAATACTTTAAAATACGAGAAGATCTCTTGTAACGTTGTGGGTAAACATAAACAAAATATGGATCAGTTGGTGTTATTGAAATTTTTCAGTTTAAATTTCAGATATTTCTCTGTAAAATAGGCCAGTGAAGTTGTTGTTTCAAGATCATTTTTTTCTTCCATTTTTATACGTCCAATGGCGCCTCATTGGTGAATTTGGGTATAAATCAATACGTTCTATAAAGTCTGCAAAATCTGTGAAATGAAGACTCCCAAACCAACCTTCGTAACATCAAATCTATCCCCGAGAGTGGAATCGATCATGTAGAACACAGGCTGCGATGTAGAAATATTGTGTCGATCGATATCGGCCACATATACCCGATTCGTGCGCGTATCTTGAAGGGCGAACCTTAACTGTAGAGTGCATATTCTGCCAGTGTCCACGTACAGTAAAACTCAGTAACGTCCAGTACATCGACTTCCATCCCGTGAGACCATTTAAAATAAAAAATTTGTTGTTGTTGTTGTGTGAATTCGATTAAAGACCTTTATGATGCACTACCATAGGAAATCTTATATTTCACCTTTTAACAATATATTTTGGGAATTTTATATTTTTACTTTTATATTTTTTTAAATAGAGATCTTAACGAGTTTTAACAGCTTTACCTTTTAGAGTTTGTTTTGTCATATTTCATGTTTTAATTTATTTGGAATCGTTTATTTTTCTCAAGTTTTGAGTAATACTTCATTTTAATATTTTAAGATCTATGCTCTTAAATAGCAACATATCGACATTTGTGTATTGACGTGCCGTTAAACGCTAATACATGCATATTTAACATCTCACATTAAAGTTCTGATATTTGCAAATAAATATTGTAAATAGGCTTGAAACGATTAGCGGATAACCACTGACGATTAATTATATTAGCTGTACCTTGTTTAAACAAAGCAGGTTAATCACCCTCTCCCCGTTGTAAGAAGATAACCGGGTTGGATTTCGGATTTATAACACTTTTGATGGTGATACAAATACAATGTTTATTGATGAATGACTCAAACGAAAAAAGAATTATGATTAATACGTGCGTGTAAAAGATCCAAATATTGGACTCATTGACACAATCCACACGAACCTAATAATGTAACATAAATGTAAATACAAGTAAATGACCTTACACAGTACAAGAGCAAATGTTAATGATTCACAGTAATTTCACACGACGAAAAGAATGATGCGTTTTACTCAAATAGTACAAATGGTGTACTTAACTCATATAGTAAAATATATTCAACCAAAAAGTGAAAAATGGGGTACTTTACTCAAATAGTAAAAGGATAATACGATGGGACAGATATCATACAAAATATCTTCACAGTCCCAAAACACTGGGTATAACAAACCCCAAAATTAGCCAACGGCTAAATGATTACATGTATGGAGTTACACAAAACACTCCGTCGCCAGAATACTTGACTGCCAGTCATGCTGGTCAATCAAGTAGTCAGTATTGCAGATAGTAACGGAACATCTTAAAATTCCTTGGTCAATCAGCTAATCAACGCCCACCAATCGGTCAGCAACGCCTGATCATCTGCTACTCAACCAGCAACACACTGCTCAATCAGCTGCACGACTCCGTTCAACCAGCTCCGTTGCCAGCTCCATCGTCAGCTCCACAGCCGTCATTGGCAACTTCTGTGGTCAACTGTACAGCTGGTACCCCGTGAACCCTGACCACCATGGTCAGCTCCACAGCTGCCACGGTCAGCTCTGATTACCATGGTCAGCTCTGATCAGCTGAAAATAAATCTAACACCGTGTACTAAGAATGACACGGGCATATACGATAACACGTCAAGACGTTATATACGGTAATCGATACAAATTATATTATCGGCACAACATTACAAAGCAATAAACAGGTTCAGAAGTGAACCTACCTATGTCCGATAAGAATCATATGGTACTAACTGTTTCTTAATAAAATGCAACTTTATTGTTAATATAGATCTCTTGTTAAGTCACATACAAGAATAGAAAGTATTTGCATTATGCTACGCAAGCCGGAGTTACATATAAAATATACAAATATAAACGTGGTAGTACAATAGGTATAACCTATAATATACATAAGGAATTAATAAATAACTCACATACCTCTATAGCTGAAGATGAGGAAGTCCTTAAGTAGATTGCTAACTGACAAGACGTTATGTAATGTAAAGATTTCGACCTACGGTGAGGCATTCATACACAGACAATGTAGCCCTACATCGTCTGTGCGCTTGATCAATATCAGTTTTTCCCACCAAAAGCACTTCGCATATGCGGCATAGGATGAACCGAACTCACTGTTTTGAAATATTGTACAATATACATAACTCATCCTCGGGTATCGTTGTATACAATAAACGAAAACCAAGTACATGTTTTTAATAAATAACAAAGGGATTTATACAATTCCGTGACACCATCTTCACCTAATAACACCAAGCGTATTTAGTGAACTAAGTAAATGTACAAAATAATTGAACATCTGTAAAAACTTTCTCACTCCAACTCAAAGCCTTTTCCTAACAAAAACAAGCTGCTTTGCAAAAGAATGCATTAAAGCGATAAATCCAATCTAATCCAGAGGCAGCCAAGCGCTATATATGTAGAGTTATCTGCTATTTTAAGGTACAGAAAAGTAAATTGGAAGGTACTCCGATTAACATTGATCATTATTCCTGTTGTAAACAATCTGGAATGCAGTATTAGATCATTAAAATGTCTTAGTATCGTTGCTTGGTTATCTAGACGTTTAAGTGGTAGAATGTGGGAGTTTGAAGCCATAATACATGACATTTTGTAAGGGTCTAGGCATGCCCCTGGCGGTCATGAGGAGGTCGACTAGCACCAACACAGCACTTAGAGCCGTGGTGTCTCTATGGAACACCGCCATTGACAGTCTGAAGCGTAAACAGGAAGACACCGATGAAAGCATTACCTTTGATTGTGAAGAATCAGGTGACTTTCCCGAAGAGAAGGTTGACGACTACATTGAACCATCAGAAACCTCGTATACCTTACTTTCCAGAGGTCGTTAACATATATTTGACTCGCCTCGAAATTATAGATCTTAATTATATTGGTTTCAAGGCACTTATCTTGTATTATGTTGATATTCCATCCTCCTCCTTCATAAATACCATGCGCGAAGTTTTCTTTAGAGACCCCGAAGGAGAATTTATGGAGCATGCAGATGGGCTTGAGAACCATATGAAACGTGCCAGCTCAGATGATCCGTCAACCTTACCAGTGAATGTTCATCGCGGCATAGGCCACTCTGGCAGAAACCATTATCTCGCTCTTAAGTATAATTATTTATCTCGTCCAAAATGAGAGCGAACTCATCCTCAGACAGGGAGGCACCCTGGAGGACCAACGAGACTATCGGATTGTATTGCTGGGCCTTTATGCGGATACAACGAGCAAAAAATTGTCTGATTACCAACAGACATATCCTTGGTAGGAGACAAAGTTATTATAGGTACGCGGAAAGATCATTTTTGAGCGCTAAAATTATTCACACTGAGCATTCCAAAACCTCAAAACGGTAAAGTGAAGGTTCAGCCCCTTTACATCATATGTGCATAAAAATGTAAGGAATATTTAGAGTGCCTACTCTGTGGAAGCCTCTGAAATAATTATTATGAGGCCTGACGTCTTCTGAAGTCAAGAAGAAGCTGGCTAAGCCTGATAACAAGATAGAGAATTTAGTATGACGCATATCCGCATGTACGTAAGCCTTGTTAGCAGTATTATGGGATGTTGGAGGATGGTTACAATGGCTAGGGAGGTTGAAGTACTAGTCCTGTCAACGTAAGCTTTGGTAGCAGCCGAAATGCTCCCATACACCCACGATTATGTTGTCGTTTATGTTCAAGGGACCTTACACTGTATCACAGATATGGTTAGCTTAGATGAAACCATTTCGCGGTCATTGTAATCAACATTGTCTTTGGTTGCTGCGTCCTAAGCCCCGACAGTTTTGCTAACCCGATGATTTTGTTCGCATTCATTCTTAGAGGGACCTGAACGGGAACACCCTAGTTGTTGGTCGTTCCATTATACCGTCTCCGCTAATTCAGAGGCTACCGAGTTTGGTATGGATGTAATTGTCTGTGAGGCCATATCTAAATGACCGGTCAGGGTGACACCAGCCTTTACCACCCTGAGGGAGACTTGTTTATCAACATACTTTGCCATCGATCGACTAACTACACGATAAAACTGTAGTTTCCAGTCATATCGGTGTCATCTGAATACTTTTGTAAAGCCAGATTCTAATCACTGACGTTCTTTTCTAATCTCCGGGTCTTTATCGTCAGCGTATTTAGTTTTAAATCTGTGCCTTAGTGGTCAACGTATAATCTTTTTGCGGACTTTTGTTGCTGGGTGATGTTAGCTACCTTGAGTAGGGCCCACCTCGAACAGTCTCCTATGTCTGTGGCCTATCGACCGGCTTGCCGCCATAGCACAATGTGTCATTAGCCAGTAAGTCGATGAGGTGACCTACCAGCTCAACGCAAATCTATCGAATCAACGACGAGAAACAGTCCACTAAAAAGGCCTCTATGTTTCCGAAGTTATCGACAAATAACAACCAGGTCGTTCGGATCAGAGGTGCCGAAGAGGTTGCTATCAGCAGGCCTAGCCTAGGTGACATACTGTATGAGGTCCGCAGTTGCTCCGGGTATTGCCTTGTCTTTCTCAGAACGCCAGAAGATGTCTACGGCATGACTAATATGGCTACAGCTGGCGTGCTTTTAAAGTAACATACTGGACAGAGACAGCGCAGTTCCCAACAGCAAGTGGGGTGTCGTATCGCCATTCAACGGTTTCAACACCTTGATGGTTGCGTGGCCATATATTTCCTCGCCATGTTATTTTAGGACAGGGAGGTTCGAATAGACGAGTGGAAGGCCAATAGGTCGCCTCATCGCAAGGCGATGCAGCGCCACCATCACTTTGATCTCGATATATGGTATGATAGTGTATTTAGATGGAGGAAGAACCCTGGAAAACCTCTGCAAGAACAATATGCAGACAGGAAAACAACTGACATTCTCGCATACCAACGCTGGCCAAGTTGAGACTAAGACTTGCGCGGTCAGAGGTGAGGTGTCAGTGATCTGCAAAGACGAACGCCTTAGACCACTGAGTAAACCGGGACCCAGCGATTAAGAGGTATCGATGTTAACTATGCCGGCCTCGAGTCCGTCGATCCTCGGCAATCGCTACAGATCGTTCGCATGTAGACGACTGTGAAGTGCTTCAGGAGAGTGGCAGGTCATAGCAGGTCCAAGTTGGAGAAGGCTCTTCAAGCCGATCAGAGAATCAGAAGCCTCTACCTTTCTTACCTGCTGACAGCAACGCTTTCCCATATACATTTGGGCTTCCAAGTGACCAGCAGTGCTAAAAACGCAGCCACAAGGGTTAGAATTACTTTCGCTTTTGCAAGGGAAGGGAGCAAAACTGTTAATGGAAAGATACACCTTATTTTAGCAAGGTCTTTTAGGAAGTGACGGAAAGATTAAAGTCGACGCCGCTCAGCCGTGCGGATAGTCTGGAGAAGATTGGTCCGAGAATCCGTCATTATAGAAGGTTGACGACCTTGGAGCTATTCAGCGCTCATACGCAGGCTGTCAAGGGCGTGGCGAGTTTGTCCATCTGGCACTAGATGAGGGACACAAGGTGTCGTTTGTTTGGCATCATGTGTATATGTATATACATTGAGCTTTGTGTGATCGGACGGAACGTCGACTACTCTCATTCACTCTGAAGCCCATTCGAGCGGTATAGTTTGTTTCTGATAGAACGACGGTAATGGCCTCAAAGGCAGTGCTAGCGACGTGGGCAACGTTGGCAGTGAAGTACATATCCACCACCGACTAATCCACAAGATCAAGGTGGTCCAGGTCTAAGTAGTAGATCAGGAAGATTCCGCTGTTTATGGCTGATCTGTGGATCCAAGATTTACATTTCGGTCGCCGCCCATCAACTACGGGATTTGGCGTTAGGTGTGAGCCACACTGATGATCACATAGTCCAGAAGAATTTCCTCGGATGTTGGCCGATGGATCGCAGGCTATCCTTTGTAGAGACAAACTTGTCAAACATCATCAACTTACGCTTCTAGTTGTTCTACTACGCCATGCCATGTTACGACTCTAGATAATAAATTATTAACAGGAATTAGCGAAATCAACGAATTTAGTAAAATGAAACACATAAATTTGTTTCTCAAAGTTGAGAAGTTAAAATATAAAGACTCTTTCGGTATTGTGAATTATGTCCCAAATAATCCCAAATATCCTATCAAGTCCAAACGTATAAAATGTTCAAACGAATTCCTATAGTCTCTTGAATGCGCTGATTATTCACTAGCCTTGACTGTCTTAAGAATAATTCCAAAATAATATCCTGTCCAAACGACAATCGGCACTTTGTAATTCAAATAAATAATTTAAATAACAAAATTCCTCTCAAATTATATTTGAATATAATTGCAAACTCTGATTATATATTATGTTATGTATGTTTAATGTACACTGTTTGTTTTTTATTTTTATATTTCATTACATGCTAGTGTATTGTAACATTGTATTTGGACTTGATCTTGTCCAAAATTGATTTCATTTCTGCTTGACCTGAATTTATTGTTTTATTTTATTCAGTAAACAATAATACATAGCTAAAATATTATTCATGTGTATGGACTTCATATCAGGATCATTACTGATAAAAGTAAATATGTTTATTTGGGTCTAGGTCAAGTTTTTTGGAAATAATCTGGTATATCTGATATACTCTAGGTTCAATATTTAATTTTAGTAATAGGTTTCTAATAATAACTAATATTTTTATTTTATAAACATCAGGATCATTCTAGAAGGTTATTTTCTATTAGGTAATATTTTTTATGTAGAGAATGCTACTTGCGACCAAAGGTTGAGTAGAAGACAATATAATCTTGTCATTGAAGTGAAAATTAATTCCTTCTTTAATTCTAGCGCAATAGTCAAGTTGTATTATACGTTTTGTCAAGTAATATTTTGTGCTTGTCTCTATTTTCTTCAAATTATTGAATTCAATTGATTTTTTCTGAAAATACAAGTGTTCAAACAATTATTGGATAGAGACATTCACAGGAATTGATTGTGAATTCAGACCTTGAATCATATTAATCTTACACAACAAAATAGTGTTGGTACATCAGTACTCAAAAAGCTACCACAGACACATCATCACCTTCAGTTTTTTAAAAGTTAATTTGGACTTCTACTGAATTTTATTCAGGACTTTAAATTATTAGGACTTGAGTCTGTAATTCTAGGATTATTTAGGATTAATTTGTAATACGTACGTTCCTTTTTGTTCCATTTTTGCTTTGTATTCTAGGGAAATACATTATTTGTTGAATTTTACAAAGCTTGTTGCTTTTCACTTTTTTCGTTTACTTATTTAAAGAGCATAGACTCGTAACAATTATCAAAGACTGATATGAAACAGGTATGAATATTTGTTTACACTATCTGTCTCAATATTTGGCTGACCTGAAACGCAATAGAAAGTTCTGAAATTCCCAAATTCAGATGGAAAGTTCCACCAAATTCTCAGCTAGATCATTTTCAGAACATTCTAAGTTCGCAAGCAAAGTTAGGCCTTGAATTGAAATTTTAATAAACATCTTGTTTACGTTTTAGAATTATGAAGAAAAAAAATCAGGCATGCACAACACTCAAGCACGGACAATGGTCAAGCACACAATATGAATATACATAACAATCTCTGACAAGCGGACAACCTCAAATATTGTTAGTAAATGTTTCATCCGTCTTCGATCTTAGGTTTGGCCTTAGCTACAAGTTCCTTCAGGTCATCAGAGAGGAGTGTCACTTCTGTTTGGCTGGTTGATAAATAGGCCGGCATAGAGATAGCCTCCCATCTTTTACAATCACTTCTAGCTGAGCCTTAACACTAAGGTTAAACCTGACACCCTTTCCTCTAACGTCCTGTGTCAGGATGTTGATTAATCGAGGTTCGTGGTCCTGATTACTTTGGAGAGATCCACTTCTACAGGATGGCCTCGTGGTATTACGGCTTCATAGTCGACGACGCTATGGAGAGAACATTGCTTCTCTGTCTTCCTTCCGCCTGGTCCGTCGTTTACACGCTTTGGAGAGCCTCTGGGCTGGTATAGGTGTCTGCCTTGGAAACAGTCTAGTTGCTGCTTTAGACCCAGTGTTGGGTTTTGCGTTCTATGATCTGGCATGGGTCGCCTGGTAGCTTCTGAGGTTAACTGCCGTGCTCGGACGGTTAGTACTGCCTTAAGCATATCATCGTATTCACTCTCAGTGACTGATTCTCCCTGAGCAGGGCGTTCATTCGCTTTACGCTAGGCATATTGATCGCTAGCGTGTATGTGGGCTATGATGTTTATGATGTACGAGTCTTTCTTTAATAACGTAATTTGTCATTGGATGCTGTTGACTAAAATCAACCCTTACTGGCATCCCTGGTGTGATGCTACATATACTATGTTGCCTAGCGTTTCTCCGAACATGAGACTACTATCGTCACTGATTATGCTGCAATATATTCTTGCTCCAACGCCGCTCTGGAAGGCACGTTTGTCACTTTACGTGACATGGACTTAGCAATAGCTTTATTATACAGCTTGCTAAGAACCTTACTACATTATCGTCTGGTTTTTAGTTTTGTGCGTCGCTGTTTGTCGGTCTAGTGGCCATGTCCAAAACGGTTTTATATACGGTGATTGCCGATGGTACCTGCTGAGTATTTCCAGGTCAAGCGTTGGATTCCGCCTCTATATCGTTGGTCAGGTACCGCGTAATAGGTGTTGAAGCAAATTCGTCCACACGATTCTGTATGCCCCTATGACATCAATGCACACGTGTTTGTTCCTCGTCAGACCACGACTCCTGACCGCATCCCATAGATACACCGCGTCGCTAACTGGTGTTTTGATGATATTAGTCCGTCTTCTGTTATGTTACCAAGACCACCAGAAGCCTGCTTAGACCCAACCTCCCACGATATCCGGGTCTAACAAAAGAATGTTGCTAAAAATATCATTGATGGTGATCTCAAATGTCATCTTCAGTTTCCCTTTTATGGCAATCACTGCCAGGTTTTGTACAAATTAGTTGACATATCATAATGGAATAAGTGAGGAAGGCTGCAATCTGTAAGTCTTAAAGGCTATGACATTAAAATTGTAAGAACGTGATTTTACTTAAAGAGGAGTAGCTTTCTCTTTAAGGAACAACACGAAGTTAAAATATATATGCTTGAATCTAGGAGACGAAACATCGTAAGGGAGAGTTTTTCTTGTGCAAAATAATATGGGCACCAACTACATCTGCACAGCGGTTGGAATTTATAACCAGACATATTGAACTGATGTATGAAGTTGATCATTCCTAAGAGTATTATCAGGGTGTATTGAAAAGTTTGTTTCTGCCCTTAATTTTCAGTATAAACTGCTTTCGCATCATATTGTATCAGAATATTACCAATTACTTTGCAATGTAGAGAAGCAGTCACTCACTGGCGAACATATGGACAAGCCTATTTCACTGATATCCGATATATGGACAAGTTTAGTACTTCACAGCTACTTACAAGTGAGTTTCAATGGGCACTAAGTAAATAACAACTGGGAGCTGAAGTTCAGTTCTTTAGCCACCGGAGAATCGTAATACACCTGTAAACATTGCAGGGAGCCTGAAGTCAATCTCAGTCGACTTTGGTCTTTCCTCTTTGAGCGTCTTGGTGAGAAACAATACAAACGGTATGTAGGTAGCTTCTGCAGATGTTAAATTTTCCCACACTCAGTGCTACGTTCACGCACTACTAGCCTATGTCACCGATGGACTGAAGCTGTCAACGATGTCAAAATTGTTATTTGCTAGGCGTCTTATAGATGGACACTTCTTCAGCCTCTCAATTGTCGCGACAGAGGCCCTTAAAGATCGACAGATAAAAGGTTGGTCTCAAACCCGTTTTTCCTGATTCCAATCATGTGCTATTTCATTATATTAAAGAACCTCGTAACATCGTAACTACTGATATGCCTCCTTTTGATCTTGGCACTGGAAACGTTATCGATTTGAGGAAGACACTACTCAAGAGAACAGTGAGAGAGGAAAATAACACCACTGAAGAAGACTGAATTTCTACTGATGCTGTTTCGATTTCCACTCCGAGTGTTAGCCACAACAATGGACACGAGTTATAACTTATATAACTTCCTGCCAAGAGTAAACGTGACCAACTGCGCGTTAGTAACTTGCTGGAAGCCCTGATGAAAGACAATGCTTCCTATTTCGCAATCGTCGTCAGTGTCAAGCCAGAGCCTAAAATGGCAGAAGAAGTGCGTTACTGACCGTGTATTTGTGGAATATTGTGGTTATAACTTCCAGCAATGTTATGAAAAGAACAATGAACTAAAACTTTGTATCGCCCTGTCAGTTCTTTAATCTAATCGCTTAAAATAATGGCAAGTGCAAGAGGGTGATTTGTGTCTGTTACGGATGAATATGGGTTAGGACTGGATTTAGCGAAGACGCTGAAAGCAATTTCTTGAAAGAGATTTTTTATTAATAATTGTTATTGAACGATGAATGAATGTGACATAATAGTTGTGCGCATAAAGTCCAACAATGGACTTAACAGAATGATGCGCACCGAGTTTGATAACTGATATAAGGAAATTATATTGTTCCCCAATAGAACTGATCAGAAAATAATCACAAGAATGCAAAATGTATGATCTATCAACAAGGGTATCAACTTACAGGATTTATACACAGGTGTGAACAAGGTAGGATTCTATTGCCATGAATATCAACGTATAGGATTTATACACAAGTGTGAACAAGGTATGATTATGTTGCCATGAATATCAAATTATAGGATTTATGTACAAGTATGAGCAAGGTATGATTATGTTGCCATGGATATCAAATTATAGGATTTATGCACCAGTATGAACAAGGCACGATTATGTTCCAAAAGGTGATCAAAATATACAAAAAATTTACAAAAATATGAATAATATATTTTCATTCTCCAGTAGGGTGCATATATTATTCATTTTCACTCATATAGCGACATTTATTTATTAATGTAACTCATATAGTGATACGAATAAGAATGATGAAAATGAAACAATGTATCTCATGGCCTTCATTTGATGATTACGACGTATTTCCGGTTCAGCAGCTTTCTTTGAAAGGTCACTGATCCACCACGCATGACCCACCCTTCCAGTCTGCCGAAGGATCCCTCAAGAGCCTTCCTATTCTCTGCAGACTTTTGGTCCCGAAGCTTTGGTTCCTCACTGCGAGAAAACAAGTATCATCCTCTGCGCCAACGTTATCGTCGACAGCATCGTACGTTACACGAAATCCCACAGAGTTCTACGACTCCCCATAAAAAACAACTAAAATCTTAATGTTTGAGCCATGTAGTACACGAGACGCGGTTAAGTACGAATGTAATGATATACGTTACGCTTGCGCTCACATGTGTTTGCTTGTATGATAGGATTATCATAATAAGCAGTCTACTACATAAATTAGTGTACTTCAAGAAAAATCTCATGGATTTATTATTACTTCAACATTACGCATCCTTTAATACAAGCTGAGTATAATTATATTAGTAGTGAAGGGGACCACCATAGCGACAATGGGAATTAGCATTACAGACCCCCCCCCCCCCCGGGCCACTCTAGCGTCAAGGGAAATTTAACATGGAGAAAAACCCTGGGCCGCTCTAGCGTCAAGGGAAATTGAACATGGAGAAAAATCCCTGGGCCACTTTAGCGTCAAGGGGAATTGAACATGGGGAATAGAGTTTGGGCTTGTCTAGGGACAAGGGGAATTGAACATGGGGAATAGAGTTTGGGTCTGTCTAGGGACAAGGGGAATTTAAATTTTTTTTAAAAAAAAAATTAAAAAAAGGGTAGGCAATCGAAAGTCATTCTCTTTTCGAGACCTATGAGTGGCCCTGAAAAGGGCCTTTGGGTTTCTTCGGCTTCTAATTTTTTCTATTTCTCCACCAACTTCTTATTTTCTCTCCTACACTCTTTCTCTTCTTTTCTTCCTTTTTTTCTCTTCTTTCTTCTTCTCCTCTTCTTTCTTCTTCTCCTCTTCTTTCTTCCTCTTCTCATTTTCTTCTTCTTTTTCAATTTTTTCATTCCATGTTCTTATCCTTATCCTTTCCTCTTCATCCTCCTTCTCCTCCTTTATTTCTTTCATCACAGCACTTATCATTTCCTTTACTTTTCTTAAGTTGTTAATCTCCATCTTCACTCGATGGGGCTATAAGAATAGTGATCTTCATTTAGTCTCACTGGCATTTGTTCCATCATGCCCAAATTGTCCAGGACGTCTTGCAATGTTTGCATTTTATCGAGGTGGTTTGAAGCCATCTTCTCTGTAGAATGGTTTGAACGATGAATACTGTGGGTTCTTATAGTGAAAGCGCGGACGTGATGGAAAACATTCCCTAAGACATAAAATTGATATTACCTAGATCATGACCAAACAACGCGCGGACGTGAAGGAAAACATCCCCTACTTTCTCATTTCATATAATATACTATTCACATAAGTGAAGCAACAATTAACAAACCCCAAAACTACTATTTACACACGCAAATCATTAAAACAAAATCCATAATCTACTATCCACACAATCGTACGTGAAAGGTTACAAAACCCAAACTATACTCTCCACATACGCTAAGAAACAATAAACAAACCCATAATCTACTATTCACACAAACGTACGTGAGCGCTTACAAACACAAACACACAAACACATACACTCACATCACAAAAGAGTCAGTGTTTATATTCACACTACTCTACCTACACACATTGGCAAATCGATTGTTATTTCTTTTCTAGAGTATTGGGTAGCCCTAAAAAGGGCTGTTTGTTTTTTTAACTCCAGATGCACCTATCTAATGATGGCACCTTCCAGGCCTGGCACCGCACACACATCTTCTTCCCCAGTCTCCTTTTACCTTTCTTCTTGGGAGTGCAGAGGCGGGATAAGTGGCTTCAGAATCCCAATTTTCTGTCTCTGGGATTCTGAAATTTTCTCTCTCCTTTTCCTCCTCTTCTTTTTTTCTTCTTTCCTCCTCCTCTTTCATCCTTGCCTCTTCGACAATGGCCTCCGCGGCCAGTTCATTTAGTATGCGCCTGGCATATTCCAGGTGCATCTGGAGTTCTAGCAGTTTCAAAATTCTGGTATTCATTGTCTTGTCAACGAATGAACAGGGCAGCTAGACTGCCAAGCGAGTTTCAATTTATACTGAAAGCGCGGACGTGATGGAAAACATCCCCCTAAAACAAAATTAGTTAGTTAGTTAGTTGGATTATAGTGGTTTTCGTTCTTTTGAACATGTACCACTTTTTTATTCACGCACTGCGTGATTTTTAATTACTCCTGGGGGAAGGAAAAGGAGCCTCATCCCCCAGGCTTTTTAAAACAAAATTGATCTTACCTAGATCATGACCAAACAACGCGCGGACCTAAAAGAAACACTCACTCACTTTTTTATACTACCCATTACTATTCTAAAAAATTTCATTAATCACTTGAATATACTATCCACATACGCAAAGCAATCAAACCCAAATCTACTATTCCCACACGTCAAACAGCAAAAAAAACCCCAAAAAACATGATTTTAATCTACTATCCACACCAACGTACGTGAGCACTTACAAACACACAATCCTATACACAAACACATACACTCACATCACAAAATAGTCACTGTTTATATTCACACTACTCTACCTACACACAATGGCAAATCGATTGTTATTTCTTTTCTAGAGTATTGGGTAGCCCTGAAAAGGGCTGTTTTTTGTTTGCTATGGCAATCTTTTAGTTTCTAAGAATGCGACGTCCTCTGAGGATAGACTTTCTGACGATAGGTCTGCTTCTTCGGAAAGAGAAGAACTCTTTGGTGTCGATACGACAATCGACAAAGCCTCTGTCAGGTTCACGTTCCTGCTGCTGCCGCTGTTGTTGTTGTTGTTGCTGTTGCTGCTGTCTCTGAAGTCTGTACTTCTCTGTCCATTCTTCTTTCTCCCTGTTCACTTCTTCTCTGAAGAGCTCTTCTATTAGGTCTTCAGTGACTTTTAACATTCTCACATTCTCTATCTCTTCTGGCTTCGGTATCAGACTGTGTCTGACCCTATGCAAATTCACGTAGGCTTCGTTTAGCTTAGCTAGTTTGGAGCACATCTTCGTGGGAGGATGAGTCGACAATGGATGGTTAGACTGGAAACTCCCCCGGTTCTGAAAGTCAAAGCGCGGACGTGAAGGAAAACATCCCTCCACGGTTTTCGAGCCGGAACGTTCAATGAGTGTCATGAGAGGGATAGTAAGAAGTCAAAGAGCATGAATCAACATTCTTATAGCCAAACAAAAGACAAAGGCATTTTTTTTCAAAACAGAGCATTTTTTTATTCAAAATCACTTAACACTAACCAACAACTATAACATTTTTTAACAATAATCCAACAATATAACATCAAACATTTTTTTCAAATGACTAACATTTTTTTCAATTTACACTCTACTTTAAACAGGGTTGACAACGTTGTGAATGAAATTGTGATTTCCACTGTTGGAAGTCATTAGGCCATTGATGGACACTACGTTTCCTAGCTTGAGACAAAAGATAAGCATAATGGTCACAAAACCATCGATCTACTTTCACATCGTTTCTAGAAGAAGAACGAGGATCAAAATGAGTCACTAAATGTTCTAAGGAATAGCCCAGGCTGCGATGATGCAGAAAATACACACAATATTGTCCACACACCAAGGAATCTGTGCCTTGTAATTTCACATTATTGAATCGGGTGGTCTGAGCATTTCTTCTCATAAAGTCAATGATATCGTCTTCCAAAGGGGGCAATCCGTACGAATCGAAATATTCCACACATCCTTCTTGAGGAAAGTAAACGGCTACCCAGTGGGTTCCTGGGAGATGACTGTCGTCTGTGTTGATCACGTAAGCTAGATGGTCTTGAGGTTTGCGATGAGGGAGTTCATCTTTAGCACAGACGACAGGATTCCAAGAAGCCGTATACGAACTGTGGTTCAAAAGGTAATAAAGTTCCCAGGTATCCATGTTTTTTTTTCTTCTTCACAGGTAATGATAAGTCATCAATTCGATCCTGACCTTTTGCTTGAAAATGTCTGACAAGTAAAAGGCGTTTGGCTCCGACTTCTTATTCTGGTCAAAGAGAGATTCGATGCGACGGCGCTCCAGAGACGTTAATGGAGGAGAAGAATGTTTATCCAAGCCTTTATACCACTCGTTCAACACGAATTCTATCTCGATGACACCCCAAGCTTTGTCCAGATATTCGTCCAATTTTTCTTCTTGGCTCAGCATCAGACATTTGTCGTGTTGAATTTGACTGGGATGATTGTTGTGACATCCATAGCACTCTTCCTTGATCAATTCTTTCATTACATCTGTCAGAACTGTAGCAAAACAGGAGACTAAATGGGCTTCTTGTTCTGGCCATCTCGACTTCATCATGATCACTTCTTCGTCTTGGGAATCTTCTTCTTCTTCCACGGTCTCCTCACATTTCATGTTCAAAGTTTCTTCACTAGGTAAAGAGGAATAACAGTCTTCCATAGCTTCTAATAATCTAGAATGACTTCTCTCAAACTGTTGATTTCTATGGTATTATCGAATTCGGCATACAGGATGACGTTCACTGTGTTCCCTGCATCCAGTGGACTCGCAAACTGAATTTCCACACGAATTTGGCCGGATTTTATAGGGTGGAAATGTCCCTCGTCGCTGCCTTGGTCTGGAGTGAAATCGAAAGCCCACAAAGCATAGCCTCCTGCATAATCCTTGTACGTAATGCCGTGACTGGTGTTGGTTCCTAACTGTCCGGTGGCTTCGTACAGGGACAAGTACGATCTCAAATAATTCCTGTGACCAAAGTTAGGCTCAAAGGGTCGGGTACACAAGGTCTTGCCATCGCGACTGACTTCGATCTTGGACACATTGTAATGATGAAAGTTGAAAGGATTTTCATGGTAGGCTCCGTTGAAGGCTGAATTCTTGACGATACCAACGATCAAACGCTTGGGTAACTGTCCGTGGAACAGATGATCTTCGATCATGGATCGCTATTCAGCAGGAATGGTGAAGGTTTTCACTTCCACGCGACGTATCGGATACTTGGCGGTCGTTCTGCTCAACGTCTGACTGACGTCGTTTCCCACTTTAGGTAACACTTCCACACGACGCACGTAGAGTCTGCCTTCTTGGATGATGGTTTTGTAAGTGGAACCATCAGCAGCCATCAAATGGAAAGCGGCACTGCTGCGATTCAGTCTCAGGCGGACATCCACCCCGTTCAGCAAATACTTTTCTTGTAACCACATGTCTAGATGCAAGCGATCCGTCAGTTCTAAACTACGACTTAGATGAATTTTCGTTCGTCGTTCTACAAATCCCGTTGTATTTTGAGCATCCCCGGCAAGTGTAAGGCTGTTGAACTTAGTCGCTTTGTCAGGTTTCCATACCACGCAAGCATCCAGATGAGTGTTCTTGGCTTCTTTTCGGTACGTCAAGAGATTTTCCAGGTACGCTCGGTAAGGGTAAGTATCCATGCTGCTGCTGACCAGTTTGTTATTCAAGTAAAAGTCCACTTCGCTAAACAAGGAATGCATGAAATTGTTGACGGGAGCTACTGCATCATCATTGTCTAGGTTAGCGTTGGGTGGTTCGATCACTTTCACTTTCAAGTATAGGTAACTGCTATTCAGATCGATGTAATCTTCTGGCTGTCCTTTGATTTCAAACTCGATGGGAGCGGAATCTGTCAAAGAGGAGACCGGGTGAAATTCCACCCATTGGGATTCTTGCATCGTCATCATGGTGGGGGGCATGGCAAACAGATCCAGTTCCGACTTGGAACAAGCGCAAGACTCTCGGTGCATCATTTTTTTGTTCTTTCTCAATAATCGAAAACGTCTAAGTCTCGAACGGTTCTTCTTTTCTTGGTCTTTCTAGCTTTAGTCGTGTGAAGTCTGGTGAAAAGGTGTTTTCTTCGTCGTCTCTTTCTGCCTTGTCCTTGCTGAATGCCTGACTCGGTAGCGTGCAGGGCATTTATAGGTGTGTCTCGGCGACCCAAAATGTCTTTGCCCGTTTCCAGCAAGACATTTTTGCCAGCCCTCATGAAGGCTTCTTTAGGGTTTTGTTTGTCGATGATGACATTTTGGAGAAATTCTTTGCCTTGCGTCAGTGCCGCATCTTTCAAGGCGTGCAATCCGCGTGTCACCATCGGTTTCAACACCGGGGCCACCGAACGAAAAGCCGATTTTAACATATCTACTAAACCGTGTCCTCGCTGTTGAGCAACCCCTCGGTACACTGGATACATGACTTACGAATCGTGAGAGAACCGTTTTCGAAAATGGAGTTTCACCGTGACTTTTCCTTTGGTGAATGGAATATTTTGTCCCAGATCTCCTTTTATAGCAATGTTGACCGTGTCCAAATACGACTTGCTGACAGGCAAATAGTGAGGATGTACAAATTCGCGGTGGACGTGATAAGTGTTTCCACCTTCCTCGTCAGCGTTCGTGGCAGAATCCACTTTGAAAGGAATGACACGCAGTAACGGCACAGAGGTGTGTCCCACCACGTTGTACTCCACCACGTCCGAATACACGAACATCAAATTCAGTCCTTGGTTCAGTTCTACCGGGGCACGAAATAACTTGCTAAAAGACTCGTTGTCGCAAATGATTGGCAATTCCTTTTTCTTGATCATGGCCATTCTCATGTAAATGTCTCCGCCCAACATGTCAAACAATTCAGGACAAAATAAAATGGACAGGATTTTACTCCCGTCAAATTTCATTAAGAAGCGACGAGCTGCTTTGTGGTATTCCATGGTGACACTTTTTTGACATTTTCCAAAGCTTTCAGAAACACGACATTAAACCTGGAGGCTATGGTGCTGACCAAATGTTGACCACTAAAATAATAGCCTGGAGGAATGAACAAGTGATAGGTGGTGTACTTTTGAGTTTTTGTGCCAGGGGTTTTCTTGTCATATTTGCCATAGGTATCCAAGTACTGTTGCAATGGTTCGTCATGAACTTCCACATCAAAAAAATTTTGATTAGGAAGGACATTGAGGACTTGGGTCGGGTGAATGATTTCTACTAAAGCCACTTCCCAATGGGCTTCGTGATCTAATGGGATGGCCTGAGGTAATTTGGCCGTGTAACAGCACAACATGTTGTGGGGAAACACCTCCATGGAACTGTCAGTGGGTAAGGTTAAGTAAAATTGGTTTTGGTGACTCATAATTCCAGAGTTCTGTGGCTGTCCGAGGGGTTACTGGACGTCAGAGGCGTGTCTCCGCCCAATATGGGGTTCTGGTTGTGGTTGTTATTGGACTGGTGACTGGCACTGGCACTGGACACAACGTTCCGGTGGTTCCCGTTCGAGGAGAATTTCAGGGAGGGATTGGGAAGCAGGTAACCGATGCAACTGCTTAATAAAATGGTCCACAATTGTTTGTCTCCTTGTTGCAAACTCAAATTGGCAATGGCTGCCCCGATGACACAATACACCACGAAGATTTTGCAGAAAAAGACGATTTGCGTTTTAGGCACACGTTCTCCGCACCACACCCACAACGGTTGTTTTTGTAAATTTTGTAGAGAAGAACTGGGTGAAGGATTGGTAGCCGTAGTAGCTGCGTCTGTGTGAAAGGGCATGATGGTCACTTCTTTTTTTAGTCGATGACTTGCGAAGCGTCAATCCAAGAATCAAAACTGGGTGGATATCCTTTCCAACGTACTTTGACTTCTTTGACACGTCGTTTGCCTACTTTATGGGTTCTGCGTTCGAGAATGCTTTCGATGTCGTACACGTCGTCTTCTTTTTTGGTGACACGTTGTAACTCGGGCAAAATAAAACGTTCCTTTGAGCACTTCTCCGTTCATGTCTTCCAATTTATAGACGGCAGGATGACGGCCATGCACTCGTCCAGTGACACGAAACAATTCGGTGGTCCAGTTAGGTAAGTAACCTTTGTCGAAAGTGCGTTTGGTTTTGCCAATGCGCACCCAATCTCCTACGGCCAACATTCCACTTTTCTTGGGGACAGCCCTCGTCGGGGACGTACCAAACAGGCGCTCAAACACCAACACTTCGTTGTCGGGAGTCACTTCTTGCGGGGCACGTCCGATGCTTCGATGGTAAGATTGGTTGTACGCTTGCACCAGGTGCGGTAAGATGTCGATGTACTTCAGAGTGTGGTGATGCGTAAAATATTTCCATATGCGTTCTTTCAAAGTGCGTTGAAAACGTTCTACGATGCTGGCTTTGGTTTCAGGATTCTCGGTGGTAAAAAAATGAATGTCACGTTTCTTTAATTCTTTTTGGAAAGCTTGGTTCAGAAATTCGGTGCCTTTGTCCGTTTGACATCGAAGAGGGTGACGACCACTTTGTTTCAACACTCGTTGCAGGGCTCGCACTAACTCGCTGCTCGATTTGGAAGTCAAGGGCACGACCCAGGCAAATTTGGAAAAGACGTCGATGACACAAAACAAATATTTGTAGCCACGATTGTAGCTGGCCAAATGAGAGACATCGGCTAAATCGGCTTGCCATTGATGATCGATGCCTTCCACTCGGGTGCGACTTCTGGCAAACATGTGTCGAATGGGTTTGTGTAAAGTGTAGGTAGCTTGTTCTTGTAACCATCGTTGCACTTGAGGTAAACGGAGACTTTTCAGTCGAGTTTTGGCAGCACGATACAATTTTTGAACTTCTGCGTAACCTGCAGGATGAGAGGGATCGTAGTAAATGCTGGCTAAGACTTTTTCCATTTTTTTGTGTTTCTGTGTTAATAAGACACCCACTCTTGAAGGATGCTCCTCTTTTTCTCTTGGGGTATTTTCTTGGATTGCAATGCTTTGCGTGTGCGACCGGCAATAGGTGTTGAAGAGAAGGATGTCTGAGCGGGGGATATCGGTTCTTGTTTCACTTCTGTCTTCACTTCTGTCTTCACTTTCTTTTTCTCTTGTGATGAAGAAGGGGTGGCCATCATCTTTTTAATCCATCCAATTCTGGAGGTAGATGGTGTTGTTAACTTGCGTACTTTTTGTGGTGGAGTTTGCAACCCTTCTTCTTCTTCTCCTTTTTCTGTCTTGGTCACTGGTAGTGGTGGTACTGGTACTGGTGATGGTGCTGGACTTTTCATCAAGGTCTTAACATCTTTCAGAGTGGGTAGAGCTGTTTCGTCTAAAGCTTTCTGGTGAAAGAGTTGCAGTCGTTGCAAGAGTTGACCGTACTTTTGCGATTTTTCTGTTTCGGACAAATCTTGGCGATCCATCAAGGACTGCAATTCGTGTTGTAACTGGGACATCTCGCTCAAATGGGGATTGGGAGGTAAATGCGGGGTGCGTTGTTCTTGCCAACGATGGTATTCCATCCATCGTTTGTAAGGCACTAAAGCTAGTTTTCGTCCTTCCATGGGGTTGTCAGGGGTCGATTCTGAGATCTTGGGACTTCAGAGGGCCTTTTTATCTTGCTCCCACCAGTCCTCCCAACATGGTTCCCAAGACTCCTTTCAGTAAGGGACCTAACAAGAGGGGTAAAATGCCTCCACGTTGGACCAACATCTTCTTCTTTTGAAGAATGGGAATTTTCTTTTGAACCATTTGGCGAAGAACGTGACGATGTTTGCCTAAGCATTGTTTCTGGTGTTTGGACAAAGGGATCGTGCCTTTCAAGACGTTCAAACAGCAGTCGCACACGGTATCGATGACCTCTTTGGAGGCTGATTGAATGAGTTTTTTTCGTAGAGGTGGAGAAGCTTTGGACAGGACAGATAACATGTCCCCATGTTTGACTAAACGTGGAGGTAGTCCTTTTCTTTTCTTTCCTTGGGGCTGTTTACAAGAGGGATGTTTTCTGGAGGGTGACATCTTTGAGTCTTCAGCACCAAAAACACTGATACCCCGACTTGGTCACAGGCCTTTTTTATACTGGAACGCGTCGCCACTGATTGTCTTTACGTTGTATCAACTTCAGGACAGGCATGACACGTCGTGCAGGGGTACGCAACGGACTAAATCGAGCCAGTTCTTGCTTGGACAAATCCAGTAAACTTTGTAACATGCCCGATCTTTCTTGGACTTTGATTTTGGGAGAAGGTACTTTGTGAGCAGCAGCCACTGCCACTAAATTGGAGGGTCCTGCCACTGGGGAAGTTCTTTATGGGGTCATCAACGGAGATGTTCTTGGTGTGATCAACGTCTCCAAGTACTCTTCAGTTCTTGGTGTCATCAACGGAGAGGTGGATGAACGTGAGGCTACCGGAGACGCGGTCACCGCCGTGGCAGGTCGTGGTTTGCGAGTGTAAGGTTGCGTCCTAGCCGAAGAAGTGCCTCTCTTGCGACTAGTTTTCTTCTGTGGGCTTTTCTTTTTCTGGGGACTTTGTTTCTTTTTCTGGGGGCTTCTTTTCTTTTTCCGGGGTGGTGTCTGGTAAGAGGAGGGTCCCGCCACTGGAGAAGTTCTCCTTGGGGGTCTGGTCTTTTTCTTCTTGGAGCTTCGTTGGACTTTTTTCTTGGGGAGAAGTTTGGGGGCATTAGGATCCCATCTTGAGAGAGAGCGAATGATGACCCCTCCTACAGTACCGCTCCCTCCATGTTTCAAAATGATTTGTTTTTTGGTTTGAGGCTCGATGCGGGGATCGGCCAGTTGGGTCAAAGCGACTTTGTTTCGATCAAAAAAGCGTTTGGTTTGATGAGGAATCTGAATGATTCCTTGGAGTAATTGACGTGCCGTCACTGTGAACCATCGTAAGACTTCTTTGAGACTAGCCTCTAAGACACAAGTTCGTATTTGTGGATTTTTTTCTCGACTGATGCCATACAAGGCACGAATCAATTTGACGGGAAGATGCGACTGAAGGGACGTCATGTTCAAAATGTGTGTGAGACAGACGAAAAGGGTCTGAGGTTTTTATAGATTTTTTTATGTGGAGTGAAATTAAGTCGAGGACGGAGACGTGTACAGGACAGGCCCTCCGTCTTGGCACCAGTGGTGAAACAAGTGGGTACGAAATCGCAAATCATCAGGGCTCGTAGGTTTCAAATCGACGAGTAAATAGACGTGTGGAGTTTGAGTGGGCATCGTCGTACGCCTGAGTCAGCCAAGGCGTTCCTAACTGTTTGGCTAAGACTTGCACTTGCGATTTATCTCGAAGGCTTTTAAACAAGACCACATAATGTGCATTGAGACTGATGGTGCGATGGGCTTTACTTTGTTGAAACAAGTTTTGGGTAATGTAAACGACACTGGCATTACGGTGATGCCCTTTGCGCGTGAACCACAGTTTAATTTCTTCTTCGTCTTCTCCTAACATGTCGTCGAAAATGACCAAATGGGTTTGACGGGAGTCAGAGACGATGCCGTCGTCTTCTTTAGGAATGCCTTCCACAAACACGATGGAATCGCCTTGACTTTCTCGCAAGAGGCTGTACGCCGATTGCCACTCTTTGTAACACCACACGATCCGCCGAGGTGGCCGATCGATCAAATGATGTTTATGTTCGATCAAACGTTTGACGAATTCGGTTTTGCCTGAACCGCTAGGTCCAGCAATGAGCATGTTAAAGGGATGGCGAAGATACAAAGCCTCCCAACTGGCACGATCTAAGTGTTCGTCGATGACTTTGACAGTAGAGGAAGAGGGAGCAGAGACAGCAGAGGTAGCCATAGTGTCAGGAATGTCACTTGTGACACTAAAACAAACAAGACAAGAGTTTATATACTTTTTTCAGAACACGTTTATTGAATGTTTTAAACATGAATACGAAAGACAAAAATACATAAAAGCCAAAGGCTTAAGTACAACGATAAATGGCACATCGAAATTATCAACGTGGAATAAAAACAAGTGTCTGTACAACATGTTTTGGGTAAAGTTCTGACCAGTTCTATAGGGGGTAAGGTCACACAAGTGTCCTCCCGAAAGGGTCTTTCAGGCCTGTCCACGACAGTCCTGTCCTGGGTGACGGGTTCTTCTGGCACCGTCACTAACACAGGTTGAAAAGTAACTTTTTTCCTTGAACAACTCTCGTGCATACTGGGCCACTTCTTGGGTCCAAGCCTCAAAATCCCATTCTTTCCAGGCACGGACATCTGTCCAATGGGGATGTAAGTCACAAGCTACACACACATCGTCATACACGTCTTGGGTAGCTAAAAGTTGACGAATCTTTTTTTCCTCTTGAGGTCGAGAAGTATCCAGATGAGAACGCAAGGCTTTGAGCAAAAGGAGTCTTTCGTGACCATTTAAGGTCATTGGAGTGGTAAGTACTGTTCGTAAAGAGTCCACAAGGAATCGGCTGGTAAACGAAATCCCAGAAAACAAGTCACTAAGACACACACCACTTGTCGACCCAAACTGAATGGATACAGTTCTTGTAATAATTGATGGTAATGATCTACGGTTTGAATATGGTCATTGAGTTCCTTCCACGGAATCTGTTGGATTGCATACGACATAAGTCGCGGCATGGCAGCCTGTTTTTATAGTCTCTTTGTTTCGGAAGCAATACACGTACTTTCTAGCCAGAGATCTTCGTTCTCCAGTGGGGAATCTAAATGTTGTATACTGTAACCGAAACGTCAGACTTTGTTTAGAAGTTTCCTCTTCAGCTAAGTAGATTCCACGTAAAATATGTCGGTAATCCTTTACCTTGTCTTTCTCAATGTGTTGCACTTGGTGAATCTCGAAGTAACCAAAATGATCAACACGTGGATCATCGGGGGCCTGGAAGTATTGAACAAGGTCTGACCACTGAAACAATTTCTGACGAATCAGTTCTCTTATACCATTCAGGTACCAGTGGTTAAAGATCTGGTGACGTAACGGATGCAATTGTTCTTTACGTTTGACTTGTATTTTGACCAGCTCTCGGTAAATGCGTTCTCTCAATTCCACAGGCAAAGCACGAATGTTCTCTTGTAAAGTATCCATGAATAGGTCAGTCCGTACAATTCACAATCTTCTCCTAGAGCAAACGTAATCCACATAGTGAGTAATTTCTGACCACTACCATGCAGGGTAACGTCCAAGAATGTCACTGAACTCTTTAGATGTAAACGGTCTAGAGTAATACAATAGGACGAATGCACACTTGACCCAAAGGAATCTAACACACTGGTTGACTTTTTTCACTTTCCTCTTGTGAATTTCTCGGCACAAAAGTTCTACAGTGACCCATTGAGATTTCACTCTGGCAAGTCCCTGCCAAACTTCCTTGTAAATCTTCTCTTGCAGTTCTTTAGGTAATGATTCAATATCGTTTTTGAAATGAAGTTTAAATACTGGTCTCGGTGATGTCCAACATTTGACTCCTAGCCAGACTGGATTCTTCTTCGTCAACGACATGGTAAGTTACTTTAATGTCTCGGTCCCACTAAGGGTAAGTAATGACAATTCGGTGACCATCGAGCATGTTCTACGTAGGCCGAATCTTGCGGTTCCCAGTAATGAAGTGACACACCGCAACTGAAGCACTTGACTTTATCTCCTTCGCCCAAGTAGAAAAATCCGGCTCTGGCTAATTCTTCGGGGCTCGGTCCTCCCAGATACTTAGGCCATTTTCCTTTGAACGATTGAAGACGATTTTCAAAGTCGCAGTATTCCGACAAACGCACAGGAAACGAATATTCGTCTTTCACAGGTTCGTTTCGATGAGGGTTGGGTGACATGGACAGGAGTTTGCTCAGGGCTGGATGACATCCGTAGGGGGGTAGACGTGAAGGTGAACATTCCCCTTTAAAACGAAACCCAGTAAAATGTCCAAGAGGACGAGTGGCATCGCTTTCGCATCCCTCAGGTTTGACACGCACAGCATCACTTTCCATGATAGGGGTAGTGATACTAAAGTTCCCATGATGCTTTACGGCATCGTTAAGGTCACAACGTACAGCATCGTACCCATCGCAAGGCTCACAATCGCATTCCACTTCAGAAGCCCCACACTTGAAGTGTACCTGTCTAAACTTGTTTTGTGTTTTTCTGAAAGTATTCATCTTGTTCGCTCGGTCTTGGTAGTCCCAATGAACTATCGATCTTGACCATAGACCCTTTTTATACTAGTCGCAATGCAGTCTCCAGCTTGTACATCTTTCCTTTTTTATGTTTTTTATGTCTTGTTTTGGAAGGTACCGTCTCTAAGGTACTGTCATCATTGTACAGTAATGTCATGGGTGGAAAGGCCATAGAAAGGTAAGGGCAGTGCGGAGACCATCGAGTATGTTCCAGAATAGCTGAATCTTTATAGATACATAGATCCATTCGTAACTTCAGGCCACAAGCGAAACACTGTACTTCGTATCCCAATCCTGACTCAGGTCCCAAGTAGACAAATCCTGTTCTAGCTAAAACATGCGAAGAAGGTAATCCTTCTCTATCCGTAGGCCATTTCTGAAACGTGTCCAATCGACGGGCACAATCACAATAGTCAGGTAAGAAGACTGAAAAAGGGTAGGGTTTGAACTTGGAATTCTCATCGGGTTTCTCACTCGATTCTTGCTGTGGCGAAGTCATCCTTCTAGTGGGTGGCTATCCTCTTACAACCAATGTTTTATACCAACGTGTCCATACGGCAAAGTAAAGTGGTTGGGTAGTCGCACTCGCTTCTGGTACACGATTTGATAGACTTTTTCCAAGGGTCGACTGACGATGTGGTGAGTGGGTAAACGTACAATCTTGTTCGGTTGATAGGTGGTCACTTTAAAGTGTTGATCTTTTCCAGACTGCAAGGCTTCTTTCAGTACCCCAAAGTTGACCACTCGACTGGTACGATAATTCAGAGTCAATCCTTTCACTTTACACTTCGTGTGCACTTCTCCTTGTGGGTCCCGATATTCGTAGCCGTAATTTTTTGGACCGCCACTGACGAAACTTAGAATCTTGTCGTCGGGATGCTCGTCTGTCCAGGCACCTAAACGGTCTCCTTCGATGTCAGGGTGCTGTTGACTCGGGTGATCGATGTAGATGCAACTGTCCGTGTCAAAGTACAGGACGCGTTCCCCTAACAGTTCTAAAGCTTCGTACAATTTTAAGCGAGCATGAGCTGTCACGTAAGCCGCAATGATGACATTTCCAAAAGGGTCGTCTTGTACAAAGTCCAGATCTTCTTCGTAATTGACCAAGATCAAATCCTCGCGAACGACGTCCACGTGTTTCATGTATTTGGTTTTGTCGTGAATCATCTGGAAGTAGCGGGAAGGTTCTGTCAAGTATTCCGTCTTGGGTAAACACGGCCGTTGTGCCATTTTACCCCACAAGCAATTTAACATCACTTTGGCAAACGATCGCCTACCTTCGTTTTTCTCGATGTGGTCTAAAGGAATACCTTCTTGTTCATAGTATTTCTCTTTGAATGTCTTTTGGTCTTCAGGAGTGTGACACCTTCCTGAGAATGTCTTTTGGTCTTCAGGAGTGTGACACCAGGAAGGATAGCCGCTGGCTTCTTGCTTCAGTTTCAAAAAGGCATCCACGTAGTCTGCGAAAATGCCTTTCTGCGTGGGGTCACCCTTGTGGTATTGTTGTGTCTTGGAAAAGTGACAAATTTCGTACACTTCTAACAGTTGGTATCCCATGTCCAGAGCTTTGAACAATTCCACGCTAACCCACGTCCCCGTCAAGGCCCGTTCTTCCTGGGTGTGATGGCAAGGCTGATCTTGGTTGCACGTTTCGGCACAAGTACGGCACAAAGGAAACATCAGTTTGCCTTGGCAATGGTGAGGTAACACGGGATGGTACAAGTCCGTGGGCGGCAAAGCTTTACACTTGATCAAGCCTTCGTATTGTCGAATGTTTTTCAGGTCGATGTGTTCCGTCAGCAATTGTGGGTGCCCTACAGGAAAGCGACAATATCTGCACACGTAGGGATACAGCGAACACACGTCCAAGTATTTGATTTCTTCTCCTTTCTTTTCGTCGGCTTGGTACAACAAACAGGTGGCATTGGTCCTTCCTCCGTACAAACCATCCCTCGGGTTCAGGGGGTCCATCAGCTTGTAACTTTCCACGAGGCGTTTAAACTCGGGATCGGTTTTCATACGGTGATCGTATTCGTGTTCCCACATTTCCACCACTTGGTATCCTTCCTGTTCCAACTTCAAGCGTCGCTGACAAGTGTCCTGGTACAAGTCTTCCATGGTCCGTTGTAAAAACTGATTTTTAGTGCTACGATCAGGGTAACAGACGGGACATCCGTGAAATAAGCAACCGTTAAACTCGTACACGATCTTGGGGTTTTCTAAGTCCCAGCCATCGACCGATGGTCTTTTCGCCTCCTTCGTTGCGGACATGCTGAATCCATTTGTCTTCCTTGTCGCACAAGTAATGTAACCAGCGTCGGGCTTTGACCGAGTATTGACGTTTGACATAGTTGGTCGTTTGAGGGCTGATGACAGCCACGGTGTTTTCAGGCATGAATCGTTGTCTGTACACTAAGGAACACGCTTTGGCAATGGTGCAAGCTTCTTTCAAAGGATCGACCCCTCCGTGTTCCATGAACAGTTCTCGAAATGTTCCACAGCAACGCCGTAAAATGTCCACGTCGGAACGACAATACTTTAGCATTTCTTCCTGAAAGTCGAAAGGGTCCGAGGCGTGAGCCTGGTACCAAGCGTAGAAAGCTTCTCATTGTTCGGTACGCATGTTGTCGGGGTCGTAATAGTGAGCCTCAGGTAAATGGGGTAGAACGGCGTGTTGATTGGCTTCGGTATTGAAAAAGTGTGGAAAGTACCCTTTAGCCATTTCTGTCATTCCAAACGTTTTAGGCATTCGACTCAAAGGCATGGCCAAATAGCTCATCGAATCTTTAAACTGTACTTGTCCCACTTGCATGAAAATGATTTTGGCTCCGTTCAAAGTCACTTTAGGACGCTCGGTGCCTTGTTCCGTATAGTATCTCAAAAGAAACTGTCCATCGTATCCGGAGAAATTGTGAGCCATCACCGTGGCATGACGATGACAATCTCCGTAACGTTCGATGTCCTCTTGGCTCCACGTCTTGTCGATGGGGCCTAAGACCCATTGGGCAAAATCGGCTAACGTGTTCGGTCCTCGAAAGATTTTTTCACGTCCTCCAGGAATTTTTCTGCAGTGAGGGCAATGACTGAAGATAGGTTCTTGAATGCACTTCTCGCACGCTCGATGAGCCACGCAGAAATTAGGAATGTGAATGCCAGTCTCTTGCATGCATTCGAAATCGAAAAAGATGAAATTGCCTTTATTCTTCTTCTTGTGACCGTCCTCTTCCTCTTGTGGGGGTTGGTATTTTTGCACGTAACATTGATGTTCCACGTCCACGATGTGGTGACAAATGTGACATTTTTTCTTTCCTGAACATACGTGTGCCTTGGCATTATTGGTACGTATGCCTTGTCCACACGTAGGGCACAATCTCAGCAGTTGACAAGCGCATTTCTGCTGTGAACCTTGCGTCTTCAAATGTTGTTGGTAACAGGTAGGGCTGACAAACGTGCGCAGACAAGTTGAACAAGGCACTGGTCCTTCGCTCAGACAGGGTGGAGAGGCCAAACATCCTGAGCATTTCAATCCACAATACTTGTGTTGCTCTCGATTATTATAACCATGGTCACATTTCTCACAGTAATATCTGTATCTTAGAAATCCGGTGATACTGGTAATGGTATCGAAATGTTCATCGTGATGATAAAGGTGAATGTATTTTCAATCCTTAAAATCTTGGCCTCGAAACAACAGAGGCCCACGCACTTCTTGAGGGTGCACTTTCAAGGTGTAGCGTGGAGCTAGGACATCTTGCAATTTTTGCATTTCAGGAATGCCACAGGGTGTGTCTTTGGACAGGCCAGCTTGTTGCAACAAGAGTTCTGCTTCGTTTCGTTGTTTGGCTCGGTCCGATTGTTAAATAGTTTTCCAGGCTCTTTTCCATTCTACCGTGTCGTTCTTGTTGGCATAGGTTCGTCCCACCACGATGGCACGGGCTAAACACATCTGGTCTTGAGGGTTGTTAATTCGGACGAGACTTGTTATGGTGCTGCGAAGGTCGTCCACCAATAAGACCTTTTTGCGTCCAGTCCCTTGAGGAGGAGAGACGTGGGTCATGTCCAGTGTGGCTTTTCCATCGGTGATGTCAAACTGGTCATTAGATTGTTGCACATGTTGAATTTTGTCCATGACTTTGGAAGTGGTCAATTCTGCAGGGGTGCTAAACTCGATCCAAACAGGGGATTTCAAACCGTCGTGTTGTATGGAAAGTCTCAAGCGATCGTCTTCTTTGGGTTGACATTGTCGCTTGAGTGTGGTGAGCAAAGAATCCCACACTCCGGTGATGAACCCTTCTGCTTTCTCTAAAGGTACGTCGGACTTGAAATCTTTAAACTTCACCGTGTATTTGTAAGCCGTGGTTCTAAATTTTCTAGAGGAGCGCTTTTCCGTCTCTCGAATGGAATAGTACTTTTCAGGGTTGACTAAGGGTGGCGAACTTAGTTTAGAGGGTTCGGATTCTGGTTCACTCATGTCCTCCTCAAAATCACTGGCATGAATTTGTGCCAAGACTTCAGCTCTGGTACGAGGCGATAGATCACGTTTCTGCCTCTTACTTTCTTCTTCTTTCTTCTCAAATGAATAGGATCGTTTCATCTTGAGTGCAAAACGTCAAATGACTTACGTTTAAACACCATAAACTAATTTATAGTCATGGCAGACCAGCGTATATAAAAGGGTGTGTGTCTTGTCCTTTCACTATTCATTTCACTCTCAAACCGAGCACAACGATGGAAGAGACTACCCAGATGGAACGTTTCATCAGAGCTTTGCGAGGGGTCATTAGAAAATTCTCTTCAGACCAGCCGACGGACTACTCTCCTTCCTTTCGAGATAAAAGTCAAGATACTTGCTATATCTGTCAGAAGAAAGGGCATTGGTCTTCAGAGTGTCCAGACCATCAAAAAAGAAAAAAAGAGGCTAGAAAAGACAAAAGTGAAGATACCTTTTATTATTGTCAAGCAAAAGGACATTGGTCTCCAGATTGCCCAAAAAAGAAACAAGAGGAGTCAGAAGAAAAGAGGGATTCTTCAGAAGAAGAGAGGGATTCTTCAGAGGAAGAAAGCAGACAGGTAAAGAAAAAGAAACAGGAGAAGAAAAGAAGAAGGGAAGAAAGTGAGGAGGAAGAAGAGAAAAAGCCTGTGAGGGTGAAGAAATTGAAAAAACAGAGAGACTAAAAAATGAGACAGAAGAAGTTTATGAACTTTTTAAAGTGCTATGTTGTGAATTGTGAATTGGATTGTAACTATGGATAAAAGAATACATTAATTATATAAGGTAAGTGTCTTTGAGTTTTGATTTTAAAATAAGAACGTACACTCACGCACTCATTGGCAATTGAAATTGTATTTCTTTTGGAGAGACGTGGGTGGCCCTGAAAAGGGCCTTTGGTTTTTATGGTGTAGGGGTGAGTTTAAGCAATCAACTTTAACTGTCTTAAGCCTTTGCCACGGCCGAGGCCTACTTCTGGACTGCGTACTGTTGATGATGATGATAATGATTGGGTTGAAATCACTAAGGGTGGTACGGTAGGCTTAGTCACAGGGTTGACGTGTTTAGCTCGGGAAGGTCGTATTCTCTTTGGTCGTAATGAAGAAGTCTGATACATTTGTTTCAGACTTCTTAACTCCGCTAAAATGTCCAACAGTACCGTGACCGTTTGATTTTCACCCTCTTGTTTCTTTGCTGCTACTTCTTCTTCTTCTTGTTTTTTCCTTACCTCTTCTTCTTGCTGCTGCTGTTGCTGTAGGAGAAAAGCTTGTTCCGCTTCCTTTTGTCGTTGTATAAATTTCTCCAGTTCTTCTTTCTGTCTCTGTCTAAAATTCTCCACTTGCGGTAATGAAGAAGGTAACGAAGGTTCCGGAACAAATTCTTGCGAGGTAAGAAAATCCGCAAAATCCCAATTTACCTCTTCTGAAAGTAAGTCCGGGTTCCCTTGGGCGGTCTCCACTGCTGGTGCACCCCAATGAATCGTTTTCTGAGTTTCCGTCATGTTGAATCACTGTCTCGCATCGATTGACTACACACAGGCGCTAGCGAATCTATATAGACCACGTGACGTCACAGACTGTTCTCTTCGGATTGGATGCGGACTGACTGAATTTTGTAACGCGTGTTTGGATTGGTGAATGAACTCAATCCGTTTCAATCCTTCCTCTACCTATAAATAAGCGCAATTCACTGCATTGATTCACCTGTTCTCGTCGCCTCAAGATGTGGACCACAGTTGAATCATCCACCCTTGTGTCTTCAATGATGTTTAGGACGGACATGCTAATTATTGTCCGATCCAAGTGGACCGTTGTCCACAGGACAGACACCAGTCTGTGGATACGTAGGATCTACGTAGAAAGACAAGGATGCCTCAAAAGAGTGCTGATTTACGGGCCAACAGTGAGACGCAGCCTAAGGACAAGAAGAAGACCAATGCGGTGCCCTTTATGTTAATGGATACATTAACATAAACCCAAAGGCCCTTTTCAGGGCCACTCATAGGTCTCGAAAAGAGAATGACTTTCGATTGCCTACCCTTTTTTTAAATTTTTTTTTAAAAAAATTTTAATTCCCCTTGTCCCTAGACAGACCCAAACTCTATTCCCCATGTTCAATTCCCCTTGTCCCTAAACAAGCCCAAACTCTATTCCCCATGTTCAATTCCCCTTGACGCTAGAGTGGCCCAGGGTTTTTTCTCCATGTTCAATTTCCATTGACGCTAGAATGGCCCAGGGTTTTTCTCCATGTTCAATTTCCCTTGACGCTAGAGTGGCGCAGGGTTTTTCTCCATGTTCAATTACCCTTGACGCTAGAGTGGCCCGGGGGGGGGGGGGGTCTGTAATGCTAATTCCCATTGACGCTAGGGTGGCCTCCTTCACTACTTATATTCATTTGCTCTATCCAGTTATAAAATTGCTTGCTTGAAACAGACTATGATCTATCTGATAGCATGGCATTGTATGAAAAAGGTCTGACTCTCTGTTACGACTCTGTGTTCTTAAACTATGTAACAGAAAAAAGCAAACCAACACAAGTTTTGTCAAATTCAGTTTATTTTCCTAGAACACAAAGTGAAAATTTAAAATGAACTTAATAGTATTGTGAATTAAATCCCAAACAATCCTAAATGATATATCGCATGTCCAAAAGAATCTAAGTAGTTTTGAATCATCGAGTCTTGAATATGTTTATGAAACAACAGTCTTGATTTACCACAGTAATATAATCCAGAACGTCTTTGAATGATTCCTCGATAATCCCAAACTCGTGTTTTATTCCAAAAAGTAAATGAGAACTTTGTAATTCCAATTAGTAACTTAAATTATTCCTCTCAAACGTTTTCTGAACATAACAGAAAATGAACTTAACACAGGGATGAATTTGTTTACCAGAACTTTACATATTATTTTCATTTGACATAAGACGCAATAAAATGACCAGGATGTGGATTAAAAGTCGCTTCCAGAACATTCTAAGTTTGCAAATTAGACTTGAACTCTAATATAAATACACAATTTATTTATAACTATAAAAAAACATGAAAATAAAATCGGGTACACACAAAACTATCCTCATTCATGGACAAAGGTTAAGTACACATAAATTAAATATGCAAACATTCTCCAATATTGAGAATAAATGCTGAAATATCCAATATATACAACAATTCTATCACATAAAACGGAAAGCGAAATAAGAATGCAGTTTTATATTTCATGTAACTCGATAGCTCGAGATTGCTTGCGTAAGGTTTGCAGCTAAACAGCTCTTTGTATTCTGATGAAAGAAGGACAGTTTACCCTGTAAGTACCCTGACTGTGATTGAAAATCCATAGCCAGAGAACCTGAGGTAATCCGGTTTCTCCCTGATAACACTTTGCTTGTATATCACTGGATGAATCGAACTAAGCATTTTGAAGTAACTAAAAGGCAACAATAAACCACCCTCGGGTAACGCTGAACGCGATAACGAGACCCGAGTACATTTGTGTCCCTGTAAAATGCATAAATATTTAACTACACACAATTCCGTGACAGTTAGATTAACAATAAAGTATCTTTCCATCCTTGCAAAATTTTGTTCCTCGCGAAAGAGATTTTTCTTCCTCAGGGTTAACCGTTACCAAACTGAGAGTATGTGTGGATTCTGCAAATATTGACAACTGGCTCTTTCTTCATTAAAACGTGAACAAAAGCTTAAGCATTAGATCAAGCTATAATATGTCTAGCCACTGACAACCAATCATGAACCTCATATCAACTTGAAGCACTTGTTATGCAGTTGGCTAAGTCTGAATCAGAATCTGAACTTCCGCTATGCAGTTAGTTAAGTCTTAGTCAGAGTCTGGACTTCCTCTATGCAGTTATTTAAGTTTTAGTCTGAGTCTGGACTTCCGCTATGCAGTTATTTAAGTCTTAGTCTGAGTCTGGACTTTCGCTATTCAGTTATTTAAGTCTTAGTCTGAGTCTGGACTTCCGCTATGCAGTTATTTAAGTCTTATACTGAGTCTGGACTTCCGCTATGCAATTATTTAAGTCTTAATCTGAGTCTGGACGCTAAGCAGCTGGCGTAGTCTAGTCAGAGTTCGAGCCTCCGTTGTCAAATTTGCCATAACATAAAAAGCTTCATAATGAAGTGTTCATTTATTGATGGGCTTTTCTTTATATATCCAGGCCTGTTTGAAAGTGAAGTTGTTCTTGAACGAGAACAATTCTATCTTTCACCTGGACAATGCTTTAAACTCGATAAATTTTTTTATTAAAAAGGTTCTCTTTGCGCTGAAACTTTGAAATGATTAATCGTGCCATGTGTTCAACACAGTTTTGGTTTTCAATAATTTTTACGTTGACAATGACGATAGAGTTATTCTCAAATTTATGTTGCGAAAATTTTCTTATGCATTAAAGAGAATTACAAAAAAAAGAGAGTTATCTTTTCTTGACATTTAAGTACTTTCGGGCATAATGCTTAATTCTACAGTTTCTTTACTGCTTAATTTCAAAGTTGAAGTTTGTTTTAACATATAATGTGCATATTCGTATTTTTTATGACTAATCACAAGTGTGTTATAAACTGCAAAGTGCATATTCGTATTTTCTAATGAATAATTTTAAAAAATGTTATAACTCACCTGAGTACAGGTTGGAGGTCAAGTGGCTCTTAAATTGGGGGACATCTGGTAGACAATTCGTTGTGAAAGCTGATGTCCAATAAGTTGGGGGACATCTGGTAGACAATTCGTTGTAAAAGTTGATGTCCAATAAATTATGAAACATATCATATTGGCATATTAATTTATTCTGCAGGCTATATTAGTCAATATTATAATGTCCAGTTTCGTTATTTATGGAAGTTTGGAACAGACTTTAGCCACAGATGGATTTCACTCCTAAGGTCTGACTGAATAGTTTCGTAATTTTTAAGGTAGAAGGCATGAACCTAATTATCACAAGCCTAGCATTTATAAATTCACACATAAGCTAAATATGGAATGTGGTTTAGATTTACTTTGTGTTAGGCTTGGAAATGGGTTGGCTTGTTGGTGACTGCCTGTCACAGTTAGACGAGCAAATGCGTAACTTGGGCTGCAAATGAGCAGCCAACTTGCCTTACGTATTTACGTGTGTCTGCTACAGAGGTAAACATCTAAAAAATCTAGATGGTTGAGGGGTGATAAAAAGTATGCTAATTTGTTATAGTACTAGTGAACTTTATTCATGCATAATGCACATACTGATTCTTTTAGCTGCCTTATCACAGGAAAATATTCAAAATAGCTATTTCCTGTCAAAAATGATAGCAAAATTTAGGGGTTGGTGGCAGTGTTGGTTCAGTATAAAAACCACCAGTTGCATCAGGAATTAACCTGATTGCTTCAGTCAAAATCTCACATGTATGCTTCCTACATGTATGTTTTTATTTGTATCTTCGGTGTAAAATTATTCTCATTTTTCTGCCATAGGTCATTGTTGGATAAAAATTCACCAGAAAAGCTGTCTAGTGAGACCTAATCAGTCTTTCACACAGTCTTGGGTCTATTCAAATTTATCGTAGCCAGTTTTCGCACGCATATCGGCATATGAATTTAAAGTAAAATTTGCTTGTAATGGATTGTCTTTATTCTAACTGCACGCAAACACACGCACACACACACACACACACACACACACGCCTTATTTTCTTCCTTTCACAGAACAGGCGTCCTGACTTTTGCGTATATGTCATTGTAAACCCTACTAAGACACTAATTCCTAACTGAGCGTTTGAGTTATTCTGACAGTCAGCTTGACTGATATTGATTACTTAATGAAATAGCGGAGAGTATGAGAAAAAATTTAAAAGTCGAGTATACATGTGGATCTCATGCAAAACATCAAGCGGGAAATATGTGCGTCAGCAAATATAACATGCATGTTTCTCTAGATTTTATGAACTAGAATTTTGATTAGTATGTAATTCTTGCCAGTTCACAGAAGGTTCTTACTCTGATTATCCGGCCGTTCGTTCGGTTTATGTATCACTGGTAATAACATGTCATACAATTTTCTAACCATTTCAGTCCTAATTGCAACCCCAAGCTTGCCGTGTGCTCTATTATGGCAGAGTTCGCTATGGGATGAGAGCCGTGAATAATTTATACGAAACATGGCAGATAGCTGCGAAATTTATTGACCTTTCATTTAGGTAACCGTGAAAAATTGAAGCCGCGAAATAGCGAATTTGGAATTACCGTGTTGTTTGCATATTGCTATGTGTTTGCTTTTTAATGCAGTTCAGAATAAAGCATAGTTTTGCATAATTTCATGCATGAAATATAGACCATAAATTGCTCTGTTATTAAGATACGCAAACTTTCATTTATTCTTTCAGACACACATTTATTCTTTCACAGACCCACACAATGTACAGAATCTTTCGAGTACGAATTAAAATACGCAAACCTGCATCATAAGCTATACTCCTGTAGAGTCCAGGGATAGCACTTTCCGTTCTGTTTTGTGTATATTTGTAATCCTCTATAACTATTTATATACACCTTGATTTCTGTATTAGGAAACCGGAATTACTGTCTACATGTGACAATTGAACTAGGTCGATATGTGGGTATGTCTGTACACTATAACATATTTGTCGGTGACGTGTGCATGGTCGAGATAGTATAGGAATCAGTGCTTACAGGCAAGTTGACGGATGCCGTTTACCAGCGGACTCTGGATCTAATCTCCGTAGAGTAAGAATTAAAATTCACTGTTCTGTATCAGAGTGCAATTTATTCGCATTCATACAAGATTCTGCTAGTATTATCAAGCATTCTCCCGTATGATCCAGGGATAGCACTTTCCATCATGTACATGTGTGCGTGTGTGCACAGGTTTTTCATTAACTTATGGGTTGATTTTTTTTATGCTTGATATGTCTTTAATCCAATCATAACATCTTTTCCTTTAATATTTTATATTGTAGGAAGCTAAGTTTGCCTTCATTTGGAAGAGTTTACCTTTCTGGGATTTTAACAACCATTTACCATTACATTTTTATAATCTAACTTTTACTCGGATCCATGTAGAAAGGCTATGCTGACATGCCGTTAGATTAAATACATACACTAGTGTATATATTTCACTCAAGAATAAACAAAAATGACTACTTAATATTCCCTTACCCTTACAAACTATGGACCTACTTTCTTCGCAGTTAATAAACTTCGTCATTTCCAAAATATTGGATGCTTTCGCACCGACTTAATTCAAGAATCTGTCACTGCTTGTCCAGTTATCTGGCGTTTCGAGAAACAGTAGATAAATGGAAGATGGCGTGACCGGAAAATGAAAGTCTCTTGACAAATTAGCTACACGCAACCGTGGTACCATTGCCCTAACATACAATCTTGTTCTTGCCCTTGCATAGCGCCTGGGTGATTTACAAAATTAAGGAAGATACAATTATCGATTGGACAAATATCCGAAGAATAGGATGTAATTATATTGCGGCGATAGTTATAGATGGACTAGATGAAAACTACATCCACAGCAGGATCGAAAAAAAGATCTATATGGATGCATTAGATGAGAAATACATCCACGGCGTTTCTTCCTATCTCTTTCTGCAGATTGACCTAAAGTTTGGAGATGCTGGAAATGATAATGCAAAGAACATCTTGAACTGAAGAATTAAGATGTTGGAAATAAATGATAAGAGATTGGAAAATGTATGTTTCGTATTGCAGTTTTGTTCCAAATCTCCTCCATTTTGGTCGGACAATATCAAAATAGCTTAGACCATAATTCTTTGAATGAAGTTTAAATAATTAATGTTGGAGATCACTTTTCACCAGTTTGATGTTGGTATATTTATTTAACCAACGTACATAACAAGAAAATCATCCGTGGCATTAAAACACGACGATGCTGAACGAGTTTTCATGTCAGAAAGTTGCAGTGCAAAATATTTTTTTCAGAGATTTCAGTGAAAGAACTGGAAACAGAGACTGTATTTAGCACTTAATGAGAGTCAAATAGATGCTTATAAATATAAATCTAATTACTTGACAGGAGCCCTTGCGAGAGTAAACAATGAATGAATGAATGAATGAATGAATGAATGAATGAATGAATGTAAGCAACGTGCCGACACATTTATTGAACATGGAAAAGATAATAATTATATCGAAAAGTTTAGATGAGATGACTACAAGAGGAAAGATTTGCTCAGACCACGTGTTTAACAGTGAAAATGAAATGCAAGACTTTACGAATTATAAATACAGAAAACACTGAGAACTTGGCCGATATTGATCATAATTCGCTTCTGTTGAGTTTGTGTCTGCATAACCTGTGTTGGCTAAATCTGTGTCTTGTTCTTCGGATAATTCAAACATGAAATGGAATGTACATTCTTATGCAAATTATAGAAAAAAACGAGCTAATTTCAAATTACGAATCGATTACTCTAGAAAAAGGTACAGAGAGAAGAAACAAAATATGCAAGGGTGATAACTAGATATAATAAAACTCGTGTTGATGTGACTTTCCGCTCAAAGTAGCAATAATACTTTAAATATAGCTGCCCAACCGGCCATATTGGAGTCAGCTCTGAGCCAGCAAATCCATCATGTCTATGTGACAATCTATTATGGATGAGTGGCCATAACAAGATTTTAAAGACGGCTGTTGTGGCGGAAAGATTGAATATCTGAGCAGTAGTATTTTCTTTAAGGGTCAACTAGACCTTGGGATGATGGGGCGGGGGCATGTGGGGGGGGGGGGGAGCGTTAAGTTCACTGTAATTGTAAAAAGTAGTTTTGAAGGAGTAGCGATTGAAAAAAAAGCTTGCGCTAACGGACGAAAGGCGTACGGCGTACGCGGCCAGGAGATTATTTCGAGAAGCATTTTGTTTCGTATATGACCAGTAGAGCTAAAAATGAAAGCTTTTTATAGAATTATAGAAATATATATATATATATATATATATATATATATATATATATATATATATATATATATATATATATATATATATATATATATATATATATATATACTTAAACTCACACGTTCTCTTTTTGACAGACTGATTATGGGTCACCAGTCATTCGTATTATTTCTTTGTTATATTAAAATTTAGATTTCATAAGGAAACAAATTATAAGTATTTCTTTTCGGTTTATAGAAAAGGGCAGACACATACATATGTAGCGACAATATTTTGGGTGACAAGACTAAATCTCGTTACAACTGCACATTTTACATTGTAAGCTCATTTTACAATTTGCAGCCGCGGTGACTTAAACGTTCGCGTGTCGGACTCAGGAGCATAATTGAATTGGTTCAGTTCCTGCTTTGACCAGACTGGAATTAGCCCCTATTTTGTATGTGTCTCTGGGAATGACATATTACTCCATTTGCTGCGTCATTACAACTTTACATGTCTTGATGTGCCGTGAAACACTAATCAATCAATAAATATTGAATTTTATCCTCACAAAGATTTCAACCATCAGATTTCGGCACCCACACTTAAAGTGTCTTTTCCACATTTATGGGATGTAATTTTTTTTTTAAAAATTAACTTCTATCTCTGCATATGTACGCACGATTTTTTTTTTGCTACATTGACAGATTCTTTCTGATCTTGCACTTAAACGTTTTAACTATTTTTCAGTGCTTTTGGTCATTATTACTGTACAAATCATATTATGTCAGTTTTCTTACACGGAAGGAAAAATTAAAATGATATTAAATTTAAAATAACACAAATACTTTTAAACGTTACATAATTATTTCATATGAGCAAAACAGTCATAGCTGACTATTTTCTTGCAATAGCCTTTTAAAACTCACGAGATATTGGATCATAAACATTGTAGTAGATTCTCATACTGAATCTCGACATTTTTCATTTGGGTTTAATGCCTGGTCTGGAATTTAAAGCCTAGTCTGGAATCTAAGGCCTGGTCTGGAATTTAAGGCCTTGTCTGGAATGAAAATCCTTTTCTGGAATTTAAAGCCTGGTCTGGAATTTACCGCCTGATCTGGAATTCATACAGCGTTTCAATGAAAAGGCTGATACTTTTGTGAACTTGTAACTCAAAAGTGTGTGTGTGTGTGTGTGTGTGTGAGAGAGAGAGAGAGAGAGAGAGAGAGAGAGATAACTTGTCCATTAACAACAGCGATACAAGAATGCCAATGGAAAAGTTAGCATCGATATAGCAAGTCAATAAAACACGCATTCTGTATTGAATATTCTTAACTTATTGACAATCTAGGACATTTCATGCTGTATCAATATGTATTGCATCAGTCAGTAAATATCGGAAGACTTCATCACGTGTCTTCTGGAATAATTTATTAGTAACTTTGACGTATCTTCCCAACGATACTGGATTGTGTGAAATTGAAAGAAAATACCATACGACTATTAAATCAAAATCCATGGAATCCTAGTTATATCGATCAAACAATGTAGTAAAACTCATAACATCGACTCGCAGGTACATAAATATTCTCATTATAATTAGGAAAGCGGTATATTATTTATAATGACGTCTAAATGACCCTGTTGTATTAAGCAAATATTGCATTATATTGTATTATGAGTTTAACACCGTTTTTCAGCACATTATGGCCTATACGTTGTGGCTGGTATATCTACTGTACGAAGAATTCTGGAAAACCGCATTTAGAACTACCGACCCATGGGAAGTTACTGGCAAGCTTTTTCACATGGGTGTAAGGTCAGCACAATTCATATTTCAGACCTTGCAGCCTCCACTGAAGGTCTTCCAAAGGAAGCCCCGTATATATATATATATATATATATATATATATATATATATATATATATATATATATATATATATATATATATATATATATATATACTTTGTATAGCGCTTAATCTTTAGAAGCTCTAAGCGCTTTACAGCATTAGACAACACCTATACGATAAAAAACATATCATAATATTATTACAAAAACAAACACCATGAAATTAGAAAAACACTTAAAAAAAAACAAAAAAAAACATGCTGAGAATATTTCAGGTAGGAAACATTATTAGGTCTTTAAGTTTGTTCTTGCAGTCGAAATAAGAGAGTTTTGAGAGCCCTCTTGAATGTTATCACTGTGTCTTTGTGTCTAACTTCAGTGGGCAATTCATTCCACGTTGCTGGGCCCTGTTATGCAAAAGAACGCTGTCCATGTGACTTTGTTTTCATAGTGGGAATAATGAGTATACGATTGTCAGAAGAGGAGCGTAAGTATTTTGCTGGTGTGTACACATGGGTGAGATCGGATAGGTATGTTGGACTAGAGTCCGACAGTGAAACGTAGCACAGAGAACAAATTTTGTGTTTGATTCTGGATCGAATGGATAGCCAGTGTAGGGTACAGAGCAGCGAGGAGGTGTGCTCTGATCGTGGTACTCTAAGTATGATCCGAGCAGCTGTGTTTTGAACTTTTTGAAGTTTCTGAAGCAGATATTGAGATGAACCAGACAGAACTGAGTTACAGTAGTCCAGTCTTGAAAGTACTAATGAACACACAAGTGTTTTAGTGGCATCAACTGAAAGATATTTGCGAATTGAGCTGATGCGTCTCAGCTCAAGATATGCAGCCTTGCATATGTTCATGACCTGTTGGTGCAATGTGAGAGTACTGTCCAGAGTAACACCTAGGTTTCGTACTGATTGTGTGAATTTAATATTGGTGTTGCTGATATTTATTGTTTGAGGTAAAGGATGTGAATGAGAAAGTCTATATATATTATGATTTTCCATTCATGGGGAATACCAACGATAATGTTATATTTTGGCTGTTATAGTTACCACATTTGTGCTAGACAGATCCCATTTTTGAACCCAACAAACTTCATAAGACGTTCTTTGGTGAAAGCATAATTTTTAATCTTGATAGTGATTTGATGTGATGTGATTTGGATTTTTAACGTAGCTTTAACAATTTTCCAGTCATATCGCTACGATGTCTGCAATGTGGCAGTTTATAGTGATGTCTAGCACTGGGGCATCATGCCGCAGACATGTAGCATGATGTCCCACCCAGTCACATTATCCTGACACCGGGCTGACCAGTCCTAACACTAACCTCTTAATGCTGAGCGCCAAGCGAAGCAGCTGTTGGTACCATTTTTGTAAGTCTTTGGTTTGACTCGGCCGGGGATCGAACCCACGACCTCCCGCATCCGAGGCTGACGCTCTATAATCTTGATAGTACCATCGTTTGAAAATGAGTAGCTATATCAAGATTTTCATTATGACCACTGTGGCAACCATATCCAGGCGGTACTATTTTATTTAGGTCCAACCATGAGAAGTCTTCTGGTGAAAACCTCATGCCGAATTTTCTTTTCGTTCAGGAGTTGTGATCGCAAACTATTCTAGATGGCTGCAGTGGCGGCCATACTGGACATCAGATCGACACTTTTTAATATGACAATTTATTCTTGAAGTGTAGCAACAAAATAATTTTCAAGATGGCCACTGTGGCAGCAATATTGGATTGAGTGGAACCTTTTTCATTTAGGACGAAAAAGACATCATAACAAATGTTCTGGTAAAACCCCGCGTCGGTATGATTTTTTTTTTCTCTTTTAATAACATTTTGAAAACGGCTGCAGTAGCGGTCATATTAGGCACCAGAGCGGCACCATATACAAGAACGGACAGCACACATAAGTAGCCTTTCAGTGAAATGCCATGTCGATATGGCCATCCATTCAAGAGGAGTAGCGTTTACAAATTTTGAAGACCTGACGATCATATTTAATGTCTGAGCGGAACGATTTTTATTTAGGACTAGCTAGACATCATAAGAAGTCGATATGATCATGCGTTTAGCAGGATTGGCGATCACAAAAGTTTCAAGATGGTAGCTGCGGTGGCCATATTGGATGCCTGAGCAACACCATTTTCAGTTGAGCCCAACTAGACTTAGGGGTGAATGTTTGCAAAGTTTAGTGTAAATTCTACAAGTAGTTTAGAAGGAATAGCGAAAATGAACTGTGCTAACGGACGGACGTTACACGACGGACACTTTTCGATCACAAAAGCTCTTATGGTCTCTGAACAGTAGAGCTAAAAGGGGAACAATATTATGATGTTAACAACAGAGCTAAAATGGGAACAATAATATGATATTAATAGTAGAACTAAAAGAGAAAATGATTATAATGAATTAATTACTTTTAAAACTTGATTTGTAAATACGATTATTTCTGAGGATACTAAATGCAGTCCATTGACAGTTACTTTGATTTTATTTTGAAAGATAGTTATGTAATTTTTCAAAACAAGAAATAGATAGCTGACTGTACAAGGTATCGGAACTTGAGGATGGCAATCAAATCTTATTGGCATGAAAATCAAAAAGTTGCCATCAGGGAAACTACTACAAAAATTAATAAAACTAATTCGAATACAGCTGTGATTTTAATACGAGTTTTCACAAACGAATGCTGCATAAGCTAAAAGGTAACTAAGGATTTTACTAATACCGCATTAATACACTATCCAATAGCAATGCGTAACATAAAATTAAGATGTTTTAGTTCAAGGAAAATCCAGAGGGTTAATACCAGTGAAATACTGAAACTCTCCAATTTTGAAACACAAACAAATAGAGGAATGGGACATTTAAGCAGGAGGATCAAATATTAGAAGTCCCGGACACCTCTTGGAGTAGAAACATGGGTACGTTGTTGTTACTGTTGTCGCCAATGCAATAAGGTTTCACCGTAGACAGTCAAGTAAAAATTTCCACCTGTCTACACAATATAAGATATGATTCATGTATTTTATTTGGCATTCTAGGCATACAAAAACCTGTTGGAAGGCGCATTTCTTTATTTTTCTAATTTTCGAAAAGCAGTCAAAATAAAATTTAGGCAACGCAAAATCATTCCACTTTTCTCTAATTATTTTAGTCTATCTTTACCTTATCGCCGCGTCATTTCGTAGGATTTACGGGTATTCACATCGAGTAAGGATTGTTCTTTCCAGAAGATTCAGGGTACACAGGTTAATTAGACCAAAACAGTTACTTTTATTCTCCCGTTGGCTGTTTTATCAAGGTGTTCTCTTTATTCACACTTCATTCATTTTCAAACTTATGTAGATGTTCCTTCATTTCGTGTGTTTTTCCAGTGCATTAGTATTTCCTTAATCATTTAGTGCAGTATTTTATCTGGGTCATGGCGGCTCATAAATTTAATTCATTCTTCCAAAGCAATTATGTTTTTGTTTTAAATAAATAACTAAATTGACGTAAGGAAATATTGACAAATATCCCGAAGCAATCAATAAGAGTGCATCCGCTGTTGTGTTTTTCTTCTCACATACAGAGGTTATTGTTAGGATTGGTCGATATGGGGTCAAAATAGTATGACTAGGTAGGACATGATGGCACACTGCAGACATCGTAGCGATATGGCTAAAAGTGTTAAAGCTACGTTACAAATCAGCAGCTTTTCGTTGGAATGACGAGATGGACGCCAAAAGCATGGGAGGAATGATAGTCATCGTGTACGTTTCAAACAACGTAACAAGCACGATTGATTTTCGACATATCCACTGTAGAATCGATATGGGTCGAATTAAGTTTCCTTACTCGCAAATCTATTTATATCTGCTCTGCTTACAGACCTCCAAAATCCCTGTCATTATAAACTGACCGATGGGAACGCAAGCTAGAGGCCGCGTTAGCTTTTTAACAATGAGGCAATTATTACGGGAGATTTTAATATTGACTTTATCTCCGATATTAACGCTAAATGGGTTTATATGATACAACTGCAAGATCTTACACAGTTAATCAATGCTCTAAAAAGAGTACTAATCTGATAGACCACATCTACGCTACAAACCCTACCGTTTCTGTTAGTTATCACTATCCCACATGGGAAACTCGTAAGCAACAGCACACAAAGATGAACAATTCACACCCGATACTTCAAAAAAATTTGCTGAAAATGAATTTCTCTTCGAACTATCGCAAAATATTAGCTCACCAACTTTCTTTTACAGAGAACTGAATTATGACTTATCTATCTGGCACCAAAGTTTTCACCGCTCCGGTTGCCTCGTGGTTAGAGCATCCGCCTCGGATGCGGGAGGTCGCGGGTTCGAACCCCAGCCGAGTCATACCCAAGACTTTAAACAATGGCACTAACAGGATAATGTGGTTAGGATGGACATCGTGCTATCTACGGCATGATGCCCCAGTGCTAGGCGTCACTATGAACTGCCACACTGCAGACATCGTAGCGATATAACTGAACAATTGTTAAAGCTAAGTTAAAGGTCCAAATCACACACACCAAAGTTTTCTAACTATCCTAAATAAAACACATACAGTTGTTCTAGTTGTTCTAGGGTTTAACGCCATTTTTCAGCACAAGATAGGCTATACATGGCGGCCAGTATAACTGGTGGAGGAAGAACCCTGGAAAACCCAGGGAAAAACCACCGACCCACGAGAAGCTACCGGCAGGCTTTCCCACGTACCCACACTAGCCGAGCCTTGGACTCGAACCCACGCAGACAGAGGTGAGATGGCAGTGATCCGGAACGGTGAGCGCTTTAGACCACTCGGCCACTCGGGGCCCCAAACACATACAGATCAAAACAATTAGGCGATCAAAAAAGCTGAATTGGATAATAATCAAATCGCTGACTCACAACGTAAATGAAACTGCTATCATAAATGTGAAGACTTTGCCAATTAAAGTTTAAGATAAAATCCCTCTCTGTTAGATATAATTACTCCTTAAAAAAAAAAAAGCCTTAAACTCTGGAATCACTTTTGAGAACTAACTTAACGAAACAAGTACTTCTAAGTCCATGTGAAATTATCATTCATGGCACTAGTTAAAGAGATGATCACGATATTACAAACCATGTGAACCTCCTTTTTCACTGATATTTACTGAACACTGTGAATGTCTAATCGTATGAAGACTAACATTAACTTACTGTCTTGGTGAATAATAAGGTGCCGGATCATGTTATTAATACCCCCTGATTCCATTAACGGATACATTTGATATTATCAATAAAATGGACACTACCAAATCAGCGGTTCTATACTAAATTCACCCCCAAAAACTCTGAAAATGTTGGTTTTATCAATCTTTGAGTCAATCAAAGATGTAATTAATTGTAGTATCACTTATAGTAAACTTCCCGGGTCATTGAAATTAGCAAACGTTTTCTCACTTCATAAATGATGACCATCCATGTATTGACCCATATCTATTTTATCTGTACGTTGAAAAGTTATTGTAAAACAATCTAGCATCTTTTAGGATACCTTCACAAGAACCAACTCCTCCATAAATCACAAACCGGTTTACGACATAAACAGTCGTGTCAAATTACACTGATGAAACTAATGTGGCTACTAGCGATCGAATCGGGCCAACATACTAGTGCAATCGTCAATGATATTTTTAAAATAGGCATTCTATTTGGTTGACCATTCGGAGCAACGTACAAGTTTTCTGCCAACTCAGCTAGAATGGTATATACGAGCCTCCATATCTAGAATTTTATCATTCTGTCCAGAATGTATGCATGTTTTTTTCGATGTATGTATCTGACACGCTGAAATGTGTATACATATGAATAGTAAGTAGTAAAGGGGGATACATTAGCGACAATGGGAATTAGCATTACAGACCCCCCTGGGACAGATTAGCGACAAGGGAAATTTAACATGGAGAAAAATCGTGGGTCAGATTAGCGACAAGGGAAATTAACATGGGAATAAATCGTGGGTCACTCTAGCGACAAGGGGAATTTAACATGGAACTATAGTGTGGGTCTGTCTAGCGACAAGGGGAAATTAACATGGGAATAGGGGACTGTATAGCGTCAAAGGAATTTAAACAGGGTGGGTCTGTCTAGCGACAAGGGGAAATTAACATGGGGAATAGAGTTTGGGCTTTTGGGATTTTTTTTTTAAATTTAAATTTAAATTTAAAAAAAGGGGTAGGCAATGGAAAGGCTATCTCTTTTCGAGAAATATGGCTGGCCCTGAAAAGGGCCTTTGGGTTTTCTTCTTCTTCTTCTGCTTCTAATTTCTTCTTTTTCTCCACCAAGTTCTTATTTTATCTCCAACACTCTTTCTCTTCTTCTCTTTCTTTTTCTCCTGCTCTTCTTTCTTCTTCTCTTCCTCCTCTTCTTTCTTCCTCTTCTCATTTTCTTCTTCTTTTTCAATCTTTTCGTTCCATTTGCTTATTCTTATTCTTTCCTCTTCATCCTCCTTCTCCTCCTTTATCTCTTTCATGACACCACTAATCTTGTCCTTTACCTTTTTTAAGTTATTAATTTCCATCTTTACACGATGGGGACTATAGGAATAATGGTCTTCAACCAGTCTTATCAACATCTGCTCCATCATTCCTAAGTTGTCTAAAACGTCTTGTAATGTTTGTATTTTGTCCATTTGGTTAGAAGCCATCTTCTTTTTTTATTCTTTGCAGAATGGTTTGAACGACGAATACTGTGGGTTCTTATACTTAAAGCGCGTACGTGAAGGAAAACATCCCCCTAAAACGTAAAATTGATCTTACCTAGATCATGACCAAACAACGCGCGGACGTGAAGGAAAACATCCCCTACTTTTTCATTTCATATAATAAAACCCAAACTATACTCTCCACATACGCTAAGAAACAATAAACAAATCCATAATCTACTATCCACACAATCGTACGTGAGCGGGTACAAACACAAACACACAAACACAAACACACAAACACATACGCTAAGAAACAATAAACAAAATCCATAATCTACTATCCTCACAATCGTACGTGAGCGCTTACAAAACCCAAACTATACTCTCCACATACGCTAAGAAACAATAAAGAAACCCATAATCTACTATTCACACAAACATACCTGAGCTCTTACAAGCACCAACACACAAACACATACCCTCACACTATCTTAGAAAAGAGTTAGTGTTTATATTCACACTACTCTACCTACACATTGGCAAATCGATCGTTATTTCTTTTCTAGAGTATTGGGTAGCCCTGAAAAGGGCTGTTTTTTTGGAACTTCATGGACACCTGGTTAATGGTGGCACCTTCCAGGCCTGGCGCCACATACACATCTTATCCCCCAGTTACTTTTTACTTTTTTGGGGGAGAGAGCAGAGGCAGGATATGTCGCTTCAGAATCCCAATTTTCGCTCTCTGGGATTCTGAAATTTATTCTTCTTCTCTTCTTTTCCTTCTCCTCCTCCTCCTCTTCTTTTTTTCTTCTCTCCTCCTCTTTGTATCTTCTTTCCTCTTCTTCTTCTTTATATCTTCTCTCCTCCTCTTCTTTTTTTCTTCTTTCCTCCTCCTCTCTTATCCTTCCCTCCTCCACAATGGCTTCCACGGCCAGTTCATTCAACAGGCGCCTGGCATATTCCAGATGCACATGAAGTTCCAACAGTTTAGACAGTCTCGTGTTCATTTTTGGTGTTGATCAATCAACAAGGGTAGCTAGACTGCCCAGCGAGTTTCAATTTATAGTGAAAGCGCGGACGTGAAGGAAAACATCCCCTAAAAAACATAAAATTGATGTTACCTACATCATGACCAAAAACAACAACGCGCGGACCTAAAAGAAACACTCACTCACTTTTTTATGCTACCCATCACTATTTTAAAATTTTTTATAAATCACTTCATTAGACTATCCACATACGCAAAGCAATCCAATCTAACTCCAAATATACACCTCAAACACCAAAAAAAACATGATTTTAATCTACTATTCATACCAACTTACTTAAGCACTTACTAACACACAAACACATACCCTCACATTTTTTAAAAAAGAGTTAGTGTTTATTTTCACACTATTCTACCTACACTCATTGGCAAATCGATCGTTATTTCTTTTCTAGAGTATTGGGATAGCCCTGAAAAGGGCTGTTTTTTTTTTTTTTGTTTGCTATGGCATTCTTTTTTTAGTTTCTAAGAATGCGATGTCCTCTGAGGATAGACTTTCTGGCGATAGGTCTGCTTCTTCGGAAAGAAAAGAAGAACTCTTTGGTGTCGATACGGCAATCGACAAAGCCTCTGTCAGGTTCAGGTTGCTGCTGCTGCTGCTCTTGTTGTTGTTGTTGTTGCTGCTGTCTCTGAAGTCTGTACTTCTCTGTCCATTCTTCTTTTTCCCTGTTCATTTCTTCTCTGAAGAGCTCTTCTATCAGGTCTTCAGTGATTTTTAACATTCTCACATTCTCTATTTCTTCTGGCTTCGGTATCAGACTGTGTCTGACCCTATGCAAATTTACGTAGGCTTCGTTGAGTTTAGCTAGTTTGGAGCACATCTTCTTAGGAGGATGAGTCGACAATCGATGGTTAGACTGGAAACAACCCGGTTCTTAAAGTCAAAGCGCGGACGTGAAGGAAAACATCCCCCATACGGTTTTTGAGTCGCAACGTTTAGTGAGTGTCATGAGAGGGATAGTAAGAAATGAAAGAGCATCAATCCAACATTCTTATAGCTAAACAAAAGACAAAGGCATTTTTTTCAAAACACAACATTTTTTATTCAAAAATCACTTAACACTAAACAACAACTCTAACATTTTTAACAATAATCCAACAATATAACATCAAACAATTTTTTTCAAAACACAACATTTTTTTATTCAAAAATCAGTTAACACTAAACAACAAGAACTCTAACATTTTTTAACAATAATCCAACACTAAACATTTCTCCACTAGGTAAAGAGGGATAACAGTCTTCCATGGTTTCTAGTAATCTAGGATGACTTCTCTCAAACTGTTGATTTCTATGGTATTATCGAATTCTGCATACAGGATGACGTTCACCGTTTCATCAGGGTCTCGGTCTTTAAACTGAATTTCCACACGAATCTGGCCGGATTTTATAGGGTGGAAATGTCCCTCGTCGCTGCCTTGGTCTGGAGTGAAATCAAAAGCCCACAAAGCGTAGCCTCCTGCATAATCCTCGTACGTAATACCGTGACTGGTATTGGTTCCTAACTGTCCGGTGGCTTCGTACAAGGACAAGTACGATCTCAAGTAATTCTTCTTGGTAAAGTCAGGTTCGAAAGGTCGGGTACACAAGGTCTTGCCATCGCGACTGACTTCGATTTTGGACACGCCAAAGTGTTGAAAGTAGAAAGGATTTTTTTCGGCAGCCCCGTTGAAGGCTGTATTCTCGACGATACCAACGATCAAACGTTTGGGTAACTGTCCTTGGAACAGATGATCTTCGATCATGGATCGCTGTCCCTTGGGAATGGTGAAGGTTTTCACTTCCACGCGTCGTATGGGATACTTGGCAGTCGTTCTGCTCAACGTCTGACTGATGTCGTTTCCCACTTTAGGTAACACTTCCACACGGCGTACGTAGAGTCTGGCTTCTAGGATTTTGGTTTTGTAACCGTCACTATCAGCCATCAAATGGAAAGCAGCACTGCTACGATTCAGTCTCAGGCGGACATCCACCCCGTTCAGCAAATACTTTTCTTGCAACCACATGTCCAAATGCAAACGATCCATCAGTTCTAAACTTGTGTCGGCTCCCGTGATTCTCTTTCTTCGTTCTAGAAATCCATCATTGTTGTCTTTCTTTTCATCAGTTTCCAATATTTCAAACTTGGTAGGTTCGTCAGCTTCCCATACCACACAGGCATTGAGATGAGTGTTCTTGGCATCTATTCCGTACGTCAAGAGATTTTCCAGGTAGGCACGATAAGGGTAAGTATCCATGCTGCTACTGACCAGTTTGTTATTCAAGTACAAGTCCACTCCACTGAACAAGGAATGCATGAAATTGTTGACGGGAGCTACTGCTTCATCGTCTATAGCACCTCCAGTCTTATCTAGAATTTTGACTTTCAGGTACAAGTAACTGCTATTCAGATCGATGTAATCTTCGGGCTGTCCTTTGATTTCAAACTCGATGGGAGCGGAATCGGTCAGTGAGGAGACGGGGTGAAATTCCACCCACTGGGATTCTTGCATCGTCATCATCGTGGGGGGCATGGCAAACAGATCCAGTTCCGTCTTGGAACAAGCGCAAGATTCTCGGTGCATCATTTTTTTTTTTTGTCTCTTTTCTCAATAATCGAAAACGTCTAAGTCTCGAACGGTTCTTCTTTTCTTGGCCTTTCTCGCTTGAAGTCTGGTGAAAGGGTGTTTTCTTCGTCGTCTCTTTCTGCCTTGTCCTTGCTGAATGCCTGACTCGGTAGCGTGCAGGGCATTTATAGGTGTTTCTCGTTGGCCTAAAATGTCTTTTCCCGTTTGCAGCAAGACATTTTTGCCTGCCCTCATGAAGGCTTCTTTAGGGTTTTGTTTGTCGATGATGACATTTTGGAGAAATTCTTTGCCTTGCGTCAGTGCCGCATCTTTCAAGGCGTGCAATCCGCGTGTCACCATCGGTTTCAACACCGGGGCCACCGAACGAAAGGCCGATTTTAACATGTCTCCTAAGCCGTGTCCTCGCTGTCGAGCAACCCCTCGGTACACTGGATACATGACTTAAGAGTCGTGAGAGAACCGTTTTCGAAAATGGAGTTTCACCGTGACTTTTCCTTTGGTGAATGGAATATTTTGTCCCAGATCTCCTTTTATAGCAATGTTGACCGTGTCCAAATACGACTTACTGACAGGCAAATAGTGAGGATGGACAAATTCGCGGTGGACGTGGTAAGTGTTTCCACCTTCCTCGTCAGTGTTCGTGGCAGAATCCACTTTGAAAGGAATGACACGCAGTAACGGTACGGAGGTGTGTCCCACCACGTTGTACTCCACCACATCGGAATACACGAACATCAAATTCAGTCCTTGGTTCAGTTCTACCGGGGCACGAAATAACTTGCTAAAAGACTCGTTGTCGTAAACGATGGGTAATTCATTTTTCTTGAGCATGGTCTTTCTCATGTCCATGTCTCCGCCCAACATGTCAAACAATTCAGGACAAAATAAAATGGACAGGATTTTACTTCGTTCAAATTTCATCAAGAAGCGACGAGCTGCTTTGTGGTACTCCATGGTGACATTTTTGTTGACATGCTCCAAAGCTTTCAGAAACACGACATTAAACCTGGAGGTTATGGTGCTGACCAAATGTTGACCACTAAAATAATAGCCTGGGGGAATGAACAAGTGATAGGTGGTGTACTTTTGTGTACGAGTTTTCTTGTCATATTTGACATTGCTATCCATCCACTGTTGCATTTGCTCGTCATGAACTTCCACATCAAAAAAATTTTGATTGGGAAGGACATTGAGGACTTGGGTCGGGTGAATCATTTCTACTAAAGCCACTTCCCAATGGGCTTCGTGATCTAACTGGATGGCTTGAGGTAATTTGGCCGTGTAACAGCACAACGTGTTCTTGGGAAACACCTCCATGGAACTGTCACTGGGTAAGGTTAAGTAAAATTGGTTTTGGTGACTCATAATTCCAGAGTTCTGTGGCTGTCCGAGGGGTTAGTGGACGTCAGAGGCGTGTCTCCGCCCAAAATGGGGTTCTGGTTGTGATTGAAGTGGTGACTGGCACTGGCACTGGACACAAGGTTCCCGGGGTTCCCGTTCGAGGTGAATTTCAGGGAGGGATTAGGAAGCAGGTAACCGATGCAACTGCTCAATAAAATGGTCCACAATTGTTTGTCTCCTTGTTGCAAACTCAAATTGGCAATGGCTGCCCCGATGACACAATACACCACGAAGATTTGGCAGAAAAAGACGATTTGCGTTTTAGGCACACGTTCTCCACACCACACCCACAAGGGTTGTTTTTGTAAATCTTGCACAGAAGAACTAGGTGAAGGAGGAGTGGTCGACGTAGCTGCGTCTGCTGTGTGAAAGGGCATGATGGTCACTTCTTTTTATAGTCGATGACTTGCGAAGCGTCGATCCAAGAATCGAAACTGGGTGGATATCCTTTCCAACGTACTTTGACTTCTTTGACACGTCGTTTGCCCACTTTACGGGTTCTGCGTTCGAGAATGCTTTCGATGTCGTACACGTCGTCTTCTTTTTTGGTGACACGTTGTAACTCGGGCAAATAAAACGTTCCTTTGAGCACTTCTCCGTTCATGTCTTCCAATTTATAGACGGCAGGATGACGGCCATGCACTCGTCCAGTGACGCGAAACAATTCGGTCGTCCAGTTAGGTAAGTAACCTTTGTCGAAAGTGCGTTTGGTTTTGCCAATGCGCACCCAATCTCCTACGGCCAACTCTCCACTTTTCTTGGGGACAGCCCTCGTCGGGGACGTACCAAACAGGCGCTCAAACACCAGCACTTCGTTGTCGGGAGTCACGTCTTGCGGGGCACGTCCGATGCTTCGATGGTAAGATTGGTTGTACGCTTGCACCAGGTGCGGTAAGATGTCGATGTACTTCAGAGTGTGGTGATGCGTAAAATATTTCCACATGCGTTCTTTCAAAGTGCGTTGAAAACGTTCCACGATGCTGGCTTTGGTTTCGGGATTCTCGGTGGTAAAAAAATGAATGTCACGTTTCTTTAATTCTTTTTGGAAAGCTTGGTTCAGAAATTCGGTGCCTTTGTCCGTTTGCCATCGAAGAGGGTGACGACCGCTTTGTTTCAACACCCGTTGCAGGGCTCGCACTAACTCGCTGCTCGATTTGGAAGTCAAAAGCACGACCCAGGCAAATTTGGAGAAGACGTCGATGACACAAAACAAATATTTGTAGCCACGATTGTAGCTGGCCAAATGAGAGACGTCGGCTAAATCGGCTTGCCATTGATGATCGATGCCTTCCACTCGGGTGCGACTTCTGGCAAACTTGCGTCGAATGGGTTTGTGTAAAGTGTAGGTAGCTTGTTCTTGTAACCATCGTTGCACTTGAGGTAAACGGAGACTTTTCAGTCGCGTTTTGGCAGCACGATACAATTTTTGAACTCCTGCGTAACCTGCAGGATGGGAGGGATCGTAGTAAATGCTGGCTAAGACTTTTTCCATTTTTTTGTGTTGGTTGGTGTGTTAATAAGACACCCACTCTTGGAGGATGCTACTCTTTTTCTCTTGGGGTATTTTCTTGGATTGTAATGCTTTGCCTGTGCGGCCAGCAATAGGTGTCGAAGAGGAGAAGGATGTCTGAGCGGGGGATATCGGTTCTTGTTTCACTTCTGTCTTCACTTCTGTCTTCACTTTCTTTTTCTCTTGTGAGGAAGAAGGGGTGGCCATCATCTTTTTAATCCATCCAATTCTGGAGGTAGGTGGTGTTGTTAACTTGCGTACTTTTTCTGGTGGAGTTTGAAACCCTTCCTCTTCTTCTCCTATTTCTGTCTTGGTCACGGGTACTGGTGGTACTGGTACTGGTGATGGTGCTGGACTTTTCATCAAGGTCTTAAAATCTTTCAGAGTGGGTAGAGCTGTTTCGTCTAAAGCTTTCTGGTGAAAGAGTTGCAGTCGTTGCAAGAGTTGACCGTACTTTTGCGATTTTTCTGTTTCGGACAAATCTTGGCGATCCATCAAGGACTGCAATTCGTGTTGTAACTGGGACATCTCGCTCAAATGGGGATTGGGAGGTAAATGCGGGGTGTGTTGTTCTTGCCACCGATGGTATTCCATCCATCGTTTGTAAGGTACTAAAGCTAGTTTTCGTCCTTCCATGGGGTTGTCAGGGGTCGATTCTGAGATCTTGGAACTTCCGAGGCCTTTTTATCTTGCTCCCACCAGTCCTCCCAACATGGTTCCCAAGACTCCTTTCAGTATGGGGCCTAACAAGAGAGGTAAAATACCTCCACGTTGCACTAACATCTTCTTTTTTTGACGAATGGGAATTTTCTTTCGAACCATTTGGCGAAGAACGTGACGATGCTTGCTTAAGCATTGTTTCTGGTGTTTGGACAAAGGGATCGTGCCTTTCAAAACGTTCAAACAACATTCGCACACGGTATCGATGACCTCTTTGGAGGCCGTTTGAATGAGTTTTTTTCGTAGGGGTGGAGAAGCTTTGGACAGGACAGATAACATGTCCCCATGTTTGGCTAAACGTGGTGGCAATCCTTTCCTTTTCTTTCCTTGGGGTTTTCTGGAGGGTGACATCTTTGAGTCTTCAGGAGCACCAAAAAACACTGATATCCGACTTGGTCACAGGTCTTTTTTATACTGGAACGCGTCGCCACTGATTGTCTTGACGTCGTATTAGTTTGAGGACAGGCATGACACGTCGTGCAGGGGTACGCAACGGACTAAATCGAGCCAGTTCTTGTTTGGACAAATCCAGTAAACTTTGTAACATGCCCGATCTTTCATGGACTTTGATTTTGGGAGAAGGTACTCTGTGAGCAGCAGCCACTGCCGCTAAATTGGAGGGTCCTGCCACTGGGGAAGTTCTTTTGGGGGTCATCAACGGAGAAGTTCTTGGTGTGATCAACGTCTCCAAGTACTCTTCAGTTCCTGGTGTCATTAACGGAGAAGTGGACAAACGTGAGGATGCCGGAGACGCAGTCACCGCTGTGGCAGGTCGTGGTTTGCGAGTGTAAGGTTGCGTCCTGGCCGAGGTGCCTCTCTTGCGACTAGTTTTCTTCTGTGGACTTTTCTTTTTCTGGGGACTTTTTCTCTGTTTCTTTTTCTGGGGGCTTCTTTTCTTTTTCCGGGGTGGTGGTGTCTGGTCAGAGGAGGGTCCTGCCACTGGAGAAGTTATTCTTCTTGGGGACCTGGTCTTTTTCTTTTTCTTCTTGGGGCTTCCTTGGACTTTTGTCTTGGGGATAACTTTGGGGGCATTAGGATCCCATCTTAAAAGTGAGCGAATGATGACCCCTCCTAGAGTACCGCTCCCTCCAGGTTTCAAAATGATTTGTTTTTTGGTTTGAGTGTCGATGCGGGGATCGGCCAGTTGGACCAAAGCGACTTTGTTTCGATCGAAAAAGCGTTGGGTTTGATGAGGAATCTGAATGATTCCTTGGAGTAATTGACGTGCCGTCACCGTGAACCATCGTAAGACTTCTTTGAGACTAGCTTCTAAGACACGAGCTCGTGTTTGTGGATCTTTTTCTCGACTGATGCCATACAAGGCACGAATCAATTTGACGGGAAGATGCGACTGAAGGGACGTCATGTTCGCACTGAGAGTGAGACAGACGAAAAAGGGTATGAGGTTTTTATAGATTTTTTTATGGGGAGTGAAATGAAGTCGAGGACGGAGACGTGTACAGGACAGGCCCTCCGTCTTGGCACCAGTGGTGAAACAAGTGGGTACGAAATCGCAAATCCTCGGGAGTCGTAGGTTTCAAATCGACGAGTAAATAGGCGTGTGGTGTTTGAGTGGCATCGTCGTACGCCTGAGTCAGCCAAGGCGTTCCTAACTGTTTGGCTAAGACTTGCACTTGCGATTTATCTCGAGGGCTTTTAAACAAGACCACGTAATGCGCATTGAGACTGATGGTGCGATGGGCTTTACTTTGTTGAAACAAATTTTGGGTGATGTAAACGACACTGGCATTACGGTGATGCCCTTTGCGCGTGAACCACAGTTTAATTTCTTCTTCGTCTTCTCCTAACATGTCGTCGAAAATGACCAAATGGGTTTGACGGGAGTCAGAGACGATGCCGTCGTCTTCTTTAGGAATGCCTTCCACAAACACGATGGAATCGCCTTGACTTTCTCGCAAGAGGCTGTACGCCGATTGCCACTCTTTGTAACACCACACGATTCGTTGAGGGGGTCGATCGATCAAATGATGTTTATGTTCGATCAAACGTTTGACGAATTCGGTTTTGCCTGAACCGCTAGGTCCAGCAATGAGCATGTTAAAGGGATGGCGAAGATACAAAGCCTCCCAACTGGCACGATCTAAGTGTTCGTCGATGACTTTGACAGTAGAGGAAGAGGGAGCAGAGACAGCAGAGGTAGCCATGGTGTGAGAAATGTCACTTGTGACACGAAAAAAACAAACAAGACAAGAGTTTATATACTTTTTCAGAATACGTTTATTGAATTTTTTTTTCAAACATGAATACGAAAGACAAAAATGCATAAAAGCCAAAGGCTTAAGTACAAGAATAAAAGGCACATGATAACCATGAACGTGGAATAAACACAAGTGTCTGTACAACATGTTTTGGGTAAAGTTCTAACCAGTTCTACAGTAGGGGTAAGGTCACACAAGTGTCCTCCCGAAAGGGTCTTTCAGGCCTGTCCACGACAGTCCTGTCCTGGGTGACGGGTTCTTCTGGCACCGTCACTAACACAGGTTGAAAAGTAACTTTTTTCCTTGAATAACTCTCGTGCATACTGAGCCACCTCTTGTGTCCAAGCCTCAAAACCCTGGTCTCGGTGATGTCCAACATTTGACTCCTAACCAATCTGGTTTCTTCTTCGTCAACGACATGGTAAGTTACTTCAATGAACAATGAACTATCGATCTTGCCTAGGGTTCCTTTTCATATACAGACCAATACCGACGTGACCGTACGGTAAGGTGAAGTGATTGGGAAGTCGCACTCGCTTCTGGTATACAATTTGATAGACTTTTTCCAAGGGTCGACTGACGATGTGGTGAGTGGGTAAACGTACAATCTTGTTCGGTTGATAGGTGGTCACTTTAAAGTTTCCATCCTCTCCCGATTGCAAGGCTTCTTTCAATACCCCAAAGTTGACCACTCGACTGGTACGATGATTCAGAGTCAGTCCTTTCACTTTGCACGTCGTGTGCACTTCTCCTTGTTTGTCCCGGTATTCGTAGCCGTAATTTTTGGGACCACCACTGACGAAACTTAGAATCTTGTCGTCGGGATGCTCGTCTGTCCAGGCTCCTAAACGGTCTCCTTCGATGTCAGGGTGCTGTTGAATCGGGTGATGGATGTAAATGCAACTGTCCGTGTCAAAGTACAGGACGCGTTCTTCTAACAGTTCTAAAGCTTCGTACAATTTTAAGCGAGCACGAGCTGTCACGTAAGCCGCAATGATGACATTTCCAAAAGGGTCGTCTTGTACAAAGTCCAGATCTTCTTCGTAATTGACCAAGATCAAATCCTCTCGAACGACGTCCACGTGTTTCATGTATTTGGTTTTGTCGTGAATCATCTGGAAGTAGCGGAAAGGTTCTGTCAAATATTCCGTCTTGGGTAAACACGGTCGTTGTGCCATTTTACCCCACAAGCAATTTAACATCACTTTGGCAAACGATCGCCTGCCTTCGTTTTTTTCGATGTGGTCTAAAGAGATGCCTTCTTGTGCATAGTATTTCTCTTTGAATTGTATTTGGTCTTCGGGAGTGTGACACCAGGAAGGATAGCCGCTGGCTTCTTGCTTCAGTTTCAAAAAGGCATCCACGTAGTCGGCGAAAATGCCTTTCTGAGTAGGGTCACCCTTGTGGTACTGTTGTGTCTTGGGAAAGTGGCAAATTTCGTACACTTCTAACAGTTGGTATCCCATGTCCAGAGCTTTGAATAATTCCACGCTGACCCAGGTTCCCGTCAAGGCACGTTCTTCCTGGCTGTGATGGCAAGGTTGGTCCTGGTTGCACGTTTTGGCACAAGTACGGCACAAGGGAAACATCAGTTTGCCTTGACAATGGTGAGGTAAGACGGGATGGTATAGGTTCGTGGGAGGCAAAACTTTGCACTTGATCAAGCCTTCGTATTGTCGAATGTTTTTCAGGTCGATGTGTTCCGTCAACAATTGCGGGTGCCCTACAGGAAAGCGACAATATTTGCACACGTAGGGATACAGCGAACACACGTCCAAGTATTTGATTTCTTCTCCTTTCTCTTCGTTGGCTTGGTACAGCAAACAGGTGGCATTGGTCCTTCCTCCGTACAAACTATCCCTCGGGTTCAGCGGGTCCATGAACTGGTAACTTTCCACGAGGCGTTTAAACTCGGGATCGGTTTTCAAACGGTGATCGTACTCGTGTTCCCACATTTCCACCACTTGATATCCTTGCTGTTCTAACTTTAGGCGTCGCTGACAAGTGTCCTGGTACAAGTCTTCCATGGTTCGTTGCAAAAACTGATTTTTAGTGTCACGGTCAGGGTAACAGACGGGACATCCGTGAAATAAGCAACCGTTAAACTCGTACACGATCTTGGGGTTTTCTAAGTCCCAGCCATCGACCGAATACGTTCCGATGGTCTTTTCGCCTCCTCCGTTGCGGGCATGCTGAATCCATTTGTCTTCCTTGTCGCACAAGTAATGTAACCAACGTAGGGCTTTGACCGAGTATTGACGCTTGACATAGTGGGTCGTTTGAGGACTGATGACAGCCACGGTGTTTTCAGGCATGAATCGTTGGCGGTACACTAAGGAACACGCTTTGGCAATGGTGCAAGCTTCTTTCAAAGGATCGACCCCTCCGTGTTCCATGAACAGTTCTCGAAATTTTCCACAGCAACGTCGTAAAATGTCCACGTCGGAACGACAATACTTTAGCATTTCTTCCTGAAAGTCGAAAGGGTCCGAGGCGTGAGCCTGGTACCAAGCGTAGAAAGCTTCTCGTTGTTCGGTACGCATGTTGTCGGGGTCGTAATAGTGAGCCTCAGGCAAATGGGGTAGAACGGCGTGTTGATTGGCTTCCGTATTGAAAAAGTGTGGAAAGTACCCTTTAGCCATTTCTGTCATTCCAAACGTTTTAGGCATTCGGCTCAAAGGCATGGCCAAGTAACTCATCGAATCTTTAAACTGTACTTGTCCCACTTGCATGAAAATGATTTTGGCTCCGTTCAAAGTGACTTTAGGACGTTCGGTGCCTTGTTCCGTATAGTACCTCAAAAGAAACTGTCCATCGTATCCGGAGAAATTGTGAGCCATCACCGTCGCATGACGATGACAATCTCCGTAACGTTCGATGTCCTCTTGGCTCCACGTCTTGTCGATGGGGTCTAAGACCCATTGGGCAAAATCGGCTAACGTGTTTGGTCCCCGAAAGATTTGTTCACGTCCTCCAGGAATCTTGCTGCAGTGAGGGCAATGACTGAAGCTAGGTTCTTGAATACACTTCTCGCACGCTCGATGAGCCACGCAGAAATTAGGAATGTGAATGCCAGTCTCTTGCATGCATTCGAAATCGAAAAAGATGAAATTGCCTTTCTTCTTGTGACCGTCCTCTTTCTCTGGTGGGGGTTGGTATTTTTGCACGTAGCATTGGTGTTCCAAGTCCACGATGTGGTGACAAATGTGACATTTTTTCTTTCCTGAACATACGTGTGCCTTGGTATTATTGGTACGTATGACTTGTTCACACGTAGAGCACAATCTCAGGAGTTGACAAGCACATTTCTTCTGTGAACCTTGCGTTTTCAGATGTTGTTGGTAACAGGTAGGGCTGACAAATGTGCGCAGACAAGTTGAACAAGGCACTGGTTCTTCGCTCAGACAGGGTGAAGAGGCCAAACATCCTGAACATTTCAATCCACAATGCTTGTGTTGCTCTCGATTGTTATAACCATGGTCACATTTCTCACAGTAATAACCGTATCCCAGGAATCCAGTGATACTGGTAATGGTATCGAAATGGTCATCGTGATGATAGACATGAATGTATTTTCCGTCCTTAAAGTCTTGGCCTCGAAACAACAGAGACCCGCGCATTTCTTGAGGGTGCACTTTCAAGGTGTAGCGTGGAGCTAGGGCATCTTGCAATTTTTGCATCTCAGGAATGCCACAGGGTGTGTCTTTGGACAGTCCGGCTTGTTGCAACAGGAGTTCTGCTTCATTTCGTTGTTTGGCTCGATCGCATCGTTGAATAGTTTTCCAGGTTCTTTTCCATTCTACCGTGTCGTTCTTGTTGGCATAGGTTCGTCCCACCACGATGGCACGGGCTAAACACATCTGGTCTTGAGGGTTGTTAATTCGGACGAGACTCTTTTTGGTGTTGCGAAGGTCGTCCACCAATAACATCTTTTTGCATCCAGTTCCTTGAGGAGGAGAGACGTGGGCCATTTTCAGTGTGGCTTTACCATCGGTGATGTCAAACTGGTCATTAGATTGTTGTACGTGTTGAATCTTGTCCATGACTTTGGAAGGGGTCAGTTCTGCGGGTCTGCTAAACTCGATCCAAACAGGGGATTTCAAACCGTCGTGATCTATCGATAGTGTCAAGCGATCGTCTTCTTTGGCTTGACATTGTCGCTTGAGTGCGGTGAGCAAAGAATCCCACATCTCGGTGATAAACCCTTCTGCTTTCTCCAAGGGTACGTCGGCCTTGAAATCTTTAAACTTCACCGTGTAGGTGTAAGCCGTGGTTCTAAATTTTCTAGAGGAGCGCTTTTCCGTCTCTCGAATGGAATAGTACTTTTCAGGGTTGACTAAGGGTGGTGAACTTGGTTTAGAGGGTTCGGATTCTGGTTCACTCATGTCCTCTTCAAAATCACTGGCATGAATTTGTGCCAAGATTTCAGCCCTGGTACGAGGAGATAGATCACGTTTCTGCCTCTTACTTTCTTCTTCTTCTTCTTTCTTCTCGAATGAATGGGATCGTTTCATCTTGAGTGCAAAACGTCAAATGACTCAAGTTTAAACACCATAGACTAATTTATAGTCTTGGCAAACCAGCGTACATAAAAAGGGTGTGTGTCTTGTCCTTTCACTATTCATTTCACTCTCAAGCCGAGCACAACGATGGAAGAGACTACCCAGATGGAACGTTTCGTCAGAGCTTTGCGAGGGGTCATTAGAAAATTCTCTTCAGACCAGCCGACGGACTACTCTCCTTCCTTTCGAGATAAAAGTCAAGATACTTGCTATATCTGTCAGAAGAAAGAGCATTGGTCTTCAGAGTGTCCAGACCGTCAAAAAAAGAAAAAAAACAGGGGCTAAAAAAGACAAAAGTCAAGATACCTGTTATTATTGTCAAGAAAAAGGACATTGGTCTCCAGATTGCCCAAAAAAGAAACAAGAGGAGTCAGAAGAAAAGAAGGATTCTTCAGAAGAAGAGAGGGATTCTTCGAAAGAAGAGAGGGATTCTTCAGAGGAAGAAGAGGAAGAAAGAAGACAATTCTATTTAAAAGAAGCAAAGAAACAGGAGAAGAAAAGAAGAAGGGAAGAAAATGAGGAAAAAACGGTGAAGAAATTCAAAAAAACAGAGAGACTAAACAAGGAGAAAGAAGAAGTCAATGAACTTTTAATTAAAGTGTTCTGTGGTGAATTGTGAATTGGATTGTAAAAAATGGAGAAAAGAATACATGAATGATATAAGGTAAGTGTCTTTGAGTTTTGATTTTAAAATAAGAAGCTACACTCACGCACTCATACACAGACACGTACTATAAGGGTAAAAATGGGTTGTTTATTTGTTTTTTTTTTGAGTTATTGGCAATTGAAATTGTATTTCTTTTCGAGAAATGTGGGTGGCCCTGAAAAGGGCCTTTTTATTTTGGTGTAGGGGTGAGTTTAACCAATCAACTTTAACTGCCTTAAGCCTTTGCCACGGCCAAGGCCTACTTCTGATGATTGGGTTGAAATCACTAAGGGTGGTACGACAGGCTTAGTCACAGGGTTGGCGTGTTTAGCTCGGGAAGGTCGTATTCTCTTCGGTCGTGATAAAGAAGTCTGATACATTTGTTTCAGACTTCTTAACTCCGCTAAAATGTCCAACAGTACCGTAGCCGTTTGATTTTCACCCTCTTGTTTCTTTGCTGCTACTTCTTCTTGCTGTTGTTGCTGTTGTTTTTTTCTTACCTCTTCTTGTTGCTGTTGCTGTTGCTGTAGGAGAAAAGCTTGTTCCGCTTCCTTTTGTCGTTGCATAAATTTCTCCAATTCTTCTTTCTGTCTCTGTCTAAAATTCTCCACTTGCGGTAATGAAGATGGTAACGATGGTTCCGGAACAAATTCTTGCGAGGTAAGAAAATCCACAAAATCCCAATGTACCTCTTCTGAAAGTAAGTCCGGGTTCCCTTGGGCAGTCTCCCCTGCTGGTGCACCCCAATGGATCGTTTTCTGAGTTTCCGTCATGTTGAATCACTGTCGCATAGATTGACTGCACACAAGCGCTAGCAAATCTATATAGACTACGTGACGTCACAGACTGCTCTCTTCGGATTGGATGCGGGCTGACTGAATTTTGTAACGCGTGTTTGGATTGGTGAATGAACTCAATCCGTTTCAATCCTACCTGTACCTATAAATAAGCGCAGTTCAGTGCAATCACTCACTCAGCTATTCTCGTAGCCGCAAGATGTGGACTGACGTTGAATCTTCCACCTTCGTGTCTTCAATGATGTTCAGGACGGACATGCTCATGTATGTCCGATCCAAGTGGACCGTTGTCCACAGGACCACCAGCAGTTTGTGGATACGAAGAGTCTACATAGAGAGACAAGGTTGCCTCAAGAGGACTCTGATGTATGGCCCTGCTGTAAGACGCAGCTTGAGGACAAGAAGATGCCACAGATGCCTTTTATGTTAAGGGCATATTAACATAAATCCAAAGGCCCTTTTCAGGGCCCCCATATTTCTCGAAAAGAGATAGCCTTTCCATTGCCTACCCCTTTTTTTAAATTTAAATTTAAATTTAAAAAAAAAAATCCCAAAAGCCCAAACTCTATTCCCCATGTTAATTTCCCCTTGTCGCTAGACAGACCCACCCTGTTTAAATTCCTTTGACGCTATACAGTCCCCTATTCCCATGTTAATTTCCCCTTGTCGCTAGACAGACCCACACTATAGTTCCATGTTAAATTCCCCTTGTCGCTAGAGTGACCCACGATTTATTCCCATGTTAATTTCCCTTGTCGCTAATCTGACCCACGATTTTTCTCCATGTTAAATTTCCCTTGTCGCTAATCTGTCCCAGGGGGGTCTGTAATGCTAATTCCCATTGTCGCTAATGTATCCCCCTTTACTACTATAGTATATTATTCATATATGTATTGTTATACATATTTAATTTGTATTATTTGTTGGCTATTCTTAATGATTATATTTTATGTTCATCTGTATTGTGTAACATATTTTGTCCAAATTCAAGGCAATGGCGTATCTGACCAGTGAAACTTAATTTGCAAACATAATACATGGCAAATATTTCTCTATCATTGTGGAATAAATATTTAGAACGTTATTAGTAGTAAACATGTTCATTTCAATCTGAGTAGAATATAGTCTTGATTCTGACCATAGAAACTTCCAGAGTTGAAATTGCCAGTTAGGTGACGGAATATTTTCAGAGAATGGTAATTGCAACCTAGGTTAATAATATTGTTTGCATCGGGATTATTCATTCTTGCTTAATATTTGAAGCAGAATAAATCTTATTGGTGCGTTCAGATTTTAATGTGGGTGGAATTATTTATTCAAATTATTATTCACTGGAATTACAAAGTGCTCAATAATATTCCTAGACTAAAACATTAATTTGGAATTATATTGAATTCAGAAAAGAACATTTTTGGATTATATTACTGCTACATCCCATCGAATGACTTTTAGCACAGTGACACACCCCAGGCCACTGGCACATTAGCACACTGGAGACTATGCACAAATAGAACAACCAGTTTTTTTTCAGTTCTAGATAAATCAAACAGTCGCGTGTTTAAGAGCAAAAGTTGATACACACCATGGTCTTTAATGAGAATCTTTTTAAGCAGATTTGAATAAAGATTATTAAAAAGCATTTCTCTGAACTTGTATTTCACTTCATATATAGAACGAACATTTATTATTTCAGTAGTCGGAATACTGTACAAGTGTGTACACTTCTTATATTAGATTTCCACCAGAAAATCAAATGGGCGCTCTCACAGCCGTCTTCAAAGGATTTAAGTTTTTTCAGTCTAGCTATTTTCAGCCAATAAAGTAATCTGTGAAATGGTTGTTGTTTATGTGTGACCTCCTAACTTTTCAAGTGCCGATATGATCTTCTCTTGTATAAACTACTCCTAGGATATTAATGGGATCTAAGTTGGGCTGTTTACTGTTTATACAGACTACATGCTTGGGATATATATATATATGGTGGTGAAAACAATGAAATCTCTCTCTCACTGCTATTTAATTTGTTTCTCGTAAGATTACTGAAAATAGTGATCTCAAAACATGGCTGTGTTGGGGGGAGAGCATTGTTAGTAAAAATAGTAATGCTTTTAGAGCAACATGTCATGTTGCAACACCAAATATGGAGGACTGACCTACAGACACATGTATCTGAGCATGAATGTCTAAACAAAAAAAGAAAAGGACGATGTCTCATATGTTGGATATGACCCAGTTATCAATTTATGATAATGTTCCCCTCTTTTCAGTCCTCCATGTTTTGGTGAAGGGAATATTTAGCTTGCACTGGGGACTTAGCATTCCAGAAAAGGGAAACAATGCAAAAGTACCAGATAATATGTTAAAAGTTTGACTCAAGTCAGCAGTGTGTATTTTAACACTCAAGTAAGCAGTGTGCATCTTCACACTCAAGTCAGCAGCATGCACTTTAGCACTCAAGTCAGCAGTGTGTATTTTAAGACCCAAGTCAGCAGTGTGTATTGTAACACTCATGTAAGCAGTATGCATTTTAACAAGCAAGTAAGCATGGTGCACTTTAACAGTCAAGTCGGCAGTGTGCATCTTAGCACTTAAGGTAACATTGTGCATCTTAACACTTAAGCCAGCATTATGCATTTTAGCACTCGTCAGTAGTGTGCATTTTAAAACTTAAGTCAGCAGTAAGCATTGTAACACTCAAGTATGCAGTATGCATTTTAACACTCAAGTCAGTGGTGTGCAATTTAACACTCAAATCAGCAGTGTGGATCTTAACACTTACGTCAGCAGTATGCATTTAGCACTCAAGTAAGCAGTTTGGATTTTAACACTCAAGTCAGCCGTGTGTATTTTAACACTCAAGTAAGCAGTGTTCATCTTAGCACTCAAGTCAGCAGTATGCACTTTAACACTCGAGTCAGCAGTATGCATTTTAACACTCGTCAGCTTATGTATTTTAGCACTCACTCAAGTCAGCAGTGTGCATCTTAGCACTCAAGTCAGCTTATGTATTTTAACACTCAAGTCATCAGTGTGCATCTTAACACTCAAGTCGGCAGTGTGCATCTTCGTACTCAAGTCAGCAGTATGCATTTTAACACTCAAGTCAGCAGTGTGTATCTTAGCACTCAAGTCTTAAACACTCAAGTCAGCGGTGTGCATCTTAGCACTCAAGTCAGCAGTGTGTATCTTAGCACTCAAGTCTTAAACACTCAAGTCAGCAGTGTGCATCTTAGCACTCAAGTCAGCAGTGTGCATCTTAGTACTCAAGTCATCAGTGTGCACTTTAACACTCAAGTCAGCAGTATGCACTTTAACACTCAAGTCAGCAGTATGCACTTTAACACTCAAGTCAGCAGTATGCATTTAACATTCAAGTCAGGAGTCTGTATCTTAGCATTCAAGTCAGCAGTATGAACTTTAGCACTCAAGTTAGCAGTGTGCATTTTAACACTCAAGTCAGCAGTGTGCACCTTAACACTCAAGGCAGCAGTGTGCATATTAAAACTCATGCGGAAACCTTTCTTTAAATTTACTTTGTAACACATAAAGCGTGGACTGCTAATGAAATGGATGGATAAGGAAGTAAAATAAGTCATTCGAGTCTGGAATTTTAATGGTAAAAACTTTATTCTTTAACTTAATATATTTTCATAAAATAAAAGACATACACAAGTTAAATTTTTGGTATCTCCTAAGTGCAGTATTTCCTTTCAGAAATATTTACAAAAGCCACAAATTAAATCACAGTCATACTGAGTAAATAACAATTCAAATGTAAGAAGGCAATATTTATGCAGTTTTGTTTAAGACACAATAAACTGTAGTAGCCTATTAAAGGACAGTTAATATGACTGGATGAACTTTGCATGAGATAACTGCAATTTTTGGCACAATATAAGGAGATGAACCTTTTTAACACTGCTAAATTGTGGATACTTGGCTAAAATACAAGACCTACAGTAGTTCAAGGATGATCTAATTACGTTCACAAATTATTCAGCTGCAAATTAATCCTTTATACTTAAATACAATCCTACAGACATGCGAAACAATCTAGAAGATAGTGTGCCCATCTGATATTCTAGTAAGTTCAACTCTGCCTGTCAACAAATTGACAGTCATACATCTCTTTTCTATCTTCATTTCTTCCAAACTACGTCCAGATATTTGGTACAATTCTCTGGAGTAAATCCAAATGAGAAATAAGACATCTCAGGCCAACAGCCAAATGGAACAAAAGTTGCCCAAAAAGAACATTAGCCCATTGGCCAAATGGAACAGCAGTTGCCCAAAACAAGACACATTAGCCCACTGGCCAAAAATCTGGATCAGTCAAATGCTTTCTGAAGAAATTTTCCTCCATTGCTGCTGACTGCATATGTAAAAAAAAAATTTGAGAACTGGTATAAATCTTCATACCTGAATAATTTCTTTCAAATTTTATCAATGTTTGTGAAGCAGTCTTTTACAAGAAGTCTTTTTATTTTTGGTAACAACAGCCAAATTTTGATAGCAAATCATTTATACATACTAAAAATTCTTCCATGCCAGAATTTTCCTGTAATATTTAGTCAAATTTTTTTAATGGAAAATTGGTTTAGTTTGTATAAATTTTAAAAGTTCTTATTATCATAATAGTTTCTGTAAATATTTCATAAAGTTCTGACAAGCAGTTTCTGAGAAGAGAAGTTGTTTAAAGTTTGTATATATTTCTAGTAAAGTTGGCCATATTTGATCATAGATTGTAATTATATTTAAATTTTTAAATTTATTTATGCTTTCTGTGAAGACTTGTGAACCAGGATGCTCTGTGCCTAGTTTGATTAAAACTGGTCAGATGATTAATTTTTTTTTAGGAACATCAGACATTTTTCAAAGTTGATAACTATCATTTGTAAAAGTTAAAAGGTCATCATGCCAGGATACTTGATATCAAATTTGATCAGTGATTTGGAGAAGTTATTTACATGTCGCTATACTTTTAGCAATTATAACCATTTTAGACGGTGGATCTGCATAATTTAAAGAAAATCTGAAAGCCAATTACACCAGATTATTCTCTGCCAAATTTTGCTCCAGTGATTTTTGAGAAGAATTTTAAAATAGCAGTTGCTGATAGTGCACAATGGAAGACACAGGACAGTACCACAAGCTCACTTGGCCTTATGACCAGCTGAGTCAAAAGAACAAATGTATTCATCACTGACAAATTGCAGAGGGGAGCAAAATCTGAGCATTGGAGAAACATGTCGGTAACAACATCACTACATCTTGAGCACTAACAAGATTTTCAAGGTGAACGTTGTGGTGGCCATCTTTTGTCAAAAGATTGGAACTATTTTCATTCGAGACAAACTAGACATCGTCATAAATCTTTTGATGAAAACATTATGTCAATATGACCATCCATTCAGGCTGAGCAGAGATGACACAATTTTCAAGAAGGCCATCATAACAGCCATACTGGACATAAGATTGGCACTATTTTCATTTTGACCAGCTAGACATCAAAAGAAGTCTTTTGGAGAAAAATCCATGTCAATATGGCCATCCCTTCAGGTGGAGTAGTGATTACATGATTTTAAACATGGACACCATGGTGGCCATATTGAATCTCAGATCAGCACCATTTTGATTTGATTTTGGATCAATCAAACACCATAAAAAGTGTAGACAAGCTTGTGTTGACAAGCCTTTGCATTGACAAGGAGCAGCCATAACAAGGTGTTCAAGATGCCTGTCAGTGGCCATATTAGACGTAAGATCAGCGCCATTTATGACCAACTAGCTACCATAATAAGTCTTTTGGTCAAAACCCAATGCTGATATGTCCATCCACTTAGGTTATATAGTGATTACAGGATTTTCAAGCTGGCTGCCATGGTGGCCATACTAGATATCAGATCATCACTTTCACTTTGGTCCATCTGGACATCATATGAAGTTTTCTGGTGAAAACCTCATGTCTTGTCTTTTCTCTCAGGATGAGTACTGATAACTAGATTTTGGAAATGGCTTCTGCATCTGCCATATTGTATGTCAAAAAACAACATTTTCATTTAGTACAAACAAAACATCATAAGTAATTTTTTTAGTGAAAACTCCATGTTGCTATGACCATCCATTCATCAGGTATTGAGATAACAAGATTGTCAAAATGACTGCTTTGGTGGCTGTCCATTTTCATCAGACCCATCTAGACCATGGGATGAATGTGTGTACAGTTTCAGTGCAACTCTCTTAGTACCAGTAGCTTAAGAGGAATAAATGATAACAAAAGTGTGTAATGGACATATGGACAACTGAAAACAGGCCATTCCATACACATCTGGTATATGACCAGCAGAGCTAATCATACCTGCTAAACACATATTTTGATACACATAAAAAGAATATGAAAATACACACTTCTGTTACTTAGTTTGATGGGAAAAGCTCAAACAACCAAGTCATTTTCACAATAACACTTTCAGAATTACCACTATCACAAAGTCAGAATAATTTAATACCTAATTTTCTTTAGCATATACAATAAATTTGATTGAACTGAGCTTCCTGTCTGTGAAATACAGCAAAATATTCTTAGATTTTAATAAATTTTTGTCAATTTAGTTTTCTTTCCATCTGAATGCAACTTCACAAAAACATCATTTGGATTTAAGTTCAGTTTAACCAAGTGAAGAAGTAAAAAAATTGTGTGATGGTCACCCACAATATTCATTCAAAAAATCTTTTTTTATTAAAACGTTTAACTTACAATTTAAGCTGCAAGTATTTACAAACAGCAGTCAGGTATTTGTTACATCCAGGAATTCAATAAATAACACAGTACATATAAAGAAAATGACTAATACAAATTACATAATCGTAAACTTGTTTTTCCATGAGATATTACAGAGAGTAAGACTGTAATGTTGCCCAAATTTTGCGAGACAAAACTTAAATTAGTGAGATCTCAATGTTTCGTTAATGGAATATGAAGACTCAATACTTTTGTATATGGATGGAGTGAGACTGACATGCCCAAATTCTGTTCAAATGAGTGCGATGTCAAACTGAATATTAAGAAAATCTTGTTCATATATAACAACAAATCTTCACTACTCTGCAATTATCTCATGTTTTTCCCACATTTTGTTAAAACTGACCCATCTAAGAAACAAATCATCCTGAACCATTTGATACCGATCTATACTGGACAGACATTGCAAGATTTAGTGGTTGGTTTGTTTTAATGCTGCTGTTAGTATCATATGTAGTCTCATGCCTTGGAAAGCATGTATTAGTACAAGGCTGTAATTTGTATCATGAATTGTTAATACAAACTTATAACTTGCGTGACAAAAATGTAAATGACAGTCAATGCACATGGCACTATTAGGTAACCCCCACATCTCCCTTGCTATTGTAAACAAGGTACAAAAAGCGAGGGAAAAAATTGTGTTATTTGCTCATCGACCTTTTAAGTGTAATCACTATATTTTAGCTTTGGATTTGGATTATCCATCTTGTAATTTGTTATGCCATTAAATGCAAATCAACCATTCAATCAACTGTGTAATTTATAATACTTTTCTCATACAGAATGAGGTAGAAAGTTTACAAACACATGATTCAAGAGTCACTTTATGTCAACTGGAAAGGAATGAAAAACAAAAATAATTACAAGTGACAAAGACATGTTCAATCAAATAATTTTGAGTTTTGATCAAAAAAGAAAAGAGATGCTAATCTTAAAAACTTTAAATAAAAGGCCAAGACTTGCATAATTTTGAAGTCAGAGTTTATTCCCTCATGATGCACCAAAAATGAATATTCAACAAAAAAGAGAGAGAGAGAGAGAGAGAGATTCCAAACTGATAAAAATAACTCTTTCATTTGTTCATTTCAATGGAAATTTTTAAAACATGTATAACCCAAAAATTAACCTAGGGTAACTCGTTGCATTTACTTGCCTGTGTGAAAGCAGCTTTATTCAATATAATTACACTATTAATAGCACCCATGTCCACTCTGCCCACAAGCTTTCAATAAATTGGTATTGGATATGTCTGGAGAAATATGCAGACTTAAAAATGTGTGATTTTCTTTAACAAGATGTACAGCTGACTATTCAAGTCACCCTGAGATCTAGACTAGAAACAATTCCAATATTCTGCTGGGCAGGAGGGTACTCAGGGAGGGATAAATGGAACTGACTACCATTTACACCAGACAACATGTCCAATCCATTATAGGGCAAGTAGATGGTCATAGAGGGATAAATGGTTCACACAAGACACTGACTACCATTTACACCAGACACCATGTCCAATCCACTGTAGAGCAAGAGGGTGGTCACAGACGGATAAATGGTTCACACAAGACACTGACTACCATTTACACCAAACAGCATGTCCAATCCACTGTAGGGCAAGTAGGTGGTCACAGAGGGATAAATGGTTGACACAAGAAACTGACTACCATATACACCAGACACCATGTCCAATCCACTGTAGGGCAAGCGGGTGGTCAGAGAGGACTAAATGGTTCATACAAGACACTGACTACCATCTGTTGAAATCAGGGACAAAACCATATTTGCTGACCATACAGCCTGCTGAAAGACCAGTCTGTGCAGATAAAAAGATATGGATATGACAATGATTTACTAAGTCATAACATTCAAGATTCAACAGCCTGTGACAAAAGCGATAGTTGCCAGCAATAATCACTGGTCACTGGCTGTTACTGACTCCCAATCACTTCACATACTGCATAGACATCCCGCTGATGCAGTGGAATGATAATTATTGCATCACAGTTCAGCATCTGAAGCAGACTCTACCAGTGAGTCCATCTCACCATCTTCTGAAATCACAAAAAAGATGATTAGTTAAAACATATTAGAAAGTTTGATAGAAATCACTTACTGGCTTACCTCTGTTTAGGACATGTACCATATTTTGTTGAACATAATGCACGTGTTTTGTTACCTAATTTCTTTTTGTCAGGATGGGTTATGTGCTTTATAGAAGACGGACAAAAAACACCTTTTCCAGGACAATCTGACAAAAGCACAATAGCTGTTCTTTGATTGCTTATATTGTTTCATTTCACATCACTGTGCAGTGTTTTGTTTTGTGACTTGACCAGAAATACTAGTACAAAATGATTGGTAACTTGCTGTTCTAAAGTTATACAAAGTATAACACTGTAGTGGAAAAAAATATGACGATTACCATACCAGTACCATAAATGTACAGTATTCCATCACTATGGAGATAATACATTTTTCCTTCATTTATTCATGGTTGAAATGAAATATAATATTTGGAATTCAAGTAGTGCTATTGTCCTCATCAAAGGCACATTATGGAGATATATTTGATTCCACTCTCAGTATTGCACTTTGCATAGTGTTTGGATTTTGAAGGAAAAGAATTTCCCAGGTTTTCCTCACTGTTTATCCTAGTTATTTAAAAAAGACCTTTTACATCTTAGTCATTTTAAAAATAACTTTGATCCCTTTTATTGTGTGTAAGACTGATGAATGCAGTTTGGGTTTTACACTATACAGCTTGGCCTCAGATGTGAACTTCCCAAAAGATTGCTAGCTCCACTTGGTCGTTTTCAATTCCTGGACATCAAAGACAAAAAAAAAAGAGCTGGTAACTTTTTTACTTTTTATATATTTTATATTTCATTTCCTGATCTCTGTCAATAGAGGAAACCTTAAGTACACTATCCAAAATGGCTGTCGGTTGCTGTGCAATGAAAACAGCAAAATTATACAAATTTTGCAATATATTGTATCACATGTATTACACGGCAGAACTAGGTTTTTTCACCCTCATTATGGGTAGAATATCGGGGTGTGCATTTTACATCAATGCATGTTACACCAACAAAAATGTTTTATTGGCACGACGTCGATTTATTCGATTTATTCAGATATCACTAACAGCATGCATGCACTCTGGCATTTTTGTATCAAGCAGCATATCCTATCTGTGGGACAGTGAGCAGAAGTTTAAACTTTGAAATGAGCTATTTCAAACCCCATTATAGATTCCACTTCAATAACAGGGTCTGCATGCAAAGTCAGGATAGATCAAAGTTGTTTCGCAAGTATGAGAGATCTTTGTTGTGTATTGTATCAAGAAACCTATGATTTCTTAGTGTAGCATCAATCATTAACAATATCCCTAAAGAGTTGTTGGTGCTAGCTTCTTTACATTCGAAGACAAAAATATAGATAGAAGCTAGACAGATTGTGAATATAGAGGCTGACAGTGGTGTGACATCATTTGGATGATGCCAGATATAAAGAACATGCCATTTCACCTTGTATATTGTTAACCCTTTACCTCAAAGAGTGTATGGCTTTTTAGCCCTTCAATATACATGTTACAAAGTTTCCCAGTGCAGTGCACTATAAATAGAACACCTGTTACCTATTTGACTCAATACACATAGGCCTGAATGTTAAGCAGTATAGTATATGTTACGTTTAACATCAATTTTAACCATTTCACATTTTTGATTATACATATATTATGTAGAGAAAGATTTAAGAGTAAAATCTGATCGTTATAGCTGTATAATTATTCTTCATGGACAATTTTTTTATGTGCTTTAAAATCTTGAGAGAACTCATTCACTGTCAATTCAGTAAAGCCATGTGACCAAACGCAGCTGCCGTTTCTCAAACTCGAAATTTACAAGTTCTTTCTCTATGTCTACATCATTAAAAAATCAGATGAATTTGAGAATTTATAAAAAAAAAATAATTGCTGCCAACATCAATATCAGAGCCCTTACTTAAGTTATTACAGCTTTCATAGTTGTGATTCTAATCATGAAAACTCACGAAAATACTGAACAAAATCTGCAGCCTCCATTTTAGAGAGTGGAGAATACAACCCAGTTACTTTAAATAGCAGATTTCAACCAGATCTTAAATAGCAACCACGTGATCTGACATAATGGTCATTCAAACCAATGAATGTAGTATCTAATAGCTTTTTTTCCCCTGAATCTGGCGCTACGAAAACCGACTCAAAATGGCGGATGTTTACAGCAGGTATTGAAAGGTGTTTCCTTGAGAATGGTGTAGAGGCATCAAAAGGCGTTTCCATGTGAATTGGGTACAGGCATCCAAAGATACTTCCATGAGAATGGAGTAGAGGTGTCTGGATGTGCATAGATGTTGTAAAAGTTTAAAGTGGAGGGCCATGGAGCTTATGAGATCCTCTTTATACATAAAGACTTCAAGTTTTTTCTGTGCAAAGCCTGCCAGATAAGACATGGGTGAAATATTAGCAGCCATGTCTGTTTGAGACACTTCAGATTTGCTAGATTTTCCTGGGCATGTATGTCATCATGGCGAGCAAATCTCTGACCCATAGCTTGTCCTATAAGACAGGGGAAAAAGATTATCTGCAATCTGTGCCAATCATTTTCTGGATGAACTTCAAAAATCAGAACTGACATGGGGGAAAGCATAAGTGCAGACTCCCTCCCTGTTAAATCAAGATGCATCAACAACCCATGCATTTGGATTCAGGAATGGAGAGGTTGTTGTTGTAGGGTTTAACGCCATTGTTCAGCACAAGATAGGCTATACACGGCGGCCAGTATAATTGGTGGAGGAAGAACCCTGGAAAACCCCGGGAAGAACCACTGACCCATGAGAAGCTACTGGCAGGCTTTCTCACGTACCCACGTTAGCCGAGCCTGAGACTCGAACTCACGCAGACAGAGGTGAGATGGCAGTGATCCGTAACAGTGAGCGCTTTAGACCACTCGGCCACTCGGGGCCCCAGGAATGGAGCGATGAAGGTGGACAGTTTGTTCCATCTTGTCACAACAAGTCTATCATCAGTTTTGAGAATTTCCTTCATTTCTAAGAGGTTGATATGAAGGGTTCTCTCTTATTGAGTCTACTTGCCACTGATCATTTCCAAGTCCAGTGGCAAGAGCCCCCACCTCCCCCTGGACAAACTTGTGTCTGATTATGACCTGTGGTTGTGGGGCTTCCAATGGAATTCCCAATACTAGCCATTCTCTGTTCTGCCAGTGAATCAGAAAATGCCTGATGAGATCTTTATCTGCTGATCTAATGAACAAGAAATTTGATGCCATTGAGAGAGGATGGCCATTTGAAAAGGACACATGCAAAGGTGGCTAAGATTCATGAGATCCACCGCAGCACTGAAGAAGCCATGATCTCTCTGATGCTGGGACAATTCAGTATATGTTGTTTAGAAGGAAGACAGACCTGGTTCATATGGGTGAGGAACTCCATACCCAAATGAATGAAATGTTGGGAAGGAACAAGCACTGACTTGTCCATATTTGCTACCACACTAAATTCTGAATGAGACAGAGAAGATTGTTCATTTCCTGAAGCAAAGCAGTTTCAGTAGGATGTCATCTAGGAACGGTGATGTCCTGGATGAGGATGTCTTGCAGAAAAGAGTGACAGTGGAGTCCAATGTTCAGGTAAGACCCCATGGGTTGAGGTTAATGCCTAAATGTAGGGCATCAATCTGGTACACTGCTCCCTTGCAGGCAAAGTGCAGGTCTTTTCTTGCTGTTGCATGAATGGGAATGAGGAAATATGCATTGGACACTTCCATGCTTATTGTGGATTTGTTGGGCTATACAGACAAACAAACACAACTTGTTTCTGTTTTGAACTAGGGGGCTTTTATGAATATATTAAGACTGCTTAAATCTATAATGGGAGCAATTCACATTGACTTTCATGACCAAGAACAGACTGTAATTAAAGTCAGGGGATGCTGAGTTTTTTAAATACCAATCTTTACTGTGATTTGTCTAGTAATGTCTTTATTTCCTTGTGCAATATATGAGCTTTCATGAGGTTGGTCAGTCTATATCATGAAAGGGATGGATGAAAGGGGAGAAGGCTGGCTGAATGACTGTGGAGTGCCTCTGAAACCAACTGTATCAACTGCTGGTTGTAAGGGAATAAATTGGTTCATGAGCTGTGGAACAGAAGTAGCCTGGCACCCACCAGAGGGTTACCACGAGGCATTAGGGTTTGTAGGTCTAGAAGGAGAAAACCTGTTTTTTTTCTGTCCTGTTCTGCATGTCTGTGAGACGTAGGATTAAATGATCTCTGATTGCTTGCTCTGTCCCTATAAGGTCATCATGTCTAGATTATAACCTCTGTCACATCTCTGACAATTGCAATCCTGTCTCTGAGGCTGCATGTGACATGGGAAAGCTAAGAATGGATTTTGCCCTGATAACTCTAGAAGCAACTATTGTGTGGTCTGTTTTCTAATTTCTTCTACATATACCCCATATATGAGTGGAGACCCAAAAGGGAAGGAGCAAAAAGTCATTAGGTGGTGTGATTTGATTGATGAAGAGCTTAACATACTAGATCTAGGTTAGAGGAAGCTGTTAGGGCCTTGGCCACAGCATGATGGGCTATCCTAATAATGACTTTGCAGATGTGACTGACCGCATCCCATGCGTGATCGTTCTAGGCCTTCTCAGCAATGAGGTACACTGCAAGATAGGCCAAATCCAAAAGAGATGAAACCACATTCCATACAAGTTTTCATGTGGTACTGAAAATGTATCTGTTCACTTTGTAACACAGAGGGGAAAACACATTTGCAGCAATGAAATCTTTGTCAAGGCTAGGCACATCCTTATGATGAGGGTTATTCTGTGAGCAGTATGAATACTGAGAAAAAGTGTCCTGAAGTTGATTTGCAAATAAAAGGCCTTATTATTACCAGGATTGCAGATTTTTTTTCTTATTTTTCTGATAAGCCACTGGCTTTTTAGGCAATCGTCAAAGACTGGAGTAAAATGAATGTCATCTTTGTCCTTATGAATGAAGCCTTGACTTTGCAAGTTATATTTGTAATCAGTGGTGAAGGACATTCCACAGGGGTAGGATATGAAAAATTTCTTGTATGGCTGGTTTTAAACTGAATTAAGTTCTTTCCATGATAGGATCAGAACTATCAGGAGACACTATCATCAGAGTCATTGAGTTTTGGGTCCTCTTCCTCCAGTGGGTGTCTACCCAGGATATGCCATACCATGAGGCAAAGATGATTCCATCTCATCAGCATACATTGCTGAAGATCTCCTGGAAGGCTTGTAGACTAACATTATGGTCCAGCATGGCTCATTGGAGTGGGACAGAAAGCTGGGTTGATATGGTCAGCTGGCTTTGCTGGTTAGCCTGCTGCTCTGAAATGCACTGAACCAGCAATATGGGTGCTGTCGGGTAAGTTATACAGCTGGAAGGACAGCTAACAACAGCCTACTGGCTGGCTAGGTTGTTGTTGTTGTTGTGGGATTTAATGCCATTTTTCAGCACACAGTAGGCTATACATGGCGGCCAGTATTAATGGTGGAGGAAGAACTCAGGAAAACCCTGGAAAGAACCACCGACCCACGAGAAGCTACTGGCAAGCTTTCTCACATACCCACATTGGCTGAATCCAAGACTTGAACTGCCGCAGACAGAGGTGAGATAGCAGTGATCCGTAACGAAGAACGCTTTAGAGGCTGGCTAGGTGGTCCCAGCAGCAAACTCAGCATTTGTCAAGAGCCAGGACTACAAATATGTTACTGAAGTCATTTAGTTGGCTGGACAGGATGATCAACAACCAGAACAGTAAATAACTGACCATCAGAATCATGCTGACTGGATTGGTTGGCAAATCATACAACACTCCTATATGTCTGGTTTTGTCACCTATATCATGTCTGGGTGGAGAACTGGACTTGAACCCAGTGGGGTGCCTAGATCTGTATGATGGAACTTAGTCATATTCACTTGTTGACAACCTTGTTGGTAAAGCTTTAAGGATCATACTGATCACACTCAGTTCAAAATCTGTCTCCAATATGTCCTCCATAACAAACAGGTGCAGGTGGAGATACTCCCATATCCCTGGCTAAACTAGATAACATGTTTTGATCACTAGATTTGGAGACAGCCCTCTTTTCCTTGCCTTTGAGCTGTTTTTTAAGAACATAGGACCATATGTCTTCTGTCCACAAAGAGCACACCTTACAAGTTTTGGACAGTAAGCATTTAGTGCAGGCAAGGCAGGATTTGACTGTCTTCCGCCTTCTTAAAACATCTGCAATGGGATATAATGCCCATCACATATTAAAAAATAAACATATAAATTTGATAGACATCCTAAATGAACAATAGTGTGTGACTGGAAAAAAAAAGTTAGGAATTAAATTAACAAGGTATGAACAAAATTGGAATTAACTATATACTGATAATATTATATTATAAATTTATCAAAATAAAGTGATAACATATGCATGATGGCAAAACTATGAGCAGGAACAGATGATGTTCTTTGGTACTAAGCAGCTGCTACATGACATTACTAATGTAAATACATGTCATGTGAAATGGTAACAAATCTGCACAAAATATCAGAAATTTCACACCCACACCCAAAATACTAATATGCTAATAAACTAATATACTGCATAGCATTACTATTTGTCTTACTGAAAAAAAAACAAAATAGATGACTAACAGAAAAGAATAAAAATCCACACATTCTCTGAGGGCTGTTGACATTTTGCAGTGAAAGAAAAGGTTGACGGTATAAGTAGCACCAATTAGCGAGGTAAGGAAAAGTAATCTGTAGGAGTTACTTCCCTTTGGCTATACAACGTACAGATAGACTGACTTTTTTCAAATATTTGGTAGAATTGGATTCTGGGGGTAATAAAAGTACTTCCTAACAATAATGTGATTTGTAAATGCATTTGACAGAAATATGAATATGAATGGATGAAATATGACACAGAAAAGGCTGATATCATACACTTTCTACACCAACTATTCTGTAGATCAGTAAAAGTTTGGCAGGAACAGAATAAAAATGTATTATGCTGATCAGAGAAACGAATTTCAAGCCCTAATATAAGGTAGTAATTCTTACCATGCATCACACCTGCGTTTATGAGTTGATTTGTATCTTCAACAACCACTGTCATATCACTTGTTGAGTGAATCATTGGGGAATCAGAATCCTCACTTCTAACATCACTGAGATCATCATTAGTAACAGAAATAATCTGTGTCGATGAGTCCATCACATTTACTGGGTTTATATCATTGTTATCACTCATCATGTGTTTTTCTGTCTCTGCATTAGACCCAGTGTTGAGAATTTGAAGACTTTCATTCTCCTCTATGCTATTATTAGACTTGTCCTCTGTTTCTTCTAAACTCACATCCATGTTTTGATCTGCATCTTCAGTGTCAGTCTGTTCTAGTTTGATTGGATGGTCATCCATGTTGCTGGTGTTGGATACCTGTGAACTCTCTGGTTCTGCATCTGTTTGAGTTGAGGCAGTTCCTTGTAACTAAAAAAAGAATGTTGTTTAAGTTTTACATTTGATCAAGAAACCTGCAACAGAATTGATTATCTGAATTCATCGAAAGAGATGTTCATGATTGGTGAGGACTGGTAAGCATCATTTGGAATATTTTCTATTAATACAACATATGGTAAAGTTCAACAAAAGGGACTGGTGCTCTAGTGTCCTAAAATGATTTTCCAGGAATTCAGGACAAGATCATTTCTTCCTTTTCATTCCTGAGTGTTGAAACCATCTCTGATATTTCTGTGAGATAAAATTTTCAAATTAGCCATATTGGATAAGATTGATAATTTTCATTTAGGATAAACTAGACATCATTAAAATACTTTTGGCAAACATCCAATGCTCAGGTGGCACCATATTAATATGGAACTAACAAGACACCATAAGGTATCTTTGGTGAAACCCCCATGTTAATATGGCTCTCTGTTAAGAAGGAGTAGTGATAACAAGATTGTTTTACATAGCTTCCATGGTGACCATATTGGATGTCATCAGCACCATTTTCATTTAGGACCAACTAGATACTGTAAGAAGTCTTTCAGTGAAGATCACACCATCCATCGAGGATTAGTAGCAATAATAATATTTTCATAATGATTATACAGGGATAGAAATCCATTCCCTAGGAGCTTGGGACAACCAGACATTAATACCAGGCAACCATTTTTCCTTTAGTGATAGCCTGGTCATGCAACCACAAAATGTTTTTTTTAAATTATCATGTTGAAAATTATAATGGAACTTTACAATTCTTCCAGCAACTAACATTTGATCTTTTAATTGTCTCTCTGGGCATACATAGCAGAGTACCCAAACAATTCTGATGCAGAGCATTTGGTGATTTGTATAGTTAAGTAGCTACACCAATTAACCCTTGTTGGCTACTCATTATCTGATTAGGTAATCACATTTCATGATATTTAACACTTTGGGTGTAGAATCACATGTAGGCTACTCCACGTTCAAAGTGTCATCCATTGGTTCCATGTATGTTGCATTCAAACAGCCCTAAATTGAAAATAATTGGTATAGGACAACTAAAATTATATATATTTATCTGTCAGTGATAATTATTTTCTCATTTGGCATGGGCACATTCACAGTGTCCCAAACCAAATCCCTGTGATAAACAACTATAACTGTAGGTTACCAGCTGATACAAAGCTGGGCTGAGCCTACAAGTACATCTGGGGGAACTATAACAGAATTGGTCTCATAAACAGCAGATCTGTCTTCAAGTAGTACTGTTAGCCTCCCTGTAAAAGAGTGCCAGGGAAAAATGTGGCAGGAACAGCAGAGTTGTCTTTACACAGTACTGATATCCTACCTGTACAAGTGTGCCTGGGGGAAATATGGCAGGATTTAATCTCACTAGCAGTTGGGCTGTCTCTGGAGTTAAACTGTTGCTGATCTGTGTAGTTCCATCACTTAAATGTGTCTCTATCCTTGATATCACATGACTTCCATCTGAAGAAAAAAATCTAAAACTAGTAACTAGCAACCTGCAGTCTTTAAAGTACATTTAAATGAGTTTCAGTTAAACCAAGGATTATATTCTTTTTTAACAATAAAAAATAAAGATAACAGAAATGAATATGGCACCAATACAATCTGGAAATTGTTTTTGATAAGTTTTTAACTGATTATAAAATCTTAGGAATAAAGAAAAAAGCCATAAACATACAAACAAATTAAAAAATTAAATGTGGGATTTTTTGACAAAATAACTAATAAAATCTGTTGGGGAAAAGATAAGACACAGCTACTCTGTACATTTATTCAGAATTACACTGATGACAATATTATTTTACAGTCAATTAAAATATGACCTTTGTTAAAGTTTTCTCTGAATGAATTTTATCTGATCACCAGTCTACAAGAGAAAGGAAGTTTGGACAAAGTCCAAGCTTGTGCCAAAGATCTCTAAGACCTGAAGAGATATACTCCAATTTAAAAACCTCTGACAAAGTTATTTCCCTTGAAACTATATGTGTACATTATCCACATGAAGAGAAAAAAAACTCTTCTGGAAATTTACTCTCAGCACAGAAAACAAATTTAATAATGTTCACACAAGAGAAAGGTAGGTATGAGGAGTATTTTAAAAGTTCTGAATATTACCATACATGCCAACCCCTGACGAGGAAAAAGTGTAATCCGAGTGGACAAAAAGAGGAATCCAAGCAGAAAAAGAGGAATCCACATAACATGCTAAAAATTCAATAAACAATGATTTATTTGCCCCTATCATCTTTTAACATCCTTTACTGCTTCAAGTTTTCATATGTAGCACTTTTAGCTTTAGAAAGCAACAGATTTTCATGTTGCATTTTAAAACACTTTGTACCAGCTGAGACCATGAATGTTTTGCATCAGAATGGTAAAGAACCAATAGTCCTTTCATAACTTGACAAAGAAGAGGACATTTATTATATCTTCCAGTGATTGTGTCTTTTAGCTAGGAAATAAGGTGCCACTGCACATCACCTCTATCTGCATTAAGTATATTGTCAGGTAGAATCCCAACTTTATGCTTCAGGAATTCTCCTTCCAGATGATCCAAGGTAGGCAAGGATGGTAATAGAAAGGGATATCTCTTGACAAAGAATCTAACACTTTTGAAGCTTTTTGACTGTCTCTCATTTACATCAGCAACTGAAGCATTTAAAAGCACTTCATCTCCATAGGGGAATTTCTGGAGCATGTAATCACAGGCTGTAGCATAATAATCTCTAACATTATCATAGAACACCTATACAGCTAGAGTAGAATTGTGTTCTATGAATTCTCTTGCTTCTACACCAATAGCAAGATCTTCATTATCTATTATTCTATTAAGAACTCAGTAAATAACACCTCTGCATTTATAACATTCATGTCTGCAATTTAGTTCTCCTGTAGATAAGAAGTTACCTTAGTATTGGAGTTCATAAGATGAGCTAATTCGATGTGTTTCTTTGTTTTCAAGTGTTTCTCCACATAAAATTTACCACCATGCCCAATGTTAAAATCGTTTCCGCACAGACTGCAATGAGCATGATGCTACACTAGAATACAGGGACTCGTATCGTTGCTTAAAACTTACCTTTCATACATGTACTATATAGTACATGTAAGACAGGTCAATTTTAAGCAACGATACGAGCCCCTGTGCCCGAGAATGGAATGCTGTATTATGCCATTAATGTATTCATCTTTGAAGGATTCATGTTTTTTTGGTGTCTTTTTCTGATCCACCTGTGAAATTCTTTGAAAAAATATATATGCTCTAACACAAACACTGACTAGAATACATCTTTAGACTTTTAGCGACAAATAGTAAAATTATTTCTACACGGCCTGCAATAGACGTCATATGATGCTGCCCTCATGTCCTCATCTTTGGAGGATTCTGTTGTTTTATGTTTCGTTTATTTTTGGCTTTTTTCTAATCTATCTGTGAAATTATTTGAAAGGAGATATTTTTGCTCTCATACACACATCAACTAAAATAAATTATAATTTTTAGTGCCAAATGCCTATAGACTGGTTCTGTACGAAATATAAATTTGAAAAAAGAATTTGCAAGTAAAGATTAAAAATTAGAAAACCAGTCTGTTCTCTCCTCACTAAGCCATACAGCTGTTATAAATAGAATAAGAGGTCGAAAGTTTGAAAGTAGAACCAGCATGTTTCTGGGTAATCGGATAGTTGCTATAAATAGAACATAATACTGTTAGGAAAGTGCACAGACAAGCATACTCTTATACTGTAGTTATGTAAAAGCCGTCTTGTATAAAATAATGTCCGTGGGATTAATGGGATGTTAATAAAAACGAGAAAACAAACAACTGACTTTTTTTGGAAGGTGGATATACCGAAAAAGCGTAATCCATATATGTTTAAGCGTAATGGTTGGCATGTATGTATTACTGTGCTGTACAACAAAGTTATTTGTTAGTAAACAGTGCATCCTCACATATGCTTCTCATGCACCTCTACACACTTTCTTAGTTGGATTATCCAATTATTAAATCCAATTTTGTATTCACTGTTTGGTATACTGTCAAAACACTGGAAGACTGCACTGCCATCTGCAAGACAGCTTTCAAATTGTCTGCCCCACAGCAAATCTTTTTGATAACAGGATTCAGCCAAAAATTACTTAGAGTGCAATCATGGCCGCGTAAATAATGTGACAAAACTGGAAGCTGTAGTTTAGTAAATAGATACTCCAGGTACAGGTGAAAGGATAGGTGTTTTGGTAGTGTTCCACAACATCTGGCAACACTTTGGAGGCTTAAAAACATCCAGTAACACTTAAAGAGACAGGATTAGGTACATGGATGACTGACCCAATTGCATAAAAAACTACCATATATACTCGTGTATAAGCCGAATAATTTAGGAAAAAATAAAGGCCTGTAAGAAGGTGGGCTTATCCATGGGCCAAGGTCTAAACTTGAAAGATTGTAAGATTTTTTTGTTGACTACCATAATGGCTGTAAATCTTGGGACACAAAAAAAAATAATTGTTCCCATGTCCTAAGGCATATATGCATGTGAAAAAAAATAGTGTCCCAGCACTTACTAAACTGTTATAAATTACTGTGATTGCTTTTGTTGTTAAATAAAGGTAAATAAAGACTTCATAATTTACGGGCTAGTTCGAGTTCACCCAGAGGACCAGGCTGTACTATAATCTACAGTACTTACAGAGTGAAAATTGTGCCTAGCGTCACCTTAATCCTTGTTTATTCTCAAACAGATTAGATGCAGATTTTGCTTTATTCATTTTTTCGACCAAACACCATTCTTCCAGATAACACTTCAGCTAGTCGGTAAAGCTGTTTCATTTACATTGATCCATGCATTCACGAGTTACTCTTTTCGATGATATAAGCGATGCTATAAACTGAGGTAATCTTTATGAAAAAGTATACATGTTCAACTGTGTAAGGCACAACCGGCATAACTGTTACTGTTCATGAAAGAATGGTAATAATAAAGGCTAAAATTCTGAATATAGATCAACTAAGATCATCATCAATCTATTTTACTTTTGTGTTTGGCCAAACAAAATCATACTTTTCCACACAATGGAAAGCTGGATTTTCTGACATCTCCTTTGTTTACAATTGCCATAGTTGTCTTTTGTTTTCCGAGAGCAATACAGGCCAGTTAATCATTAAAACCCTGAAAATGACTTGGGTTAAGAGGGAATTTTGACTGGCAAGTATACAAGTACTTTGATGTGTAATTGCCTTTCACTCCATAATATTAGCATGATTGCCATATTTTTTTAAAATGGGGTGTAAGATTGCCAACATTATAGAAAACTACAACTCAGTTTTTATGGCAGGGGTCTTAAATTCAAAACACCCTGAGGGTTACATGTGAACATTTTCGATGGCCCAAGGGCCGCACCACCTTTGTTACCTCTCATGACACCTTGTGATGCCAATCATTTTGTAGGCCACAGGATATGGCCCAGCATGAGCCGTGTGTTTGAGACCCTTGTTTTACATCATTAGCATAATTTTCGAAGCATTATTTCTTAAACTTCAATATTGTATTTTGGATTTATCGTTAAAGTTAGTGCAGTGGTGCCCATGATTCAAATCCAAGGGATGCACTTCATACAGAGGAATGTCCTTCATTCAGTGCATTCAAACGTAAAATGTACATACGCCATATGTAAATACGCTCACTAACCTAACTGTGATAGCTGAATCAAACCCTATTGTTGTTCATTGTTGTCATACAAGGATAATATTTTAATGAGTTAGGTATTTACAATTTCAAGGCAAAATAAAAACATAATTACTGATGCATGGACATAAAAAGTCTAATGCAATAACGCATAAACAAACAATAATCGAGTCAAAATGGATAGGTAGTGTTACAGCAACCCACAATGCTCAATTCTTGTCATTGTCTGATCAAGTTATACACAATTCTGAATTAGACAAAAACTTTAAGAAAACAGACAAATAAATTTCTTGACTTTTGAAACAAATTGTTTAATAATCATATATGCCAACCCCGTGAGAGTCAAACAGGTAATTTTTGCTAATGTAAGTTTGCCTAAATAAATGCATTTAGAACTTACCGTGTGCATGTTGTTATGTCATCTCAGACTTTTGGGTTCTTTTTATACCTAGGTCATGCACTCCTTAGTGTTTATACCAATTCAGTGGGGGGGGGGGCAGCTTATATACTTGAGTATATAAAACTCTCTCGACAAACCGAAAATGCTGAGCCATTTGTGTTCTCTTCATGTTCTCTCCAATCCAAACTTTACTATTTTCTCTTCAGTTGGGTTTAAGAAAGTAAATGCATGTTTAATCACCTGTAACAATTTACTCAAACAACCATTTTTGAGAAGCCATCAGGAAATGTGGGACCCATCTTGCAAAAACCTTTCTAAGCTTCAAATATTTCTTTACAATATTGAAAACATCAATTAATGCCCATGGTAACAGAAACAGCTTCCACTTTGTATTAAACATCATCAATTCTCAGCAGCCACCTCCTGCTCCCTAATCTCTTACAGATCATGGAACATCTATTGTTTTGCAACCATTTTTAAAACTACGAAACCACCTCAGAATTGTAGAATATGACAGGATAACATCAATATAATTTATCCAAGTCGGTATTGATGACAGTTGTAGAATGCCTTAAGATTGTCCTGATCACACAATATGTTCTTTGTTCAGTAACAGAATTTTCCTCTTCTCCAACAGTTTTAGGTCACTGTGATTTACTTCTGTCACATATACATATCTGCCGGTGTCTGACCTACTGCAAGTGCAGCTGCACATAATTTTAGGGTTTGTTGATTTGCATTAGTTTATTGATAGGTTCACACTAACAAAAAGATTATAATAAAATATGCAAAACTTTTCAAATAACCTTCATTTGTGTTTATATTATTGTAGCAAATACATCTATGTCCATACCCTCGCCTGGATTCTGAGTTAATGTGACAGTTACTGTCTCTGGAACAGGTGTCACCACTGATCCATCATGCACGACTCCTACTGCCTGCTGTGGCCATATTGTCTGCTCTGCATTCTCCACTATGGGGTCTGGTTCCTGTGTGGAGCTGTCAGCCATACATGGCGGTGATGGAGCCATTATCTCCACGTTTACCTGAACAATCATTTACATGGAAACCTTTGGTTTAAATTATTTCTGTAATTTTAAAAAACTAATCAAAATTTTTTAAAATTCATCAGATATTGAAAATAAGAAAACATACTGACAATAAGCTGTCCAGTTTCTACAAGGTTTTGCTCTGTAAAGTTAATCAACTTTGTAAATAACTAATATTAACTAATATCTTGTACATACAGTATATACTTGTTTATAAGTAGATTCCAGTTGCAAACTGCACAGAACCAGATCTGCTGGCACATAATGCGCCAGCAGATCTGGCTCTGTGCAATTTGTTAGAAGTTTCAGAACAAACAACACAGACCCTGATGAGCATGTGCATTTTGCTATGGCAGATCAGGATCTTTGTTGTCTGCACTTTGACTTGACTTATATGCAAGTATAGATGGTACAAAAGCATGGTGGTAAGCTAATTAACCCTTTTTCGCAAAACAGCTCTTTCAACATTCTACAATGTCATATAAATAGAACAGAATGCCACTAGCTGACAGAAATCCAATAAAACTGTCTGGGAAAAATGCACTCTTAAGGCTTTTAAATTTCAACATTAGATGCTTGTTTCTTTCTAAAAGATAAAATGATAAAAAGCAACATTCTTGCTTACCTGTACCTTGTGCCATGAGTCTCAAGTAGGTGTGCTATATACAGATTTCACTCCAAAACTGGCAAACAGTCATTGCTCTTTAGACTGCAGAGGCTTGTTTGTTTGTTCTGTTTTTGTTTATTAATCAGTTTGTCATGATTACTGACATAGTCTTGAGATAAACTGAATTCTAAAAACCAATCTGCTGGTCTGGATTTCATTGTTCTACTTGTAAAGATAGTGGCAGCCAGTTGCAGTTGGGGGGTCATTTCCACTGTCCTCTTATCTCTGACTGGCTATTTGGGATTTATCTATGTGATGTGTGATGTGATTTTGATTTTTAACGTAGCTTTAACAATTTTTCAGTCATATCGCTACGATGTCTGCAATGTGCCAGTTTACAGTGATGTCTAGCACTGGGGCATCATGCCGCAGACAAGCGAGGCAGCTGTTAGTACCATTTTTGTAAGTCTCTGGTATGACTCGGTCGGGGATCGAACCCACGACCTCCCGCATCCGAGGCGGATGCTCTAACCACTAGGCCACCAGAGCGGTTGAGATTTATCTAATACAGTAGTATGTGCTATGATGTCACCGAAAGTTGGTTGTATAATACAGAATATTTTCATCAGGTGGTGATATGTACTGACCATGGAATTGGTGGTTCATCACCAGGAGTGTCAGCAATCACTAGTATAGAGGTATAACAGGGATGTCTTAATTTACACTTAGATGAGGTAGAGGCATTGAAATGCATATGCACTGAAATGATGTAGGGTTGTCCAATGTGTCAAAATGTCAATAAGAAGGGACGATTTTAAGAAACTGACTTCATTTATTTTTGGACAATACATCCTACTGACCTGTTATATTAAAAAAACTTAGAAACATGACACATCTTAATCATCTTTTTTGTATCTTTGTGGACAAGTAACAATATGTTTTGCCATTTTGGTTACATTTTTTAATCACACTATTTTGTTAATGGACTTGCACCATTGTAATCTTGCTGAACTTGAAATGGCATGGAACATAGGTACATAGTGCCTGGAACTGCATCATGGGTATTTACTGACAACATGGACCAAATGTAGATGGTACACAAGATTGGGGCTTGGAACTGCATCATGGGTACGTACTGACAACATGGACCAAATGTAGGTAGTACACAAGACTGGGGCCTGAAACTACATCATGGGTACTTACTGATGACAAAGACCAGATGTAGGTAGTACACAAGATTGGGGCTTGGAACTGCATCATGGGTACTTACCGTTGGTGCTGTAAGGGGTAGAGTTCCATTCTCTACATCCTTTAGTGCTTGATGAATCTGATTTTTCAGATCATTTACTGTGGGGAACAATGTCAGATCATGGCGCTGTGGGAGAAGACCACCCTGGCCCATCTCACGAATAACAAAATTTCTGTAAGAAGAAACATTTGTATATGAATATTATTTTCTAAAGGCTGTTACAAATGTATATGTTTCATAACCATGTGATCCTTAGTACTCTTCTACAAAAATACATCGTCGACATGATGCAAGTGATTAAAGTCTCTAAGATACCTGAAGTAAAATATTTACTAGATTCTATATCTGTTCATTTATTATAATGGACAACACCCAGAATATGATAATATCAGAATCTTGTCTAGACCATATAAACATAATCAAATTAAAACTATTAACATGACAGGTATATATTTTCACAGCAATAATAGATGACAATTTTATGTAACGGTATTTTGAGATTTCTAAAATGGTAATATTTCAATAGCATTTATATTACAGTCAAACCTGTCCCAAGTATCACCTTTATATAGGAGTCACCTGGTCAAAGCAGCTAATATAACACTCCCCCACCCAAGCAAATGTTCTAACCAAATAATGGTTTCTCCCTGCTTTCTGTGGTTACTGGATCACACTGACAGTGACTACTCCAAAAATGCAAGCAACATATTTGTTGGATGACGAAGGTATTGACTGGATAAAGAAGAGCATGTAAATAGATGTGTAAACATTTTTTATGTCGCTTGTACTCAACATACTAAGTCAAACTATCAGTGTAACTCGAAACTGTCAATATTTCATGTTGATGTTGTTGTGGGGTTTAACGCCATTTTTCAGTACAAGATAGGCTATACATGGCAGCCAGTATTAATGGTGGAGGAAGAAACCTAAACCCCAGAAAGAACCACCAACCAACGAGAAGCTATTGGAAGCTTTGCCTTTCTCACAAGTCTAATTAAACAAGCTGGTCAAAACAAAGAGTCAGTTCTCTATTTCACAATCACGCATAAGTTTTCAATTAGTAGTTAAATTAGTATTTTGTCATAGTGCACAATAACAAACTATAAACAGACTTCTGGAAAAAAATTCATAAATAGCAGTTATGATTTAATATAAAGGCTGGATTAAGTAATTTTGTGTGATAATAATAATAATAATAATTGAGATGGGTACCACAACAAAATTTGTAATGCGATACATTGCAGTACATCTGATCATGTTGCGATACATACCAGAGTATACTGCAACTGTACTAGGGATATAGTTTACTGTTTTGGGGCAGGGAACTGGGACTTTTTGTTAAAAAAATTCTGTCAATAGCTGGTAAAAATATCTTGGTATGATTTTTAGCAAAAAAGACCATATCACATCCTTTACTTGAAGAAAAAAATGACTGTCATGAGATCAAGAAAAAATATCTTGGCTCAAAATAAATCACAGCGCCCTCCCCCCATTAGCCAAATATGAAATGGTCAGTACCTTATATTAGATGAATTTCCAATGTGTATGTTAATCATTTTAAGTTGTAATCCAAAAACTGTAATTAAAGTAGGATGATTAAGCTTACACTATAGCTGACACTGGAGAGCTTGTTGATAAATATAGGAAGTTTGGCCTACAATTTACTTGCTACACAGCTATAACGAGAGGATAGGAAACTTTGAGTGGCTTGACAATGCCTGTTCAAGATATTATTCAGTGAGTGCCAGTAAATGTAAAACACTCAAGAAACGAGAAAATATTTAGTGAACTTGAGAAATGACATAAATTTCAAACAGAAAACAACAGCTTTCCTGAAAATCTTCTATCTTCTTTCAAAGGAATGCATATACTTAACACATTAGCATACACGAGTAAAAAACTAAAATAAATGGTATTTTGAATTGAGTTTTTAAAAAAAATTCTAAATGTTTCCAAAACTTGGATTTATCCTGAATATCTTTCACCACATTCAGCTATCACATTAGCATATGTGAGACATATCAAAGGGATCATAAACGTAATTATATTTTTAATTGGAGTCTAACAAAACGATTTTGTAAACAAAAACCTGAATCATTTTGTCATGAAAAATGAAAACATGCTGTTAATATCATTCAATTAAGAACAAAATTACTTGGTAATTTCAATATATTCATTACTGATGGAAGCTACACCAGCACAGTACAGTGTAAAAACATCACAGTATGAGCCACCAGAAAAAATATTGTGGCAAACCAGTATACTGCTAATACTGCATGCCTATAATAATACCGTAAAACAACAATGTTTGACTGTATCCATGCTATGTTTAAGACTTGTATCATGCAATTCTGTATACAAGTATTCATGGAAATTTCACTATTCTCTCAGTGTTTGTAACAAATATCATCAGCCAAACATCTGCTCGCTGAACATGTTGTACACTTCAAAATTCTCTATTGTTGGCTATGAATTTAATCCATCAAAAATGAACCAATAAAAGAAAGCTAAATACAAAGAAATATTACAAAACTATCATTAATGTCATTGTCAAAGAAAATCAAACGTTATCTTGTCTAGATTTGTTCATGCAGAGCTATATCAATACATTCGAGACAGCAGTCACTTGAAACATGCCAAGAAAATATAAACTGTATGCAATATTTTTGAAACACTTGCAATATTCTTTTTATCTAAAGCAAGAAGGTTCAGGTAAAATTCACCTGAGTTGTTTCCGTACTGCATAGACTCGAACCTCCCCAGCTGCCACCAGGTCACGGATTCTCTGTACCACCCTGGGGTGAAGCCTGGTGTATTTTTCCTCAGGGTCAATCTTGACTGGAACTGGCTGAATTTTCCCTCCATCAACATGGAATTCATGGGCATTCTCTGTTGGCAGCTGGACATAAAACCTGTCATTAAAAATATCAACTTAAACTTCTAAAGCAGTTTCAATTTTACTTACTTCATGTTCTTTGTGCTCAAAATCTTGCATGATGTACTGTTTTAAGTTCAAATATTTGCATTAGGTGACCTTTAAGCAGGTTAAAAACAAAGAACGATGAAGAAAAAAAGAAAGATGCTTGAATAGGCAACCATATACCCATGCATATGCTAAAACCATGCATCAGACCCTGGACTGAAGAGGCTCAAGTAAGCATGTTGCTAATATGGTATCTAGGCCCAATACCTGTAAGTTACCTGAATACATGTAATCTAGGCCTCTTACACATAAGTTGCCTCAATATATGCTATCTAGGCCCCTTACAGGTAAGTTACCTGAATAAAAGTTATCTAGGCCTCTTACAGGTAAGTGACCTGAATACATGTAATGAATGCAAAGAATCAGAGATGTGCCATGATTGTATCAAAAGGGAGAAGCTCCCCTTTGCCATCAAAATAAAAAGAGGGGGAGGAGGAAAAAAAGAGTTCAATATTTACCTAAGACTCAAATATCTGTCTCTCTCACTGCTTGCTCCATTCTGTTAAAGTTTATTGAAATTAAAATCTTCAAAAGATGTCTTTTCTAGCTGTATGAGCATTAATCTGATGATGGTTTCTGAGGTTAATCTGTTCCTTACCTGTTTTTTGCTAAGAACCCCTTTCAGAGTCTCCTGTCTGCAGGGGCATATGCGAAATTAGTTTAGACAGCTTGAATGTTGAGCAGAAAAACTTTGGGGTGAGATGACAGTATTTTACTATATTCCTGACCTCAAGTTTCTCTTGACCTCCAGTTCTGACACCAAGGTTTTTGGCCTCTGTCTTACGCCCATAAGGAACATGCTGATTACTGGTAGGGTTTGAAGTCCATCAATGCTATACTCTACATGGTCTGATTTTGATCAAATGAGAGTCCTTACATTTTAATTTTCTTTTAGATTCTTATTTATTCCATTTATCTTAACACATAGAGCGCTAGATAGTTTTTTAACAAAAAAGATCCCTCAGTGTTAATTCTTTAAGAAAAGAAATGGAAATTGTATTCTGCTTTTAAATTGTCTGTATTTTAATTAGACTTCTGTCTTTTCTACGTTTAATGTAAAAACACCCCTCAATATTGCACTGACTGCCATGCCATCTGTTTTTGTCCATCCAGAATATAAACTGGACTCACATTCAACACTATTTTGGTTAAAAATAACTCATCAATGTGCAATAATTTCTTTTCCTTCTCAATGACAGCTTTTCTCCATTCAAGCTGGTGCTTGTATTTGCGACATGCAGTGCACATATTCTGACAGAGGTGCAACATATGTTATCTCATACAAGAAATCTTTCTTCTTATAGTATTTAATTGCACTTTTTCCAGTTGCCTTCTCAGCTTCAATTTTCCCGTATGCAGCTTCTTTTGTAGGTGCTGTTTCAAACTCTTCCAAATGTGATTACTGTAGAGCAGAGGTCACAAAACGTCAGTCCTCTAGTGTTCAGTTTTCTAATAAACTGACCAACTAAAATTTTCGTCAACTTTTCACTCCAGCCATTCCCATTTCCATACATTTTTTAAACCTTTATCTAAACTTTTCATGTCAGGGTCTCTCTTAACTCGTTTCCATTACAACAGTTTCCATTACATGAAGATTCAATGGATGAATTTAAACCTTTGACCAATTTATGATAGACATGTGCTAACCAATATATAGAAATAATAATTTACAAGGGTTGTTGCAAAATGGGAGCAGACAGACCAGTTTTAAAAACTGAATCAGTGATGATATAAAAAACGGACTACATCAAGAAAAATCTGATTCAAGTCAGGAGAAAAGCGGAATTCCACTTTAAAAAAGAGAAAAATCATGCCTGGTAATACCAAGTTTTAAATATGTGTGCAGGTTATTTTCCTTTTTCCAGTAAGATGAACATGGTTTATGCTCATCTGTGATAAAACATTCACTGTGTCAATACTCCTGGTCAATAACTGCTTCCATTCAGGATAAACCTTTCCAGTGACAACAATGCCATTGTCCCTAAATAATCCCCTACCAATACCCTGCAAGTAGGCAGTGAAAATAGCGAAAACCAGCTGCCAGGTGGGTTTTTTTGGTACTTAGGCAGCTGGGAGAATGGTCAGCACAGAAACATTTGCAGACTAGATTCTGTTTGGCTTCAGTCACTGACTTGTCTATACAGTAATATCTTTCACTAATACCCCTGTCCTCATACCCATAAGAAGCAGCATGCATGGCTAAATGAACAGATTTATAACTAAGATCAGATTCCAGTAAATGAGTCAGGGTTGGGACAGCTGGGCTGGCTGGTCTGTGGGGCTCCAGATGACAAAACGATACTATATGCTGGATCCTCCCAAAAATCTCATGTGCCTAGACTTACAAAATCCCTAGACCATGCACAGACATGATCATGTTTCCTAACATAGTAATATATACAAACACAGATTTAATTATCTAATTTTCTGGCTATCCAAAACCATTTTTATGTTCAGAACAAGTTTGGATCACTTATTTAGTATTGTATATGACCTAACAAATTTTAGCCTGCCTAAAAAGTGTTCTCCAACTGACTTGATCAAATCTACCTCTCTTGTCTAATACAGTATAAGCCATGCTGTCCCATCTATCTCTTTGGTCTAATACTGTATAAGCCATACTCTCCAATCTACCTCTCTTGTCTAATACTTACTAAGCCCTATTTCTACCTACTACCTAAGCCATATGGTTTCTATATTCCTCTCTTTTCCAATACTGTTTAGGGCATATGGTTTCTATATATTTCTCTTGCCCAACAATATCTAAGCCATATGGTTTCTATATACCTCTCTGGTCCAATACCGTAGCTGCCAACCCTCGAATACAAAACTACTGACTGCTTGTGACAAAAATACTGATTTTCAGGAACAAATACTGAATTTTAAAATTTTAATGCATATGTAACTATTTACAACATATACAACCATCAGTAAAGTAGGACAGTGCTTTACATAATTATTTAATGTCAAAGATGCATGTGTTGTATCATATTCCATTCAGATGCCCATTCAGAAGGTACAAGAGTGCAACACACTCAGACACAGGCTGTTTATAGTAGCCTTTTCCACACCTTATTTTTTTCCCAATCATTATCGATCTGAATGTATCAACTTTAATTGGTGATCTCAATTCTGTGATTTTCTTATTGAACTGTTTTCGTTCTAGCATACAAGTAATCTTTTGCGATTTTACTGTCTGGAAAACGTATGCAAAATAAATCGCCAGCAACACTAGTAACTGAAAGAGGAAGGTTAATTTCCAAAAGAAATTTAATAAACCGAATTTCGATCGAATTACATCAAGGCTCTCTCTGGTATTTATATACATCGCAAGTTCAGGCTGAGTTGTGTATGATGAAGCAGCAAGCTGATGTTTATTAGCTTTTTTGTGCTCTTTATTTCATGGGCGCCTCCATGCCCAATAGCGAAATCACATTACACAATTTGCAAAACATAGAGTTTTCTCCTTTACTAGATGGTTTCACAAATCTAAACAAGATGGCACAATTGTCATTCCAGTTCTGTTTTCTTTTCTTTCCTGGAGAAAATTCTGAATATTCTGCTTTCCTATTTAACATGATTAGAAGTTGAATATTATGAAGATGAGACACAGTGACAGCGGTAACTGTTTGCTAAATCCAATATGGCGAATATAGAAAGGCATTATAGCCTCGATTTCGAATAAACCAATCATACTGTAGAACTGTATTCCTATATACATGCGATACATTTTTATCAGAATGGAACCGAGTGCCCGTTCTAAACTGAAAATTACATGGAATTTGTTTTACAATTTGTTAAAATAAAAAAAGTATTTTTTGCCAAAAAACATACACCTATATTCAGGTCCAAAATATGGAAAAAATGGGACACTTGGCAGCTATGCAATACTGTGTAAGCCATATTTCTATGCTCCTCTTTTGTCCAATACTGTATGTGCCATATAGTATCTATGTACCTCTCTTGTCCAATACTATGAAAGCCATATTTCTATGTACCTCTCTTTACCAATACCGTCTAAACCATATGCTTGCTATGTACCTCTGTTGTCTAATACTGTCTATGCCATATGCATTCTATGTACCACTCTTGTCCAATACTGTCTCAGCCATATGGTTTCTATGTAACTCCCTTGTCCAATAATAAGCCATATGGTTTCTATTTACCTCTCTTGTCCAATACTGTATATGCCATATGCTTTCAATGTACACTCTTGTCCAATACTGTCTCAGCCATATGGTTTCTAAGTACATCTCTTGCCTAATACAGAGCCATATGGTTTCTATGTACCTATCTTGTCCAATACTGTCTATGCCATATGCTTTCTATCTACCACTCTTGTTCAATACTGTCTCAGCCATATGGTTTCTATGTACCTCTCTTGTCCAATAATAAGCCATATGGTTTCTATGTACCTCTCATCCAATACTGTCTCAGCCATATTAAGATGTCCCACTCTTGTCCAATACTAAGCCATATAGTTTCTATGTACCTCTCTTGCCCAATACTGTCTAAGCCATATGGTTTCTATGTACCTCTCTTGTCCAATACTGTCAAAGCCATGTGGTTTCTATGTACTTCTCTTGTCCAATACTGTCTCAGCCATATTAAGATATACCACTCGTCGAATACTAAGCCATAGTTTCTATGTACCTCTCTTGCCCATACTGTCTATGCCATATGGTTTCTAAGTACCACTCTTGTCCAATAATAAGCCATATGGTTCCTATGTACCTCTCTTGTCCAATACTGTATATGCCATATGCTTTCTATGTACCTCTCTTGCCCAATACTGTCTATGCCATATGGTTTCTAAGTACCAATCTTGTCCAATAATAAGCCATATAGTTTCTATGTATCTCTTTTGCCCAATACTGTCTAAGCCATATGGTTTCTAAGTACCACTCTTGTCCAATAATAAGCCATATGGTTTCTATGTACCTCTCTTGTCGAATACTGTATATGCCATATGCTTTCTATGTACCTCTCTTGCCCAATACTGTCTATGCCATATGGTTTCTAAGTAACAATCTTGTCCAATAATAAGCCATATAGTTTCTATGTACCTCTCTTGCCCAATACTGTCTAAGCCATATGGTTTCTAAGTACCAATCTTGTCAAATAATAAGCCATATAGTTTCTATGTACCTCTTTTGCCCAATACTGTCTAAGCCATATGGTTTCTAAGTACCACTCTTGTCCAATAATAAGCCATATGGTTTCTATGTACTTCTCTTGTCGAATACTGTATATGCCATATGCTTTCTATGTACCTCTCTTGCCCAATATTGTCTATGCCATATGGTTTCTAAGTAACAATCTTGTCCAATAATAAGCCTTATAGATTCTATGTACCTCTCTTGCCCAATACTGTCTAAGCCATATGGTTTCTAAGTACCAATCTTGTCCAATAATAAGCCATATAGTTTCTATGTACCACTCTTGCCCAATAGTAAGCCATATGGTTTCTATGTACCTCTCTTGTCCAATACTGCCTAAGCCATATGGTTTCTATGTACCTCTCTTGTCCAATACTGTCAAAGCCATGTGGTTTCTATGTACTTCTCTTGTCCAATACTGTCTCAGCCATATTAAGATATACCACTCGTCGAATACTAAGCCATAGTTTCTATGTACCTCTCTTGCCCATACTGTCTATGCCATATGGTTTCTAAGTACCACTCTTGTCCAATAATAAGCCATATGGTTCCTATGTACCTCTCTTGTCCAATACTGTATATGCCATATGCTTTCTATGTACCTCTCTTGCCCAATACTGTCTATGCCATATGGTTTCTAAGTACCAATCTTGTCCAATAATAAGCCATATAGTTTCTATGTATCTCTTTTGCCCAATACTGTCTAAGCCATATGGTTTCTAAGTACCACTCTTGTCCAATAATAAGCCATATGGTTTCTATGTACCTCTCTTGTCGAATACTGTATATGCCATATGCTTTCTATGTACCTCTCTTGCCCAATACTGTCTATGCCATATGGTTTCTAAGTAACAATCTTGTCCAATAATAAGCCATATAGTTTCTATGTACCTCTCTTGCCCAATACTGTCTAAGCCATATGGTTTCTAAGTACCAATCTTGTCAAATAATAAGCCATATAGTTTCTATGTACCTCTTTTGCCCAATACTGTCTAAGCCATATGGTTTCTAAGTACCACTCTTGTCCAATAATAAGCCATATGGTTTCTATGTACTTCTCTTGTCGAATACTGTATATGCCATATGCTTTCTATGTACCTCTCTTGCCCAATATTGTCTATGCCATATGGTTTCTAAGTAACAATCTTGTCCAATAATAAGCCTTATAGATTCTATGTACCTCTCTTGCCCAATACTGTCTAAGCCATATGGTTTCTAAGTACCAATCTTGTCCAATAATAAGCCATATAGTTTCTATGTACCACTCTTGCCCAATAGTAAGCCATATGGTTTCTATGTACCTCTCTTGTCCAATACTGCCTAAGCCATATGGTTTCTATGTACCTCTCTTGTCCAATACTATCTAAGCCATATGGTTTCTATGTACCTCTCTTGTCCAATACTGCCTAAGCCATATGGTTTCTATGTACCTCTCTTGTCCAATACTGTCTAAGCCATATGGTTTCTATGTACCTCTCTAGTCCAATAATAAGCCATATGGTTTCTAAGTACCACTCTTGTCCAATACTGTCTAAGCCATATGGTTTATATGTACCTCTCTTGTCCAATACTGTCTAAGCCATGCTGTTTCAGTTCATGAAAAGCCTTGTCCATTGCATTTTTTAAGGACTTTTTATCCAGATCCATATCGACTGCAAACTCAGGAAATTTTCTGACTTTCTTGATATAAATTCTGTTGGAAAAAAAATACATTACATTTTTAACATTGTGCTACCATAAATTTTAAAGTAATATTTCCTATTTATCATCATCATCATCATCATTGTCGTCAGTGAAAAAGCCTGTTGCCTATTACAGTAACAGTTTGGGCACGTTGGTACAGATGGCCCTGATCAAAGTTTGTACATAGCTGCCAACCTTCCAGGCTCACAATTAGTGAAAATAGGGATAAAAAGTCGTGAATTTGGACATGAATTCGTGAAAAATACCATGACAATAACTCCATCCACTCTGACCACCCCCCATCCACTCCGACCGTCAATACTACAATATATCAAGTTCGCAAAATAAAAATAAAACACTACATATATGCAGAAATAGTTATTTATCAAGACATGATACTCTGGCAGACTTGAACTTCCTCAACTGCTTGATCGTAAATTTGTTTTCTAAACAGTTCCGACTTCTTGCCTGCTGGTTGATCTTGGGGACTAAAATTGCTGACAAATTTTTGCAGCTAAGGAGGCCCTAAAGTCTGTCTTATTTTTTCCTCACTAAAGAAAATACTCTTTCGCTGTCACTTTTGCTGTAAGGAATGCACAGGATCTGCAGCATTTCTGGTTCTTCCACAGGAAAATTTGGAAGCGACTTTTGAGTCCGGGAACATTTGTCAGAACAAATGTTTAACATGGTCTCCAGCTGATAAAGGTAGATTGTGTTCGACACAAGAAAACTCACACATAATGCTTCAGCATTGGTAGCCTGCAGATCTTCTGCCAATGGTTTAAAATATTCCAGAGCTAAAATCTGCGAATTCTTAATTTTCCCAACTTCTATGTGTTTTTTTGCAACCAACATTCTTCTTCACATTGTCTCTGCGATGGCACACTGAGTGCATAAAGCATGAATGAATATCAATGTTTAATGGCAGAATGCACGACCAATTTTTGATATATTCCAAATTAAACTTCACTTTTTGAGTAATACATTTCTTTTTCCTTGGTGGTGAAGACATCTTACATACGATGCTGAACGGTAACTCAAATCAGTGTTTTGACGCATGCGCGGAGCAAATTTCCGGTTAGGCCCCAGTTTCTCTCAAAAGCATTTGTAAAACTACTCTTATACATATAGATTAAAATAGGCTAAAATGCATGCTACCGGGCCAACTGTACTAATCGGCTGTAGATCTACTAATATCGTGACCAGCAGTACCGGACCATTTCGGCAACTGCGAATATCACGACTAGCGCTTAACAGGAAATCTGTTATTTTATTTAAGATTTAAAATAATTGAAGATTGGAAAATTCGTGAATTTTTGGCTTACGGCTTGAATTCGTGAATTGCTGAAAAAGTTGTGAAATTCACACCAAATTCGTGAGGGTTGGCAGCTATGTTTGTACAGTCCAATAGAATTTTTGTTAAGGAGTTTTCAAGAACTTTCAAAGGTGTGTGAGTGTCACTTGGATTTTTAACGTAGCTTTAACAATTTTTCAGTCATATCGCTATTTTAAAAAGGTATTCAGAAAGTATATTTTGTTTTGGATATTGAACTTTCTCTGTACATTATTTTGTTTATTACTATATAAACAGAGTCAACTGATCATGATTCAGGCAGGTCCTAACTTTACTCTTCAGTAGCACAAATTACAACCTTGCCTGCCACCTAGTGAATGGTTAAAATACAAGTAGGTGTTAAAAAAATCAGGCGTTTTTTTCCACATGTTAATTGCTGCTTTTCACACCATAGTCAAGGTACAGCATGAAGCAGTATCTATTGGAAAATTGATTCTGAGTTGGCCATTTTTGCAAATCACTGTGGATTACTTTCTTGCATGGAATTATAGATTTGACTTGTGTTAGATTTTTTCTTTGCACAAAGTTTATCCAGATTATCTAGCACATCATTATCAACAATGTCTTGTGAAAATGGCAGATTAGTACAGGAATTTCAGCCAGTATTAATGGTGGAGGAAGAACCCGGGGAAACCCCAGGAAAAACCACCGACCCACGTGAAGCTACTGGCAAGCTTTCTCACATATCCACATTGGCCGAATCCTAGACTTGAACCCACGCAGACAGAGGTGAGATGGCAGTGATCCGTAACGGAGAGCACTTTAGACCACTCGGCCACTCAGGGCCCCGTTAATAATAGTATTGCTATTGGTAAATATGTTTATAAGTATCAGACTTTTTCCCACTGGACTGGTCAGTTAGATGGGTTCTTAGAAAAATTAAGTTAATTCACATTGGATGGGCTAGGTCACATGAATAGTTATTCTGAAATAGATTAGTAAGATCTGTCACGTGGGGTATATTGCAACATAGATTCCTGAAGGTGTATTTAGGTAGAGACCTTAGCAATCAAACTCATTCCTACTTTGGATTCATTCCTATTTTGGATTCTCCTTTCTTTTGCTCTTGTTGTAATATCAAGTCTGCAGACAAATTTTGTGTTTAGATATTATCTGAGTGGAAAAACATTCTTTTGAATTATTCAGCAGAAATACAAAGTGCTCATTGAACTATAATATTATTTTGGAGCAACTGTGCATTATCCAAAGCAGTTCTGGGCAATGACATTTTACACGTCAGGTTGGATAGGTATATTCTTGGATCAAAAAATTTATACGGAATAAAGTTTTGGGAATTCATGGCCCAATGCATCGCACTCAAACATCAATCCTACAAACTGCCTTTTGGAGACATGTTTCCATTAACCATGGTAAGAGAGACTGATCATGATTTAAGGTCAAACTCCTGTTGAATTTTACAAAGGTCTTTATGTAAAATCCCACTGCTTCTACAAAATGTCAACATCAAAAAATGCTCAGCTTAACTGAGACTCAAACACAGTGCATTGTCCAATGTCAGCATTACCATGTCATCCAAACCATGACATGTTTACCATGGCTAATAGTAATTCACACAGGGCTAAAATAAATTATAATTTAGTAATTCTGCCAAGTTTCTATTTATAAATATCAGTAATATGAACAAATTCAACAACATATTAAAGCATCTTGAATAAATTTTAAAGGTATTCATACAAAAAAGTTAATTTACCTGGCTGGGCAGGTTTGTCTGTAGTCTCCTTTGACAGGAATATCTTCTAATTTCTTGCCAAGTGCACCTTTTCTTCTGGGGCCAAACTGACATTCCATAACCACTGCCCGACTCCCTATCAAAACAAAATAATCAAAGCTACATATAAATAATATTCAACAAAATAATTATATTTGTAAATTTCTTGTCCATACCAAGAGATCCAATTAAGCTTTTGGTATAAATCTGAATTAATGTCATACATTTTGCCCATACAATAAGACAAAGAAAACAAAATTTTATAAAACTTTCTAAATTTATCTTTAATTTGCTATTTTGCAAATATTTGCCAGTACATTCTTACCCTGCTAAAGCAGTACTGAGTCACTCAAATACATTTATGTCCAGATATGCAACCTTAAATGTTGTAATATCAAACATTTTGAACATCTGACCTTCTATTCTCAAACATTTAGAACACAGACCTTATGTTCTCAAACACTTAGAACACCAACCTTATAAGATCAAACATTTAGAATATTAGGCCCTATATTCTCAAACATTAGAACATAGACCTTATAAGATCAAACATTTAGAATATTAGGCCTTAATATTCTCAAACATTTAGAACATGGACCTTATATTCTCAAACCTTTAGAACACAGACCTTATAAGATCAAACATTTAGAATATTAGGCCTTATATGCTCAAACATTTAGAACATTAGGTCTTATATTCTCAAACCTTTAGAACACAGACCTTATAAGATCAAACATTTAGAACATTAGGTCTTATATTCTCAACACTGAGAACATTAGGCCTTATATTATCCAACATTTAGAACATTAGACCTCATAGTTTTAAACATTTAGAACATTAGGTCAATCCTCGAAAATTGTGGCCATGAGTAACTTGCTATTTGTTATGACAACCTGCTAGCCAAAGAATGCCAACAATTGGAGGGGGGGGGGGAGTCAACAACTGTCAACATTTAATATATAACAGGTTCAGGTAAACACAAAAAGCCGATGTTACATATTTGTCTTTGTTTTAATAATAATAAATACTTCATTTTTATTACTTCTTTTTTTAACATAATAATTGCAGTTTTTATAAAAACATTTTACCTAACCTATCAATCAGCCACTGCAAGCTTATGCTTATGTCTGGCTAGGAGCTGTGAAGTACCATTTATTTAGAATTTTTTTAAAATAGCTATAATAAATATCACTGTAAATAATAATTAATAATCCAAACATAGGATACCCACCAAAGTGGGGTACGAATAAAAGACACTGTGAACACAAAATAGAAAAAAAAAGAACTTAAAACAAAGCATGCGGAAACTATCACACAGCACATGCTACCATGTGATGTCTGAGCAAGACAGTGTGCTTGCTTCTGACGCAACTGACTCTTCTGAATCTGAACTGATCCGAACATTGCCGAGTTACTTTAGCACAGTTCACAATACGCTGAAAGGGATGGGTGTGTATGTGCCAAATATGATTCTATGCAAGGGTATAAAAAGAATTTAAAAATGAAATATGATATTAAGTTTTAGTTTGAGATTTTCTGCTTAAAAGTTTCAAGTGCATGTTCGAGGAAGAAAAAGGTGCAGCATGACCAGTGCTGAAAACTCAGAAATTATCTGACATTAGGATGAAGTACCTCCTTAGCTATTCAAGCCATTATCCTAGCTGTTGCTTTTAGTATGCCCATGTCAAGGTAATTCATGTTTAGATGCAATAATCTATTTAAACAAATCATGTACAAAACAGTGACACTGCAGTCACACTATAAGCAATTTAACCTCACAAGGTATGCTGGACTCTGAAGACAAAAAAAGAACCTACACTGTAGACAGACCTGTAATGAAGGAGAAAATACATACCCGAGTTTACAAAGGGGATTCCATCCCAGGGGACATACTGTGATTTCCACATGAGTCGTGTTGATGGCTTGGCTGGGCTAGGGGACTGCCGTGTCCCCCAGAAACTCTGTGTCTGTTGTTTGTGATAAGTCAGGAGCAGATCTAGTTCTACTTCACTTTCAACATAACCTCTAAAATAATCTCCAAGTCTCTGAAAAATGGAATAGTCTTTGAAACTCGGAACACTGAAATTAGCGTCACAAAGGTTTTCACAAAAAGAATGCACAGGCTCAACGTTTTCTTCACCATAGAATTTTATATGCATTACATCTTAGAGCTGTTCCATTCAAACATGCATGGGACAGAAGGAAAAAGAGTTGAAGTTGTAAGAACAAGGAGAGATTTTACCAGAAGATTATTACATGCCAGGGAATCTCTGACATAATGGCACTGACAGGGAATCTCTGACATAATGGCACTGACAAACTACAACAAATTGCATGTAATGGTAGCAAGAAATTTTTGTAAGTACCTTACCCAAATACTACACATTTTGATGGGGGTGTGTGTGATTTGGATTTTTAATGTAGCTTTATCAGTTTTTCAGTCAAATCATTATGATGTCTGCAGTGTGGCAGTTTATAATGATGTCCAGTAATGGGGCATCATGCTGTGGACATATAGCATCATGTCCCACCAAATCACATTATCCTGACATCAGGACAACTAGTCATAACCTATTAATGCTGAGCGACTGCGAGACAGCTGCTAGTACCATTTTATGTCTTTGGTATGGCTCTGCCAGGGTTTAAACCTGCAACCTCCTGCATCTGAGGCAGACCCTCTAACCACATAGGCTAGCAGAGTGGTATACATGTTTTGATATCTCAGGAAATCTGAAGTCAATGTCAATTATCTCTCAGGAAATACGAAGTCAATGTCATGGTGGTGCTACCAAAGTGAGAAATTGTAAGAATCTACATAACCATTTCAAATCTGCATTCCACTATAGCATTTCCTATGAATGTTTATCATTTGGCAATCAAAACCTTAATATACATAGAGTTTTGATAATTATTACAAACTTTTTACAAACACCAGATGAACCAAAAATGCTCTTTTACCCAACAGCTTTTGTTTGCTCTCTGAGAGAATACCCATACAGGGGCTGCTAAATTTTACCCAGCTTTCTGCAAACACATACAGATTTATCGTGGTGGGTGGTGGGGCATGTAAAGGACTAAAAAAAATGAGTACCAAGATGTCAACCACTGTCTTCTGGCATCGAGTTGCCTTGGTTTATGAGTCTCACAGCCGGGATTAGGCAGTTAGGAGGAAGGGGCTTTAAAGGAATGGATATCAAGATGCCAGTCACTACATCATGACATGTACATTAACTTCAGCTTCTGAAACCTGGCAGCCCAAGGTGGAAAGCTAGTGTAAAGGAGGAATTATCAAGATTCCAGTCACTGTATCTTGACATGTACATGTACCCCGGTGTTTAGTTTGGCAGCCCAAATTATACAGTTAGCGTTAAGGGGCTGGAGAGGAGGATCGACCAATAAGCCAGTACTAACATGAACATTACCTCACAGTTTCTGAGCCTGGCAGCCCAAGGTGGACAGTTAGGGGGAAGAGGCTGTAAGGAAGGGGGCATCAATATACTAGTCACTGTATCCTGACCCTCAATGTCCCCACTGGTCACCACATGGTCCTGGTCCTCTATAGTTTCCACATCAGCTGAAAAATTTATATAACATGTATGTTTCGAAGAATCATTTATTTTTCTCTGTTCAAGGAAATAAGGAACAAAAAAGACATGGACTCTCATAAGAATTTCACAAATCTCAGCTTTAATAGTCCTCTATATAAGAACTAGTTGGGAATGACTGATTCTAGATTACTGACCAATGGGCTTCAACAACCTCAATCTTTGGTCAAGGTAGGCAGTCTTCAACAACAGTTACTGTGCAGAAACTATAGTTTTATTATTATTATACTAATCATGACCATGATCTCTGATCAATCATTTGCTTTATTAGCCTAAGTATAAGTCGTCCAAAGTTTGGTCAAGTAATTTACTCAGAGAATAAAAGTTGTTCTGCAAAAACCATTTCTCTCTCAGCAACAGGACCCCAACATTCGATCTTTTGAACCCCAAATCAATAAATCTCTTCCATACCTAAAGTGCAAGAACCCAACAACCTCTTGAAAAGGTTAATAATATAAAATTAAAGTTATCAGGCAAAGTCAATTTCTATTATTTTAGTCAGTGACTTGAGCCTTGACCCAAAATCAATGGATTTCTTCTGTACTGCATTTGCAAGTTACCCACCATTATTGTCCAGGTTTATGATGTATAACTGATGTTATTGTGCAGAAGCCATTTTCATCTTTAAGTTACAGAAACCATGTCCTTTGAACTTTTAATTCCAAAATCAACAAGCTTATTCCTTATCAAAATGCTAGCTATTGACAAAGACTGGTCCAGGTCATTGATGTACAACAAATGTTATTATGTAAACACCATAGTAATTATTTTCAGTCACAGTGACCTTGATCATAGACCTAATGACCCTGAAATAGCTAGGCTTCTTCCTTTACCCCAAGCTCAAGCCATCCACAAAATTTGGTAAAGAAATGTTCTGCAGAACTGAAGTTATCATGCAGAAAAGGAAAAGCTAATGGACAGATGGACAAATGCATACATGCCAACACCCCAATCCCAGAGATGTAAACATAATTATTGCTATTTTAAGTGGCAAAAAGTGTAATTTGGGCATAAAAAGTGTAATCTATATATTACTAACCAGAATTACAGCAGGTATGAAAAAGATACATTTTTATGACTAATCTGGTTTTGTGGCTGGTCAAAATTTTTGTCACAAAGGGCAAAATCCATATGGACTAGAATCAGAACATAAACACAAAATATACTGAAAATATTTATACAGTATTCTGTACTCTGTACTTCAACCAGTCTATATGTGTAACTTTTGCTGAATAATTGTGAACTGGAATCTGCAATGATCATGGTAAGGTGCCCAGAGTGATGTATTACATTACTCTCATATTCTTCTTTTAAAGTTTGTAAAGCGGTGTTGACTTGACACTTTTTCTGATCTGACATGTTGTCAAGTTTGAAATGATCCATCAACTCTAACGTTTCCATCATGTAACATCCACAACTCAACACTGTAAAGAGTTTCACTTAACATCTGGTGCCATTATCTTTAAAAACATAGACTGGTTCACCACATAACTACATTATCAATATAATGAATCTGTAAGGCAAAGTTCACTTTTGAAAAAACCCGTCAGTTTTCTTCAAAATGGGTCATAAGCAGTTGCTATAAATCTTGCTTTATTTTTATTTTTTAATGTAGAACAAATTTTTTAATCTATATTTAATCTATATGCAATCTTGCAGAAAACATAATTTAGTGGAAAAAGAGCATAACGATTACACCAAAAGCGTAATTATTATTATTTATCATGTGCAGTGCATGCCCAGCCATTTAACAGCACCATCATCAGACAGATCAAATGGTCAGTGATGCATGAAATATGGGTCACAGTGCTTTTAGAATTCTAGGCATGACTGTATTATACAAGGTGCTAAGATATGGTATTATATGGTGTATTGATGTGGTACTTAGCTGCAAACAATCATAATGATTGATGATTCTTATATTATGAGAGCTTTAGATGTAAACTTAAAACAGAAACTTTAACCACAGTAAAGTGCAGTGTAAAATATGTGACAGTGACCTATTTTGTGATTAGGTTGTAGTACTTATGAAGATGCACCACGTTTCATGAATCTATGAATAACTACATTTTATACAGGGTGCAAAAGACCTATGAGCTCACCTTGACCAGGTACAAAATTATTTATGACTAGACAACAATTCTGGATGAAACCAAAAAAATTATAAAGTATAGGAAAAAATATATATCTTTAAGATACAAGTTATTATAAAGATATGGATTTATATATTTTATCCACAGACTAAACATCAAAACTCCTGTAGTGATACAAAGAAGAAATGAGCTGTATTGAAACACTTCAAACTACTAAACATCAAGGGGCCCCAAGTGGCCAAGTGGCCTAAAGCGCTCTCCGTTACGGATCACTGCCATCTCACCTCTGTCTGCATGGGTTCGAGTCTCAGATTCGGCCAATGTGGGTATGTGAGAAAGCTTGCCAGTAGCTTCTCAAGGGTCGTTGGTTCTTTCATGGCATTTCCGGGTTCTTCCTCCACTATTAATACTGGCAGCCATGTATAGCCTATCATGTGCTGAAAAATGGCGTTAAACCCTACAACAACAACAACAACTAAACATCAAATTCCTGTGGTGACATGGGAAGTAATGTAAGAAAGAAGTAAAATCTCACTTTAGTAATGTTTTGAGAAACTGGGTACTGACATAGTTGGGCATGTTCTCGTCTTATTCCATCAGAGGAGTATTTGATCCTATCTGTTCAGGTTTGTATCCACATTTTGTGGACACAGAATCTTCATAGTCAGTTTCGAACATTTTTAGAACTATATCATTTTTGACATCTTGAGTTTTCAGTGATAATAACCATTAATATCCAGCCCAACAACATGATCATGAATCTTCCCACAACCCTTTACACCGAGCACTAAACTTCTAACAGAGTAACACATTGCAGGACTTCTTTATTTGCCCATCAGCATGGCTTTTGTACACAGCAAACATGTTTCTAAACACTTGATTCAGCATTGCAAAGACTTGTAAATAAATGTGAAGCACCGAAGTGATAGGATGTTTGGAAAAATATTCTGACAACAGACCACAGTAAATGCTTTGGTGGTCATTGAGCTGTTTGGCAAAGGGCAAACAACCAAAAGTTTTTAATTTAGGTCTAATGGGACAATTTTACTTTTTGTATCATAAAAATGACCAAATGAGTTATATTCACTCATGAAAATAAACAGATGCAATAGCCAGGATTACAACAGGATGGTAATATGTAAAATATGAGCAAAAGAGTTATCAGTTTTAGAAAATCACAAGATGATCACAGGCAGAAACATTCTTGTTGCTGATCTCATCCATTTTTGTGATACAAGCCAGTTGTCTGTCCAAAATCAAGTTAATGGTGTACATGAGCCAGCTGTCCATACATCTCGGCATAATTCATCATGCTCCTAAAACTTTAGATGGAATGTCACAAAACCTGATATATGAGTTGCTCATGTGGCAACCACCATTAAAAACAGTGTCACTTCTGTACCCTTCCTATTGGGTTTCTTTAACCAATTACAGTGACTTGTTTTGTTATCAAGCATTATACATGTAGTCAAAATGGGATAAGACATAATATATGCAACAGATTTGGGATTATGACACCTGGTTGTCATATTCCAGAATAGGGGAGGGGGAAAGATATGCATCATCAGAAAGGCAAAACAGATTTAGGATAATGACTCCTGGTCATCATATTACAGAATAGGGGAGGGGGAAAAATAGGCTTTATCACAAAGGCCAAACAGACTTGGGATTATGACTCCTGGTTCTCAAAGTCCAGAATAGGGGATTAGTCATTTTTCCACACACACGATAAAGTGATCAATATACAACTTTAATGTGCCACTAGAATTTGACCAATCATATACTGATAAAAAGACAAACTTAAAGGTTTACGTAGGTGAATCTGTGCTATCCAGCTGACTATTTTCATATATGATTCTTCAAATTTTCTTTGTTTTGGATGGAGTATATCCTGATTGTGGAGGCAAGTTTTATAATAATTTTACACTTTGGTTACTGATTTTGATTTTTGGATATGAAATGCAGATTTCTGGACTAATGGAGCAACATTTAAGAATTTCATTGCTGTTGAATTATGTCTGGATAGCAAGGTTTCTGGATCAACGAGGTTTCTCTGTGTATAGATTAACATTGCAATAAGATATGTATATAAATTAGCCTCATAATAAGGCTTATATATAAATTAGCCCTGCAATAAAGCATGTATATAAATTAGCCTTGTAATAAGGCATGTATATAAATTAGCCTTGTAATAAGGCATGTATATAAATTAGCCTTGTAATAAGGCATGCATTTAAATTAGCTTTGTAATAAGGCATGTATTTAAATTAGCCTTGTAATAAGACATGTATATAAATTAGCCTTGTAATAAGGCATGTATATAAATTAGCCTTGTAATAAGGCATGTATATAAATTAGCCTTGTAATAAGGCATGTATTTAAATTAGCCTTGTAATAAGGCATGTATTTAAATTAGCCTTGTAATAAGGCATGTATTTAAATTAGCCTTGTAATAAGGCATGTATATAAATTAGCCTTGTAATAAGGCATGTATTTATTAGCCTTGTAATAAGGCATGTATTTAAATTAGCCTTGTAATAAGGCATGTATATAAATTAGCCTTGTAATAAGGCATGTATTTAAATTAGCCTTGTAATAAGGCATGTATATAAATTAGCCTTGTAATAAGGCCAGACCTGCCAACCATGACGAGTCAGTCTCAGTAAGGCAGTTGATTTTTTTCTGTAAGATTTGCCAGTTTTTAGTAAGGTGTAACAAAATATCAATAACTGCTATTGTGAGGCTGGAAAATGTGATTAAAAGTTTGATGCATCGATGATAAACATTATGTTCAACTGAAAAGTTTGTAAAGTACATGTAGACTTTATTTACCACTAGTACAGTTGCACAAACTCTAGTTCCAAACCCTATGCAGCTCAATGGCTTGTTGCTATCTCTCAACTTCTTTTCCATTTCACATGATGATGGCAATCATATCTCCCGTCACATACTCAAATTGGCACGTGATGTCCAATAAACGTAATTGTGTCCTTTCCAGCTTTTATTTACAATAATCTGAATACTCCTTTTTATTCTTCTGTGTTGATTATTAACACTTTTCTAGAAGCTTATTTTCCCTTTTGTCTTAAACATACATCGCTTTCTGAGTGCCATTTTAAAAAATTCTATAATCAACAGTTTGATCATGCAGACAAATAGGTCTAGTTTAAAGTGTCTGGGGTGCTGCTGTAGAGTTAGTCTGGTTCCCTGACTAATTTCACTAATTCTAAGATGAAACCCCGCATCCAAATAAAACACGGATCAACCAATTATCCGGATTATTTTTTAGCAATGATCATTTTTCCATAGTTTTTGCAAGTATCCAGTAAGTCCGTATTTTAAGGGTAATTTTCGTAAGACTTATGGCAAAATCATACCAGTTGGCAGGCCTGTAAGGCATGTATATAAATTAGTCTTTGAATAAGGCATGTATATAGATTAGCCTTGCAACAAGGCAAATTAACGAGATTAATACCAGACTTACTTGCAATCAAAGGTTTCTGATCAAACTCTCCAGATTCCCCTACAGCAATTATTGCCATTTCTGGATTGACAACCTGCCACACCCTGCCATCAGACTGACTGAATCCAAGATCTGAGGGTGCTGAAACTGTGATAATCTGGATTGATTCAGGGTGTGCCAGTATCTGTCCATTACTAATACTGATGGGTGTGGCCAAGAGACTCTGAAAAGGTCCTGTAAGGGTTTGTCCTCCTAAAATGATCAAAAGATGGAAACAGTTTAGAACAAGTCTGATTTAAGAAAAGGTTATATCCAGGTTGGTTAAAATAATGCTAACACACAGTCTTGTACCTACAAAAATAATACACAAGTAGAGTCCAGTTTTTTCACAACTTGACCTTAATAACTCTCTTCCATTCCCCCCTCTTTTGGGTTGGGTCCATGATCAAAATACCCAGGGAAGTAAACTGTTGCGCCATGGCTAAATATAAGTCCTACCAGGTCAAGCTGAGCCATGTGGGATGAAAGACATCTCTGTGACAAAAGCTGGAGAAAGTGGATTCAATTCATCCATTGGCATGGATAATATCAACTAGGGAAGACTGATATCAACATCAGAACAAATCAAATAAGAATCTGAAATAGGAATGAACTAATTGCTCAGTTCTCTCCTTATATACATATCCATGAGTCTTTAATGACTATGTGTCACAATATATCCTATGTGACAGATATTACTACTCAATCCAATATTTCAGAATACTTCCTCACCTGATTTAAGTTGTAAAATAACCCACTTGACCAAGCCATCAAATAGGAAATAACAATTCTTCTAAGAACCCATCTGACCTCACTAGCCAATGTGAAATTACTCTTAACTTGTCAACAAGTTGAATATACAAATATGTATCCAACTGTAGCAGATATTATACAGCAATGTTATACGAGTTTTCTCTATCACACACCAAACCTGCACATATTTAAATACAGCTATAGCAATGTGAGGGGATGTACTAGTGACCCATGCAGGTATGTATCAAGGGCACCTAAGTGTGTGCAGAGAGAAAAGCAATGATACTAAAAGGACAACTTTTGTCGTCAAAGTTGGAAATTTATAGATGGAGTATACTTCCCTTTGATGTTAAGTCCTCCAATGTGCCTGAAGCTAGAAAACTTCCAGAATACTCGTACAGCTCTCCCCACCCATTCTACCTCATGCCCAGATATAATGTAGAACCACAATGGACCCTATGACCAAAATCATACCAGTGCATAATAATAAGGGTTAAAAGAAAACTTGGTGAGATTTAGTTTCATTTCTTCATTTCTTTTTCAAAACACCATTATTTAATTAATTTTGAACATGCCTGATATTACCACAGTTCCATATATTATGCTATTCTCAATATATCATGCTTCTGTATGTCATGATACTCAATACAGAAGTAGTAATTTAAGTACTCATGTGATTTAGCACCAATCAAGTGGAGATTACTCAAATTCAGCCTGAAAGGACTGGAATTGCAAGCTATTAGTAGTTCTATGATATTATTAGTGGGTAACTTATTAAAAAAAGAAACAAAATCATTGGACAGAAAGGGAAAGATAGTGTAACAATGATATCAAATGGAAATATTACATACTGCAAGGATGATCGAACATTGAATTATAAAATCCAAACAGTATTAATATGCATAATAATAAAGCCAAAAAGATTAATTAGCATTCCTTTTGGCCTACTTCAAAATTTACTTGGGAAAGTTTAATTTTCAGGTTAGCTTGACCTGTGCAAGTTGACTAATGGCAATTTGTTCAACCATGAACATGAATGAACATAAACTTAGTTTTAATCTACCTGACACAGATAAAGACCGTAAGATAGAACTTGATGGAATTTCCTGATCATCTTCATCATCAGCCTTGACCCCAACTCCTGAAGACACATATGTCAAATCATCTGTGTTGACAGGTGTCACCAAGGTGACAGATGAAGTTGCTACAGCATCAGCACTGGAACTAACATCGTCACTATCAGACATATTTCATTATCTTTGTTCCTGGAATAAAATGCAAATGCAAAATGTGTAAACGATGTAAAAGAAAACAATACTGAACATGAATAAATACTTTAAACTTAACATGTTATTAACTTATATATTAAAAATCTATCTGTAATTTAAAAAAACTTTGAAATATTCAATAAGAAACAATGGGAAATTACCTCTATATAGGAAAAACTACACTATTCCATTATTTTACTGTTGTTCCCTTTTGTTGTGATTTGTGATGTGATTTTGATTTTTAAAATAGCTTTAACAATTTTTCAGTCACATCACTACGATGTCTGCAATGTGGCAGTTAATAGTGATGTCTAGCAATGGGGCATCATGCCGCAGACATGTTGCATGATGTCCCACCCAGTCACATTATCCTGACACCAGGCCGACCAGTCCTAACACTAACCTCTTAATGCTGAGACCAAGCATGGCAGCTGTTGGTACCAGTTTTGTAAGTCGTTGGTATGACTCGGCTGGGGATCGAACCCACAACCTCCTGCATCCAAGGTGGATGCTCTAACCACTATGCCACCAGCAGCCCTTCACTTTGTAATTTAAGAAATGCATTTTAGCAATATTTCCATTTACATTTGATTATATTATTACTTCATGTGGTCAAGAAATGCCAGTTATTTTTGTTAATGTTATAAGTGAGCACACAAAGTGATGCATATAAAGACACAAATGCTCAGTTAATATTTCTAAATATATTAAGCACATTACTGGCATATATAACCATTAATATTCATTAAAAAATTAATATAAACCTAAATGCTGAACAAATATGCAACTTGGTCACTTTCAATCCACTTTGGTTTTGTTTTCTAACAAATTTAAATGTCTACATGCTTTTCATTCTGCTGTTCCATGATGCAAGCTGGTTGGTTCAGGATACTGTTTTAATTATAATGGCTAGACTGATGGCAATGCATCGTTGCATACACTGCTAAGGAGCATGACAAAATTATTTTTGAAATTAATCAATGGTGTCCTCAGACATATTATTTTAATGAATCTGATGGGAATTTTTATTTCAGACTGCAAAGTCCATAAATCAAAATTAAAATATAAACATAAAAGTGTCATAGATATCTAACACACATCTACAACAATGGACTGTGTCCTGCACTGTCAAGAATGAAATTATGTAAACCATTCAAAGAGTAATTTTATCAATTTATGAGAATTTAAATGAATGTCAAAGGTTCTCAGAAAGTTAAAGATACAAGTCTTACTCTTAGATATTGCTGTCATCATTGAAAAAACATACTTTCTAATTACGTCTTGAAAACTGAATACATTACAGTTTACGAACATGTTAGAGACAGTGTTCCATCTTGGAAGGCTAACAGAAAACAAAGACTATTATTATCACCAATAACTAGTTTTCTTTTCATACATTCACTGAAGTTGTCCACAGGAGTGCACATTGTGAAGCAATAAGATTTGAATGATCTCCTTTGTACTTTAAAGAACAATTTCTAAACTGACATAGAAGCATGTTTGTTCCAGTACGCAAAAATCTGCAATGTCTTGTCATATCGTCATCATCTGACCGATTAGATCTGAAATTATGACCCAAATACGTACAACTGTTGGCATATGTAAGAGCATGGGGGTTAAGATGTATAGAGGGAGGAGATGGTAATTTGAAAGAAGTTGACTTAAAGACCACACACTGATTTTTGTGTATTATTGATGACATTCTCAAATGAGTACTCTTCACATATCTTTAATAATTTCCTTAAAACTGTGATAGAAGGACTTATCAATGACATATCATCATCAAAATTAAAATTGTTAGGAAATAACACAATTGATATCCAATGTAACCCCAGGTATATCTGATCCAGTTCACGACTTGTATATGTATATAATAAATAACAAAGTGGAAGGAACACCTCTCCACTCTCCCCATTGGTTATATGGAAGGAGCTTCTACACTTCCACAATGCACATAGTATAAATGTTTGCTATACCAGTTAACTAAGGTATGAACAATGTAGATGGGTATTTGAATAGGAAGCAATGGTATGAACTATGTATATGGGTATTTGAATAGGAAGCAATGGTATGAACTATGTAGATGGGTATTTGAATAGGAAGCAATGGTATGAACTATGTATACTGGTATTTGAATAGGAAGCAATGGTATGAACTATGTAGATGGGTATTTGAATAGGAAGCAATGGTATGAACTATGTAGATGGGTATTTGAATAGGAAGCAATGGTATGAACTATGTAGATGGGTATTTGAATAGGAAGCAATGGTATGAACTATGTAGATGGGTATTTGAATAGGAAGCAATGGTATGAACTATGTAGATGGGTATTTGAATAGGAAGCAATGGTATGAACTATGTAGATGTGTATTTGAATAGGAAGCAATGGTATGAACTATGTAGATGGGTATTTGATTAGGAAGCAACGTTTTAAAGAGTGTCCAATGACTGACCCTATCAAATGCCTTACTAGCATCTAAAAAAAGCATGCAAACATATGGCTGCCACGTTCTACATAATAGTCGAGTTTCCTTACAGGTAAAAGTATGTTGAATGTTGTTTTCTAATACCAGACTGATTAGTAGAGATCATAGTAGTAGTATAACACATTCAACATTATTTTAAGTAATTGTCATAAAAGATATAGGTCTATAATTAAGTTTTGTTCATCAGGTTACCAATTTTACTTTCCATTTGTCGGTAATTGTAACTTTTGTAAATTCATCTGGAACAAAGTTATATACAATCATACAATTAAATAAAATCATCAAAAGGGCATGAAGTCTACTGTCTCAAAATGTAAAATGTTCCAAATATATTTAAAAAATCTGATCCTGGAAATTTACCTTGTGTTTGTTTAGCTATGGCATGTTGGATCTCAGATAATGTGATTAGTTCAATATAACCAGAATGGGCCTTGAATGTTGAAAGAACTTACTCCTTATTCAAATCATTTTTAACACTATAGAGTAAGGCTTCAAAATGATTTGTCCATGTTTCATGCATTATTTTGGCTATGGTTCCCATTAATGCAAATTGCAGCCTACTGGAAGTTGAGGTAGAATTTTGTTTGACTTGCTTCCAGAATTCACTTTGATCTAATCTTTACATTGCCAAGCATGTCTACTGTTTTGATTCTTGCTTCCTACATAATCTAAGGGCACTAGCTTAATTGCCCATCCCAGGAGAGGAATAAAAAAAAAGTTTTAAAAAATTGTGATGAGTTTTTAAAAAAGTTTGAACATAAAATTACCAAAAAAAAGTAACAAATACAATTTTTTTAACACTGGGATGCTGCCACGAGTTTCAAACTCACAACCTCTTGTTTGGCAGATAGGACACATGTAAAGGCAAATGTAAGTGTTTATATTTAAAATACTTAAATTGAACTCTAGTTTGGTACACATGGTTACTGAAAGGCTCGTGGCAAGGTTTACCATTAACATGCCACATAAGGTAGGCATTTCGTGTACAGACATGAAATTCTTTGATATGTTCATTCCTGCCTGGTATAACCCAGAGACCATGTTTGGATTTATTAGCTAAGTATTTACCAGAGTTAGACAAGGTTTTTCTATATCTTTGTATATTTTATTAACCTGTTTCACATGCACCTCATGACTACAGTGATGAACACAATATGAGATCTCTATTTTGTTTAACAGGGATTCTGATCTTTTAAGTCTAATTCAGTTTTTCATAGGCAGCGAGGTCTGTTGTTGTTGTTGTAGGGTTTAACGCCATTTTTCAGCACAAGATAGGCTATACATGGCAGCCAGTATAATTGGTGGAGGAAGAATCCTGGAAAACCCCGGGAAGAACCACCGACCCACAAGAAGCTACTGGCAAGCTTTCTCACGTACCCACGTTAGCCGAGCCTGAGACTCGAACTCATGCAGACAGAGGTGAGATGGCAGTGATCCGTAACGGTGAGCACTTTAGACCACTCGGCCACTCGGGGTCTGACCAATTGATGTCATTATTTCAAATTTAAAAGTTCACTGGGGCTGGAATCAAATCCAGCAAGTAGATCAGCACTGATAATCATAAAAGTGGGACAACTGTTGACCCTACTAGGGTGTGAATTAGTCACATATCACTTATAGTGGAATGATCAGATTGTGAGAAGACAATGATCCAACCAGGTGACAGTATTGTGCGAGTCACTGAGATAAGTAAAATTTGTTGTGTGGTTTAATATAAGTTTTAAGGTTAACATGATTTAACCATATTCATCACTAAATAGGCAAAGTTCATCTCCAAAGGGAGTGGATCTTAGGGCATTCCAATCTCCTAGTACTGTACATAAACATTTGGAGTATTAGCATTTTCTAATAAAAAAATCAATTTTGCCCAAATAATTGACAAATTCTCCCAAATTTTCTACAAAATTACAAGGTAAATAGCCATTTACAAAATGCAATATTGGAATCCACTGCCTGGAATCCCCTGCCTAAATAGTAATACCTATTAATCTGTGATCATTAAGGTCTTGTACTTCTATAATATTTGCAAGAGATCTATGGTATAATACTCCGACACCTCCGTAAGGTCTACCTGTATGAATGTCTGATTCAATCAGTGATACCCCATAACCATAAAACTCCCCATGTATTGATAAGAGACAATCTAACTGCAGAATGACCATTCTTGGATAAAGCAAATGTCCGAAATATCACATGAACTTCTTACATTTGTATATCTCTAGTTATAGAATGACAAATATCAAAAGAAATGAGTAGAATATCAATTATGTAAATGTTAGTCCAATATAGTAACATTTGGGAATATTAGAGCTTAATTCCAATTATGATAGTGGTCAATGTATTCCTTGGACAGGCATCCACGTTCATCATCACAATGTGAGTAAGGTTATAACGTAATTTCGAAGCTGGCATAGGTATTATATTTCATATGTAGTTTCTCCACCTGGATTGGCTAAACTCCAGAGTAATGTTCAATATGCAAGGAAATGTACGATTCTAGCATTTCAGGGGCAAATCTTGACAAATATGTATTGCTGTCACACTGGATGCACTGTACGCAAGTGAGAGGATGCTGTCTTTCCTATGATAATGCTACCATGCCTTCTTGGAAACTGGTGCACGAATTGAACATCTGTAAACATTTATCCCATCACTAATACAGATTTATGTGTGATGATTTATGTACAAATGCAGCCCTACAGAGGTCATTGTTCCACAGAGAACTAGCAACTTTAGCTAAAATCTAATCATTTTCCAAATCCTCATCTGGGGCACTGGTGTCTTCCGAAGATGCAATCAATTTTAATTCACAATTCACTATGATCTGAATTATTATTATTATTATTATTATTATTATTACTATTATTATTATTATTAGATTCTGCAGTTATACTCCAGACAACAGAGCAGGCATGTTCACACAAAGCTGAATTTATTGCTTTTGGAGTCCATGCACTGCATATTGTTCTGTGTTTTGAGAAGCATTTTTTGCTGAACAAATGATATCAAGGATTTTCTTTGTTGACATACTTGATTAACTTGCAAGCTCTGGATTTGTTTTAGTGTAAGGTTGCTTTGCTGTTGAATTCTCACTAAGTACAATGTCAGACTGAACTGTGTTCAAATTGTCAATGTGAGGTGGTAATGTACTTTTCAGAGTTGAACATGACTTGGTTTGTTCACATGAAGATTTCATTGTGCATAAGTCTCCAGTTGAACAGATTTTAGATGTTCACTGAATATTTTACATTTTCCATGACCTTCAATAACACTGACATGTCAAAATAACTGTATAATACAAGTGGCACAAAAGTGTGGTATATATTTGGGTCTGTGGACAAAAATATATTCATTATATCATTCAGATTTGAATAATTATTTACCATTCCATTTTATTATTCTCTCATCTGTCTGTACTACTGAGAACAGGGTGTTTTGCTGCCTTGATATCAACTTTCTGCCATAATGTGGCATTCAGTCCACTAGCCTACTGAGTTTGTGCTAGCAACATCACTCACAGCAGACAACTGTTACAGTATCAGTAACAGTTTAAAACGGTGTACTATAAAATAAAGTTTCTTTTGGAACTGTTAATAATGATGGTAGGAGGTGGCTCTTGTTATTAAAATTTGCAAATATTTACAAGAAAAACACTTGTATCATATATTTTATAAATATTTTATAATTAACACCGTGTCCTCCATCATCAGAAACCCACATGTGATTTACTTCATTACCACTCCATTCATGATAGATGGGATGGTAATAAAATCTATCAGAGATGGGTTTCCAATGAAGAGTATTGTGTAAAATTGTTCTTATTTCTATCAAAGTATTGGCCATTTCTATCTGATGGTGAATTAGCAATTTTACTTCAACAGTGTTCTTTTCATTCCCCTTCTTAACTGAATATTTATAAAATTATTTTGACTGAGAGTATTTGCAGTTTGTGATGAGAGAAAATTGAAAATAAATCTTTGCTTCTGATACTGCAAATTTGGTCTCTGAATAATTAACACTTAAAGAGGAAAGGTTTATAAAAAATGCCAGTATGTTCTGAAGTTAAAAGACAATACATTCTGCATGCCCACATTGTGAATTAATTTTTTTTAAAAAATATTCACGAACTAATTCTAATATTCTTTTTATCACAAGTACAAAAATTTTTTATCATAAAATTACAATTCTTTCCCACCCTTCCACCCCTAGTTTGGTTTGGGATTTTCTCAAGGCAGAAAGAAGGACTACACATGTGTTATTCTCTTTGAAAAAGACTGTCTCACCTTTCTGCTATACCATTAACACTGCCAATATATATAATGAGAAATTGCCTCAAAGTCAATAAAGAAGACATATCACACCTACCAGACCATGGAAATAACCATATACTGCTGTCACTGAACAAAGAGTCGTGAATCCACTTCCTAAGATCAAGACACAATGCAAATGTCCCAGACCAAATTCCTGGAAGACTTTCTGACTGAAGCCACTAGAGTTCAATATCTTACAAGACTCTTCATAATCTCTTAGCCAGAAAATACTGGTGACCTGAAGCAAATGTAAAATAATCTGGACACTATATCTAACTCTTAACTTATGAGATCTCACTCTTAAAGATACGCGATCGCTGAAACAGAAATTTCTCCACAAAAAAACAACACCTGAATTACTGAAAAATGTAACTGAAAATATGAAAATCAGTACAAAATCAAGGGCCTTGTGTGAAACTGCACATATTTTCAGGACCTTTATCCACTTTAGTATCAAACTTACATTGAGTATATGCTGACAAGTAGAGCAAATTAGGCAAAAGTATTCTCCCCAAATCACTTGGTGTTAAGAAGTGATGAATTTCAGTGCTTGTTAAGAGTTGAAAATACACCCAATGTGAGCATCTAGACCAGGGATTAACTCAATTTACTCAAACCAGCCAATTTTTACCTGCTCAGGATGAATGGTTTTAGCAAGCCCTGAGATAGAGTTCTTCCTCATCCCGCTTGCAAGCTGTCCACAAAGTTTGGTAACCATAGATGGTGGACAAATTAAAGTATTGTGCAGAAACTTAATTACTAACAGATGATGGATGAGCAGACATCATAATATACTCTTCCTATGGTGGGTATACAAAATGAAAAAGGCAGATTCCACCATGACATTCTAAAGGTATAAACATAAGATACAGTCACAGTCCTCCAAAAGTGCAGTAACATGCATTCAAAACCCTTGTTAGACCCATACCTGAATATGCCTCTACTGCTTGGACCTCACTTACAGAATGTAGCACCACCAACAGTCCAGAGATGAACAGTAAGGATTGTTTAATACAACCAGCTAGTTCAGCAGTTTAACATCGGTGCTTAAAGATTTGGAATAGGAGAGCCTGAAAACAAAATGGGACAAATCTTGAATGACCTGATAACCTATCACTTAACATATTTGTCCAATCGGCTACTTCATTTAATACTAGTGTGCATAGTATGAAATACAGGCAGCTCAAAACAATCTCAAACCATCTACAGAACAAATTTCACAAGAGTCTGGATTTGCCAGACTATATGGATCCTTCCAACTATTCCTGGTCACTTAGTCAGCAATCCTGTTTTACTGTTTACAAGGTATTTGAACCTCACCAATATACACTCCCAATTCTGAGTATACTCAGTTAGGATGATCACGATGAAAGTACAAGTCACATGGGTCATGTAGGCATTCAACACCGACTATTTCAGTAATGGGTGTTATTTTTTAGAATTTGATTCTACATACCTTTAAGTGGCAGGTATTCACTTCATTTGGATTCTTATATATCCATATTCCTTTGGAAAGTCATTATTTAGATGCCCTGAAAAGTGCATATGGTAAAATCAATGTTAAAGTATGTAGACATTTTTAGATGAAATGAATCTAAAGGTGTGATCCAGTACAATCCGGATTGAATGTTGTGCGATTTGATGGCACGATGAAAGCTACACATATTGATAAACAAATTTGTACATGTACTACCCTATATTGTGATGATTCCATTTGACATGCTCTTTTATTTATCGAAGTTCAGTACATGGCCAGCATTGTAAAAGACCATAGAGATCGATAATTTTCGTCTGAAAGTTTCTTGATGACAGTTAAAGTGCAGAGCATTCAATAATCAGGATTTAATAGACTTTGGTTAATGAAAATTTGATTTAAATTTTAAAAGGACAATTTATATTTAGTATGAGTAAATGCGCATACATTACCCATGTGATTTTTACTATAGGTGACTGCAAAACCAATTACTTCAGGATATTATCCTAATTCTTTTATAGGTTTGGTATAACAAGTCATACTCATAGCAAGATGAAAATAAAAAAGGGGGGAGGGGAGAGGAATTATCACACACTTAACCATTTTCTTTTCACCAAAATATCTGGATTTTTTAAATTATTTCTAAGTGAACTTATTCGTCGTTTATGTTAATTTTATCAACAATATATTGCGAAGGGTCAACCCACTTGAAATTACGTCATGTTCCATACAATAACTATCCCGAATGAAAGGGATGTCATGCAAACTGGTTTTTATATGGTTTTCATTTTCGAATACTTCTCGATGTCCTGATATTTCCATTTTCATTGTATATTTAACTGAGTGTAAACCGAAAGTAGATTTGCGTTTTGTATGCGACAGTAATTTTATCATGTTTATCGCTCATTATCCGTTGCCGTGGATGTAAAACTGTTAAGTATTGATTTATGTAATTTGGGGGTTCCTGGAAGACCTGATGAAAATTATTTTATCAAAAGTATTTTAAATGGGAAGACAAGGGGCACTGAATCAACTAGAATTGAGTATCATGATGTTGGGTCGGCAGGAGGTCGAAAACGAGTCCCAAACCTCGGAGTCAAGAAACCTCGTCCTGATGAAAATGGCGACGAAAAGGAGGCAGATAATTATGTGCGCATGCTCATAAATAAGAGAACTGTATGAAGACCTAGACGTGTCATTATAGTGTCCCGCGAAGTGTGTTCTCGACGATCAACGTCAAGAAATTCGTTATTTTAAAATTAGCTGCACATGCTTACAATATATGAAATAATGTTTTACTGCGATTTTACTATCGAGTAGTTAAAACAATAAATTTGAATATCATTCAGTACACATGACAAGTTACATAAATACAATATATGAAGTCAGTACTTGTATCGACATTAACACCTTATTGTTATTGTTGTTGGGTTTAAGGCCATTTTTCAGCACACGATAGGCTATATATGGCGGCCAGTATTAATGGTGGAGCAAGGACCCGGGAAAACCCCGCAAAGAACCACCGACCATCGAGAAGCTACTGGCAAGCTTTCTTACATATCCACATTGGCCGAATCCGAGACTCGAACCTACGCAGACAGAGGTGAGATGGCAGTGATCCGTAACGGAAAGCGCATTCGACCACTCGGCCACTCGGGGCCCCAACACCTTATTAAAGTTAACGAAGAGTATGCATAGCCAAGATACACAATTTCACAAGAATATATATATTTACATATCGCATTAATTTATACAAACTAAAGTAGAATAGTGTTACAGTTAGGTGTCTATTCCACTCTCAATTAAGCAAAGTTTGTTGATTACAGAGATAATGAGAATTTAGCATTCAGCAGCCATGTTGAACTGCATACTTTAGACGTGTAATGTTGCAAAATTGATCTCTGTTTTTCACATGGGGATTCAGTTCTGGCTGAAAAAGTAACAGTGTAACATTATTATTCTGTCTGCTGCAATCTAATGGAAATAAATATCATCTTGTACGTTTATCATGTGTGGCAAGTCTGTCTTTCTGTCTGTTTGTCTGGGAAGTAACAATGTATGGATCTATTTTCTTCTTCTTCTTCCAATAATGTTCTGGGTTACTCTGGATTGGAACATACTCGCACATGATGTGAACTATGTACATGTGGTAGGAGGTTCAAGTGCAGTTAAAGCAAGTTAAAATACCCCATGTCTAGAGCTAAGCAATCCCCGCACCAAAACCTGCCCTGAAAGTATTGATGGAATTGGTGTTGACTTGGTTGTATGATAGGGAGCTCAACGGGGGAATTCCTGAAGAGAAAAAGGAGTCCTTGTCCGCATTGACTCTGGTGAAGGGGACGAGAAATCTGCATGAATGTCCTTTTGTGTAGGATCCTGTCTGATGGAGGTATGGTGCTGATGGAATGTCAGCTAGTTTGTGTACAATCTGGTACAGCTTTTGCTTAATGCAGTCGGACTTAAGGCTCTTCCAATCCGTAATGTCAGAGCATGGTGGAGACACTACTGGTTCATTGATAATCGCCAATAGGAAACCGTTCCGCCCTTCGTTGTACTGCTGCAAGTTTGGCCGTGCTTTATTTAGTAGATTGGCCCCATACAGACAACGCATATTCCATCTTTGGACGTACTACGGATCTGTAGCACGTTGATTTTACTTGTTTACTTGTTCCAGGCATGTGGACAGGTTTCTAGGAAGGAACGCTATGGTGTTGTTAGCCTTCTTTGAAATAGAGTCAATGTGGTGATTCGATGTTGACTCCTAAATATTTGGCCTTGGATGTCATAGTCAGTTTTTGAACATGGGTGTAATGTGGCTTGGACGATCCGTCTCTTGTTGGTTGATTCGGATGACCTCGTATTTGTCAGGATTGAACTCCATTTACCAGTCATTTTTCCGTTGTTGTAGGCGATCTAGATCTGCTTGTACCAGTTCTGCATCCTTGCCCGAGTCGATTACTCTGTACAGCAATCTGTCGTCGGCAAAAAAGCTAGTTTGGTAATGGACTCTCAACCTCAACGTTAAGTCGTTGATATAGATATAAAAAAAGCAGAGGACCCATGACCATTACTTAGGGAAAGCCTGAAGTGACGGGGGATGATGAAGATATGAAGATGATTGGCCTTCGAGAACAAACTTTTGGTTTCTTCAAGCTAAAAAGCTGTTTATCCACTCAAGGGTCTTTCCTTGGGCACCATCGTGATGAAACTTGGCTTCAAGGCGCTTATGAGAGACTTTATCACAGTCTTTTCTTAAGCCCAACGGGATCGCATCTAGCTGGTGTTTGTTGTTTAGACAGGTTGCGAGATCTTGTGGTGTGATTATAAGTTGGCTCTCGCATGATCTCTTCTTTTAGAAGCCGTGTTGTGTTTCATATAGAAGGTTTTGGCGGGAAAGATGGTGACAATGTCGTCGTAGTCTCTGTTTCCGTATCTTGGCCAAATGATCTGTTTGTTTGAAAGCATTCAAACATGATTCACACACTGTATGGATGATTTGTTTAAGTGCTTTCAGAATGATTTGTTTTCGTATTAGGCATTGTCTTTGGCGAGTCCTAACAAGACATCTCACCGAGATGGGATAACGTTTTTCGCTTTTGAAAGGTCTATTTAGGATATCACCGATGGTGTAAAGTTTGAGAGGAAGATATATTTTATTAAACACTTCTTTTTTTCTTTCTCGTCTCAACTGATTGTCAGGACGTCATACCAACCTGACTTTATGTACTTCTTGTGTTCTAAAGATTAAATCGCGCCAGTTCTTGTCTGCGAAAATCCTGTCAATTTGTAGCATGCCTGTCCTGTTTTGTACTGTTGTTTTTGTTTGTTTTTTTTTTTTTTTGTCTTAAGGAATGACACCTTTTTGACTGTAGGGTCTAGACCCGTAGAACATGTCGAGGGAGAAAAAAGTAGAAGTCTCTTTGGTGATGGGCTTTCATTTTTTTTCATCAAATGGGGAGACTCTTGTCTTAAAACAGATTTAGGTGGCATCGTGAATAACAGAGTAAGGAGAGACGACCAAAGACTGGGGTTTTCATGAGTATATTACGTTCTAGCTGTTGTACAATCATGCCTTGACGTTTTAGCTATTATACATACGTGTCTTGGAAAGTCCCTTTCCTTGTAGTTTTTCTTCTTAGGAAAAGTTGATGTACAGTGTGAACGCATAATCCTTCTGTTCTTATTTGGTTGTCTTTTGGAATTTACCTGTTTTCCTATCTTAGTTCGGCATTAGGATCCCATCGTAGAAGTGACGGAATAATTACACCACAAAGAGATCCATTCACTCCTGGTTTCATGATGGTTTGTGAATTTGTTTAATTTTTAATTTTTTAATATCAATTCTGGAAACTTGTATCAAAGTTAATTATATTTTTTTCAAAAGGAAAAGCGTCGTGTTTGCCGAGAAATGTAAATATTTACTTTTAGCAAATGTCGTGCTGTCAAAGTAATATCGTAACATTCTCTGAGACTGGCTTCTATCAATGTAAAGATATCTGTGCATTATTTTCGAAACGGACGGCATTGAGTGCAAGAATCAATAAGACAGAAGGATGAGAAGTCACATTGAAAACTGTCAAAAATGAATTATGTTCTTTTTTCTTTCTTCAAACTAACAAACACGAGTAAAGTTACGTATAAAAGATTGGACCTCCTTTTTGACACCAATCGTGAAACAAATCCATACAAAATCTCCAATATTCGGGAGTGGACGGATGTGGCATTTGAGTTGCTGCTCAATTATCATAAATCAGCCAAAATGTTCCTAATTGTTTTACCAACACCAGAACATTGAGGTTTGCTTTCGATGATAAGTTTGACAAATTCAGTTTTGTCTAAGCCACTTGATCCAGCAATGAATTTATTCAAAGGATGGCGCAGATACGGTGCCAACCAAATTTTACGGTTCGACCTTTCGTCAATCACTTTAAGAACGAAAGACGCAATCATAGCCCTCAAGTGGTTGGAACAATTTTAAAACAATTAATAAAAACACAAAATATTTTACTCATGTTTACTTTTTCCACCGTAGAACCGAAGATATAAAATATTTCCATCTTCAAGGAAAATTTTTGTTAAGCTTTCTCAGACAAACAAGACGTCTTTGGCATACTCAGCAGCATATTCGTTCCAAGACGTTTCCAGAAGTAAATCTTTTTGTGTATCCAGCAAGCTATACACGTCTTGTATTATAATTCAGTGAAATTAGTCTTGTCGGATACAGATTAATGTACGAACCTGATTATTATAATCTCGCAGAGTGGTTCATATGAACTGATTTAATATGTATACAGCATCATCGTGTGCGAGCATGCGTAAAGTCTATTAATGCATTTGTACTTTACCAAATCTCATGTACAACACATCTCTAGAAAATATATTTTCAGCTATTTTTTGGATATAGTGCAGAGAGTAGAACTCAGTGGGATTCGTATAACCTGTATACTACTGTCGGTGGTGACGGTTTCTCGGAGGCAGATAGTGTTTTTCTCGCGGTGAGAGACCGAAGCTTCAGGACCAGCGAGTCCCATGCGGATAGGTGGGCTCTTGTAGGATATTTCCTCAAACTGGGTGGTGCTGGCCATGCGGGGTGGCTCTATAATCAATTGACGAGAGCGGTGGAACCGATAATTTTATTCAGTATCACTATATGACTGAACATTAAATCAATATATTCATTATAACTATAAGATAATAAAAATCAAATATATATGAATATATCCTACTTGTGGACGAAACATTATTCGTATTTTGGAACAAATTTGCCACTTTGACCAGGGCAGCAGACAGTGTAGGACAACTGGGACAAAATTCCGGGTTCCCACAACGGTCAGTAGGTCCACTGCCGTCACATTTTGTAATTCAAAGGGGCTTTTACTGGATAATGTTTCCTAGGCATCACAGATTCTCTCCACAGCCTTAATTTTGATCACCCTTGATGACGGAATCATACTTTGGCAGTAGGAAATATTCGTACGTTTGCCAAGGAGTTTTGCTTTGTAAATCACGCCCAAGAACTGTAGTATTTGACTCAGCTCGCCACACATTATATGCGTTGTCAAAGTGTCTCGTCTCAGGGCTATACTTTTAAGTTTTCTTTTTTTTTTTTTTTTTTGTATTCCTGGACTTCTTTAATGGAATTCCGTGTATCACTCTAACACTGTTTATAGAAGTCATGGCATCCAAACACTTCCAAGATGTGGGTAGTTGATCAATATCTCTCCATTTTAACATTTTCAAAGTAAGCATTCAGGTATCAGTGGTTAAAACGTATGACGTAGAGCAGTCGTTCCCAAAGTGGGCGGTAGCGCCCCCTGGGGGCCGATGGGATTACCCAGAATAATGCTGAATAATGCTTTCTAAGGGATAAGGTAGGAGGGCGCTGAGGCTAACCAAGGTGGGGGGGGGGGGGCGGTGGCCCATAACAGTTTGGGAACCACTGACGTAGAGGATGCACTTGTATTTTGCGTTTTACTTGTATATGTAAGAAACTCTTTATAAACGCGTTCTCGCAGCTCCAAAGGGTAAACAACATAACTCACGTCTTCTAAACTCTCCATGTTTCCGCATATTCTGAAGTCCTATAAAACGTGTAAACGTGTGTGATTAGGATTTTTAACGTAGCTTTAACAATTGCTCAGTCATATCGCTACGATGTCTACAGTGTGTCAGTTTATGGTTATGTCTGGCACTGGGGCATCATGCGGCAGACATGTAGCATGATATCCCACCCAGTCACATTATCCTGACACCAGGCCGACCAGTCCTAATACTAACCTCTTAATGCTTAGCGCCTAGAAAGGCAGCAGTTAGTACCATTTTTGTAAGTCTTTTGTATGACTCTGCTGGGGTTCGAACACACGATCTCCCGCTTCCGAGGCGGATGCTCTAACCAAAATAGGTCACCAGAGCGGTCCCTACAAAATGTGAAACTCAAAGAAAAAATTAAAATCTAAAAAGAATGGGAAAACACCAGTGTTGCCATCATTCCAAATCAAAATACTCGTACATGCAGATTGAAATGGTCATATATAATTTATTAAATTTTATCATCAACAATTAATTTTAATTTTTTCTGGTGCCCCTGTTGGGCTAGTGTCCTAAGTAAGTTGTTAGCCACTTGAAACAAGCATTCGAAGTTTAAGCGTGCCAAGGCACCTACATGGTAGTATAAAGGGACTTATGAGCATGTGGACGACGGTCCTCATGAACTGCATGAATAGTGGAGCGATGCCGCGCAGCATTTCTCTTACCGCGGATCACGGCACAGCACTAGGCTTCACTGAACTTGCAGTCAGTGGGTCCATCACAGTGTTTATGTGTGATATTCATCTTTCTAGGTGAGCGTCTGCACTAAAAATGATATTTTTGTATTTTAATTTTTTCTTTTTTTTATACTCGAGAACGGTAGGATATTGAAGTGACACTTTATTTTCGTAGATCATTTGATTCGCTTTTTCCATGGGCCTACAAACGACTTTATCTAACAAACGTACAGTCCTGTGTTGATACATCATTTTTACACCAAAGTCTTAATCTATACCTAATCGAAGGTCAATATCATTACAGGTGTGGGGCTGGTTTGTCGGCCTAAATCTAGACTAGCCACTTAGAAAAGAAAATATGTGATTTTTCTTTACCTTTGCAATACTTAAACTTAATAAGTAAAACAAAACATTGCATTATGAAGTGTTCTTTTTAGACATTGCTCTTCCTGTTTATTTGTGCTTAATGATATATTTCTGCTATTACGTTTCTATGGTCTTAAACTTAGAAATAAAATAGAGCGAAACCCAACAGGTTTTGTAAAATGTAACAAATAATTTATTTCCCAATAATACAAAGTGAAAATTTGAAAAGAACTTATAGTAAATTTAATCCCAAATAGTCCAGAAAGTATATCACAAGTAATAATGAATAAAGTTCTACTTCAATTTCAATGGTGTTCGAAATAAGATTCAACGCTGAAGGTCTTGATGTGTCTGTAGTCTTGAATGTACCAAATTACTAGTGACATGGAATTCGATGATGTTCAAACAGTCTTCCAATTAGTCACAATAATATAGACCAAGATGTCCTTGTCTGACTTAATTATAATTCCAAGTTAATGTTTCCGTCCAGGAATATTAGTTAAGAACACTCTTTATTTATAGTGAATAAATAATTTGAATAAATAAATTCCACCCAAGTTAACAGGATTATATATTTTTTAAAACAACAACTAAAACACAAAAGAAGAGCTATGATGGACGACAAACGTTCATTTCTAGAACAATCTAAGTTTCTGTTGCTAAAATTACAATAGAAAACATAATGTCCTTGACTCAGACTTAGATAATGATCCTAATATTGAGCCGCGCTCTTTGGGAAATAGCAACTACGTATTTTGTTTTAAACCGAAATAAAAACATCATTGTCTCTAGTCAGGAGCAACATGAAGTTCGTTTTGGACAAGTTCAAGTCCAAAATGCAACTATGTATAGCATATAATGAATAATAAAAACCTAACAAACAATGCAAATTAAGTATACATAACAGTGTCTTGTCCACAATAACTGTTGGCCAAAGAAAACCTGTACAGGCTGTCATACTTTTTTCCTTCACATGAGATATTCCGAATGAATTTTTGGTGCTATTATGTTACCCCCCTTGTTTTATTTCCTGTTAGTTGGGGTTTTATTGTATGATTGATTTCAGGAGTTGTGGCGTTATTGTTAGCAGTTTCCTATGAGGAACGTGCCATTTTTGTAAGGATGTCGAATAACATTCAGTTCCATAAATGGTCAGCGGAAGACGTGGCAAAATGGCTGGGAGGTGCATACTTGTCGATCTCTCTATATATCTATGCTACATACATTATGATTCAAAAACCTGCAAACATACATACATACTTGGCAATAAATGACTTAGACGATTAAGATTATGTCTGTTTAAAAAAAAGATAACGTATTTTAGAAAACATTACCATTTTCACGTGATCTTATAGTAAACCATATAATTAAGGTGAATTTCCCAAAGAAGGAAGTCTGTTGATCAGCCATGATGCCGAGTCAAATCAGCATTGATGTTCAAGAATAATTATCATTACAAAATTTTTTAATAAAAAACAGCGCAAAACGTACCTTGATGAGTTTGTTAAGTTGTACCTTTAAGTATGAAAGTCATTTCTGACATCCAAATCATCAAATTGATTTTAGTTGAATATGGCCTAAAAGTTTTGTTTTCTATTAACTGGTTTTAACACTAGGGTAGGTAAAAAAAATTATTTTCTTTTTCTAAAAAACATTTAATGTATTGTAGTGTATATTATACTAAGCGTTTCAAATACTGGTTTAAACCAGCTCAGTTAGATGCACAAATCAATTTTCAGGATTATCTTTTTATAAATTCCTTTTTCTTGAAACATATAATGATTCAGTGATATATAATGTACTAAGTGCATCAAGTACTGAGCAAAGGTGGCTCAGTTAGATGTACAAATCAATTTCCAAACTTAAAAAAAAAAATTGAATGTTTTTTTTTTTAAGTTGGTGGTGGTGGTGGGGTAGTATTAGGGTCAGCACCTAAAAACGGATGATTGTCTGACTCAAAACACACATTTTTGTTTTTGGTCTATACATTAATGTATTTAGTTTTAACTTCGTACTCTAGATAAGTTTTTTTTAACAGCTTATCAATGTGATTGGTAACTGTCAGCAGCATATCAGTGTGATTGTTAGCATTAGTCAGCAGGATATCAGTGTGATTGGTAACTGTCATTTAACAGTATGCCGGTGTGATTGGTAACTGTCATTTAGCAGTATGCCGGTGTGAATGGTAACTCATTTAGCAGTATGCCGGTGTGATTGGTAACTGGCGTTTAGCAGTATGCTGGTGTGATTGGTAACTGTCAGCAGCTTATCAGTGTGATTGATAACTGTTAGTTAGCAACATATCAGTGTGATTGGTAACTGTCAGCGGCATATCAGTGTGATTGTTAGCATTAGTCAGCAGGATATCAGTATGATTGGTATTGTTCAGTTACCAGCATATCAGTGCAGATGGTAACAAGACTAAACTTCTCTTTATTCCTAAACTACTTGCAACTCTATTTTTGAAATGAACACATCCAATTTTGATGTAGACATTTATACAGCTTGGCACAAGTACACTTGATATTGGTTAATAGTCACTGGCCACATATATTGTACAAACGTGTGATATTATTGTTATAAACAAAATGCATTGATTATGTATGCACACCATAAAAATGTTTAATTGACTTAAAACTCCGCTTTTTTAAATGAAAAATTATTTGGCAATCTACGTAAACAATCGGTAGTTTCCGTGTGCCAAAACCGGATATGATGTACATTTATCCCTTCTATTCAACCTAGCCATTCAAGTTTTAATTTCCCCACGTAAATGTCTGGGATATAGCATACGAGAGTGCTTTTTTACAGCAAATATGGTGCACTGTGTTGCATACGGATGTAACCAAAAGAGTGATGATGGGAAAAAATGTTCTTTCTTTTTCCGAAAGACCATGTTTACCAGAAAAAAATGGATTTAATATGTAGGATCGAATAGGGGAGGGATGGGAAAGTTGTATCATTCATGCTGGACTATAGTGAATTCGGCCAAAAGACAATTCACCCTAAATCGAAATACAATTTGGCCAAACGTAACAATAGTTTGTACGTTATTTTTCTTCAACAAACAAGTAGATGCAATGTAAGATAAATTTAAACAAACTATTTTGATATTCTTCGAAAGAAAATAATCATACATCATAACATACATATTTATGAGAGAAAACACAAACTGACATATTTTGCTTATTCTAATTAAAATATTTATTATGCCAAAAAATGTCAGTATTTAGTTGCTGCAATATGAAGCACTTACCAGTTAATTTTATTGTTTGTTTTTATTTTTCAAGTTGTCTTACTGTGTGCGCACGTAAATTAAAGCTTGTCATTAGTGGTCAGTATTGTCAGTTATATTTACTCCATTATTCTGTACAAATTGGAAAGGAAATAATTTTGTTTAATTTGTGCCCCCTCCCACATTCACAGTACAAAAGAAATTAATAAACATACACTTGTTTGAAAATAAAATGAAAGAAATTAACCTTGCATTGTTATCATATATTCCTTCTTTTTTCATCATGCGAAAATTAATTAAATAAAACATATATCCACGAATTCCGTATATGTAGTGGATGCCGGCTTGCGCATGCATCCTTAGTGTAGAGTGTATCGCTTATGTCAAATAAAAAAAATCACACTTGAGATGAAGATATCACCCGATAGCTTGAAGGCACCTTCTATTTACACATCATTATTATTATTAAAGCAATTATTATTGTGTATACTATTTGCCCTGCAAACATCAATTATGATTACATATTGCAAACAAATAGAAGCCCAGGTGATAAACACAGCTGGCAGGGAGCAATTAACTCATTGTTTAAACTTACCAACAGGTTATCAAATACATAGGTCATTTTATTACAAAGCAAACCAATCCCAGAAACTGACTTTGGTATCTTTTTAGTGTGCCGATTTTTTCTTCTGAAGTCGGTTGACAAAAGGAAGTCAAGTTGGGTTCTTTTGGATTCTTTAAGTGTGCCGATTTCTTTTTTCTTTTTTTTTATAAAGTTTGCCGACACAGGGAAGCCAGCATCGATTATTTTTACCTGTATTAACGAGAATTTTCAAAAGAAATTAAAACAATGGAATAGTTTTGAAAGCGACACATACCGATATAAGGCTGAACAGTAAATTAGTTTTCATAGTTTCATCTAAATATTCCCTATCCATAGTTTATAGTGTTTTATTTTTCGACAACAAGAAGCATGTACTTCGTCTTGTAGGGATAAATGTACATCATTTCCGGTTGGCATCCTCTGTAGGTGGGAAATCGTAACTAAGGGGAAGTGACAGCGTTGTATACTTCTATTTCGAGTAATTAAATTATTATTTTTTCTTTACACTTGATAATTTTTTTGTTCTTTTTGTGCGAGTATAACTACTTTTAATTATGTAATGCAAATCTGATGTAAAAAGGAAAATGTTGGAGGATGGCCGGTGACCTTTAAACCATGTTACATCATGAGTTACTTAACAGCAGCAGAGAGTTGTCTCCAAACACAAGTAGTAAAGTCAATCATGGGTGTTTTCTTCTTAATTGTTTGTTGCACAGTTGTTAACAATACAAAATCTTATTTTATGTTCAGTCATTTTGAAGTCAGCTGTTTTATCTGGACTATAAGTAATGTGATTTGTCCATTTTCATATGTTTTTATGATTGCAGGAATCCATTGCATAAGGAAAGTTCTCATTGTCATCGTTATTCATTTCATTTGACTCATTGCCAACATTCTCTATATATTAGGGGTCCCGAGTGACCGAGTGGTCTAAAGTGCTCTTTGTTATGGATCACTGCCATCTCACCTCTGTCTGCGTGGGTTTGAGTCTCCGATTCGGCCAATGTGGGTATGTGAGAAAGCTTGCCAGTAGCTTCTCGTGGGTCAGTGGTTCATTCCGGGATTTTCCCTGGTTCTTCCTCCACCATTAATACTGGCCGCCATGTATATCATATTGTGTGCTGAAAAATAGCATTAAACCCAACAACAACAACATTCTCTATATTCATAATATGAGACTATGAGTTGTGATCATCTGCAGTGCCTTAATTATTCAGTGTGAGCAAGTAATATAGTCATTATTTCTTTACAATTTGCTTGCATGGAGCTCTGTCCAGGCACGATCTAATTTTGATCAGTGAGAAGCTTGTCACATTGTTTAAGAGATATAATTATGCATCTTAATTATAATGCTTAGTGGACTTGCCTAATAGTTGGGACATGGAGCACAAGATGGCAAGGAGACGGCTGTTTTTTTTGTACCTTTTATGAGGTGTTGTACATGCTTACATTCGTCCATTTTAATTCTAGTGTTAAAATAAAAGTACAAGTGTCCACCCTTAAGAAAATACCATGCAGCCAGTGAACTTGATTACTCTTAACAGAGGTCACATGTTAGATCTTATTCAGCTTGTTATTTTTAGACACAGGGTAAGTGAAGGTAGGTATAGCCTTAACTCAGCACAAAACAGCTATGGAGACCTGAGCCCTGATCCCATATTCTATAAAATATTTTGAGCAAGAAATTCACATTCAAGCTCAAGCTGAAAATCCCCAAATGAGATATGATACTCAGTTGATACATATTTCATTGAAATTGGGCAATATGGACCCAATGAAAACCCCCAAATCAGATGTGATACTTAGAAGCATATATATCATTGAAGTTATTGGGACACAGATAAAATTTGGCCTAGACATAGCTCTGATTAATCCTGGATGTGGCTCAGATTTTGTGGTGCATTAATCCTGGATATTGCTCAGATTAATCTTGGATGTGGCTCAGATTAATCCTGGATGTGGCTTAGATTAATCCTGGATGTGGCTCAAATAAGGCCTTGACATAACTCAGATAAGACATGGACACTGTTAGTTTAGATAAAATCTGGACATGGCTCACATATAACCTAGACAGGGATCAGATAAGGTCTAGATAGGACTCAGCTAAAGCATGGACAGAGTTTAAGATAAGGCAAGACTCTATTTTCAAAACATTCTGAGCATGAAACTCAAGCTAAAATTGTTATTCTTTAATTTTAGCAACCTGTAACTTTTGTTTCAATCCAAATAGAATTAAAAAAATTAAATGATATTTTAAATTTTTTATACTAGAATGCTGAATTCCAGTTAAGTGCTTTATATATCATATTTAATTTCGAGGTTCTGAATTTTAAAATTAAATTAAATTGTTGTTTAAAAATGTCTTTAAGATTTTTAGAGATGACAGGAACTGATTGCATGATTCATTAGTTAGATGTTCTGTTTCATATTTCATTAAAACCATTACATTCAGAGTGTCACATTAATATAGTTACACTTAGAAAGATAAACACTGATTTGTTTTTATATGCCTAAGATTAGTGTACCACATGGATAAAGTAACAGTAAGATAAACACTTGTACATGTATTTTGGTAATTTGTTCAAGACTGGTGAAATGCTCCATTTGTAATGTGCCGATTTTTATTTTTCCACAGGCTTGGACATGGATGATGCTATTATACCCTATGCTCACTTTTTTCTGAACAATGACGTGGATGGGAAGAAACTTTTGATGCTTACTCACTCTGACCTTGACAAATTGAATGTTCATAAACTAGGTCACCAGGAACTAATCCTTGAAGCAGTGGATTTACTGAGAAATTTGGTAAGTGAGATCTGTATTCTGTATCAGCCAAATTCTGTTACAGTATTATTGTTGAAACTGATACATTATTCCTGCACTGTAATACCATTCATTACACTGGACAACAAATTTTTACAAAAGTCATGTTACTGAAATAAAATTAGTCAATTCTTATCAATTTTTATGTGCTGAACACGAATATGACAGTCAAATTGCAAAATTGGCTCTAGTTTTTTTGTAATCTGCAAGAAATTAATGTTTACATAACGAAATGCATTCCAATAGTAAAAGGTCAACTGTAATAGCCTACCTATAAAAAATCAAGTCATTGACTACATCTTAGATTTCTTCGCCTGTCTCTTGTACAGCTGTTCGGGAGCATCTCTGAGGAGTGTCCAGCAGTAGTCAGCCAGCATTGTAGTGGACCATTTTCCCTGGTATCTTTGTTCCATTGTTGCGATATCTTGATGAAAACGTTCGCCGTGTTCATCACTAACAATACCACAGTTGCTAGGAAAGAAATCCAAATGGGAATGAAGGAAGTGAATCTTTAGAGACATATTGCAGCCAAGTTTCTTATACTTCATCAACATGTCTTCTACTAGTTCCTTATAGTTTTCTGCCCTAACATTTCCGAGGAAGTTTGTAGAAACTAGGCGAAAAGCATTCCATGCTTGTTTCGCGTCACCTTCCAGCAAGTTGTTGAACCGGTCATCTTTGAAAAGCTCTCGAATCTGAGGACCCACAAAAACTCCCTCTTTAATCTTTGCTTCGCTGAGTCGAGGGAATTTTTCATGCAGGTATCGGAATGCTGGCAAAGTCCGGTCAATGGCTTTCACGAAGTTCTTCATCAAACCTAGTTTGATGTGAAGGGGTGGTAGCAAGATTTTCTGAGCCTCAACCAGAGCTGGGTGTTGGATATTCTTCTCTCCAATGGCTACATTCTGCCTGTGAGTCCATTCCTTCCTCATGTAGTGCATTTCCCTTGCTCGGCTATCCCACTCGCATAAGAAACACACGTATTTTGTATATCCTTGCTGCAGTCCCATTAAAAGGGCAACTACCTTCAAATCACCACAGAGGTGCCAGCTGTACTTGTTATACTCAATGGAATTCAGTAGCTGCCTTAAGTTATCGTATGTCTCTTTCATGTGGACAGCATACGCTACTGGAATAGATGGAAGAATGTTTCCATTGTGCAAAAGCACAGCCTTGAGACTCAGTTTCGAAGAGTCCACAAATAGTCTCCATTCTTGTGGGTCATGAGTGATTTTTAAAGCATTCATGAGGCCCTCAATATCGGAACAGAATATCAGATTACTTTCCTTTCTGAAGAAAGGCTCCAATTGCTGGTGGCGCTTTCGATATGCAGTAATTGTGACATCTTCTTCTAGAAGATTCCATTGTTGGAGTCTTGATCCTAGCAATTCTGCCTTGTTCTTTGATAAGTCCAAATCACGAATCAGGTCATTTAGTTCTTCCTGTGTTATTCTGTGTGGGGTTGATGATGCACCACAGTGAAAATCTGGATCACTGCATGCTGATGGACCAGGAGAAGAACAGGTCGACTCACCTTTGTCTTCGTCAGATGAATCAAGAGAATATTCTGCTGGAGGTTCTGGAATAGGAAGTCCCTCACCATGTGGAACTGGTCTCAATGCAGACGGAATGTATGGGTAGACTATTCTCGACTTCTTTCGCTTCGTTATTCCGCCGGAAAGAGGAGGAACCAAGCAGAAGTAACAGTCATTTAGGTGGTTGCTTGGCTCTCTCCACACCATTGGGACTGCAAACGGCATTGATGACCTTTTGCAATTCAACCACTGTGAAAGCTGTGTTGTACATGTAGCACAGCATATATGCGGAGCCCAAGGCTTGTCTTAGTCACCAACCTTGCATCCGAAGTAAAGATGATATGCCTTCTTCACTTGAGAATTGATACTTTTCTTCTGGTTGGCAAATGTCACTTCCCCACAAATATAGCAAAAATTGTCCGCGGTATTAACGCACTTTCGAGGCATTACTGTTCTTTATTGTACGTAAATGGATAAAATAATAAGTTTTATGTAACAGTAGCTTGAACTGTCTCGCACAACGTCTAAAATATTTTAAATGCTGAACCTATCTGATTGGGCTTTATATAGTACACTGCTTACGTCAGCTTCAGCAGCCTCCTGGCATTAGTATAATAGGCCGACACATGTATAGTACACTGCTGACGTCAACTTACTTCAGCAGCCGCATGGCATTAGTATTGCATTGCATCAGAAAATGATGCAATCAACTGTGGATGATGTGAGCATGATGGTATTATGCAATGTTACATCATTATTCCGGATGTTGCTGCAGTCCTACTGGAGAAATTTACACAGTGAAACATAGAAAATGAGGTATATGAATATCTTCAAAACGAGAGCCAATACAAATTTTTCACGGTTATATTCGTGTTCGGCACACCAAAATACTACAGATTAGGGCCTTTTCAAGTCAGTAATGATTTCACTGTTGACCAGTGTTATATGATTCCTGTATAAGGTGGATATACATTATTCCTGCACTGTAATACCATTAATTATGATACATTATTCCTGCACTGTAATACCATTAATTATGATACATTATTCCTGCACTGTAATACCATTAATTATGATACATTATTCCTGCACTGTAATACCATTAATTATGATACATTATTCCTGCACTGTAATACCAATAATTATGATACATTATTCTTGCACTGTAATACCATTAATTATGATACGATTCCTGCACTGTAATACCATTAATTATGATACATTATTCCTGCACTGTAATACCATTATGATATGATAACTGTATAAGGTGGGTATAGCCATGAAGTGGTAGTTAAATTTTTGTTAAATTATATCTATTGTGTATTTCAGTATAAAGCAGTCTCACTGTAAGGTGGTACAGTAAAACCAATCTTGAGAAAGCAATAAAAGACTGTCTCTCAGGACAGGTGCCCTTTCGTAACATTTTTGTAAAAAAAACACCAGTTTCCAAGTTTTAATTTGAGCACTGTTTAAGAAGGAAAAATAACCACAATAACTGTAGATATATTCTAGTTCTTATTAAAATATTGCATGCATTCATATTTACAAAGGAATTAAACAAAGGTATGCAGTGTTTATCTCTACTTTTGTGATGTGGTTGTTCATAGCAGTGTCAAAATGCATTTTTTGCCAAGACATTGTGGTTGCTGGTCACATTCAGCAGGTGATCGCTAAAGACAGTTTGCTTATATAATAAAATTGAATCATGCATTTTGGTTGTACAGTGGCAGGTGGTAAAGGCAGAGGTTGGTTAGGACAGGTTTTACAGCATTCTGTATGGCACTGTTGACAGAACTATAATGAGGTAGTACTATATCATGTACTTCATTATAAGTCAGTCTGACAATTGTTATGACTCTGTGGTCTTAAACTAAGTAACAGAAAAGAGCGAGAACTTAACATTTTGTAAAATTCAGCAAATAATATATTTCCTTAGAATACAAAGTGAAAATTTAAGAAGAACTTGTAATATTTTGACTTAAATGCCAAAGGGTCAGAAAGGTTCTATCATGAATCCAGGTATATATATATACAGTAGTTCCAATTGATTTCCAGTGGTATTCAAACAAAATTTGAATATTGAACATGTTGATATGAATGTAGTCTTGAATGTGCTTATGTGCCAGTGGCCAGGATTTAGTAAATGCACTGTCAGCCTTTTGACGTATCACAATAACATTATCTGAAATATCCTTGTCTGAATTCACTATAATTCCACATTTATGTTTTAGTCCATGTATTATTGAGCACTTTATATTTCCAGTTATTAATAATTTGAATAAATGAATACAACCAAATTAAACACTGAACCCAACAATAAGACTGATTCTGATTCAGATGTATAGGCAGGAATTAATAATTTTTCAAGCAAACAACATTATATAAAAAGCTAAGATTCAATAATAGAGCCAGGATATATGTCATTCTCCTATAAAACATTTAAAATTATGAACAGTTTTAGCAGTTTGCAAGTGAATCTTAATGTCCTAGACTGAGATTCAGGTAAACATGTTTACCATTAATGATGGTATGAATATTTAATCTATAATCTTAGAAGAATATAAGCTATGTATTATGTTGTTTACAAAATAAATGTCACTGGTCAAGTACACCATTAACTTAATTTTGGACAAGGTCAGGTACAGAATAGAGGTTAAATACATATAATCATTAAGAAAAACTAACAAATAATAGAAATCAGATATACATAACACTGTAAAGGATTCTACTTTATGGCTCCAGATGGACAGTGTTATAATGAGGTGTACTGTATTATGTACTTCATTATAGGGCAGTCTCACTATTAGGCATTATACTATATGGCTCCAATAGACTGTGTTACAATGAGGGGTATTATACTTTCCTGAAGAAGAAGAAAAATTTGTTATAATTGTGGGAATGGGAAGATAGTCACAGCATAAAAACGAGGCCGACTTGGAGTACTTTAGTCTCTAAATTTAGGGAAATATAAACATGTCATTATATAGTTGTCTGTGCATCAGAATCATACCCAAATACAAAGATTGGTTACGAGGACCGATTTCATTTTTTCAGTAATCTCACAGCAGTTATGCATCTAGGACAATTTCTCTGACAATCAAGACTTTTTTCCTGAGTAGTAATGAAAAAAATACTTTTGTTTTACAGAAATATGGATATGAAACAGAAAATCTGCAGTCACTGGCTCTGCAGTTGGGATGTAAAGCCCGCAATCTGTTGGGTGAGATAAGAGTACGCAGTGAAGAAAATGATCGTAACAAAGCCAATGTGTCCCATCTTGAGAGCCGTTCCAAGCATCTGTCAGTGGGCATCCTGTCTCTTGTGGCAGAGTTGATTGGCTATTTGAAAACTCTGGTATCTTGGCTTGACAGGTGAGTAAGGGGATCAGAGGTGGTCTGTGATGGCTTTCAAGTCTTTCAGTGTTAAGTAGATACCAAGCAATAAATAATCTTGGCAGTTTATAGTTTTTGTATTGTTTATTTGTAATTGTTAAAGACATTTTTAGAGGAATATCTAAGGGTGGGTGTTACATTTTAGGTCATTTATGTCAAATGTCAAAATATAAGCTTTCACTTATTGTTAAAAATAACCTGACTGGTTTAGAAAAATTGAAACTCATATCTTGTGACCAATTCTGAAACTTTCTCAGCAGGTTAAACGTAGCTTGAAGGAGTACTGTTGAGTAGTCATCAACCTTAAAAAAAGGGATTCTGGGGGAAATCTGGACCAGAAAACAAATGAGAGCCTTTTAAGTGTGAAGCTTAATATTTACAATGAAATCATTGGTTGCCAGTCAGTGATCCTTTGAAGGAAACTAAACTTGTGGATTTTATTTTACAAAAATCATCCATTAAACTACAAGATATATACTTCTTCCTTTTTAACTGTATTGTCATTTTCCATATCATAGTAATTAATCACAAAGGCTCCATGTAGTATATTCTCATTTTTTTGGGTCTGTCACAGATCAACCTGTCAGTCAGTGATGATCATTTCAGAGAAATCAAAAGTAACAATTCTTCAAAGGAGAATAAATCTAAAGTTGTAAGAAATCTTAAGTATACATTTGCTCAACGAATAACAGACAAGCCCAGCTATGAGCTCATGACTAAAAAACAAATGATTCTTTAGATTTCAGTTTTGACTCTTGAGATTGTAATCTTGCCTCTTGAGATTTTTTCATCAAGGGTCAAATTTGAAATCTGTTTAGAAAACAAGGTTGTTGTTGAAATTTTTGAATATTTTCCCCAGGTTGATAAGGTTCCAAGTTTCCTTGCCATGTTTGTGTTTCAGAATCATACATTTTCGTGCTTGCTTTTTCTCTCAGGTCTCCGTTCAATGGTTTCCATGACCTCTGTTTGGTGCGAAACACAATAGTGAAGCTAGGACTGGAGGTCATCAGTATGTGCCAGAAACCAGACATCAGTATATCAGATATGGAGCAGAACTTTTCCACTTCGGTGAGTCAGTTTACATGGTGTGACAGCTTGACTTTTTTTTAAATTGATTTTTATTTCTTTCATGGAAATTATAACCTGCTTATTTTCCACTAAGTGAAGAGCTACAAGTGAAGAGTTCATTAGGAATAAAACAATTTTAATTTGGATTGGGTTTGGGTGATTTGTCTTATATGAAATCAGAATTGTGGAATACAAACTAAGTACGTTTACTGTAACACAAAATTAATGCATACTTTATGCAATTTTAATTTTCTAACGAATTCAAATGAACTCTCCATTGCACATTAGGCTCCCCACCCCAAAAAATATGTTCCTATTCCACTGGTTTCAAAATTAGGGTAGGCATTTTTTTCTTTCTTAACTATTTATATATTATAATGATTAATGTGTGTATATCTATCTATCTCTCTGTCAATCTATCTAACTATCTATCTATCTATCTATCTATCTATCTATCTGTATATCTATCTATCTATCTATCTGTCTGTCTGTCTGTCTATCTATCTATCTATCTACATACATACATACATACATACATACATACATATAATGTGCTGAATGCGTCAAAGTACTGGGCAGAACTGGGTCATTTGGATGCACAAATAAATTTCAGAATTTTTTTTGCCTTATGGATTTGTGTCCAAGATCATCTAATATACTACCCATTGGACATAATGTATTTTGCCCAAAATTAATTATTATGAACTCCCCATTGGCATAATATATTTGTGTCCAAAATGATCTAGTGAACTCCCCATTGGCATAATATATTTGTGTCCAAAATGATCTAGTGAACTCCCCACTGGCATAATATATTTGTGTCCAAAATGATCTAGTGAACTCCCCACTGGCATAATATATTTGTGTCCAAAATGATCTAGTGAACTCCCCATTGGCATAATATATTTGTGTCCAAAATGACCTAGTGAACTCCCCATTGGCATAATATATTTGTGTCCAAAATGATCTAGTGAACTCAGACATTAAGTACATTGTCTATTTAATAAATGGACCAGTTGTGTAATCTGTTGACTTTGTGATGACATGAAGCTTTAGAATTTTCTTAAAGATGGTCAAGAATACCAACATTAACCTTAATCTTTTTAAGAAACATCTTGGTAAATTTTTACAAATAAAAATGCTAGATATTTGATTTTCCTTCTATATTAAAAGAATTTTGAGCTTTATTTTGATGGTAATTTCTTGAACATATTTATATAAATACTGCTTTTTATATCCAGGAAATGATAGCATATAGTTCCTTTTATTCGATATGCAGTATTCATGATTAAAATGACATAATTGTGCAATGATATGCAGATCATATCTTTAATTACAGGTCATTCAGTACTTAGTAAACTGGAATGGTATCTCTTTTAAAAATGTCATCTAGTCAATTGACTTTTCACTTTAACATTTTTTTTTATTGGCTTTCTTTTCTCAAGATATTTTAAATTATAGTGCATAAAATATCTGGCAGGATGTTTAAAAAAATAATTTTAATTGCTTTGTTCTTTTTCTTATACCTGCATATTGGCATTTTCAGGGTTTAGATGTTGTTATGCCTATGTGGTCTTAAACTGATTAAGTAACAGAAAAAATCAAAACAAACACATTTTGTAAAATTCAACAGTTTATTTGTATGGAATAATAGGAATCTGGATTACAGAATGATTAATAGAGGAAGTCTTTTTCCATAAATTAATGTATAGATTCAGGAACATTTGAATAAGTGGAGTACTTATTAACAAATTGTCACTGTATATCAAATAAATGTTGCAGTAAATAAATGACATTACTAATAAATTTTCATTCAGGTGTCATTGATGCTGCTTTTATATTAATCCAAATAATGATTGAACACAAAATCATGATTGTAGTCTTTTCCATATGACGTTGAAAATGAAAACCAATATGTGTGTCAGGATTTCTTTGTAACAGCAGATCAATGATATTAGACTGTATCTAGTCCTTAAGGTTATGTAAACTTTGGTGTGACACGAGGATATAAATATTATGAGCAGCAACAGGTTCGTATGCAGAAATTTCAACGTTTTTAAGGTTTTAAATTCGTGCAAAATCTTCCGTGGATTGTAAAGTTATTGTTTCAAAATATCCATTTACGATCCATGTGCTATTCCAATTATAATTATTATCCCACTTCTGACACTATGTTGTGTTATTGTGTTAAAACATAAGATGAGACGCCGTGTTCTAACTATCAATAACTTTAATATATAAATGATTAATGTGAGGTCTTAACACAGAGTGCTATCAAAGAGGCAGACGCCTGTAGATAGTAACAGTGGAGCCATGACTCATGCACAGAGGGTTCTGATTGGTCAGTTACACATGTGTAATATTACATTTAGAAAGGCAACCTTTGTCATATTAAAATGATTACAACATAACACTTTTTCATGATATATAAAAAAAATGATTTGTTAGTTGCACTTTTAAAACATTTATTTGGCTACATCAGGCCATGGAAATGGGAGCCAAGTGGCTTTCCAAAGGAAACACCAATACAGCTACATTGGTCAGGTACTGAATCTGTGATTACACTAAATTGGAATTATTTAAATCACAGTCGTGAGTAACTCCTAAGGCAGTTATATTTTCAGTTATGGATGAAAGAAACAGTTGAATCTAGTTGCAGTCAAATTACTTTATCATCCAGTTCTTGGATCCTCCATCCTTCTATTTACTTGACATATTTTACTTCCTGTTCTAGCTGAGCCTATTGCCAGCCATACTCTGGAAGAAAGAGGTTTCATTGTACTTTCCGAAGGTTAAAAGTTTAGCTACATATTATCATAAACACACATGGCACTTCTATTTCAGATTCGGATGTTGTGTGATATCTGTGAAGAGTTAGTGATTGGTTCACCAGACAGGCCTCAGGACCCTCTGTTCGTTCAGCCAGCTTCTCTCGAGCTGGCCACAATCAGAAAGAAGCCAGGAGAAGAACTCGTAAGTCAGAATCTCTCGACTCCAAGTAGATAACTATAATTGTACATATGCATACTGGAAAATAAATTCTTTGTACCTTTTCATCCATCAGGACTAGTACAACCTTGAAAAAGTATTAAATTTGAGTCGTTGCTTTGAATTTTTAAAAAAAATCTATTATTCTTGAAAAATGCTTTAAATTTTGACAAAATATCCTTGAAATTATCCATGGAATACATAAAATATCATTGAAATTATCCATGGAATACATAAAAATATATGTGAAATTATCCAATTGAATACATCAAGTTTAAATTTAATACAATAAGCAATTTTAAAATCCAGAATATGTCTTATTTATTTATCATAATAAAAATATAATAATTCAATAAGTAAAATGAGATAAATCTGGGTGGATCAAGAGGTGCATTGTTTTAGCACAGTTACATGATTTTATTATAACTTTGTACCTATTTATGCAGTGATAAAGTGATGTTGTTGTGTTTAGGGTTTAATGCCATTTTTCAGCACAAGATAGGCTATACATGGTGGTCATTATAAATGATGGAAGAAGAACCAGGGAAAACTTCAGAAAGAACCATCGACCCACGAGAAGCTACTGGCAAGCTTTCTCACATACCCACATTGCCTGAACCCGAGACTCGAACCCACGCAGACGGAAGTGAGATGGCAGTGATCCGTAACGTTGAGCGCTTTAGACCACTCTGCCACTTGCGGACCCTGATAAAGTGACACATGGGGACAGTTCATTTTCTTTTAGAAAAACCCCTCTTTCAAAACATTTAGGAGTCATTGAAAACTTCTTATAAAGTCCTTGGAGAAATATTGGAAGGACTGTACAAACCATGTTCATGCATGCTAACATGATGTAAATCGACACCAGCACATTAAGGTATTGATCACATGATGCAAATCAGCTTGTCCAGTACATTGAGGTATGAATCACAGGATGTAAATCAACTCCAGCACTGCCTAATCCGTCTGGTGTGTTGATACCCTTGCCCTTCAAGCTCTGGTTTCAATAACCTCATACGGATTTCGCAAACATTGATAACCAGAAAAACGTGTATGGTGTCACATTTTCAGTTTAGGTCAGCAATGTTACATTACAGAAACAAACTCAGTTGTGGTCCAGCTCCATCTTATATTTGATTTTATGAGGGTTGTTTGGAAATTCCAATTTGCAGTTAATGCATGTTTTTATTAATAAACTTAAGTACATTTGCCTTATGAGGCTCTGTCACTGCATTAAATATAATGATGGCTTCATCAGAATTGTGACCTTGCGTACAATACATTATTAGAACATCACATAGGAAATGCTCAAATTTGGATTAACTGACTAAAGGGAAACTGCTCCAGTGGCCTAGTGGTTAGAACGTCCGCATCAGATGTGGGAGGTCATAGGTTCGATCCCTGGCTGAGTCAAACCAGAGACTACAAAAATGGTACTAGCAGCTGCCTTACTTGGCGCTCAGCATTAAGAGGTTAGTGTTAGGACTGGTTGGACTGGTGTCAGGGTAATGTGACTGGGTGGGACATTATGCTACATGTCTGCAGCATGATGCCCCAGTGCCAGACATCACTGTAAACTGCCACACTGCAGACATCATAGCGATATGACTGAACATTTTTTAAAGCTTTGTTAAAATGTCCAAATCACACACACACACACAGACTAAATAGATCTATTTTAGGACATTATTTCTTCATGACTGCTCAATGCTGTTGTTGTTGTTATAGGGTTTAACACAAGTTTTCATCATAAGATAGGCTATACATCGCGACCAGTATTATTGGTGGAGGAAGAGACCTGGAAAACCCCAGGAAGAACCACCAACCCATGAGAAGCTACTGGCAAGCTTTCAAATGTACCTATGTTAGTGGAGTCGTGTTCAATCCCATTGATCTCGAATGGTGACTGCTATTGACCACTCAGCCACCTGGCCCCCCACCCATAGTGCAATGCTGTGCTCCCAGTTCCAGTGGGTACTGTTATCACATACCAATGTTATAAGTGAATTATGAAGTTTATTATTGCTGTCACCTTCCTGCAGTATTTGTCTAGTAGAGTAGCATGCCCTTTCCATTGTTTGGTAGAGCAGAGTGTCCTTTCCTTTGTCTGGTAGAGTAGGGTGCCCTTTCCTTTGGTTTCGACAATATATTCCACCTAATATTACTACAGGAGAACAGTTCTAATAATTTATAGCTTGGTTCTGGATATGTTTGGCTTCGTTAAGAAGCAATTTCTCTAAAGATGAACCTCGTAAGATTAAGACATCATTAGAATGCATAAGAATGGATTTCCACTTGAATGTCACTTTTTGTTTGTATGATATTTCAGGGAATCACAATTCAGTCATCTTACTATGGTATCCATGTCATAAGTGGAATAAAAGATGGGGTAAGTATTAATGTATGCTACTATTATCAATTTAGTACAGAAATTGACAGCAAAGTATAGTCTTGATCATATATTCATCATTCTGACATCATTGGCTGAATTTACAATTTAAATGCATTTTTTTTCTAATTTTCACTAATACAGTAGAACCTGTCTTGAAAGACCACCCCTTTTGCCAGAAAATAATGTTTGCTCAAGACAGGTGGTCTCTCATGCCAGGTCATAACACTATATAACCAATAAAATGTGTGAAGGAACCTGGTCGCTCAAGACAGGTGGTCTTTCATAGCAGTGGTCTCACAAGACAGGTTTTGCTGTAGTAACTTGCATTTAAGAACTGTATTTAAAATGCCTTTTATTAAAAAACATATTAATTAGAATTTAGGCTATGAAAGTAATAAACTGTAATTATCACAGACTTATAAAAATCCTGTTCATAACAAAGCTCCCTTTTTGAGGTATTACTGTGTTAAGTCCAGCCAAATTTGTTTCTTTATAGTAATGACAGATATTCCACTCATAATAAAAATGTTGTATGGGTCTCTACATTTGTATGAACATGATTTTTATTTTTTATTATGATAAATTATTCAAACAGCCTTTTTATGCAGTCATTCACAAGGATTGGCTTTGGATTTGATACTTTCAAACTCAGAATTTTAATGTAATATAACATTAATATGTAAATTTTTTCAACAGTCACCTGCAGATTTCTGTGGAAAATTGGAAAAAGGTGATGAAGTTATTCAGGTCAACTATCAGACAGTTGTGAGTATTGTATTTTTATCTTTGCCCATGAAATTGATATATACCATTTAGTTATTTGTTGTGTCTCTTGACTATGAGACACTCCAACAATCAGTACACTCTAGTGAGCCCATGAAACGGGTCTACACCATTTAAACTACTATTTGCTTTTGCTATGTCTTTTGAAAATAAGACACTCCAACAGTCTGTATACTTTAGTGAGATTTAACATAATGGATATTCAGTCCTTTATTGTGAATCGTACATCCTTGCAAACTGAAATGTGGAACAGCAGTTAGAACACACCTTAAGCCTCTTTTAAATTTCTTCTCTGTAGTCTTAATATTGAGCATTCCAAATACCTTCCAAGGCTGGACAATAGATGAACTATTTTTCTTTATTGATGATGTAAAACTTTTTCTTGAAAAAGTTAATTTTTTATATATATTGACTTTGCACATTACTTTCCATTGATAATTTACTCTTGCAACATGGTTCATAAGTGGACCCTCCAACTATTCAGACATCATATTTTTTATTAATTCATAAGAATTTTAGACAGTAGATGAAATTTCTGGAAACCATGCAATTTTTTTTTAAAGTTCAAGTTGGAATTCATACTACGTTCTGTTGACAAGGACCATCTCTTTGTGATGAAACATTTTTGATGAATGGTTTTTGATGTTTGCATACTGTGAAAAATGAATAGTTTGCAAAGCCTTCCATTAGATTCAAAGTTGGAGGGCGAGTTGCCAATGCTGGCATGGGCTTTGGGGGACCTCCCCCAATCAGGATAGAGTTTGTTTTTTAACGGGGTGTAAAGTAAAAGTTGCTGGGTAAATCACCTAGCACCAGGTTGATAAGGAAAATGCTGGTTTGATGAAAGTCAAGTTAAGATATTCTCTTGGAGGAATATGAAAAGTTGTTCTGACAAATAACTGTCCAAGACTGAATCTAAAACAATATAAGGAATGCTTTTGTTATTAAGAAAGAATCTAAATTGCATTTAACATGTGTGCAACAATTATATTTATTTGTAAAGTTATTAATGTAAATTCATATTTAGGTTGGCTGGCAACTTAAGAAGCTTGTAAACCTTCTGAAAGAAAAACCAAAAGAAGTGATCTTGCTGCTGAAGAAGCGTCCCCGTCACATCAGCCCATTTGGGCATACCCAAAACAAAAAGAAGCAGATGAATAAACATGCTGTGCAGGCCTCAACACTGCCAAAGTCACTCAAAAAGATGCGGTCCAGGGATGGAGAGGCAAAGCAACGTCCCTCACTACAAGAATTTGTTGTCAACACCATACAGGGTGATGAGCTGTTGCCTCCAAAGTAAGGAAATTTTTTTTTAATTTGAATTTTTAAACTGCAACAAATGGTTAAAAGGAGAAGACATAGCAGTTACAATTTCACTCATTTTATCTAGGTAAACGTTTGGTATCTGACCCATACTTGATCCAGTGGTAGAATCTGAATCAGCAGCCATTCAGTCACAAGTCCAACATGCTAGCCTCTGAGTCGCCACACTTCCTTTCTCCATGCAGGCGGGCACAACTGGCATCAGGGAACATCTCTAGAGATTATTGAAGGCTAGAAAAGTCAGATGTCATGGTTCAGATTAGCACATTTATTTGAAAACTTTGAAAATGCTAGAATTTTACAATTGCAATATCAAAGCCTTGAAACTGCTTGAAAAAGAAAATATTTCTGAAAAGTGTTAAACTTTTAATAGCAAAAGATTGATTGCATGATAAAAATAAAAAAGAATGTTAAAAATTGCAGTTATTTCAGGTGCAGCTGGTAGAAAAATACCAGTTGTTGTCTACCATATGTTCTGGCCTATATGTATGTCCATACATTTATTTTTGTTTTATTCTCTGAACTGATTTATGTATGCATTGTATTGTTGACATTTTTTTAAGTGTAGGTAATGCTGTGTTTATGAGATGTAATCAGCAAAATCAAAAAATCACTTAAAAATCACTTAATTTAGAATAGGGGTAGGGGCTGTTACAACCTGCCACATATCTGAGATAATCTGTTAACATCGCTCACCATTCCATCAGGTGATGTTAACAGTCTGTAGAGATTAAATCAGTCTGTTGATGAGGTCCTTAGCATGAGGATGAAAGCTCCAGGTTAGCTTTCTCTATTTTGTTTGTGTACGTGATTGAAAAGGTAAAAATCATTGTCAGATATGAATAATAACACTACACAGTTAAGCTTTCACCAAAGAAATGTTCTTGTTTTCTTTTCGGCATCTTTGGGCATTGAAATAAAGATCAGCAGCAGATTTCTGTTATTTTTATTAGCTGTCATTCAAGGGATCTCATTGCATCTATATTATAGTCATCATTATTTGATTGAGAGAGGCACTTGGAAGATTCTTAAAATGAGGAGTTGCAAACAGCAAATCAATACAGCTGGGACTAGCACTTTATCAGCCACATATGGTTTGCCTCGACCATCATCACCTGCAGATACTGTCCAGTCCTTTGTTAAATCAAATACAAGCAGTAGTGGCAGACATATGTCAGGTTTTCAAGGTCATCACAATCCATTCTTCCTTCAGTACATTTTTAAGAAAGAAGCAGCCTGTTCCAGTTTATGTTCAGTGATGACACCATTCACAAAGGACATGGCCTACTTGTGTGCACCTAGAGGTATGATTGCACTGTGGTCTGGTTTTGGGACTATAGACCATGTCCTGGTTTTGGATGGGACTATTAACTGTGTCCTGGTTTTGGATGTGATATAGACTGTATCCTGGTTTCAGATGAGACTATCAGCTGTATTCCGGTTTTGGATGGGACTGTTTACTCCATACGGATATTTACTGAGACTGAGATGCAGTCAGTACTGATCTCCCAGCATTTGACAAGAATATAGCAGCTCTCCATATGTCTGCTTGTCTGTTTTAACAGACAAATGTGCTCTATGCCCATCAGAGCTGGTTCGGCATGTCATTGCACCTTGTTCATTCATTCATTGGCACCTTTCAGACTTCACAGAGGCACCTGGCAGTGGCCACGCTTGGGAGGCAATGGCCAGGATTGATTGGGTCATTGACCAGGGCTGCTCACCATCCAGTACTTTGACAGGTTAAGCCAATTTACCCCTGATAGTATGTGTTGCATGTCTGCAGTCTACATTGCTCAAACCTTATCATACCCTTTCTGGTTGACCCTGTTTAGGTCAACGTTGCTTTGGAGGAAGAGGCAGACAACTCAGGAACTGCCCCCACCTCACTGCTCAATCCCCCTTCCCAGGCATATGGAACTACTCAGCCACCGCCACTGTGAAGGTATGTTAAATGGCCTCAGGAAATGGGATGTTCTCAGTCGCCTGTGCACCATTACACTGGACAACAAATTTTTACAAAAGTCATGTTACTGAAATAAAATTAGTCAATTCTTATCAATTTTTATGTGCTGAACACGAATATGACAGTCAAATTGCAAAATTGGCTCTAGTTTTTTTGTAATCTGCAAGAAATTAATGTTTACATAACGAAATGCATTCCAATAGTAAAAGGTCAACTGTAATAGCCTACCTATAAAAAATCAAGTCATTGACTACATCTTAGATTTCTTCGCCTGTCTCTTGTACAGCTGTTCGGGAGCATCTCTGAGGAGTGTCCAGCAGTAGTCAGCCAGCATTGTAGTGGACCATTTTCCCTGGTATCTTTGTTCCATTGTTGCGATATCTTGATGAAAACGTTCGCCGTGTTCATCACTAACAATACCACAGTTGCTAGGAAAGAAATCCAAATGGGAATGAAGGAAGTGAATCTTTAGAGACATATTGCAGCCAAGTTTCTTATACTTCATCAACATGTCTTCTACTAGTTCCTTATAGTTTTCTGCCCTAACATTTCCGAGGAAGTTTGTAGAAACTAGGCGAAAAGCATTCCATGCTTGTTTCGCGTCACCTTCCAGCAAGTTGTTGAACCGGTCATCTTTGAAAAGCTCTCGAATCTGAGGACCCACAAAAACTCCCTCTTTAATCTTTGCTTCGCTGAGTCGAGGGAATTTTTCATGCAGGTATCGGAATGCTGGCAAAGTCCGGTCAATGGCTTTCACGAAGTTCTTCATCAAACCTAGTTTGATGTGAAGGGGTGGTAGCAAGATTTTCTGAGCCTCAACCAGAGCTGGGTGTTGGATATTCTTCTCTCCAATGGCTACATTCTGCCTGTGAGTCCATTCCTTCCTCATGTAGTGCATTTCCCTTGCTCGGCTATCCCACTCGCATAAGAAACGCATGTACTTTGTATATCCTTGCTGCAGTCCCATTAAAAGGGCAACTACCTTCAAATCACCACAGAGGTGCCAGCTGTACTTGTTATACTCAATGGAATTCAGTAGCTGCCTTAAGTTATCGTATGTCTCTTTCATGTGGACAGCATACGCTACTGGAATAGATGGAAGAATGTTTCCATTGTGCAAAAGCACAGCCTTGAGACTCAGTTTCGAAGAGTCCACAAATAGTCTCCATTCTTGTGGGTCATGAGTGATTTTTAAAGCATTCATGAGGCCCTCAATATCGGAACAGAATATCAGATTACTTTCCTTTCTGAAGAAAGGCTCCAATTGCTGGTGGCGCTTTCGATATGCAGTAATTGTGACATCTTCTTCTAGAAGATTCCATTGTTGGAGTCTTGATCCTAGCAATTCTGCCTTGTTCTTTGATAAGTCCAAATCACGAATCAGGTCATTTAGTTCTTCCTGTGTTATTCTGTGTGGGGTTGATGATGCACCACAGTGAAAATCTGGATCACTGCATACTGATGGACCAGGAGAAGAACAGGTCGACTCACCTTTGTCTTCGTCAGATGAATCAAGAGAATATTCTGCTGGAGGTTCTGGAATAGGAAGTCCCTCACCATGTGGAACTGGTCTCAATGCAGACGGAATGTTTGGGTAGACTATTCTCGACTTCTTTCGCTTCGTTATTCCGCCGGAAAGAGGAGGAACCAAGCAGAAGTAACAGTCATTTAGGTGGTTGCTTGGCTCTCTCCACACCATTGGGACTGCAAACAGCATTGATGACCTTTTGCAATTCAACCACTGTGAAAGCTGTGTTGTACATGTAGCACAGCATATATGCGGAGCCCAAGGCTTGTCTTGGTCACCAACCTTGCATCCGAAGTAAAGATGATATGCCTTCTTCACTTGAGAATTGATACTTTTCTTCTGGTTGGCAAATGTCACTTCCCCACAAATATAGCAAAAATTGTCCGCGGTATTAACACACTTTCGAGGCATTACTGTTCTTTATTGTACGTAAATGGATAAAATAATAAGTTTTATGTAACAGTAGCTTGAACTGTCTCGCACAACGTCTAAAATATTTTAAATGCTGAACCTATCTGATTGGGCTTTATATAGTACACTGCTTCCGTCAGCTTCAGCAGCCGCCTGGCATTAGTATAATAGGCCTACACATGTATAGTACACTGCTGACGTCAACTTACTTCAGCAGCCGCATGGCATTAGTATTGCATTGCATCAGAAAATGATGCAATCAACTGTGGATGATGTGAGCATGATGGTATTATGCAATGTTACATCATTATTCCGGATGTTGCTGCAGTCCTACTGGAGAAATTTACACAGTGAAACATAGAAAATGAGGTATATGAATATCTTCAAAACGAGAGCCAATACAAATTTTTCACGGTTATATTCGTGTTCGGCACACCAAAATACTACAGATTAGGGCCTTTTCAAGTCAGTAATGATTTCACTGTTGACCAGTGTTATCAATCCCTAGGAAACAGTCACAAAGAGGCAGAAAGAAACCAAATTTTGAGCTTACTGGATCTCCCTATTCATTCAGAACTGGGGGTTATCCATGTCATTCTGATGCTTTTGAGTTTTCATTCATCAACAACATCCTCTCCTCTTCTCTCCCCTCTTCACAGATGCAACTTCAGAGAAGGATGCCTTTCTACAATAGGAGATATAGTAGCTCATTAAAAAAAAGCAATGAACGAAAAAGCAAGCAGTGGAGCTGGTGCAGAGACAACAATTGCCAGGATTTATTCAAGGCTGTTTCTTCTTCAGAAAGCAAGCAGTAAGTTGAGACTGATCTTCAACTTGAGTTGCCTCAACTAATTCATTGTGACTCCAAATTTAAGATGGAGACAACAAATTCAATCTGCCTCTCAGTTCAGTGGTACAAGTGTGCCGTCATTCTCGATATGACCGATATATAATTTCACAAACTTATCCACCCCGTGTCAGTTTTCTCCATTTTGCTTACTGCAACACAGTTTATCAGTTAAGAATTCTCCCTTGGGCTTCAATATCAGCCCTTGGGCCTCAATATCAGTTCTTGGGCCTCAATATCAGCCCTTGGACTTTTACAGAGATTATGGATTGTCACCCTGTTTTGTTGAACATCATTTATAATGACGGCTGTGTACCTGGACGACATTCTCCAGAAATGTATGGTAAGTTCTATTCTACCCCAAGGTAGGAATGATCTCCTCTCTCTTTTAGATCACCCATGCTTTCTAGTGAACTGGGAAAAATTAGACCTCTGCACGTCCCAGAATTTTGTCCATCTGATAAGGAATTGTTAACCAACCGGAATCTAGTGTGACTTCCACCCATGTAATCAGAATTGTCAAACTCGTTGAGTCTGTTTCCAACAAGTCTTGGATTTCAACAAGAGAGTTTTTGTTGCAGTTCCTCAGTTTATTCAATGTGGCAGTGGACTTGATCCCACTCTTAATGTATTTTTTATGCGGACATTGCGAGCACGGTGACGCCCCCTTTTAAGTCCCCTCAATCAAACTGTAATAATCACACCTGAGATTCTGTCATTCATGTAGCAGTGGTGCAACCCAGGTTGGTTGGCCATGGGAATACCATTGGAAAAGCCCCAAGTGGAAATGACAGTATGAATCGATGCCAATGCACATGGTTGGGGTACCCATATGTTGTCGGTCTTTACTATCTTCAGCGACATGTGGGAGCCAGGGAGTGGCCTCCACACATCAACATCCTAGAAATTAGGACTGTCATCAATGCCATTCACTTCTGAAAAGAACAACTTTTTATCAGAATGGTCCTCATTAGGTCCGACAACTCTGGTGGTGACCTATGTCAAACAGAGAGGCACCAAATCACCCGACCTGTGTGTTCTGATTTCACTTGGCAGTTTCTGTGTTATTGCAAACATCTCCATATCAGCTTACAAATCAGATACAGTCTCAGTAGACTCAATGTCTTGGCTGACACTCTGTCCAGGAGAGGTGATGTCATTGGGCATTTTGGGGCATCCGATGATTGACCTCTTGACCGAAAAGCTTGGGTTTTGGATGCACTGTAAATCATTTGGGAGGGGTTGTGGACATTTGTAATCCGGAAGTTTTGGGGTTAGAATGGCAAAATGAAACTGCTAGCCCCTCACAAATGGGACAAGTCGTGGCTCACTGATCTACTCATTCTAGCAATAGATCTATCCAGGAAGATTCCGGCCAACACAATACTTCTCCAGCAATCATGGTCACAGGTGGTCCTTCCCTGCTTGGACCATCCTCATCTTCTGCTTGCTCAGCTCTTATCAGGTCAGCCATGCGAGACAACCAGTTCAGACCTTGTTGTTGTGTTGTTGTGGGGTTTAACGCCATTTTTCAGCACACGATTGGCTATTCATGGCGGCCAGTATTAATGGTGGAGGAAGAACCCGGGAAAACCCCGGAAAGAACCACCGACCCACGAGAAGCTACTCGCAAGCTTTCTCATATACCCGCATTGGCCGAATCTGAGACTCGAACCCACGTAGACAGAGGTGAGATGGCAGTGATCCGTAACGGAGAGTGCTTTAGACCACTCGGCCACTCGGGGGCCCCCCAATTCATACCTTCAAATTTGGAGAGAGTCTCAAGAACAAGAAGGCCCCTCCATTCTGAAGGCTTACTAGGGGAAGTGGATGTGTTTTCAGAGACTGGTGCCAATATCAACAGTATCATCCTTCTGCATGTCTCAATCCCACAACTGGCCAACTTTTTTCTCTGGCTTTTTGGAGAAAGAGTTGACATCATTTTTATTCATTATCTTTTGTTTCATTTGGTGGTTTTATAGCCTTAAGTAAATTTGATCTGCATACCCATTGATTTTGTTTGTGATCTGCTACATAAATGAGTCTTCATATTTCTCAGAAAAATAAGGTCGCACACCTATTTCTTTCCTCTGTTTTGTATATTTAGTTGTCAAACACCATTCATTCTTAGCAAATCATTGCTTCCATTTTCCATGGAAACATCAGTGATAATTTTAATTGTTATGTATATTAAACTTTTATTGTATGCTTAACCTTTGTCTGTAATTGAGGATAAAGTTTATGTATTCCTGACTTTTGTAGTTTTGGTTGAGGTTTGTGAATGGAGTTTATACCTATCAGACCTTTTTCCATAATTTTAATTAGCAAACAAATTGCTGAGTTCAAGAGTTAGTGGAAGTTTTCATTAGTTTTTGGAAAATAACTATTGCATCTTGGGTAAAGTGGAGATGTATATAAAGGGAACATGGTTAGCAATTATTCATTCCTGTTTCATATCTTTTGAACTCAGTTATCAGTTTGCAGTTGTGTTCAGATGCCGTATGAGAGGAATTACTTATTTAAATTATTCATTGAAATTACAAGCTGCTCATTGCAGACTCTCTGGTTATTTTCAGACCAGGCATTACACTTCAACCAGTCAGAAACAGTTTTTGTAGGCTGGTTATTTTTTCAAACCAGGCATTACATTTCAAAAGTCAAAATTAGTGTAGACTGGTTAAATTTTAAACCAGGCATTCAACTTTTAATCAATCTGGTTGTATTCAAGCTAAGCATTACACTTCCAGTGCCAGATTTAAGCATAAGCTAAACAAGCTACAGCTTAGGGCCTCAGTCTGAACTCGCAGTCTGAAAGGGCCTCTTAAATTTATTTTATACCAAGTAGGACCTCTACAGCTTCGCATAGTTTTGGGCCTTGCTATGTCTAAATCTGGCATTGTACACTTCAGCCTGTCAGAATCTTTCAATATAGACTGGTTATATTCAAACGAGGCATTACACTTCAAATGGCCAGAATCTTTCATATGTAGACAAGTTAGATTCAAACCAGACAATAAACTTCAACCAGTCAGAATCTTTCAGTGTGGACTATCAATATTCAAACCAGTCATTACACTTCAAACAGCCGGAATCTTTCAAGTGTAGACAAGTTAGATTCAAACCAGACATTACACTTCAACCAGCCAGAATCAGTCAGTGTGGACTAGTTATATTCAAACCAGTCATTACACTTCAACCAGCCAGAATCTTGGGGTGTACAGGGTTCAAGACATTCAGAATATTCCATATACCATGGGAATCTTGGGGTGTACAGGGTTCAAGACATTCAAAATATTCTATATACCGTGGGAAACTTGGAGTGTACAGGGTTCAAGACATTCAGAATATTCCATATACCCTGGCAAACTTGGGGTGTATGGAGTTCAAAGCATTCATACTATTCCATATACCCTGGCAAACTTGGGTGTAAAGGGTTTCAAGACATAATACTCCATATACCCCTGAAAGCAGACATGTAAATGATATTATCAAAGAGTGGCATCTCTCTTATAGAATAAATCACAGAGATGAGGTTATATTGTGATGGTATATTCAGAACACATATGACCCATGCAGACCCCATGAACTGTGTAATCTAGCAAGAGTGCATACGTTAAAAGTGTCCACTGGCTGGAGGACACATTCTTGTCAAATGTATCAACATCAACGTTGTGAGACAGAAATTTGTTATGTAAACTAATTTAAAAGCTTTTTGATGATGTACCACTAGAGAAAATATTGCATATTTGAAAAGAATGCAGTTTATTGAATACATTTTGTATATATTAAGAAATTTGTTATTTTTTCCTTGATCTCATCTTTTATATGTACTTCAGAGTATTGTAACATATTTACATTTGATCTTGTTGCACTGCATGTTTTGGATTTTCAGGAAAAATTAACCTTTCATAATTTGTTTTGAGATTTTATTGTCTGTTTTTCATCTTACCTCTAAGCTTTTAATCGACACTACCTCTATCTTTTATGTAAGGTCAAGGTAATTTTAAAATGCTTTCATATAAGGTCAAGGTAATTTTAAAATGCTTTCATGTAAGGTCAAGGTAATTTTAAAATGCTTTCATGTAAGGTCAAGGTAATTTTAAAATGCTTTCATGTAAGGTCAAGGTAAGTTTAAAATGCTTTCATATAAGGTCAAGGTAATTTTAAAATGCAGAAATGTCAGCAGAAGATATAAGTAATTGCAATTCTCATATATGAATACAAATTGTAATTGTTTTGCAATTTTCAAGCAGTTTTCAGAACATTCAGGAAAGTGTTTGAACCCCCATTGATTCAAATCCAGGCTCAGATTCTGGTGAAAGTTTTGAACATTTTTACCCATGTTAAATCCCAGTAATAAATGCAATAGCTCACATTTCATTCTTTGTTTTTTCTTCTTCATCCAGAGACACAAGTGATGTGACTGATGCTGAAGGTGACACAGATAATGATGTGTTTAGAAGTGGTTCAGAGTCCCCCCAGTTTACTCTGCCTGTACAGCCAGATCCCAAACAGCGCAGAGCCACTGTGAGTGGTGGATCGCCTACCCTGAGCCGACCATTATTAGTAATAGAGGACCTGGATACTCCAACACGGCCTAAGTCCTTTACAATTGACACCAGGATTGTTGACTTGAATATCACCCCACCACCTGGTAAGCAATCTTTCTTTGAAATATTTTAGTATTTTAATAATTGTAGTAATGTTCTTACAGCATGTGGAGGAAACAGTAGCCTACCTAGAAATGCCTCTGTCCCCTGCAAATCTGTATTCTTTTTCACTTTTATTGAAAATGCCAGTGATTATATCTCCCAGAAAGGTCAACTGTTCTACCGCATTGCATATTTAATCCTCAAACCCAGCTTTTATCTACTATTAAAATTTGCACCTCTGCATGGTAAATTTATGGATAAACCCACACAGATGATACTGCAGTCACTGATAGTCCTGTAGGTGCAGAATGTGCCAACTTGTTTTGAATTTATTTCCCTTCAGAGTGGGGCTAGGAAATAAAGGTAATTTGACATAAACTTAACATGTCAGGTGGTGTTTGTCTCACATATCTGAGAACTGGCATGTTTATAATCAATGACTCAGATATTTACAATTCAAATTTTGATCCTCTATGTGATTCCCAACGGTCTTTCACTACCCTCAGGGACTTAGCCATTAGTCATAACATGAAACTGCTATTAACTCATGGTTCATCCCTTACCTGAGGCCTAATTCCTGGAGGTTAACTTGGAAACTACCGAGTTCCATTAACCATTATTCATTTACTGAAATGAAAAAGGCAAGTGTATATATGAAATAGTATTGATCCCAGGATTTATACCTACTGTCAAGGTTACTTAGTTCTTGGGTCATAGTTTCAAAACTATTGAGATCCCCATCCTATTACCATATGCATACTGACTGGGCATGAAAAGATAACGCACATGTACATACCCAACTGGACATTTTCCCATGGGGCTGACTTTACGCACAGGGACCTACCCAAGGGGTTTGGACTTAAGGCTGCAGACTGAAAAGTGATGAGATGCCTAGTTCTTTTATTTCCTTATTTACTTTTATATGTATCGAATACCACCCACCCACCAAACACCATCATCATTACCAACATAGTAAAATATTTTTAGTTGCATATATTATTTTCATTTTGACATCAACAACAACAGCAACAATAACAACAACAATAATAATAATAATAATAATGATTTGGACTTGACAGTATGTTTTCTTGCATATTAATAATAATAATAATGTTTTGGACTTGACAGAGTATGTTTTCTTGCATACATTGATTCATATGTTGATGCCGGTTAACGGGAACTATTTAGGTAGAAACAAAAAAAATCAGAAAAGTCATTATTTTATATCATGCACGGTTTTAAAAAAAGGACATTAATGTTGAGTACAGATGATGATGATAACTATGATGAGGTTATCGAAACAGCAAATGAATCTAAAAAGCTTGACCAATGAAAATCACCAGGGGTAACTCAGAGAGATATGTTTAGTATTTAATATAATGATGGCATCCACACATACCATGAAATGGAATATAACGAGGCAGAGGAGAAGCAGCACAAGCAATTTTCACAAGCAGTTACTACAAGCAATGAAGCAAAAACTGTTGAGGAAATTTACAAGTGCTACAGGACATTTGATGTTACTGGATAAAAACGTACAAAGTCTGGTAGTAATACTTTGCTGTGATTAGTCATTTTAGCTCATTTGGGCTGATACAGTATTGGAAGAAATTTTATTTAACATTGAAAAGTTATTTTATAATGCTAAAGAGAATGAACCTGTTTATTTGCAAAAGCGAGATTTTGAATTTTGGATTAATATTAAGACCTGTAGAAATTTAAGGTGCCACGTCCGTATCCATGTACAACACTATGCAGAAGCAGAGATCAAAAACTAGCATATACATATATATATATATATATATATATATATATATATATATATATATATATATATATATATATATATATATATATATATATATATATATATCTATATATATATATATATATATATATATATATATATATATATATATATATATATATATATAAAAGTATGCTGACAGTGATGCTGCAAAGACAACTCGAGCAAATTTGTTGCATGTGTAAAGCGGACATACTTGCATTATTATTATGACCTATGGTTGTGCAGCTGGTCAATGAGGAACAATATGTTCATAATACACATACCATTGATAATGCGGCCATTGAAAAACACATCAATTTCAAGTACCTGAAATCACATGGCAGTTATTGCACACACATAAAACCAGGTAAAGAATCTTTACAACTGTTATCAGATATGATTCATGGAATTATATCAGTGTTACAGCACTTTGACATCTAAGGAGTTAAAGTTGATATTGTTCTTAATGCACATTCACTTCTGCAGACAGAGGTGAGATGGCAGTGATCCGTAATGGAGAGTGCTTTAGACCACTCGGCCACTCGGGGGCCCTGATTTTAGAGTATTTATTTCTCTGTATTTCACCAGTCTTTTGAACAACAAAATTCTTTATCTTTCATAAGTATTTCAGACAATCTGCATACTTACACATTGGTATCCACAACCGAATCTCCACAGTACAAACTACATAAAGTTTCTCAGTGTGAATTCATCTAATACATGGAGATTTGACCAGGACTTGCACCACTGTGTGTGATTATTGATGTTAGGGCCAACCATAATGAGACATTGATGGTTTAGTATGTATAATTTTTTATTATATATATATATATATATATATATATATATATATATATATATATATATATATATATATATATATATCCCATTGTTGTCATAATTGTTAAATGTTATAAGTGTCCGCCTCGGATGCAGGAGGTTGTGGGTTAAAAAGCCCTGGCCAATTCGTATCAAAGATGTATAAAAATGGTACAAGCAGATGCCTCACATGGTGTTCATCATTATGAGGTTAATGCCAGGACTGGTCAGCCTTGTGTGAGGTTAATGTGACTGTGTGGGATATAATGCTCAATTGTCATACTGCAGACATCATTATTATATGACTGAAAAATTGTTAAAGCTACATTAAAAATCCAAATATCACACACACACACACACACACACACACACACATCTGTTAATGTTATAAGTAAGTAAGCCTTGTTCTTATACTGAAGTATTCATATAATGAGGTATGCTTAAATGAGCCTTTGTCATTACAGTGCATAAAATACAAAAATGTGGTGTGAAACCAAATGGTTGTGGTTGTCGTTGGTGAGGATTTAAAAGCAAATGAAATCAAATAGTGATAAATAAACATTTTCCACTTGTAATGTAACTCATTACCATACCTCCCATTATAAGAGGGGTAGTGATGTCCTGAAAAGCTTTATAGCAACAGACCTTCATTTCATATCCAAATATGTACCATTAGTGAAAGTTTCTTGTATCAAATTAGTACCATATAATAATGAAACAGATTTAATGTAAAAACAAAAAGTAAACGAGAAGAAAATGATTAATACAAATCTACTGTCTTGAACAATTTCTGAAATATATTAACTGGCCTCTGGGTGGCCATGTAGTCAAAGGCACTTGCCTCTCCAGATCACTGACATCTCACCTCTGTGGGGGTTCAAGCCTAGGCTCAGCCAGAGTGGGTATGTGAGAAAGCTTGCAAATAGCTTCCCATGGGTTGGTGGTTCTTCCAGGGATTTTTCTTGGTTCTTCCGCTACAAGATATACTGGGTGCCATGTATAGCCTAACATGTGCTAGCATGAAACCCGAAGCAACAACTTACAACTGTCTACCTAGTACAGTATGGAAATGTATTCTACAAACAATTTCTAATACCTATATAATTAATGTAGTTTCTAACACCTATCTAATTATTGTAGTTTCTAACACCTATCTAATTATTGTAGTTTCTAACACCTATCCACGTAATAGAAAAGTAGTGCAAAATCTTATAAAGAATGACTATACTTATTTATTCAGCACTATTCAATTTTATCCTATACACACAACTTGTATGAGACAAGAAAGTGAAACACATCCTTGCAAGACGACTCATATGCAACTCTGACGGACCTTTCTGGAGTAAGTCTGTTTAGTGAAACAATAGGCACAGAACATATGAGTATAAAGGGGCCCCAAGTGGCCGAGTGGTCTAAAGCACTCTCCATTACGGATCACTGCCATCTCACCTCTGTCTGCGTTGGTTCAAGTCTCGGATTCAGCCAATGTGGGTATGTGAGAAAGCTTGCCAGTAGCTTCTCGTGGGTCGGTGGTTCTTTCCTTGGTTTTTCCTCCACCATTAATACTGGCCGCCATGTATAGCCTATTGTGTGCTGAAAAATGGTGTTGAACCCTACAACAACAATATGAGTATAAACTACAAATGAATGACTGAAAGAAAACAAAAGCAAGAAACAAAGTATGAATGTTAGTACCCATGGATGTGTGATGAAGGGGTGACTGAATGAGCAAGAAAAGAGGACTGTAAACATTACTGTGGAATGAATTAATGAATAAATAAAGGTGCCTGTAAATGAAGAGAGTTTATGAATTAGTGAATGATATGATAAAGCAAAGGTATGAACAAGTGGATGAATGAAAAAGGATCAGTGGATGAATGAAAAAGGATCAATGGATGAATGAAAAAGGATCAATGGATGAATGAAAAAGGATCAAAGGATGAATGAAAAAGGATCAGTGGATGAATGAAAAAGGATGAATGGATGAATGAAAAAGGATCAATGGATGAATGGATGAATGAAAAAGGATCAATGGATGAATGAAAAAGAATCAATGGATGAATGAAAAAGGATCAATGGATGAATGAAAGAGGATCAGTGGATGAATGAAAAAGGATCAATGGATGAATGAAAAAGAATCAGTGGATGAATGAAAAAGAATCAATGGATTAATGAAAGAGCTGACAAGAATTTAAGACTGAAGTGGCAAAAAGAATAAATTAATTAAATGAGGACAGAATTGAAGGAAACAAAGAGAGATGAATCGAGAAATTAAACACAGAAAAGTGCAAAAAATATGATAGAATGATCAATCGATTGAATAATAAGTTGACAAGGTGAATACATGAAAGAGATATTGGTTTATAATAAAAGTAAGGTTAAAAGTGTTGTCCATTAGGAATTATTTCATCCCCAAAGCCCACAGGTGTGGTATTTACAAATTGCTATTTAGAAATTGTTATACGAATTATAATTATTTCAGCCCCAAGGCCCAAAGGTTTTCTATTTATAAACTGTTATAGAATTATTTCAGTGCAAAGTTGTGCTGTTTATAAATTGTTCTTTCCAAAAAAGGAAATCTTGTTATTAATTACATAGCTGTGTTACCACCATTTCTCTTTCAATCGAGATGAATTGAAGGTTGATCCAGGTGATTTTCCAGATGCTGAGCTAACATATAGTACTTCCTGTTGAATTTTGCATAATAATAATTCAGGTTGAATAAGGAAATTTTAGAACATAACTCATTTTTAATATGGCACACAGAGAAGGGTATCACTTCCTAAATAGGTAGCCATGTTTATTTCTGCATGTATGCCTTACCCCCTTTCTTGGAACCAGTCCCTTGAATTCATATTGCTGTAATCACATTAACGGGAGGATGTTTTGTACTGTATATTATATAATCACAGTGTTAAGCAAGCTTTTATAAAACTTTGTCTTGTTCACCCAGTAATTAATTTTAACTCTTGACCTCATTTAGCCATAAAAATCCAGGAAGCTCAAAAAAGTGAATCTAACACCTGGTATAATATTTTTTTGGTTGAGGAAATGTCATTGTTTGCTAACATTGACATTTCCTCAACCCAAATTTTTTTACATCAGATAGCTTTCAAAAATCTCACTCTGATTTATATATATATATATATATATATATATATATATATATATATATATATATATTAGGTGAACAGAACAAACTACTGGGTATCTTGTGGTTAAAGAGAAAAAATAATTTTTGGATTTAAAATAAATACATGGTCCCTCCCTCCTAATTGATTTGTCGCTTAGCAGATAATATTTTGTTCTCCATATATACAACAATTGTAGTAAAATGTAAAACATATTTATTTTAGTTCTAATGTTAAATTTAAATTGCTATTATAGATTTTAACAATATTGAAATGACTTTCTACCTGCTGATTTCAAACATTTAATTGAATGGTTTTTAAGAATGTATGAACATGACTCTCACCTGGCTGTCATGGAGAATAATATACATACATTTGTTTGTAGATCATGACATCATACATATTTCATCCACTTTATTAATAAAAATGTTACCAGTGTAATTTAATTTGTGTGTGTACATGTGTGCAAACATTTTCTGTGTGCAATGGAGTTGTAATGGTTGCTGTGGAAGCTGTCAAACATTGAACTTCTGAAAATAATCCTAGAATGTTTAACTAAATATAGTTATTTTTTTATATGACAAAGTGTATTTTTTAATCGATTGTTATGGGAACCAAAACTTTTTACTTATGTTCATGCAGCACAGATGATAAATTATATATATATATATATATATATATATATATAGTGTGTGCATGTGTGTAGGACATTTACTAAATTAATTTCCAGTAACAATACAGGTTATAAATATTAACAAAGTTAATATTAAAATAATATGGGATGAATGGTTCTGTAACATCACCCTCTTAGTAAGAGGGGTGGTTAATTGGATTTAGCTTGTGTTATCTAGTGGATGACCTCCCTCGATATTATAGTACAGTGAGAGTGGAAAGATAGAATTTGAACAGAATGGAAAGATAGAATTTCAACAGAGAACTGAGCAAGACTATTGAGAAGAAATAATGCAAAATAACAAAATTTAATTAATAACAATTATTAACAGTATCTCCAATTCAATCTAAGTTATGTCAACATAATTTAATAGCAGTGTCTAATTTGGATTTATTTCATCATAATAATGAGTGGTGAAAAGAGCACAATGTCCACGACTGATTGCATCACCTTCCTCCCTTGACTGTGTATCAAAGTCTTCCTATTTCCTCGAGCCTTTTAATTCCCTATGCTTCACCCCGTCCTGGATTTCCTAGTCCTTTATTCTGAACTTGTCACTTCTTTTTCTTTTACTTCCATTTTTGGACTGTCCCATCTCTTCCCAGAAAGTTGTTCCTTAAAGGACAAAATTACCCCATAATCTCTGTATGTACCACTTTCCACACGTACATAAAATCCCTCACTTAGGTTACTCAGAAGTAATTGCATAAATTCTGACTTAATCTGATAGATCATCACTTGCTTCACAGCCACTGGCCATAAATTAACACATGAATGATATATCCAACATTACCGTATCTCTTTATCTACACTACCACATGCTCGATTACTGTTGCATACAAATCACAAAATTCTAGCTCACAGCAATTCCTAACTTACAAGATTGTATAAACATTACAAAATCAGATATAAATATGCGATTATTGTTAACTCACTATAATCAGTATTGTCCTAACAGACTAAGGAAATTATTTCATATAACCCTACCGCTCCGGTGGCCTAGTGGTTAGAGCATCCACCTCGGATGCGGGAGGTCATGGGTTCGATCCCCGGCCGAGTCATACCAGAGACTTAAAAAATGGTACTAACAGCTGCCTCGCTTGGCGCTCAGCATTAAGAGGTTAGTGTTAGGACTGGTCGGCCCGGTGTCAGGATAATGTGACTGGGTGGGACATCATGCTACATGTCTGCGGCATGATGCCCCAGTGCTAGACATCACTATAAACTGCCACACTGCAGACATCGTAGCGACATGACTGAAAAATTGTTAAAGCTACGTTAAAAATCAAAATCACATCACATCACATCATATAACCCTATGAAATCCTACACGTATGAAAACTTGGATAGCATACAATTGTCAATACTATCAGTGAACTAGTAACTGTAAAATTAAAGAGATAAATTGCACAACAACTTTAGCATCAACAGATTTCCATGAAATTGAATAAATGATACATAATATGGTTCCTAGTCATATCAAACACATTTGCACAAAACAAACAAATGATACATAATATGGTTCCTAGTCATATCAAACACATTTGCACAAAACAAACAATCAAAAATAGAAGATTACATTGAACATTAAAATTGCGTACCTTAATGATGTTCTCTTTCAGAATATGTGCATCCTAGCACTAAACCCTGTCTTTTCTTACAAGACAGCCACGTTGTCCTCTTTTCTTGTTTGACGAAGAAAGCACTATTCTTTTTAGGCTTCCTCGGAGTCAAACTACTCTCTCTCAGGAATTTTAAGACTAAAGTATTTTGACCATGGTCATCACTTTAAATTCACATTACTTATGAAGTGTATCCCTTAATTTACTCTGGCCAATTGTAAGCAGCAATTCCTAAATTATCCCAAGATGATCATTTTTTTCGTGAGCATAAAATCTCTGAACTACATTGCATATCAATTTCCCATTGACAATGATAATTTGACATGGGTTCCTATCAAGTGGTTATGGTTGGTAGCTCAGATGTTTACTTTCTCAGGACAGCTTTGCCATGCCCAGGTCAAATCTCACTGAGTGGGGAGGGGAAAAAAGAGGAAAGGTCGAAGTGATCTGTCACAAAGACTTCTGGCTTAAATGTGATAAAATTTGAATGCTCAATTCATTCATCTTTAAATTTGACACTTTACAGGTTCATTTTTATGACATACATTGGATGTTTGGATTGTATGTTTGGATTGTAGAAGTTGATGTTTTGAGATCAAGTAAAATGTTCTTACGAAAATGAATTGCCTGTATGTGGCTTAATGTGATGGAAATCAAAATTTCACTCTTTCATGCAAGTAATAATTACACTTCACTTATGACTGAAAGCCCACCTGTTTACATCTATTATTATCAATTGAATTTTCCTTCTCAGTGGATACTAATTTGAAATCCTCCATATGCTGGATGTGTACTATTTACTAGGTACAGATAATTCCCCATCTAAGTAAAGACCTAGTATACTTCATTCAGGAAGTTTAATTTCTTATCAGTTATACATGATCAGTTGTACTTCAGCAGTTCTTTCTTCAGTGTGTTGTTTTCCCTCTACTGTGATATTTCTGTTTGATACACAGGTATGGGATTCTATCATTACAAAGAGGAGTAGATACCCAGGTGAGCAGTTGGTATAAATTTAGAAATAAAATATCTAGTTTCTGGTCAGCTTTATCTGGTAGGCTGCTTTGTTAAGTGTTTCACCTTTTACTGTGACAGAGATAAATTCTCTACAGGCTTAGTATAATGACAGATTTTAAGAACATTTTACAATAACTAGCTCAGATATAAAAACCATAACTCTGACCACCTGTACATAAGGGTTGCCTTTAAAGGAAGGACATTGTTAACATGGTCAAGTAATTTTGACTAGTGTTGAAGTGTGTTAAGAGTTTCCGTGTCAAATAATGCATTTGTACGTGATATTCATGACAAGTATAGCACTTCATCACTGTATGGCCCTTCACGGTTGCTGTTAAGAGGCAGCTGGTATTGTCATGGATCCTGTTTTACTATGTACATGTAGAATTATGTGTATAATGTACTTCATTATAAGGTGTTCTTACTGTATGGTGGTATACTGTGTGGTTCTATATACAGCATTAGAATGAGGGAATACTGAATGGCTTATTGACATTGATTATCATATACACTCCAATTCTGATATTCTAATCATCATTTGAGTATAACATCATCATTTGACTGGTATAACATCATCATTTGGCTGGTATAACATCATCATTTGAGTATAACATCATCATTTGACTGGTATAACATCATCATTTGGCTGGTATAACATCATCATTTGAGTATAACATCATCATTTGGCTGGTATAACATCATCATTTGAGTATAACATCATCATTTGGCTGGTATAACATCATCATTTGAGTATAACATCATCATTTGGCTGGTATAACATCATCATTTGAGTATAACATCATCATTTGACTGGTATCACATCATCATTTGACTGGTATCATCATTTATCACTAAGGGCCTTGAGCCATACAAGTTATAACTTTTAAGTGAGTTTTCATGCAAAATGTTTACATATTTTTCTAATATGATGTTGCAAGCATCAATCATATGCAATCATATTCAAAATGTTTGATAAATATTAAAGTTTTTGTTATTCTTATAAGATGATTCATTGTCAGAATTTGTATGGAGAGAAAAGAATTGTGGTTTGCGGGTTTTACCGCCACTTTTCAGCACTTGATAAGCTGTATGTGACAACAAGTACTGTATATACTTGGTTATAAGTTGAGTCCATGTGCAAACTGCACTGACCGAAATCTGCCATTGCATAATGCGATGGCAGATCTGGGTCTTTGCAGTTTGTTAGAATAAGTAGAACAAACAACATTGACCCTGATCTGCAGATGCATTATTCTATGGTAGATCAGGATCTTTGTTGACTTGACTTAAAAGCAGGTATATATATTTGGTGGAGGAAGACCCACCAACCTCCATGAAGCTGTTTAGCCATGCACTGATCTGGCAGCTGATGTAACTATCAAATTTTGACCACAATGGTTTAATATTTTACTCTGTAGAATTTGAATTGTTGTTTCTATCATTTAAAGTACAGTTCATGGGAGTGTGTTAAATTTAGTTTGGTTTTTCTTTTCTTCCTCCAGTGACATATCAAGATATGTCAACTTGAGACCATTAAAATGTTTGTAACTTAAGCAACATGTAGTTATATTAAATTTTAGCTGTAACAATAGAGCAGTTCATATTTTGAAATATAAATATTGTTATAATGATGCATCATGTTATATTGTGACCCACAAATCACAATACACAAGGTCCTGCATGATCAGGAGTTCCATTAATTTTTTATTTTGAAGCCTCATATTTCAAATCTGGAAGTCCCATCATTGCTTTCATCCAGAAACTTACATACATTGTTGAAAATTGTGTTTGTCTTGATATTCTTTATAACTGTTTCATAATGAGTATCCAAAAATAATATGTGGAATCCAGGGATAGTGCTTTCTTCTGTTTGGTATACATGGGGCCCCAGGTGGCCAAGTGGTCTAAAACACTTATCTTTACCGTCCAATGCTATCTCTTCTCTGAACCACTCTGGTGCCTTAGTGGTTAGAGTGTCCGCCTTGGATGGGGGAGGTTGTGGATTCGATCTTTGGCTGAGTCATACCAAAGACTTACAAAAATGATACTGACAGCTGCCTTGCATTAAGTGGTTTGTGTTAGGACTGGTTGGCCTGGTGTCAGTATAGTGTGACTGGGTGGGACATCATGCTACATGTCTGCGGCATGATACCCCAGTACTAGACGTCACTATAAACTGCCACACTGCAGACATCGTAGCGATATGACTGAAAAATTGTTAAAGTTACGTTAAAAATCCAAATCAAACACACACACATCTCTTTTCTGTCCACGTGGATTCTAGTTTTGGGCTTGGCCAATGTGGGTATTTGAGAAGGCTGCCAGTAGCTTCCCATTGGTCAGTGGTTCTTACCAGAGTTTTCCCAGCTTCTTTCTCTTTCAGTTATATTGGCTGCCATTTATAACCTATCTTGACATTAAACCCCAAATTACAACAACTGTTTGGTATATAGGTGTGAATTTATTAATTTCATGTATATACATTGCACTTCTACATAGAAATCCAGGTGGCATTCAGCTGTGTAAATTCCTACATGCTCTATGAGTTCGTATGTATGATGATTCCTTGCCTTTGACCTTGCTTCACCCTGTTTTGGTCTGAGCATATAGACATGTTGCTTAGGGTGCTGATGCCTGAGAATGAGTCCATGGGTGACATTACTCATATCATAGGTTTGGTTCCTGCCGGCATGTGCACATATAGGGTAAAACACAAGAAACCAGAAATATATATAAAAAAATTCTCAGTTGGTTGGAAGATAAGTATTATCATTTATTGGAGATTGCTTTGTGAACAGCACTTGGTCAAGCTGTGCATAAAATTATTTCACACAATATGTGTATCTTGTGATGTGTTATCATGTCAGAACCTCTCTATTTTGATACGTATCAATTCCCACCCAGTCACATTATCCTGATACCAGGCTGACCAGTCCTAACACTGACCTCTTAATGCTGAGTGCCAAGCGAGGCAGCTGTTAGTGCCATTTTGTAAGTCTTTGGTATGACTCGGCCGGGGATTGAACCCACGACTTCCCACATTCGAGGCATATGCACTAGGCCACTGGAGTGGTTATATCATATCAGGACCATTATATATATGTATATATAAATATCTATAGAGGACATCTGTATTATGATATATATCAAATCAGGATCTTTGTATTGTGATATAAATCTTATCTGGATTTTTATAGTAACATCGACACTGTTTTTCACAAGTCCAATCACTGAATTTTAAATGTTTGTCTATTGATATTAATAGGGAATGAAAGAAATACATGAATATTGTTACAACTTTATGGTCTTAAGCTGAGTACTATAACAGATAAGAGTGAAAACAAACAAGTTTTTTAAAATTCAACGTATAATTTATTTCTCTACAATACAAATTGAAAAATTTCAAAAGAACTTTCAGTATTGCGAATTAAATCCTAAATAGTCTTAAAATTTTATCACAAGTCCAAATATATAAAGCTCCAATTCAAATCAGTGGTATTTCTAATAAGTTCCAATACTGAATGTGTTAATGTGTCTGTAGTCTTGAATGTGGTAATGTGCCAATGGCATGGAGTGTGATGATTTACTAATTGTCTTTTGTTATATCACAGTAGTATAATCCAACAAATGTCTTGTCTGAATTCAGTTTAATTCCAAATTCTTGTTATAGTCTAAGAATATTATTGATAATTTGAATAAATAATTCCACCCAAATGAAAATCTGAACAAAACCATAAAACTGACTCTGCTTCAAGATGTTAAGGCAAGAATGAGTAATTTCTCAAGTAAGCAACATTAAATAAAAATATAAGACACAAAAGTAGAACCAGGATGAGGGTTAAAAGTTCAATATGATAAGGTCTATTACAAAAATTATAATAAACAAAACCCATGGCAAACATCAGCTACATCAAGTTTTCCATGGAGTAATACCAATGTCCTTGACTGAGATTAAGATAAACATGTTTATCTCCATTGATAATGATCCTAATATTTAGTCTAAAGTGATAGAGAAATATTAGCTATGTACTACAGTGTATGTTGTTTACAAAACCAATGTCCCTAGTCAGGTACACAGTGAACTTGATTTTGGGCTAAGGTCAATTACAAATTTCAATTATACATAACACATACTGATAAAAGAAACTAACAAACAAAACAAATTAATATACATAACACCTTCCCTCATAAAAAAAATCATGTATACACTAAAGCTTTCTTTTAACTATTAGCCAAATATATGTGTGATTAAAAATTTCATAACATGAAGTCTTATGAATAACACAAAGTATTCATAAAGCAATATAATATTTCTATAGATGTGAAAGTGCATCTGCAATTAGATTATCTTTTCCCTTGATGTGTCTGATGTCAGTATTATATTATAGCAACATCAAGCTCTGCTTTAATACTGATTTTTAGAAGGAGTCGAACTGATATTCACGTCAAAGTGTTGCAAAGTCAGTATCAAAGCCAAACATTCCTTCTAGGTTGTAGGATAATTTCTCTGTTACTTATTTAATGGATGGTCTGCTCCATTTTGTTTTCCAAAATCTATACTACACCAATCCAACCATCAATTTCATTAACATACATTTTAAATGATTGACTGAAATTTTTGGAGCTGAAAAAACTGGTGCACTCTTAAGTATGGCCTTTAAATTATCAAAATCCTCATGACATTTTTCAGAGTAACAAAACTTGATTTTCTTGCTCAACAAAATGGTCAGAGGTTCAGCAGTTATGGAAAAATTGGAGTGAAATTTCCTATAATATCCAGCCATACCCAAAAAAGTGCATCACCTGCTTTTTTTGATAGACACAGAGACTTCAAAGATAACCTTTACTTAAACTTGTATAGATTTAACTTGTCCATGAATTTATTTGTAAAATATTCCTGTTTGTGAGGGAAATCCTGTATGTATGGATGCTGTTTCACAGGTGTGGAATCTACAATGTAAGCATCATGGGAGATTTTATTTGCTTGTTTGCAAATGCTCATATTCAAATAATAGCTGTTTTAGTTCACTCTTTTCTTGTGACTGCTTTTTGTGAAAGGTTCTGGTCCAGATTATTTAATACTTCTGAATTCTGAAGATTGGTTACATCAAATTCACTAAAGTTCATTGCATTCCATCACTTAAATCCTCACTGTGTGGGAGAGGTACAACTAAATTGACTGCATGATTAACAGGGATATCTCTGTCAACACACTCCTTTAATGTATTTATATGGCAATTTTGTTTTTGTTTTTGCCTTCCAGGAGTATTAATGATAAAATTTAAATCATTTTTTTTTCAACTGTATAAGGACTATAATACCTAGCCTGAAGAGATTTTGAGGTAAGGGCAAGAGAGCCAGTACTCTATGACTCTGTGAAATTAAAATAATTAATAGAAACACAGATAGGTACATGGTGAACTTGATTGTGGAGTAAGGTCAATTACAAAATGCAATTATACATGACATATAATCATGGAGAAAAAAGCCAACAAACAATACAAATTAAATATGCATAACATATCAGAATACACGTATACACAATACTAATGAATACTAATACTAATGAATTTCATGTCTGTTGAGTGAAAAAGAGTGAAAACCAATAATTTTTTAAAATTCAACAAATAATTTATTTCCCTAGAATACAAAGTTAAAATTTAAAAAGAACTTAATATATTATGAAATAAATTCCAAATAGTACAAAACGTTCTATCACAAGCCCTTATGAATAAAGTTCTAATTAAACTCCACTGGTATTCCAAATAAGATCCAATGCTGAATGTGTTGATGTGCTTGTTGTCTTGAATATGTTAATAACTAGTCTTGATTGTGTTAATAAGCTAATAGTCTTGATTGTGTTAATAACTAGTCTTGATTGTGTTAATAAGTTAATAGTCTTGACTGTGTTAATAACTAGTCTTGATTGTGTTAATAAGCTAATAATCTTGATTGTGTTAATAACTAGTCTTGATTGTGTTAATAAGCTAATAGTCTTGATTGTGTTAATATGCTGATAGTCTTGATTGTGTTAATAAGCTAATAGTCTTAATTGTGTTAATAAGCTAATAGTCTTGATTATGTTAATAAGCTAATAGTCTTGATTGTGTTAATAAGCTAATAGTCCTGATTGTGTTAATACGCTAGTAGTCTTGAATGTATTCATGTGTGTTATCTTGAATGTGTTAATAAGCTAGTAGTCTTGAATGTGTTGATGTGCTTGTTGTCTTGAATATGTTAATAAACTAGTAGTCTTAATTGTGTTAATAAGCAAATAGTCTTGATTGTTGTAATAAGCTAATAGTCTTGATTGTGTTAATAAGCTAATAATCTTGATTGTGTTAATAAGCTAATAGTCTTGATTGTTGTAATAAGCTAATAGTCTTGATTGTTGTAATAAGCTAATAGTCTTGATTGTTGTAATAAGCTAATAGTCTTGTTTGTGTTAATAAGCTAATAGTCTTGATTGTGTTAATAAGCTAATAATTTTGATTGTGTTAATAAGCTAATAGTCTTGATTGTGTTAATAAGCTAATAGTCTTGATTGCGTTAATAAGTCAGTAGTCTTGATTGTGTTAATAAGCCAGTAGTCTTGAATGTATTGATGTGTGTGTTGTCTTGAATATGTTAATAACTGAGTAGTCTAGAGTGTGGATAAGTGCCAATAGTCTTTTGATGTTTCACAATAATATAATTCAAGATATTTTTGTCTGAATTCACTATAATTCCAAATTAATGTCTTTGTCCAAAAATGTGATTACTGGTGAACACTTTGTATTTCCAGTGAATAATAATTTTTAATAAATAATTCCACCAAAATTAAATACTGAACACAACAATACAAATTATTCTATTTCAGATTTTATCACAAGAAGGAGTGATTTCTCAAATCAACAAGATTACATAAAAAAAAACTAAGACACTAAAGTGGAAACAGGATCATGGGTCAAAAATTCATTTCTAGAAAAATTCTAAATTGTCAACAAGATAAAATTGGTTACTAAAACTATAATAAAGAAGTTGATAATTGTCAGGTAGACCAGATTATTCCTTGAAGGAATTCCGATGTTCTAAACTTGGATTAAAATAAACATGTTTACAGTCTCTGAATACTTAATACGAGTGGCCAAGTGGTCTAAAGCGCTCTCCGTTATGGATCACTGCCATCTCACCTCTGTCTGCACAGGTTCGAGTCTTGGATTCGGCCATTGTGGGTATGTGAGAAAGCTTGCCAGTAGCTTTTCGAGGGTCGGTGGTTCTCTCCGGTGATTTCCTGGGTTCTTCCTCCACCATTAATACTGGCCGCCATGTATAGCCTATCGTGTGCTGAAAAATGGCATTAAATCCTACAACAACAACAACAACTTAATACACAAACATAGGAAAAATATTAGCTATGTATTCTGTGTCCACAGATCAAATGTTACTGGTCAGGTATAACATGAACATGATTCTCGACTAGGTCAAGTACAAATACAATGATACATGACATGTAGTTATCATAATTTTTTTTATAAACAGTACAAATTAAATATGCATAACTGTTAAACCCTATGGTCATAAACTAAGCAACAGAAATATGCCAAACCAACTAATTTTGTAAAACTTAACAAAGAATTTAATTATCAAAGTTTTAAATGATAATGTGAGAGGAACTTATTATGAAGTCAATCCAGTGTTTTGAGGTGAATCCAGAATGATCCTGACAAAGTTCTATGAACGTCCTAATCAATAAAAAGTTTCATATAAATTTCAAAACCGAAAATGTACTGGTCTGCCAAGAATTATGATATCACGATGGCATCATCCAGAACTCCTTTGAATAATTCACAACAGTTCTAGAATAATATTATAGTCCACATAATGAGCACTTTCTATTTCACTGAATGGTCCAAACAATTGTTTTTCCTCTTGAGTAATATCTAAGTACAACATAAAACAGGTCTATGGGCTTAACAACAGGAACACAAGAAATGAGGTTGACTCCAAAATTACAATCAGTCTGATTGCTCAGTTCTTTCCTTATAAACACCTTTTATTGTTACTAAATTGCACAGTATACATCATGTGACAGTTCTGAGTACTCAATTTGCCTCAAATTTGCCTATTCATGTGACCCAATTCAACCAATGGGAAGTTACTCAAATATTCTATAGATGTGGAAACCCCATCAGCCAGTGAGAAATTAAACCAAAGATGTGATTAAGTCTTATGCAAATTATTATTAATAATTGTCAACACGTACATAAACATATATTTATAGATTCTGTGTAATTTTTGCTCCTAACAGACTCAGGTCAGGCAAAATCTAACTACAAAGAGTATAGATACACATACATGTTTAACAATAGCACGTGTCTAATGACAAGTACCTTACACAAGACTGCAGAGTCTCGTGTCTAATGACAAGAACCTGACATGAGACTGCTGATTCTTGACAAGGGCCCCATATTTAACAGCTGAATCACTTGTCTGTAATGACAAGTACCTGACACCAGTTTGCTGAGTCTCATGTCTATAATGACCAGGACTGACACAAGACTGCAGAGTCTCATGTCTAATGACCAGGGCCAGATTTTAGACTGCCGAGTCACATGTTTATAATGAGAAGGGCCTGACACAAGACTGTATAGTCTCATGTCTAATGACAAGGGCATCAAAAACAATGTGAAATCAATGACTAAGCTCAGATTAAGTTTGACAGCTGTTGAGAATTTGGTCCTTTGACATAATGATGTAAACTGGTTTAATTTTGATGTCGGTTAAGAATTAAATGATCCTTTGACGCATCAATACAAGCTGGATTAAGGTTAAAAACAGTTGAGAATTAAAATGTATTTTGACATATTGATACAAACTGGATTGAGTTTAAAAGACTGTTGCAAAATTTCAAGGTAATTTGATATACTAATACGAACTGGATTGAGTTTAAACAACTGTTGAGAATTAAATAGTCCTTTGATACAGTAATATAAACTTGACTGAGTTTAAACAACTGTTGAGAATCGAATGGTCCTTTGACATGAAACAAGCTGGATTAAGTTTGATGTATGTTGGAAATTAAATAGTCTTTGACATATCAATGCAAGCTGGATCGAATTTAAACAGCAGTTGAGAATTAAATGATCCTTTGATATGAAACAAGCTGGATTAAGTTTGATGTCTTTTGAGAATTAAATGAGCTTTTGACATGATGACAAAAGCTGGATTTTTTTATGTCTGTTGAGAATTAAATGTTCTTTTGACGTGATGACACAAGCTAGATTTTTGATGTCGAGAGTTGAATGGTCCTTTGACATGATGATGCAAGCTAGGTTGATGTCTTTTGAGAATTAACTGGTTCTTTGACATGATGACACAAGCTGGATTGTTTGATGTTGAGAATTAATTGGTCCTTTGATATGATGACACAAGTTGGATTGTTTGATTTCAGTGAGAATCTAATGGTCCTTTGACATGATGACATATGTTTGATTGTTTGATGTCTGTTGAGAATTAAATGTTCTTTTGACATGATGACACAAGCTAGATTTTTGATGTCAAGAATTAAATGGTCTTTTGACATGATGACACAAGCTGGATTGTTTGATGTTGAGAATTAAATGGTCCTTTGACATGATGACACAAGCTGATTAGAATATTAAATATCATCAACTGATTTTAATATATGAGATGTGCTGGCATTACAGTAACTTCCAGGTATAGGGTCAACCAAGTTTCTTATTTGTGAGATGTGCGGGCATTATAGTAACTTCCAGGTATAGGGTCAACCAAGTTTCTTATTTGTGAGATGTGCTGGCATTAAAGTAACTTCCAGGTATAGGGTCAGCCAAGTTTCTTATTTGTGAGATATGATGGCATTCCAGTAACTTCCAGGTATAGGGTCAGCCAAGTTTCTTATTTGTGAGATATGATGGCATTCCAGTAACTTCCAGGTATAGGGTCAGCCAAGTTTCTTATTTGTGAGATATGATGGCATTCCAGTAACTTCCAGGTATAGGGTCAGCCAGGTTTCTTATTTGTGAGATATGATGGCATTCCAGTAACTTCCAGGTATAGGGTCAGCCAAGTTTCTTATTTGTGAGATATGATGGCATTCCAGTAACTTCCAGGTATAGGGTCAGCCAAGTTTCTTATTTGTGAGATATGATGGCATTCCAGTAACTTCCAGGTATAGGGTCAGCCAAGTTTCTTATTTGTGAGATATGATGGCATTCTAGTAACTTCCAGGTATAGGGTCAGCCAAGTTTCTTATTTGTGAGATATGATGGCATTCCAGTAACTTCCAGGTATAGGGTCAGCCAAGTTTCTTATTTGTGAGATATGATGGCATTCCAGTAACTTCCAGGTATAGGGTCAGCCAAGTTTCTTATTTGTGAGATGTGCTGGCATTCCAGTAACTTCCAGGTATAGGGTCAGCCAAGTTTCTTATTTGTGAGATGTGCTGGCATTACAGTAACTTCCAGGTATAGGATCAGCCTAGTTTCTTGTTTTGAAATTACACATGATAGACAGCTTCTTAGGTTTTGACCTGGCTAATTTATTTTGTTTTCTTAAACTTATGGAAAAATATTCAAACCAAGTACATACATGTATCAAATAATCCCTAATTAATGTCCCTCCCCTTTTTTAAGAAAACAATTAAAAGATGCAGTTTAAGATCTGTTTTTCAATACTGGTCTGTTTCAGATTCTGATTACAACAAAAGGCTACAGCTGCACTGTCTCAGTTGATAACATTGTTACAATGTATTTATCAATGCACAAGTTACTAAAGTCACAGGCACACTGTAGTATTAAACATAACCCAATAGCTTAAAGACTTGCCTGTCCTACTTCGAGCAGCCGATGAGTGGGAAAATGTTATCAGTTGATCACTTTAACTCTGCTGATATTGTTGTTGTTGTTCTAGGGTTAAACGCCATTTTTCAGCACAAGATAGGCTATACATGTACATGGCAGCCAGTATAACTAGTGGAGGAAGAACCCTGGAAAACCCAGGGAAGAACCACCGATCCACAGGAAGCTACTGGCAGGCTTTCCCATATACCCACGGTAGCCGGGCCTTGGACTCGAACCCATGCAGACAGAGGTAAGATGGCAGTGATCCGGAACGGTGAGTGCTTTAGACCACTCGGGGCCCTCTGCTGATATTAACAATGACTGAATTCAGTAACAAAAAGAGCCCAAGATGTACACGACAGTGGTCCTTATAAGAGGACTTTGAAAGAACCATTTTAGCTTTAATTATTGTGTTCAGATAAATGTACCCTCCCACCATTTGGTAAATGTAACTCTCCCAGGGGCATTAATTAGGGAATGCATGGTATAAATTTCACTTTTTTTGTCTTTTCTCCTTTTCTTTGTCAGTCCTTTATTTTTCCAGTCAGGATATAGTTGTCCAGATCCACGTGACTGCCATGTGGAGTTGTACTTGGTGACTGCCATGTACTCCTGATGTAGTTGTGTATGCTGACATTTAAAATCGATATCTTTTGATGGTTTATGTATGCTGACATTTAAAATCAATATTTTTTGATGGTTTATGTATGCGGACATTTTGATGGTTTATGTATGATGACATTTAAAATTGATATCTTTTGATGGTTTATTTATGATGTCATTTAAAATCAATATTTTTTGATGGTTTATTTATGCTGTCATTTAAAATCAATATCTTTTGATGGTTTATTTATGCTGTCATTTAAAATCAATATCTTTTGATGGTTTATGTATGCTGACATTCAAAATGATTATCTTTTGATGGTTTTGGCTCCATTAGTTTAAGAGTGTACTTAAGTTGCAAAGCTTTACTTTTGGATTCATGAGTTTGAAAGGGAGGCAACTCCAGCTCATTAGTGACTGTAATTGACTTATTTAGATTTTATACCCATTAATATTAAAATCCATTAGACAGATATTTGTGTGGAACACTGGACATTATAATTCTCTTGTATGAATAAAAAATTCCTAACACTTCTTTCCCTTCCCATCGACTGTTAGCCAGAATTTGAGTCTTTCTTATTTATGGTGTGGCCAAAGTTTATGAACCCCATTGCTCATAAGGGATGAATATAGTTAGGGAAACAGATTTGGTTAAAGTGTCATGACAGAATACAGGTTGTTCTAAAAGTTCTTTCTTCATTTTCTCAATTCAGATGGAGACTTGAAGAACCAGACTGCATCCCAAAAGAGACAGGAATTCAAAAGCACCAAGTCAACTCCTCCATCTCTGGAATTTACTGTAAAAAAAATTACACCTAGAATTCTCGAACCACGACCTGATTTGGATGACAAAACACCTGTTTCTGAGGATTCTGCTTATGGTGTGCTGGAATTTGGTAAAACCCAGGTGAAGGAGAAAAAATTCCTGAGAAAAGAAGATAGTTTGGATGACTCTTTACATGAGTATCAAAAGCATTCATTATCTCCAGAACATATTCATGACAGTTCAACCGATTCTGTGCCTCCAAGTCTAGAGAGCTCCATTGAATCTTCACAAACCTGTACTTCATCTCTAGAGAGTTCTAGTCATTCTCCCTCACTGGATGAGTTGTCTCAGTCCAGTGAAAAGGAAGGACCACCAGAAACTCATGCAGTACGGCCTTATTTTCCATGCACAGTACCCCAGACATTAGAGTCAACCAGAAATTTCACTCCACCTTTGCCACGCAGAATCACAAATAATTTAGCCACAGAAGATGGCAGTCAAGTACAGTTGATAAAAGCACAGAAGATGTCAAATACTACAATATCTGACCAGGTAATAAGTTTTAGATCAGTACAGGGATTTATTTTACAATAATTATGTAAAATTATTGTTGAATTTATGGTACAAAAACTCAGGATTTTCAGTGTACAGAAAGTACAGTGCTTAAGATAATTTCAGATCTCATTAAATATAATTCAGATTTTATTTTGCCATGCTTGTATGAAATGCTGTACTTTCAAGACTGAAAACATACTTATCTTAAAACAGACCTCATTACTGAGGACGAATCTGAGTTTGCCTTGCATTCAGCATCTGCTTTCAAATGAGACAGTATTGTTTAGTACCTAACACAATTTTATCTCTTAAGGAGACTTTTATTCAGTGCCTAACATAATACTATCTCTTAAGGAGACAGTATTGTTCAGTATCTAACACAATTCTATCTCCTGATGAGACAGTATTGTTCAGTACCTAACACAATGTTATCTCATAAAGAGATGTTATTATTCAGTACCTAACACAATGTTATCTCTAAAAGAGACAGTATTGTTCAGTACCTAACACAATGTTATCTCTTAAGGAGACAGTATTGTTCAGTACATAACACAATGTTATCTCTTAAGGAGATGTTATTATTCAGTACCTAACGCAATGCTATCTCTTAAGGGGATAGTATTGTTCAGTACCTAGTACAATGTTATCTCTTAAGGAGATGTTATTATTCATTACCTAGCACAATGTTATTTCCAAAGGAGACAGTATTGTTCAGTACCTAACACAATTTTATCTCTTAAGGAGACAGTATTGTTCAGTACATAACACAATGTTATCTCTTAAGGAGACAGTATTATTCAGTACATAACACAGTATTATCTCTTAAGGAGACATTATTGTTCAGGACATAACACAATGTTATCTCTTAAGGAGACAGTATTATTCAGTACATCACACAATGTTATCTCTCAAGGAGACACTATTGTTCAGTACATAACACAATGTTATCTCTTAAGGAGACACTATTGTTCAGGGCATAATACAATGTTATCTCTTAAGGAGACAGTATTATTCAGTACCTAGCACAGTATTATCTCTTAAGGAGACAGTATTATTCAGTACCTAGCACAATGTTATCTCTTAAGGAGACAGTATTATTCAGTACCTAGCACAATATTATCTCTTAAGGAGACAGTATTATTCAGTACCTAGCACAGTATTATCTCTTAAGGAGACAGTATTATTCAGTACCTAGCACAGTATTATCTCTTAAGGAGACAGTATTATTCAGTACATCACACAATGTTATCTCTCAAGGAGACACTATTGTTCAGTACATAACACAATGTTATCTCTTAAGGAGACACTATTGTTCAGGACATAATACAATGTTATCTCTTAAGGAGACAGTATTATTCAGTACCTAGCACAATGTTATCTCTTAAGGAGACAGTATTATTCAGTACCTAGCACAATGTTATCTCTTAAGGAGACAGTATTATTCAGTACCTAGCACAATGTTATCTCTTAAGGAGACAGTATTATTCAGTACCTAGCACAATATTATCTCTTAAGGAGAAAGTATTATTCAGTACCTAGCACAATATTATCTCTTAAGGAGACAGTATTATTCAGTACTTAGCACAATGTTATCGCTTAAGGAGACAGTATTATTCAGTACCTAGCACAATGTTATCTCTTAAGGAGACAGTATTATTCAGTATCTAGCACAATATTATCTCTTAAGGAGACAGTATTATTCAGTACCTAGCACAATGTTATCTCTAAAGGAGAAAGTATTATTCAGTACATAAGTACATAACATTTTGTGGGCTCTTCTTCCAACAGTTATTTTGGCTACCATGTATATAGCCTGTTCTTTATTGAAAAATGGTATTAAACCCACAAAACCACAACCAAAATTTATATTGGGACCAATGTTTGCATAAGTTTACTTTCTTGATAAGTGACATTGACATAGTCAGACTTTCTCAGGCTTGGCTAATGTGGGTACATGAGAAAGCCTGCCAGTAGCTTCTTGTGGGTCATTAGTTCTTCCCGGGGTTTCCAATGTTCTTCCTCCATCAGTTATACTGGCCGCCATGTATAGCCTATCTTGTGCTGAAAAATGATGTTGAACACTACAACAATAACAAGAACAACATAGACTTTAAGTTTACTTTTTTTTTATAAGCGACAGACTTTAAGTTTACTTTTTTGATAAGTGACAGTCAGACTTTCATTTGACTTCTTTGATAAGTGACATTGACAGAGTCAGACTTTAATTTTGCTTATTTGATAGAGACATTAACAGTCAGACTTTAAGCTTACTTATTTGATAAGTGACATTGACAGTCAGACTTTCAGTTGACTTCTTTGATAAGTGACATTGACAGTCAGACTTTAATTTTACTTATTTGATAAGTGACATTGACAGTCAGACTTTAAGTTTAGTTTTTTGATAAGTGATGTAGTGTCAGCCTTTAAAGTTGTAAAAAGCATCACAAGATGATACCTAAATGCAGATATCACCAACAACTTACATGTATCTATTAAAATAGACATAACGCTGTATCCTGACTGCAGTCACTCCAATGATTTACACATTCCATGGGAGGCAAATATTTGCACCCTTTTATTCCCTTCCTCATTGGAAATGCCCTCCTTGCATGTCTTTTCTTTTCTTTGTATTCTGAAGCTAGAAAGACCATAATATGATGAAATATTTGTGATTCATGGATTGACTATCATCTGTACATCATATATGAAATGGAGTGTCTTTTTTGAGTATGTATGTAGTCCTTACATGGAGAAAATGCTTTGTATGTCAGAGTTGTCACCTTTGTTTCATTTACCACCATTAGGCTGCATAAGATGCTTTGCATTGAAATAGCAAATGCAGGACAAAGATCACAGGTGTAATATGATCCTTTCTGTATTGACCTGTAATTGCCATATTTCATAAACTGAAGTATATTTTAAAATTAGATTTTCTGTTAAACTTTAGCAAGTGACTTCTTTGAATGATCTAAATTGACTTATTCAGCATCTACATTACCTCACACAAATTTATTGTAATCCAGCTCATAAATTATGTTGTTAGGAAGGTAATTACAATCAAAGATACCTGAGCAGAGACCTTGTTCAAAACAACACCTGTTCAGAGAGGACAATATTTTATGTTTCTTTCTGTTACAATTTTCTAAAGTTTTATTGCCATATAAAAGAATAAAGTCAGAACTTGTACTGTTCTGTGACAATTATGAGCATGTTTTGTTTCCATGGAATTGTTTTCAGAGACAGGTTACTATGGTGATTAAGCATATATTTTATGAGCTCTTCATACTGTTGACCATATGATGTTAATCAATTAGTGCTATATATTGTGAAAAGTATAATAATTAAAATAGAATTATGAAATGACATATTTTTAGAAAATCTTCCAGAAATTCATATAATTGCATTCTGCAATATTTTCCTTGTGAAATCAAAACTTAGCTGTAGTTGTGAAACAAGTGAAAAAGGAAAATTTCTTCATTAAGGTAGATCTTTTTCCTTAAATGTTAACAGTATTCGTTTCTTGTTTAAAATTAAAATGTTCAGTGACATTTTAACAAATGCTTTTGTTTTCCACTCATTTTGACTTCAGGAGGCAGCCGAGTTGGCAGCAGGGCTGATGGAAATGTCTGCAGTGGAGGTTGATTCTCATATCTCCAAACCAGAAAAGAAAGTAACTTTTGGAAAACTGCCCCCAGAGAAAGGGAAAGCAGACAAAGAGGCCAGTAATCAGAAGTAAGTAAATGAATGAAATTTAAGTTATATCTTCAAGTTCCATGTCCTATTCATTATGTTTGTTTCAGCTACATTATATGGTGAGACATAGGTATGGCTTTTGTGGAACCAGCACTTAAGATGTCGATGTTAAATTTTTGTAAGTCATGTAGAGAGAGCCTGCAGTTGAGGCACTAGGTTTTGCAGGCAAGACACAGGGCAAGGCACTGGATGCAGGAGCAGATACCAGATATAACCAAGACACAAGACAAGATTCCATACCAGACAAAACACAGGTCAAGACACCAGACACAGGCAAGAAGTAGGTCAAGATACTGGATTTGTGCAAGACATTGAAGGAGATACCAGATGCAAGAAAGAAATGTGTTCATATGCAGGACACAGGCAAGATGTATGATGAGACACCAGACATAGGCAAGACATAGGACAAGATAAAAGGCATATGCAAGACATTGGACAAGTTACAGGACACATCATGTTGCATGAGACACTGGACACAGCTGAAACATAGAATGAAATACCTTGACACAGACAAGACACGTGATGAGACACTGGATAAAGATAATACATAGGATGAGATACTGGACACAGGCATAACATCAGATGAGATACTGGACACAGGCAAGACATAGGATGAAATACTGGACACAGTAAGACATAGAATGAGATACTGGGCACTGGCAGGTCACATGCTGAGACTCCTTACACCAGCAAGACATGGGACAAGAGAGTGGACACAGGCAAGACATAGGATGAAATACCAGACTCATGCAAGACACATGATGCGACAGCAAACATGTGCAAGACATAGGACAAGATATCTGACACACACACAGGATGAGACACCAGACACAGCCAGAATACATGCTTCTAGGTCTGAAACATCCTGAAATACCTAGATAAAATCCCTGGAGTTTTGGTGGGGTTGAACCAGAAATTGATCTGATCTGATTTATACTATCAAATGACTGACATGAAGTTTATTAACTAGAAGTGATATCATTTTAAAGTCAATAGGTTCATCTAGCAAAACTTGATTATTTTCAATGTCCTGTAGCATTGTGAAGGGGCAAATTTCTGGCGATCTAACAAGAATACATTAGTTGAGACCAGAGAACCATTAATTAGATTTATGGAGACAGGCACATATCAAATTGCCATGCTACCGTGTTCGGTAATGTCCTTTAGAGGGAGAATTTTATTCTTAATTAAGCATTTGTTTATACAGCAGCCAGACGGACTATTAGGGACATGGTAAACTTTATTTTCATGGTAAAGTTGTCACAATTGAAAGATTGCAGAAGCTCTGTAACTGTCACACTACCAGGTCAAGCTGACCCCGACTTTGGCGCCTCTGAAAAAGGTGGCAGAGATATTTGATTCTGATTGGTTACATTAAATAAGGGGAGTGTTTCTCACACAAAATTTCCTAGGTTTTAATATCGCCACATCGAAAATTTTAATCAGTCTAAGCTTTTCTGCAAGAGAAACCAGATTAGGCCTCGGGGATTTGCATGAAATTTTCTTGTAAAAGAACTGTTGTCCAAAAGGGACTGTTGTCAAAAGAAACTGGCAAACTAATTTGGCGATATGAGGGAGGAACGTTGAAAGCAAAGGGAGAAAATAGCTCCTGAGATGTATAATCCTGGGATGCAGTCTTGCGATGTATCAATTCTGAGACGTATACTGAGAAGTATAGAGAGAAGTGCAGTGGGATGTATAATCCTGTGACGTAATCCTGCGGCATATTAATTTCTGAAACGTATTCTGAGAGTATTCCAAGACAGATGGTGGAAAGTATCATCCTGAGATCCAAGGGTCCGAACAGCTATAGTGGAAGCAGAACCAACTGGGGACGAGCAGATTTTGCAGTCGTACAAGACATTGACTTCCATTGTTCACTCAATCCTATGATGAACTAAATCTGTCAGTAAACATATCGGCTGTTTTATTTAAATCTATTGTTTTTCTTTTTAATTTGGTGAAAGTTTTATTTCTAAAAGCAGAGTATATTCCTCACGTAATGAATTGTCACAGTTGTTTTATGTAATTGATTAAATTGTTTGTTTTAATGAATGGGGGTGGGGGGCTCGTGTTGGTTTGTTCTATATATCTGCTCAGATCTCTATCTATTTCACCTGTAAGTTTCACCACTTATATTTATATTTACTCGAACCAGGCAATAACATCGAGGGCGGTCAACCTCTAGATAACGAAAACCAAATTAAGCGGACACCCACCAGAAAACATCAAAACCCTTACAAGCATATTTATATGTTGAAATAAAATTCTTAACACACTTCCAAAATATCACTAGCAGGAAACTTTGAGTTCATTTGTTTGAAGTCAGCAATGTCAGAATTAACTAGCATGAAATGAGTGAAGTAATTTATGTGTTCATCATTCTCATCATGACTGCATTACCTTGTCACTTGCATTCATTTCTAAAACTTAGTTATGATTGCTTCTTGTGTCCATCAGTGAAAATAATCGAAGTGATGATTCAAGGAGGCCAGAGTGTCTTCTGTATATTATTTGTTTTAGAATTCAAAGGGTTAAGCACCGCCAATAAGATTCTTCATGATTGGTTGAAATATCAACTGGTTTCCTGTAATTGTTAATTGGGTAGACTTGAATTTAAAATAGACAAGGTTACAGACTTTCAGGCTTGCTAAGGATCTTAGTCATCAAAACAATGACAATGTTTCTGAACTTTGACTAGTGTTACAACTCTATGGTCTTAAACTGTGTATCAGAAAGAAAGCAAATCCAACAAATAATTTATTTCTCTAAAACCCAAGTTAAAGTTAAAAAATATACAGAATTGTGAATTACATCCCAAATAATCCTAAATGTTCTATCACAAGTCCAAAGTATAAAATGTTCCAAATGGATTCCAGTAATCTTGAATGCCTTTGAATTATTCTCAATAATCCTAAAGTAGTGTTTTGGTTTAAAAGGTCAGTGAGCACTTTCTTAATTCCAATGAACAGTTTAAATAAATAATTTCTCTCAAATTATATATAAGACTCTGATCATCGATTCTCATAGACTGATATTAAACAGGAGTGAATATTTGTTTAAAACTTCTCTGTATAAATACATATTTCATTTGACTACAAATGTGTTTTCTAATGAAAAACCAGCTTGCTCATAAACAAGGTCAGGCTTTCAGCTCGAATTCAAGCAAAACATCTTGTTTATTTCTTAGATTAATGCCAACAATCAGTTAGGCATAACCCTGCTTCAAGCAGAAGGGAACAAATAAAGGATAATAACTAATAGGAAAAGAGTCTGTTAAAAGCTTGCTCTTATTGGTTACTAGTAAGTGTATATGTGCATGGTATAATCTCTGTTTTATACAGATCTGATTAGCATAGCATCCATAAGCTTGCCCACTCCTGACCTTTACTTTTTAAATGAGTTATTCATAAAACAAAGAAAATTAATTATTTTTGGCATAAAATATTCAATTTGAAATAGCCATTTCAAGTAGAACTTAATACATGTTGTTGTCAGTATGATGTATGGTAATGTTTCATTTATAACCATGTTCCCTACTGCAGATATTGTGTTCAATGGCACTTCTCATGAAAGAAAGTTCCATCCTTATTATTGCTGATTACCGTAAGTTTTTTTTTTTGTATAATGTGAAACATATCTTGGAGTCTTACTTATTACAGATGTACATGTATAGAAAGGGAAATAACTTTTGCAGTACCTTAGTTGCTTTCATAGATATCAACACTAATTAAATCCTTCTATATTTCATTCATTTTGCCACATTCTAAAATCAAGTTCCATGCATTAGTAAATTGAACATTTTAAAAATGAAATGTAGTAAATTGTTTATAAATTAGATGCATGAAGACTATTTTAAAAATGCTGGGCACTTATCATGGGCACAGTATATCAGTAACTCAGCATACATTATGTTGCATTTCTGGAAATAGTTTGCATTTGAATGACACAACTTGAATTGTAAGCATAAGTTCCCTTTCATAAACTGGTCAAATCACTCCTGTTTGCTTCAGCATCCTAACCAAAGTCTCAGATTAACTCAATCGACTTTTTATTTTCTGCTTTGTGCTCAGAATGCGCTTTCTGTTGAATGCAAAACTAACATTCTTTGCAGCTAGTGAAGCATTTTTGCTTGCAAAAGTGTACTTGACCTCTCCTGTCTCCTTTCTTACAGCATGGTGCACATTGTGGTTGGAGGAGTTGTTGTACAAGTCCCAGAGTCAGTCACCAAGGGTTCCCCAACAGAGGTACATATCTTTCCTAACTTTAATGAGAGCAGCGTTTTGTTAGTTTAGATATTTCTTCTCCCCACTTGCACTCCCACAACACCCCTCTAGTGACAAAAGGATTATACCCCAAAATCCCTCAATACTCCACTTGTGACCAAAGGATTACATCCCAGAATTGCACACACTCCACTTGTGACCAGAGGATTGTAGCCCAAAATCCCACAAAAGCCTGCTAGTGACCAAAAGATTATATCCAAAATACATTCTGTACTGTTACATTTTCATGCAATTACATCATAGTGAATGATGACTTTAACTTGAGTGTATTTTTACTTATAATAAAGGGCCACATATATTCTTTTAATGACGTTTTGATTAAGGTGTATTTCTTCTGCAGATAAATAAAAAAAGTTTAAATTGGCCTTTTTGTCCAAATGCAGGGATGAAAATTTGCTCACTGAAATTGAATAGTAAATGAAATTGTTTGGCACATGGGTGAATTTTTCAGCCAGTTGCTTGAATTGAATCCTCATTCAGGGATGGACAGTGTCTTTTCTTGAATGACAAGGATGTTTTAAGAATATTGCCAACACCTCTCATTGAATGTCCATACCTTTTGCAAGAAGATTTATTGTTTTCATAAATTTCTTCCAAACACTTCACTTTCAGTAGGCCTACAGTACTAATAAACAATTCATTTTCTGTCCAAATCTAACAAACACTTTACTCTTTGTCCAGTACTAATAAACAGTTCATTCTCTGTCCAGTACTAAAAAAACACACCATTCTCTGTGCAGTACTAATAAACACTTCATTCTCTATACAGTACTAATAAACACCTCATTCTCTGTCCAGTACTAATAAACACCACATTCGCTGTGCAGTACTAATAAACACTTCATTCTCTATACAGTACTAATAAACACCTCATTCTCTGTCCAGTACTAATAAACACCTCATTTGCTGTCCAGTACTAATAAACACTTCACACTCAGTCTAGTAGTAATAAACACATCATTTTCTGTCCAGTACTAATAAACACTTCACACTCTGTCTAGTACTAATAAACTATCATTCTCTCCCCAGTACTAATAAATACTTCATTCTCTGTCCAGTACTAATAACCACATCATTCTCTGTCCAATAATAATAAACACTTCATTCTTTGTCCAGTACTAATAAACATTTCACTCTTTTTTGTCCAGCACTAATAAACACTTCAGTCTCTGTCCAGTACTAATAAACACTTCATTCTCTGCCCAGTACTAATAAACACTTCAGTCTCTGTCCAGTACTAATAAAGACTTCATTAACTGTCCAGTTCTAACAAACACTTCACTCTCTGTCCAGTGCTAATAAACATTCCATTCTTTGTCCAGTACAAATAAACATTTCGCTGTCTGTCCAGTACAAATAAACATTTCGCTCTCTGTCTAGTACTAATAAACACTTCATTCTCTGTACAGTGCAATAAACATTTCATTATATTGCAGTAGTAATAAACACTTCTTTCTCTGTCCAGTGATAATAAACACTTCACTGTCTGTCTAGTACTAATAAGCACTTAACTCTGTCTAGTACTAATAAACACTTCACTCTCTGTCTATTGCTAATAAACACTTCATTCTCTGTCAAGTACTAATAAACACTCCACTCTGTCTAGTACTAATAAACACTATATTCACTGTCAAGTACTAATAAACACTTCACTCTCTGTCCAGTACTACTAAACACTTAATTCACTGTCCAGTACTAACAAACATTTCAATCTTCATCCAGTACTAGAAAACACTTCATTCTTTGTCCTGTATTAATAAACACTTCATTCTCTGAGCAGTACTAATAAACACTTCATTCTCTGTAAAATACTCATAAACACGTCATTCTATCCAGGACTAATAAACACTTCATTCTCTATAGACTACTCATAAAAACTTCATTCTCTGTAGAGTTCTAATAAACATTTCATCGTCTGTCTGTTAGTAATAAACACTTCAGTCTTTGTCTAGTACTAACAAACACTTCATTCTCTATCCAGTTCTAATAAACAACTTCATCCTCTGTCCAGTGCTAATAAATATTTCATTTTTTCATTTTTTTACAGTATTATAAACACTTCATTGTCTGTCCTTTGCTAATAAACACTTAACTCTCTGTCTAGTACTAATAACACTTCATTCTCTGTCGGGGCCCCGAGTGGCCGAGTGGTCTAAAGCGCTCTTCGTTACGGATCACTGCCATCTCACCTCTGTCTGTGGCGGTTCGAGTCTAGGATTCAGCCAATGTGGGTATGTGAGAAAGCTTGCCAGTAGCTTCTCGTGGGTCGGTGGTTCTTTCCGGTGTTTTCCCATTAATACTGGCCGCCATGTATAGCCTATCGTGTGCTGAAAAATGGCGTTAAACCCCACAACAACAAAAAAAAAATCATTCTCTGTCCAGCACTAATAAATACTTCCATCTCTGTCCAGTACTAATAAACACTTCATTCTCTGTCCAGTACTAATAAACACTTCACTCTTTGTTTAGTACTAATAAACACGTCACTCTTTGTCCAGTACTAATAAACATTTCAAGCTATGTCCAGTAGTAATAAATACTAAACTCTCTGTCCAGTTCTAATAAACACTTCATTCTCTGTCCAGTACTTATAAACACTTCACTTTCTGTCCAGTACTAATAAACACTTCACTTTCTGTCCAGTACTAATAAACACTTCATTCGCTGTCTAATTCTAACATATACTTCACTCTCTGTACAGTACTAACAAACATTTCACTGTTTGTCCAATACTAATAAACACTTCATTCTCTGTCCTATATTAATAAACACTTCATTCACTGTCCTATTCTAACAAACACTTCACTCTCTGTCCAGTACGTTTAAATGCTTTACTCTTTGTCCAGTACTATTAAACACTTCATTTTCTGTCCAGTACTAATAAACACTACACTTTCTGTCAAGTACTTATAAACACTTCGCTTTCTTTCTGATACTAATAAAGACTTCACTTTCTATCCAGTACTAATAAATACTTTACTTTCTGTCCAGTACTAATAAACACTACACTTTCTGTCCAGTACTAATAAACACTACACTTTCTGTCGAGTACTTATAAACACTTCACTTTCTTTCTGATACTAATAAAGACTTCACTTTCTATCCAGTACTAATAAATACTTTACTCTTTGTCCAGTACTAATAAACACTTACCAGAGGGAGATCAGGATGGTTTTGTTTGTTAGGAATTACTTATGCACACTTCAAGCAATGTCCAGTACTTATAAACTCTTCACTCTATGTCCAGTACAAATAATCACATACCAGAGGGAGATAAGGCTGGTTTCAGTTTGTAATTACTTACAATTGATCATAGGTATTTCCAGTGTTAATAAACATGTACCAGAGCATGATAAGGTTGATTTTAGTTTGTAATTACTTAAAAGCACTCTGTCCAGGTTTAGTATATATTTGCCAGAAGTAGATCAGGCAGGTTTCAGTTTGTAATTATATATACTTGCAACTGGTGCTAGAAATGTCACAGATTACGTTCTAGAAAATAATCTTTCACACAATCATATTAATGTCCTTCATCCTCAACTTGTATACTTTTATGATAGCTTATTGTATAACATGGGCCCCCGAGTGACCGAGTGGTCTAAAGCGCTCTTCGTTACGGATCACTGCCATCTCACCTCTGTCTGCGTGGGTTCTAGTCTAGGATTTGGCTAATGTGGGTATGTGAGAAAGCTTGCCTGTAGCTTTTTGTGGGTTGGTGGTTCTTCCCGGGGTTTCCTGGGTTCTTCCTCCACCATTAATACTGGCCGCCATGCATAGCCTATCTTGTGCTGAAAAATGGCGTTAAACCCCACAACAACACAACACAACAATTGTATAACATGTTATTCTGGGTGAGGAAAATTTTGTAGTACTTGTGTGACAGGATTTTTTAGATTTTTCAATCGGATGCAATGAAATGACTAAATGAATAGCAAAGTGTTGTTCTCATGATTTTAGACAAGTTGGTTCAGATGTGACAAGGCTATTTCCATCGATAAATAAAAGCTATTCCCCCACTTTATGAGGATGATATTATCTTGTCCCTCATGTCTTATCATTGGAGAACTATATTGGTATCCATAAAGATTAGGCATAAATATTTTTTGTGTCTTAAGTCAAACACTGTTTTAGGAATTATGTGTGTGATTTGGATTTTTAATGTAGCTCAACATTTTTCCAGTCATATCGCTATGATGTCTGCAGTGTGGCAGTTTAACTCATTAACCCCTGGAGGATTTTGTCGTTTTCACCTGAAATGCGAGTAAGAAACACATTTTGTGGGCTAATTCTGAATACATTCTAATACATCGACTTCCAAGCAGAGTTCTTGTTTTTTTTAGTTAATTCTGAATACATTCTAATACATCGACTTCCAAGCAGAGTTCTTGTTTTTTTTAGTTGTTTTTTTTTTTCTTTTTTTTTTTTCTTAATGGATACATCATTTTCATATCGAGACCACTCTTTATTGTAAATGCCCATCTTATCCTACTTTTTGCAAAGGTTCATCTGTATGTGTGCAGTTCAGATGGATCTGCCTTAGATCTGAGGCCAAAACGTCTAAATCCAGACAAAAAATCTGGTTCCGACCATGGGTGAATTTTGGATGGAAAACAAATTGGGTCCAAAAAATTAGGTTTTTTCCTCTGTATTTTGTAGTGCAACTAGAACTTCAGATTATTTGGTATTATTGTATACCTTTCTATAATACCACCCACTTTAGTGTATCATACATTACCTTGACGCTACAGAACTCGGCAGTGGGCTACTACCTTGGCCATGTAAACACGGTGCCATGGGTTAATGAGTTAAATGATGTCTAGCACTGGGTCAGCATGCTGCAGACATGTAGCATGATGTCCCACCCAGTCATATTATCCTGACAACAGGCTGACCAGTTCTAAAACTAACCTCTTAATGCTGAGTGTCAAGTGAGGCAGCTGCTGGTACCATTTTTATGTCTTTGGTATGACTTGGCCACTGTTGAAACCTGTGACCTCCCGCATCCGAGTGGTCTTTTAGGTATTGAATAGTAGTATGTTAAAATAGTATCATTTAATGATATATTTAAAAATGACACTGTAATTCAAATATTTAAGTTCATGTGCCCAAGAAATGGTAAACATATGGACAGTATAATATATATTTTTATGAATTTCCATGTTTCAGTTTTATGGGAGTAACAGAAGAATTGGCAGACAGAGTCTCACAACAGTCATGATGCTGAATTGTGGGGATTAAATATATTTTCATCAGATGTTTTTAAAGGTTCATTTAAAAGTTTGTTGTTGTTGTTGTTGTGGGGTTTAATGCCATTTTTGAAAAATGGCATTAAACCCCACAACAACAACAACAAAGATATTATATGTTATAAACTATGAACCTTTTTCCATTTAGAAACAAATTTCCTGCTGATAAATATAGATATACCTTATGACTAGATTGTATTATATGATTACTTTCTTTTTAGTCACCAGTTATTCTTAGGCGACCAAAAACTGGAAAATCTTCTAAGAAAGTTGGTAAGTTGAATTTTTATAAATTTGACCTTACAGTATTTAGAACATGCAGTCAGAACTATTTCTTGTCTTTTCACCATTTCATCTAGTCAGTTTTCAGAATTCATTCTTTATTCATCTGAATATTTTTTTGCCTCATACATTAGCATGTTAGTTTCTTTGCCTCATACAGTGGCATACCAGTTTCTTTGCCTCATACAGTGGCATACACTGGTTTCATTACCTCATACATTGGCATACCAGTTTCTTTACCTCATACATTGGCATACCAGTTTCTTTGCTTCATACATTGGCATACACTGGTTTCTTCACCTCGTACATTTGCATGTCAGTTTCTTTGCCTCATACATTGGCCTATATCAGTTTCCTTGCCATGCTAGTTTTTTGCCTCATATAATGGCATACTTCAGTCTGTTTACCTCATATATTGGCATAATACAGTTTCTTTGCCTCTTACATCAGGATATCAGTTTCTTTGCATTGTACATAAGCATATATGAGTTTATTTTCTTTGTACATCAGGACATGTCAGTTTCTTTGCCTCATAGATTGGCATATATTTTGTTTTGAATTCATCATTCCCAGGATATTTTTGGTGTGTTAAATTAGACAGTTGAAAGATGTAAATTGTGCTTTCCTGATTGAATTTCTTTATTGATTGTATTTAGGTTGTATTTAGGTCAAAGTCAGGCACTTGCTTGTATATTAAATGAGGGGTTATTTAAGCAGAATATGGTATGCACATTTAGGTAGATTAATTATATATGTGGAAAGTATATTAATGCAAATATCTTTTCAAAGATTATTGTAAATATTATTTTTTGGAAGCACGACTGTTTCAGGTGATCTAGGAGTAAGAGTTTGTGTTTTAAACATGACACATTGTGTTGTGGCAGGCATCTGAATGCATTGAAGACATCAATCCACCCCTGGTCACCACATCTCTACAGAGAGTGGTTTGTGGATGTGCCAGTCAGCTTGAAAATTTATTCTGCCAATTCACAGCAGGGCTGTAAAGGGTTCATGTTGTTTGACCATACTCCTCAAAATGGGCTGCCTCCCATTTTCCAAAGATGATGCCACTTCAGAGTTGTTTGTAGTTTTGGTGGTAAAGTGCCATCTTGAGAAAACTGTGCTATAGTGACTTGTGTTGGATTTCATCCCTGATAGTTGCAGTGTGATGTTGCACAGGGTCCTTGTGTCATTTTTTCCCCCCAGCTTTCTCTGTATGTGTGGCAAGTTTGTCTGCAAGTTCACACTTATCTTTCCACACAGTCTTCTTGCCATCCTCATTCTTTGTATTGCACTCCTCCCAAAGACACTGTTTATGTGCTCTGGTCTCTGCCTGTACAAATCTCTGCTTGATTTTTCATTGTTCTTTAGTGTTTTTGATTGTATCTTTTGTTAATCATCTCTTGAGCTTCTGTCTTGCTGACTAGATGCCAACTTTAAGACAGAGCTTAATATGTTACAAAGTCTGTCCATCTGTCAGTCCATCTCTTGGTTTCCACGCAGTAACTTTCATTGTCCACCTTCAGCAGTTAAATAACTTTATGGATGGTTTGCATTTGTAATAAGGACAGACCCAATTGATTTCAGACTCAAAAGCTCCAAGGTTAAGGTCACTGTTTCTGAGAGAAAGAAGATGGTTTATGCTTAATAACATAAGTTGTCCACCATTTATATTTACGTAACTTTATGGATAGCTTGTTCTCAGGGTAAGGAAGTACCAACTGATTTCAGAGGCAAGAGGTCTATAATCAAAGTCACTGTCACCAAAGAAGAGAAAGGTTTCTGCACAAGAACTTGAGTTAGTTCTATACCATCTATAGTTAACAAACTTTGTGGATGACTTGCACTTGGAATAAGAAAGAACCCTATTGATTTTGGGCTCAGAAAGGTCAAAGGTCAAGGCCACTTTGCCAGAAAGATGAAAACTGATTTCAGCACAGTAAGGATTTCTCTGTAATATTTGGTTAACAAAATATGTCGATCGCTTTCTCTTGGTGTAAGAAACTTGCTAGATTTTGGAGTCAGAAGTCAAAGGATGAGGTAACTGACTTAAAGAAAAAAAATGGTTTCTGCACAAAGAACGTAGGCCTGGCCCAAACTTTGTGGTTAGCTTGCACTTAGGATTTGAAAGAACTGTATTATATTTGTGTCAAAGGCAAAGGTCAAGGTCACCCTGAAAGAAGAAAAATGATTTCTGTGCACAAATTTACGTTATCTACATAGACGACTATTAATTATAGGGCTGATGTATAATATGCCATTCACATCACTCGTATCTCATCATAATCTTGATAGTGTTTATATCTGGTTTTATGATGTGGATGTTATTCACAGTGTTTAAATACGTATTTTGCCAAAAATATATGGCCATTGTTTTGCAGGTGGTCACCCATGAGAGTGTCTTTCTCTAATAAAATTTATCCATGCACTACAAATTTGGTTATAAATGACAGTTAGTTGCTCATAGTAGAGGTTGCTGAAATTGGGTTTATTGTATTGACAAATTATTGTCCTCCCATACTTTTTATCTCACCTTATCATGTATACTTTGAGTTTATGGCCTTTATACCATCATGAATTGTCTGCCATCCATCAACAATTGCTTGCAAACACTCTACAGGTTACCAGCTTTTGCTCAGATTGTCCATGTAAGCTTATATTATCAAGTAGGGATGAAATGATAATGCCATGTATGAATACAATTCACAATATATATCCTGCGATACCATACATTATCAATATACATCAACTTGATCTTTCCATCTTTAGGTTGTCTCAGAGTGGTAGGTGGTGCACTTTTGTGTGATTACATATTGGTTGTGTTTCCAGTATGAAGATTACAGAGAGACATGGACTTGACATGCATTTATATACCATTCTCATCAATGACAAGTTAACAGAAATACTTTCAAACTTACTGCCTATTAGTTGTCAGTGATTTGAATTCAACCTGTTGGGTCATTTTAGGCCGCCCCATTAGACCAGATGCATGACCACCTTGCCCTTTGTTTTGCATGGCATCTTATTACCCATTTCATGTCTGCTTGAACATCGAAGACATGACAGTGTTATCTTCAGAACTGAAGAATTGCAATTTCCTTGTGCAAGAAAAATCTCTTCTAGAACAAGTTCATGCATGGGAGTGGGGATGTATACCAAAACGTATATCACATTGTACTTCCTATAGAAGCAAAACAGCTGCCATGGCCACATGCACTTGTTTTTGTTAGTGAAGAAGGAAAGCTATTGACAACACCCACTCTCCATCTACAAAAAAAAAAAATGTATGTAAGTGTTGACAGATTCACTTGGTTTGAAATCTGCTCTATCACTGATACAATCATAATTTTAATTATCCCATCCACATATTCATTCACTGACTAAACATATCAGCATAATTATATAAAGACATTCAAAATTAGCTCCCATTTGTAAGTTATAGTACATCAACATATATATAAATTTAGATATTCAAAATTATGACAATATATGACATAAGTAAGTTACAGATTATTTAATAACCATTTTAGTGCCAAAGTTTCTCTCTTGCTTTGCCAATACTTCGTGTGTGACATGTAGGGAATGAGCTGCATTAAGTTTTGATTGGTCAGTATTGTTTATCCTGGACTGGAACAAACAAAAACCACCAATCAGAATTCACTGTAACATATTTTACTGTGTGACACATCGGAAGTGTAGCCATCAAGTTAGACCCAATTAGACAAGATACGATTCAACAGAGTAACATCTCTTAAAAGTGGTTATTAAATGATGACTAATATACTTAATATTTAGGGAACACATTTGGAATGTCTCTTTTATGCTGAACATGCAGCTGGGATAAGGTAATTAGCATGGAATTGGCAAGGTCAAGGGGCAGTATTAACCTTGTTGCCTCGTTAATTTGTAGGAAGTGCGGATGTTGTCAGTAGGTTTATCTTTTCACTAACAAAAATGAGTGCCTGTGCCTCTGATATCTGTCTGAGATAAATTGTCAGTTGAAATGGTAAATGACCATTAATTACTGATGTTTGTTATATAGGTTAAGTATCATTTTGTATTGGTCCTCGATCTCTTGTATCAATGTGTGTATTGATATAGCAAAAAAATAGTTGCATAATGCATTGATATGTCAATTGTTTAACCCCTGTTGACCATAGAAGAATTTGATCATGAGTGACATACATGCATATTAATGAGGTTACCATGCATCTGATTGGCTGAGCTTGTGTAGGCCATATTTCCCACTATATTTTGATCCGATTGGTGTGTCAGTTTATATGATCAAAATCATGGATGAGGTGAACTTGCACTTGCTTTGACTGAGATTGTGAGCACCTTAGAGACCATATTTCTTATAAGACGTTGATCAGATTTGATATTTACCATCAATACTTGCTTATAAGTTGAATCCAACTGCAAACTTCACAGACCCAAATCTGCTGTCACCAAATGTGCTGACAGATCTGGGTCCATGCAGTTTAATAGGAATAATAAGCAAAACTAACAACATAGACCCTGATCTGCAAGCGCATTATGCTAAGACAGTTCAGGATCTTTGTAGTTTGCTGTTTGACTCTACCAATAAGAAAGTATATACAGTAATCTTATGACGACAGGATCTTGGGTGAGTCTGATCAAAGCAAATCCATAAGATGATCTTGCATCTGAATTACAGAGGATGTAAGCGTGATGGAGGCCATTTTTCAGATCAGAGTTTGTTTATATTTTAAATGTGAGTTTGTATCATGAATCTCTCAAATAAGTTGGATTATGAATAACACCCAAGCAAAATAATAAACTAGTCTTCTATCTTATTGTCCAGCTGGTGGACACAAGTGATCCTGATTCTTAACATTTTTCAGATGTGCTCAGATAAGTTTGATTATGACCAAAATTTAACATACAATTTTAAATTCTTGCTGATCAATGTTCCAGTCACAAGTCCTTTAATCTTTGAGGTACTGGAACTTTCTTTGGGGAAAGTGAGGAATGTCTCATTGGTTTCTCTGCTTTGACTGTTATTGAGTTTTGACAAACCCCAAAGAATCCATGCTAACTGATTGCCTCCCCATGCAATGTTAATAAGTTTAAACTTTTGGGTGGGGCTATGAACAGTTTCTAAGTTAGGAATTGTGGCTTAGTCCCCAGTTACAGTTCAAGATCCAGGGTACAGTGCTGGTTGTATAAATGACTTGTCATTTCTGTGCCAAAAGAGTGATTGTGTATATTCAGAGAAGGAATTTGGATTCACAGGTATGTCAGCTAATGAGCTTACCAGGTGAGCAATATCAGGCCCACTTTCACCTCTTGTAAGTTCTACTGGCCGTAAACCACAGGAGCATATGTGGTGACCTTTTGTCCTGCTTCCATCATCATTTTGTGTAAGTTTGTTATTGTTACACTTGTTATTAGGAGCATGGCTGTTGAACTGTACATTTACATTCAGCTCAAGGTCTTGTTGACCCTTGTAAGTGAAAATGACATCCAGTATGGCCATCATGGTAGCCATCTTGAGAATCTTTTTATCATTACTATCTATCAGCACAGGGTTTCAGTAAATATTGTTTTCATTAATCTTCCAGAATGGATCATTATACTGACATTGTTTTTTTTTCTCTCTAAAAGACTTCCTGATCCAACTGTAGGGCCTTCCATTAGATTTAAAGTTGGAGAGTGAGTTGACAAAGTAGACAGGGGGTTTGGCGGACCTTTCTCAACAGGGATGCAGTTTTTTTTAAAGCAACTGGGTGTGAAGTAAAAGTAGCCAGGTAAATCACCTGGCTGATAAGGAAAGTCCTGCAGTTGGTTCTGTATACATGTATGGCTAATCGGACATCAGATATGGTCAGCACAGTGGTCATCTTGAAAATCTTGTCGCTACTCCTTTTGAACATTAGGTCATATCAGTATAACGTTTTCATTAAAAGACTTTATAGTTCTCTGTTGGTATTAAATGAATATGGTGGTCCTAAGACATCAAATATGACCTCCTTGGCAATAACACAGATATGATCATAAATCACACTGTAAAGCACCTTGGAATAACACGGCCCCTGATATAACACAAATATGGTCATAGAACTCATTGTAAAGAGCCTCAGAATAACCCGTGTGTAACTTAGGCATAAATCACTTCCATGTAACACTGTCCATGAAACAACACGGGTATAGTCATGGCTTTCATGGATAACATACTGACGAGAATATATATTTCTATATACGGTACCCCAGTATAAGGAAAGATTAAAAGCATAATCACAACTGCATTAAATGTAAATATTTTTTAGTTGTCAGAAAAATTTGTTTATTAGTATGTTTCAAATAAAAATTGTACAGATCAATGTCTGGACAATTTGGAGAATAGAGAATTCAGAGATGGACATTTCATTGACTGGACAATTTGGAGAGGAGACAGTTCAGATATAAAACATGATTGAATGAATCGATTGTTATGAGAAATATCTGTGGGTTCAATTAAACAACAACATAATTGTGTGTGTGTTTAACAGTTACCAGTACTATTACATTTTTAAAAACTTATATTTAATCCACATTCTATCACTGAATAATAGTAATTGCCATGTAATATCAATGTAATGCACATAATTAGGCGATGTCTTAAAGTCTCCTCAATAAGACATTTTGATGTTCAGCCACATTAACTCAGCAGCACATGAAAAGACGATTGAAATGCAGCAGCACAGTCAAAAACAGACTGTTACATACCAATATAGTATCGTTCATTCTAACAATTATTAAATAAAACCATTCATATCATTTTCATTCATTCTGATTCTGTCATTGGCATACAGTCTGCACATCATTTTCATTCATTCTGATTCTGTCATTGGCATACAGTCTGCACATCATTTTCATTCATTCTGATTCTGTCATTGGCATAGCCTGCACATCATTTTCATTCATTTTATTTGCATTCAATCTGCATTTCATCTGCATTCATTCTACATTTCCTTTTCATTCTTCTTGCATTTTATATGCTTTCAGGTTCCATTTTATTTGCAATGATTCTTCATTTCATTTTCATTCATTTTACATTTTATTTGTATTCCTCATGCATGACACATTTTAGGGTTTGAGGGACAGTTGTACGTGTAACACCTGAGTTTATGGGATGGGATAGTTGAAGTGTGTATGATGCTACATTTGTCATTCTTATCACTATTTCCTGTCTGCAGTATTTAACTGTTGATAATTACTACAGTTACTGCCAGAAGGTTAGCATTATTTATAAAAAAATACATGTAGTTTTAAAAAATACAATTTTCATCCTTCTAATACATTTTTTAAAAGCAAGATTTCTCTTGTACTTATTCTTATTTTGAGAATTCTGTAATGGATGATGAATATTTCCAAAGCCTATATACATCAACTGTTTGTTGCATCACGGAATTTATCTGCAATTGTTTATGTCACCTTCAGTTATGCCAAAATGTATAAATGTGTTCCATAACACTGTTATTAGAATATCAGGATGGTATGACTTCTCTTTAAGTCAATCCTCTGTGAATGCAGAGGTGTTAATGATGGTTTACAATGGCAAACAGCACAACAATCAGGAATACACGCACGCATGCACGCACGCACACGCACACACACACACACACACACACACTATAAGGCGATAATTGGGGTCCAAACTATTGCAGGGTTTTACAGTATTTTACTTTTTTTCAGATAACTCATTGGCATATATATGTGTATTCATGTCTAATGTATATGATGAATAGGGTATCGACACCGTTTACTACTGAGCCATCTTGGCATGCAGTTCATCTATAATGCATGTAATTCCATTGAAAATTGCACACAGATTTACAATATTTAATAATTTGTCCCAGATTATTGTGTCTAATATACAGCATGAACAGAATATTAATCCCGTTTACTTGCCGTCTGATATCGTACCATTGGGGCTTGCAGTTGATCCATTTTACATGTAATTCCATTACAAAAATTGCATACATATTTCAACTATTCAATTATTTTGTCACGATTGGTCTAAAGTGCTCTCCGTTACGGATCACTGCCATCTCACCTCTATCTGCGTTGGTTCGAGTCTCGAATTCAGCCAACGTGGGTATGTGAGAAAGCATGCCAGTAACTTGTCGTGGGTCTGTGGTTCTTTCTGGGGTTTTCCCGGGTTCTTCCTCCACCATTAATACTGGCCGCCATGTATAGCCTATCGTGTGGTGAAAAATGGCGTTAAACCCCACAACAACAACAACAACAACAGATCGTTACTTATCTGAATTCAGTGGGAAAAATTAACAGCAAAATTAAGTTAAGAATGATGAAGCACATGTACGGTTGATTACGTTCCAGGGTCTATGAACAGTGTCTGTACAAATTTCATACTGCTGAGATTTTCTCTTATGCGTTTCCATGTACATTTCTCCATTGCAAATTTCCAATAATTGATGCTTGTATGCCTATTGTTTTGAACTTCTACAGCAAGAATAATTAACAGTGAACACATGATCTCAGTGTGCATATAACTTTTATTTCAGATTTTGCGAATATCAAAAGAAACGTGTGAATACTACTTTACTAATCATTGTGCATAGTGCAGAGAACAACTTGCATTTTGAAACTTGCTTTTCCATAAGGGTAAAATATTTTCATAAAAAATAAGAAATTAATAACGAGTTCATAAATAGACACCATACACATGTAAGACCAGAGAACTAAGTGCACTAGGCCTGCAATGGTCACAAGTCACTTTTATAAAAAAATTTAAGCTAAACGCATGTACGTTTTAATACCCTTTCAATTTCACGCTAATAAAGCGGACATTATTTACTGGTCAACTGATTGCGTCTAATAACACCACCAAGCCCAGCAAACATGTTGGCTGCTTTTGTTTTTTGATGTTTATTAAACTGTGAGAATCTGTTATCAACCACCCCATTGTCTGCTGCTTGGTTGTGTATGCAGTTAAGAAGACACACATGTCAGCTATTGTTTGAGCAACAATTGTATACAGAATTAATTGAAGAAAATCACAAAGACAACTTACTTGCCTTACTCATGGATCAGTAGTAAGTAACATTGCCAATAATGTTTATTTTGACATAACACTTCCAATAATGTTTATTTTGACATAACACTTCAAGAACCCGGTGAAATTGTTAAATTTCAGAAGCAATGCCACAATTGTATTATATTACAATTCATACGTGAACTCTTCCCAAAAATGATAATATAAGTTGAATACACTATTTCTTGTACTTAACAAAAAAAAAAATTTCCAGGTATGAGAAAAATACATGTACATGTATTTACAATTTCAGGAACCACTGCACGATCGTATTATATTTGAATTCATATGTGATTCATATCTCTTCCCCAAAATGATAATACATATTTTATACACTATTTCACGTACTTGGACCCAAAAATATTTTTTCATGTGTGAATGAATATACAAAATTTCAGGAGTCACGGCATGATCGCGTTATATCCTAATTCACATATGGTGGGATTGCACTATATATATATATATATATATATATATATATATATATATATATATGTATATGTATATGTATGTATGTATGTATGTGTATATATATATATATATATCTATATATATATATATGCAAGCTCAGGCTAAAAGTCCCAACATTTGAACGGTCCATAACTTAAAGTAGAATAAAGCTAGAAACAGAAGTTTCAGATTTTTAGCCTAACTGGTCATAAAAAAGAAAATCTTATTGTATGGTCTGTCATCCTTTGTTCATTGTCCATCTTTGATGTATGTCATCTTTATCACTTTTGCTGCCTGAACTACTTGTTGTATTGCCATGAAACTTTACACACTCATTTACCCCATGGTCTAGTCCTAAATAAAAATGGTGCTACTTGGACATTGAATATGGCTGCCACATTGGCCATCTTGAAAATCTTGTTATTGCTGCTTCTCCTGAATGATGGTCATATCAGTATGGGGCTTTTCACAAATGACTTAGTATGATCTGTTATTTAATTTGGCCACCATAGAAGATATCTTGAAAATTATTTCTTGGCTTCTCCTCCTGAATGGATAGTCATGAAGTTTTGCTCTGAAGACTTATGATGTCTAGTTGGGCCTAAATGAAAATGGTGCCAGTCTGGTGTCTAATATGGCCACCACATTGGCCATAGTGAAAATATTCTTACTGCTGCTTCTTCTGAATGGATTGTCACATCAACATTGGGTTTTCACTAAAAGACTTTATAACATCTAGTTGGTCATAAATGAAAATGGAGCCAATCTGATATCCAATATGGTCACTAGCGCAGCCATCTTGAAGATCTAGATATAGCTACTAATTAAAATAAAGTCATATTGACCAAAATATTTCTTATGGGATCTGGTTAGTCCTAAATGAAAATGGTGCTGATCTGACTTCCAGTATGGTTGCCACAATGGTCATCATACAAATTTAATTATATCTACTTCTAAATATGATAGATGGCTGGTTGTTTTGACATTGTGCTTTCACCAAAAAACTTATTATACCTAGTTAGTTCTAAATATAATTGTTTGAATCTGATATTCAGCAGGATATTCTTCTTGAAAATATTGTCATTGTTCCTGCTAATAAATGAAACATCATCTCATCATAGGATTTTCACCAGAAAACTTCTTATAACATCTTCTTGGTCCTAAATAAAAATGGTACTTACCTGAAGTCTAACATGATGGCCATATTGAAAATCATGTTATTGCTGACAACAGAGATTTTCATCAGGAGATTTCTTATGGTCACTAATTGGTCGGTCCTAAATAGATGTAAACTGACCATCAATATGGCCACATTGGTGGCCATCTTTAAAATATGATCTCTATTCATCATTGTAAATGACTATATCAACATGGTCTTTTCAAAAGTAGACTTCTTATTACATCTAATTGGTCAAAAATAAAAATGGTTTCTTTATCGTACATCCAATATGGCCTCTATAAAAACTGTCTTGAAGATTTTTGCTGTTACTACTATCCCAGAATGGATAGTGATATTAATATATGGCTTAAGTGCTAGACATCACTATAAACTGTCATAGCGATACGACTGATTTTTTTTAAAAAGCTACTTTAAAAATCCAAATCACACACACACACACACACACACTCATATGAACAAATTCTATTTTGTTCTTTCCATGTATGTACAACAATACCAGTACATGCATTTTTAAGAAATGGGGGCAAAGTGAATTTCACAGTGAAAACTAACAATATATGTTAACTCAGTGATGGAACAAGATTGATAAGAGGAAGAAGGAAATAAGATTGATCCCAATCTTAGCCCCAACTGACCCTCCTCCCAGTTCTTCATGTACATAAAACATTTTAGATCCAAATCTGTATCCATTGTCCCTATGAAATGACCTGTGTCTCTTGTAGCTATAGTGTATAGAAAACAATATTTGTAAAATGCATTGTTAAACAAACACCTCAACCTGGGGAAGGAGAAATGGGCCTCTCAACACAGATGGTTTGTTATTACAGGTTTTCTTAAAATATTGCTGAGGGAACTTACAAAGTGCAGCTGTTTAAGACATGGTTGTTTGATACAGGTGACCCTTGAGGATTATGCTTAATTGCATCAAGGAATCATGGTTATAGTTTCAGTATGCTGTATCTTATTCTCCGGCATTCCAATGGTCAGAAACTTCTTTTCTTGTTCATGTATTAGATCCTTCTATTGTTTTTGTAAACATTTGAGCATCAGGATACATATGTGTTTTTTCCTTTTTCTTCCTATGAATCATATTATTTCAAGCATTGTCATGAGGAAGTTTAATCTGAAGGCGCTAAAACATTAGACTTTCTGATGAACTAATAGTGCCATATTTTGCCATTATCCAGCAACCTTTTTTCATATTTCTCAATGACTGGACTTTTATGAAAAAGGGACTTTCTTGGACATCTCTGCTACAGATGTGTACACATTACTGGAACTGAAGCCAAATTGTTACTGGATCACATTCATTTGTTTCCTAATCAATTTCTACTTGAAAATTCTACCCTAAATTTGAAGTTTGTGTGCAAACCAGAAGAAAATAATAATTACCAAATACTCAAGTTTCATGCAAGTTTGATCGACATCACTTGGTCGAGGAAAATTATGGAACTTTAAACATAAAATCATTGTTGCAGGTTGATTTTCCTTCAATATTGCCGAACTACAATTGTTTCTTGAATATTGTATTTAAGTTAATGTGTGACATTTCACCATTCAGTGGACTTTTTGCACAGTCTTCACAGGAAATTTGAAATGCCTCTAGGTAAACAATTTAATGTCTGCAAGCAAATATAAAATTTTGACTTCATGATTCAATACTGAAAATGTATTTTTAACATAAGATATTTTGTGCACATGCATGCATAGACTTAAAATATACTGAGGGGAATTCCAATGTTCTCAGTGAGATAATAACTGTAATAACCACTACTCTCCAAATAGAAATATCATGGCCCATCATCTCTTATTCACATTCATTGCCCAGTCATAATACCTCAGGAGAACTACTACTACCTTCCAAATCCAGCTCTTCCAGGCTAAAACATTTTAGCTAAAAAGCTAAAAGTTATCTGCCCACCTAGGGGGCAGTTAGGTTACAATGATCTCCCCTGGATACAGGGATTGGAACCAGATCCCATGAATACTTCAGGTGGCGCTATACAGTTTCGCATTTTGCATAGGGTTAGGATTTTAAAGAAAAAGAATGTCCCCGGCTTTCCTCACTGGTTATACTGGCTATTTAAAAAAGACCTTGTATATCTTAGGTATAATGCAAAGAACCTTTAATTCCCTTTATTTTGGTGTATGATTGATGGGTGTACTATGGGTTATAGAGTATACAGCTTGGCCTTACTTCAAATGTGTACCTTTCAAAAAAGTGCTAGCTCTACTTGGTCATTTTCACTTCCTGAACTTCAGAGGTCAATTGTATAAAAAAGAGCCGATAACTTTTTTTACATTTTATATATTTGGTAATTCATTCATTGCACTTTCAGAAGCTGGTATTGTCTAGTCTGGCAAAATTCATTTGCCCTATTTTAATAGCTGCTATGTATAGTGTACTTTAGACTAATTGAGACTGATTTTTTAACACAAAGGAGCAGTCATTTTAGTTAGCAGTGTGCTTAAATCATGTAAAATTTCCAAAAGTACAATATCCAAAAGAAATATCATCCACATTACATTAATGTAGCATAGAGGTATGCAAACATTCCCTCCACTGTGCATGTTTTAAATGCGAACTACTTCACCTTACATACGTCACTCTCTCAAAAGTACATATTATCTGGTGAGCGCCACCATAAAGAAGATGTAGGTATTATTTTTTTATGATTTAATTATGTTTATATGGCTGAAACATTTAAGTCGCAAGCATCAAAACAATCCTTATGAATAATTCTCCTGCCTTTTTCCGCACAGAACAGTATTTATGAGTGTCAGAGTCTCTAACAAGTCCAGCCTACCCCCCCCCATGATAAAAGTGAGCTATTTTAAGAATGCACATTACATTTTGTAAACATAGCAACCAATGTTATGCTGAATGACAGGAACATGAAACTAGCCAGAATTATTTCTGAGATATCAACAATGAATTTTACAATTAGAAAAGGGAGGTAACTCATCAGCTTCATAAAGGTCAAAGGTCAAAGTGTAACATATTTGCCTATTGTTTAATATGGAAGAAGTGAATTCACTTTCTCTTCATTTATTTTTTTTTATTTCATTGCAAATAAATGAAAAGAAACATTTTCATCATATATTTCTGTCACTTATTGCAACAGTTTTAAATTTAAGTTGACTCTATTCCCATATTCTAAGTCTTCTAATTTCCCCATAATTAAGGTCACTACTCACACAAACATACCTCATGGCAAATTATGTAAGCAAGAGAAAAATGATCATAATTAGCTTATTTTCATGCTTAAATGCAATATGAATGTACCATTTTATTCAGAACATCATACATAATTATATGAAAATAAAACAAAATAATTGCAAACATTTTTTTATTTTCTTTAAGGTGGCGCTATACAGTTTCGCATTTTGCATAGGGTTAGGATTTTAAAGAAAAAGAATGTCCCCGGCTTTCCTCACTGGTTATACTGGCTATTTAAAAAAGACCTTGTATATCTTAGGTATAATGCAAAGAACCTTTAATTCCCTTTATTTTGGTGTATGATTGATGGGTGTACTATGGGTTATAGAGTATACAGCTTGGCCTTACTTCAAATGTGCACCTTTCAAAAAAGTGCTAGCTCTACTTGGTCATTTTCACTTCCTGAACTTCAGAGGTCAATTGTATAAAAAAGAGCCGATAACTTTTTTTACATTTTATATATTTGGTAATTCATTCATTGCACTTTCAGAAGCTGGTATTGTCTAGTCTGGCAAAATTCATTTGCCCTATTTTAATAGCTGCTATGTATAGTGTACTTTAGACTAATTGAGACTGATTTTTTAACACAAAGGAGCAGTCATTTTAGTTAGCAGTGTGCTTAAATCATGTAAAATTTCCAAAAGTACAATATCCAAAAGAAATATCATCCACATTACATTAATGTAGCATAGAGGTATGCAAACATTCCCTCCACTGTGCATGTTTTAAATGCGAACTACTTCACCTTACATACGTCACTCTCTCAAAAGTACATATTATCTGGTGAGTGTCACCTCAGTTACTAGTACTACTTATGCTGGTGCCGAGTAACATGCTTTTTATATATAGGCAGACATGCCTTGCTATCCACATACAAGTATTTTGGAAGTTTTCTACAGTAAAGCAAGTTGTCATCATTCTCTTCCAAAGGAACTATACACCAAAAGGAAATTTCGAACTTTTCTGTTCATTCTTTCTTCAGTTACAGAGTTTCAGGCTTTTCAGTGTCATCACCTTGCCATCCAGACACTCTTAGGTGTCCTAGGTACATACCTGCAGTTATTTTCCTGTATAGTTTCTGCCATGGTTCAATGCATACTCATAAGTCTTCTCTATGTAGTTTAGTCGGTGTCCAGTTCATTGTTACTGTAATGGAAGCTTTGGTTATTTTATTTGTATAGGCAGCCATTTTGCTTTGCACCAAATGTATTCTTAAAAGTAGTATAATAATGTACTTTTATGAGCTTTTACTGTGTTCAGTACATTGAAATATGATACTAATCATGCAAAACAGAGGTCAAAATCTGTACATACCCACATTAGCCGAATCCGAGATTTGAACCCACGCAGACAGAGGTGAGATGGCAGTGATTTGTAACGGAGAGCGCTTTAGACCATTCGGCCACCTGGGGCCCCTCAAAATCTGTATTTCATAGCTCTTTTTATTAAATAATAAAGCATCCTTTGATTGTTTTATTCACTTTTGTACCATGATCTGTAAATATTCCCCAGTAAGTTGTTTTGTGGAACCGGAGTCGGTGTGAATTATTATTGAGCACATGTGACCTATTCAGCCAATCTGAATTCATAATAATTTTGAAAAGGTAATGATGCCAAAGATTTGTTAATCAGTAAGAGTAAATAAACCTTTTAATTTAACTGTTCCAGCATTTGACTTCTTGTGCTCAAAGTTGTGATTATAGTATGTGACCTATTCATCCCAACTTTTTTGTAACACCCAACAACATTGATATGACAGAATGTGGTCCCTATTGGTCACAGGAAACCAATTTGGATCATAAGAGATGAATGGGTCACTCATGGTAGTCCATTGATTGAAATAAGACGTGTTAAATTTTCATGAAAGTTGGATGAAAAACATTGAAGTTATAAAGAGTTAAATTGTAATTGGTATATAATAAAATAAAATAGACAAACAGTCATACATATAATTATATTGTTATAAAGGATATACAATATATCAATTTAAATTATATAATTTTATATAGTGCATTAGCATTAAGTCCATTAGGATAACAGAGTATCTAACTTATGAATCCAGTAAGTTTCTTTTATGAGTCTATTCATGTCACCATGCACAATATATATTGGCATGAAAGAAAAATCAAGTAGAGAGTGATTATTGGTGTTAAAGTGTCTTGAAATATTAGAGGAAAACTGAGGATCTCTATAATTTTTTATTTGAAAATGATGATTATTCATTATCTTAGAAACTTGTTGTAGTGTTTGTCCAACATATTGCATGCTACATTTTTTACAGGTTATTAAATAAATCACATCAGTTGATATGCATTTGATAATTGGTATATAGAAAATCCTATATGCCTAACTTTAAATTTGTATGTGTTATATAGGAAGTTCTATTTGACCTAATTGGTTGGACAACCTCATGTACATTACAAGATAATGTAACAGTTCACATCTAGCTGGTGATCATGATAGGTTATTGGTTCAGTGATATCTCAGTTATGTGATATTTGATAGATGCCATCCATGGCCAGTATCAAACAGGAAAACCTATGTCTTCATATAGTATAACTGTCATATTAACAATTGATTAATTTTAAGTACCGTATTTACCGTATATGTTAGGACACCATATTTATTGGGACACCTTATATTAATTTTAAAATAATTTTTTGTGCACTATTTTGTTCTGGGACACAATTTTTTTCAAGTTGTAAGTTGTGGGACGCCTTTTAAATCATTTAAAAATTACATGTCAGAAAATGCATTGCAACTGAAATTTTATTTTTAAAAATATAAAACTTTGTACTTGAGATAAAAATCTTTAATTCACTGCAGCAGCTTCTCATCAACATAACTCTTCTCCTGCACATATGATCCATTCTTTCAGTGCAATAATATTTTTTCTAGCTTTCTCATACCATGAAAATTCGTTAGAGGCAACACATCACCTGAAGCAGAAACTGCAAGCCTAAAGTCAGATTTTTTCAAATCTGCACCAGTCTAATTCTCACACTTTTGACCTGTTATTGTCAGTCTGTACAAGAATGCGATCAAAGGACACTTGAATTCCATTCATGTTAATGATCATATTGTCTGCAAAGTCATTTGCTTCTCTTCTGACCTTCACAAATTCATCACATGATTTTATTTTCTCCAGATCTTCTGGGTGATGCTGGGTCATTTATGTCTGTGCACTAAGCACTATATTGAGTAAATTTAAAAGTTGTTCCACTGTTTCAATTTAATTTCAAAATTACCATGAATACCGGTGAAAAGGAACCAAAGTTAGCTTCATATCTCTGCTGTCTTTGTATATTTAAATTTAAAAAAATCAGCACACTTGAAAGAATCCAAAGTCAGCTTCCAAGGTCAACTTGCTTTGCAATAAAATAATCTATCTATTGATATCCTTTATAAAAAAAAGTGCTTCAGAGTATCCAAAGTCGGCTTCTGAGGTCGGCTTGCTTTGCAATAAAATAACCTTTGTATTGATGTCTTTTTTTTAAAAAAAGTAACCAAAGTCAGCTTATGAGGTCAGCTTGCGTTGTAATAAAAATAGCCTTTGTCTTTGCTGTCCTGTCGGTAAGTTCAGAGAAGGAGCTTACTGCTTGCTACCAGTTTTGTTTATTCACCACCAAGGCTTCTCTCTGCTTGGCATCTGTAGTTATAATTAATACAAAGGAGCATTGATGTCCGCAGGTAAATATTAATGAAACTTGTATAACCCATGCTGGTGAAAAGAATATCACTTGCACTCAAGTGAATGTTTTTTCAAATAATGATTTTTATTTGTGACATATTGACATACAGTACACCTGGATATAATTCATTCTTGGTTATTTTGCACCTAACACGTGTCATGTGTGAACAGTAGCTGTCTTCAATATATCGGTCTATTATTTCCCTATTGTTTGCTGTTTTGTTGGATCCAGTTTTCAGTTAGATAAATATATTCAAACCTTTGAGCACAGTTTGTTTCTCAATGTTTGTGACAATGTGTTCATGACAATGAACAATGTGGCGTGTGTTATCTGATGTAAGCAATACACACTACAGTATGGAAGCCTATGGTACATATACAGATCTCATGGTGATATTATATTCTATAATGCTCATGTTGAAAAAAGAGAATAAATGATTAAAATGTTAGTTTCTTTTCTTTATTATCAAATAAGCTTTTTGTTTTTCTATTCTATTGCAGCGTACATGGGTGGGGGAGCACAAATGCAATACAAGTTTATTTTGTTTCTTAAGTCTTGGGACTTATGACCTAGGTGGGAAAACAAAGTTTTACCATAAGTTCTGGGACAGGAAGAAAAAAAATTATTTTATCCTTTCCAGTATATACAATAAATTTAGTACTGTTGTCAAGATGCATGGAGTAATGACTTGCATTTGATTCATGTATTCTTAGATTACATGTACTTGACATTGTGTCATAACATTGTCTAATTTTGTTATTTCTCTGGCTGTCATTGTTCTTTTTCTTGCTTTGTTTTGATTCATTCATTGTACACATGCATGCACAATTAGAGGCCATACATATGCTCTCTCTATAAGTTAGACCTACTCTAAACAGCTGCCTCATAAGACAGCCTTCATAAAACACATTATTCAAGACACATTCCATGTAAGATAACCTCATTATAACATTCACTTCTCTATTACAGCCAGTTTTAACCAATTTCAAAAGTGGCTGTCTTGTACAGGTTTCATTGTAATATACACTTTTTGAAAAAGCTGGAAAATTATGAATTTTGTTAAATGTTACTGAGAAGTATCAGAATAAGTATTATATCAAAAACCTATCCTTCATTGAACATTTGGGAAAATGTATTAGTAATTATACATATTACAAATCTTTCTCTAAGTCAGATTGTACTTAACTTCTGACAGTTATATCTTATGGGAATTCATTTTGTGTACCCATACCTCTTCTGAGACATAATTGTTGTATGGGAATCCTTATGCCTCGCTGACCATCCAGATATCTGCATGTGTACGGCACACTGTCCAGTTTGTGCAGCTGGTCCCACAGTTCTTAATGCATTGCTATGGAACTTTGCAGATATTATGGTCATCATGTGATGGTGCACAGATTGACATGTGATGATGCACATTTATTCAGGCACTTTTCGTTAGAGTTATTGCCCTTTCTGTCTTGCATCTGAATGCATTGTATGGCAAAATCTTGTGAACACAAATAGTCTCAGTTTTCAGTGGATTACCATGAAATAATAAATGGTATGGTCATTCTCTTAATATGCGCATTTCGAAAATAATTTTGCCACCACAATTATTATTTAATCTATTGCCCTTGTCATATACAGTATATAATAGAATCTGGTGATTGCTACTGTTGTCTTAAGATCCACAATCACTTGGAAACTTTCTATATATTACAGTTACTATATGAAGATGCACATTTCAACAAATCAATGTTTCTTCAGTTTTTTCAGAGTTTTGCATGTACATCTGGTTGTAGTGTATGAAAGTCTTGTACATTCAACAAGTTTCAAAAATTAAATTTGATTGAAATGAAACCGGGAAGTGATGCAGTCAACATCTGAAGATGTGCATTTCAACAAATCACTGCGGTTTTTGTGATTCTTGTTATAGTTATTGCATATATTTTTCCTGAAGCCTGATGTAGCATGTGACAGAATCTTGTGAGTGTAACCAGTCTCAAAGTTGTCATTGATTGCTATGAAACTTTGTACATGTTATGGTCAACATCTGAAGACTTCATTATTGATAAAGTCATGCTGTCACTGTTTTTTTTTTGGAGTTACTGTTCTTTTTTTTCCCTACAGCTGCATGAAATGTAAAATAAAATTTTGTCTTGTAGTTTTTAGCTCACCTGGCCACCTCATCTTGCCACTTTACACTGGAGGCCATGTTTCGGATCCAGTTTTGATCAAACTTGTGATGTATGCTAGTTCAGATGGGATCAGTGATGAACGAGAGCCATGCATATCAATGTGATAATACTGTATCTGATTGGCTGAGCTTGTTACTGCTCAGGAAGCCATGTGTCTGATCCTCTTTTGATCACACTTGAAATATTGGCTTATATCAGAACTCAGACCGGTTTGATACTAAGCAAACTCCACTCATATTAAGGATGTAATGTTCCGTCTGATAAGGTGAGCTCATTAACACTTTGGAGGCCGAATTTGTGATCTGATTTTGATCAAACTTTGAATGTTTGCTCTTTTGATCAGGATCTTAGACTTTTTTAATGATGAGCATGATCAATGCATAGAGAGTGTGTGTGTGTATGCATGTGCGTGTGTGTGTGTGATTTGGATTTTTAATGTAGCTTTAACAATTTTTCAGTCATATCGCTATGATGTCTGCATTGTGGCAGTTTATAGTGATGTCTAGCACTGGGGCAACATGTGGCAGACATGTAGCATGATGCCCCACATAGTCACATTATCCTGACACCAGGTCGCCCTGTCCTAACACTAACCTCTTAATTCTGAGTACCAAGCGAGGCAGCTGTTAGTACTATTTTTGTAAGTCTTTGGTATGACTCAGCTGGGGATCGAACCCATGACCTCCCGTATCCGAGGCGGATGCTCTAACCATTATGCCACCAGAGTGGTCCTTATGCATAGAAATGAGATGATCAGGCATCTGAGTGACTTAGTTTCTTGCCACTCTTAAAGCCATTATTTTTTATCTGTTTTTATTGTCATCAAAGGTCTTTGATGACTTTGATTATGAGGAAGAGGCTTTGCATATTAAATATGCTTTCATCTTTAGAAAGAATTTTTATCATGATATATTAAAATTGGTAAAATCAATATATGATGTTAAGTTTGGGAGATAGTTTACATATGTTATGTTCTTACACTTCTATATAAGTCTGTTTAGTGAAATGGTCAGCTATTACATTAAATAAGCCAGCTGAGTGATATTAGGCCCTCTTGGTCCTGTTGTTTATATACGACTGTGAAATCTGGCACACTTTATGGTCATCATCTAATGATTTGCTCATTGATAAATCATTGTTCTTCTGCAGTTCTGTAAGTGTTATTGTTCTTTTTTACTTATGGCTGGATGCAGTATATTACAGAATTTTGTGAATACAAATATTCTCAGTTTTCACTGAATGGATATGAAACTGCGCATATGGTATCGTGGTGATGTCCAGTGGATAATGCGAGTTCATAAGTCATTGTACTCTAATTCAGGAAGAACTTTGTACTTGTTACTTTACATTATTCACAGTCATTGGAAATGGGTGAAATGTGGGAGAGGTAAGGGTAAACTTATCTGAGAAAATTGCTCACTATTCCTCAGTTCAAAATTTTATTGTCAGTATTTTTAATGGCCTCCACATAATCACTCATTTTATATTGAAGAAAGTATTGTTCACTAGAGACTAATTGCCTATTTGACTTCTTTGTTCTATTGATACATATTTATAAAATTGCCATCATTAATAACTCTGTTGTCAATATGTGTATCTCTTTTTTCAGATCGTCGAATTTCCTGCAAAGACCTGGGTAAAGGAGACTGTGAAGGTTGGCTGCTTAAGCACAGAGATAAGGGAGGGGGTCGTCTGTCCAAAAAATGGAAAAAGAGATGGTTTGTCCTAAAAAACTATGACCTATTCTACTATAAGCAACAGGAGGTAACTCAACAAGAAGCTTTATTTTCTGAACACCATTACACAACCGCTTGAATTTTTAGTTGATCTAGCCTTAAGGCTCTGTGACCTTATGACCTATCACTCTGTCTGTCATGTGTCTTATGCTGTGTCTTGTTTGTGGTGCATACATCAACATTTGTGATTTTAAACTTCTTTTAAAAACAACTGGACCACTTTTGAACAATGTGGCAGAGGTTATTGTGACAAAAGAGATTTTAAATTTGTACAAGTGACAATGAGCAGCCATTAAATTTGGCTGCCATTACTAAATAGAGTAAAAATCCATTAAACAGATTCTTCTCAAAACCTGAAAAACATTTGATTAAATTTCTCAAAAAGCATCTGGAATGAAGAGCTTTCAATTTTGCACAAACGATTCTAATCCACCTTCAAATATGACCACTGATAATAAAAATAGAAAAGTGGCTTTTACAAAAAGTAGAAAAATCTGTCAATTACTTTTTACTCCAAAACTATTGAATATAATTTTACCAAACCTGAATGGAAGAATCCTTGAAGAAAGGCCTCTTTAAGGTTTTACAAATGATGCTGATCTCAGTCAGATATGGCTGGTATTGCTAAAAATTGCAAAACCTTTAAATGACTGCTCAAAGCTTACCAGAATTTGACCAAATTTGACAGAAAGTATTGTGGATGAAAGGCATTCAGGTTTGACAGATGATTCTGATTTACAATAAAGTACATTCACCATTACTAAAAACAGAAGAGAAAAAAAAATGTATGGTAAAGAAAGGGAAGTAACCTATGATGACAATTATTGGGAAACACAGGTTTGGTGATACACTGAATTCTCTCCCTTGCAGAACGTTTGACACCAGATTAAACACATAATATTAGAATACAGGATTTATAAATTTCATTAAAACTATTTATTTAAATTAGTAAAATAATATACCTTAGTGATTAAAGTAAACTTGTAATTTGAAGATGAAGAAAATGTAAACTAAAAATATAGCAAATGGTTACTTGGTAGTATCATAAAGTAAATGAAATAACTTCTGTGTTAAATTAGCTTGAAAAGCAATGAAGTACATGCAGTATGGGGAACAAATTTACTGTAATGTGTTGTTTGGCCATCTTTTGGATCAATTTGCTGTGTAGTACCTGTTAGGCAAAATATCTTAAAAGTAGGCTGTACCCAACCAAAGCAGGTATTGTTTGCACCTTTTTGATGCACACCAATAACAATTGGCAGAACATCTCATTTGTATTGCCTGTCAGAAATTAGTCAAGGAAAGCAATGAAATACCTAAGAATGCTATTGTCTTATTAAAATGTCTGAAATATTTTCGTTTTTATGTTATTACATGATGATTGTGTATACATGACCATATGGCATTTCATATATTAACAGGATTCCCATGCTTCTGGAAATCGGGAAAAAGTTGGGAGAAATGAGAATTTTTTCCCGACCACGAAAAGTCCTTGAATTTTGCAAATATTGACAAAAGTCAGGAAAAATCTGAAAATTTTCCTCTACAACTTGACACCCGAAACAATTATGTAATTGAGTCATAACTGAACTGATCATGAGTTAAATTTTTTGAGTTCTAACCAGAATATTAGGAGGTTGTAGTATGGATCATTTGGGTGCTTGCCATAAATATATTTGTTGAGATGATCCAAATGCTCAGTGGATTAGGATTCGTCTGGTAGACTTTTTGTTCAGACACAGTTCGATATCCGTATCTCTTTTTATATGAAAGGTACGAAAACCAGTCTCGCGTCACAAGGGGAGAACATGGTGGCGTTAAAGCATAGCCACTTAGTGGATGGGCAAGCAAACTTAAGCGTTGTTAAATCGAGTTATACCTGTATAAAATCTATATGAAAATTATTTCTTTTCTCAGAAATTGCGAGTATTAAATTTTTTATGTCTTTTGTCTGTTGAAAGACGATAAAACTAATGCATTGATAAAATTTGAGTTGGTACTAGTGATTTTGATTGCTAATCACATGAGCACATCGAATCTCACAACCATCATTTTCAAATATTGTAGAAAAACGAAGCAGTGAACCAGACTACTCTGTTTGATGAATCAGATTGGCAAAGTTTCTTGTAGTTGTTCTCGAAATAAATATGTTGAGAATTATATATTCTTTCTGGTTTTTACAAAAGATATCAGACTTTCATTTAGTATAACTGAAATTTTGTACAGCAACATTAAAAAGAAGTCTGTTGTTGATATCACATGGCTATTGGGCTTCTGATGTCATTTTGTTTTTATAGCTGTGATGTCATGTGACTATTAAAACAAATGGAGAGTACTGTGTCAGGTTTCATCTATGCCAAGTTTCATCTAGTCTGTTAGCGGATGAAAGAAATAACGAATATTATGTTTACCATATTTTAGAAAATAAATAATTTTGCTATCCATTTCATGCTGGTATAAATCGATTTAACATAGTTTATATTTGCTAGGCCCACTGGTAATCTATCTTACGGTAATGGCAGATTCCATTATTTTTAATATATAATTGCTCTGAACCCACACTCCATTCTAAATGTCCAAATGTAAAAAATGGGGTTGGAATATTTGGAGGAAATCTGCATTAGAAAAATTATGAATCTCTGAGCTGAACTTTGGTGCAGAACTATTACACAGTGACATGTAGCTTGAAGCATTGGTTTCAGATCTTAAATAGAATGCAGGATAAATGGGAAATTGTCGTCCTTTTTGTTATATATTAAGCAACAATAAGAGCCCATGTATCAGTTCTGGTTTTGGGACTGGTTTACTGAACTACAAGAAGACAAGTTGATTTTACAGAATATTTAGTCCTTGTATATACAATGATATATAATTTTAAAGGTCTTTTGTCAAAATTTAAATCAATCGTTTTACAAATATCTTTAAATGATGGAATTTGCAACCAAATCATCTTAAGGATTGAAAACACTTGTTTGAGATTTTATTGACACAGATTAAAATTCAGGGTTAAACTTTTTCGTTACAAGATAAGATTCTAATATTTTGCATTTATTGTTTTTTTTCCCCATACTGTGATAGGAAATGTTTACTTTGTATAACATGCACATATATTGCTCTAGAATTCTTTAGAATTAAAGGTTTGAAAGGAAACAAATTAATGCATGTCAGCAAAGTAAAGTTAGAATTTGTATTCAGTACATTGAAATGGCTTTGAAAGCCAGTATATAGGAATATAGTCAGATTTGTTTTGTGTGACTCATTTTGTGGTCTTGTACATGATCATCTTTTCTGACATATATGTTTTTGAGAGTCTTGAAAGAGAAACATCTTCGGATTTGGAAAATGCATATTTTATAATCCAAAACCTACTTTAATTCCATGCAGTAATGATCATATGTTAACCTTGACAAAATTAGTTTCATCCTGGAAAAAATATGGAAAAGACCTTGAAATTTTTATTTAGAAAAGCGTGGGAACCATATATTAAACAACATTAATCACAAATTATTGTAAATGTATATTTTGCATTGTTTTTTTTTAATAAATGAAAAACAGTAATCCAGTACACATATGTCTCGAAGCACTTCCAAATTTAATTATTGTAATTTATCCAGATACCCAAACACTCCAATTTTCCTCAATTCAGTGCTGTATATTTTCTTTCCATAAATGAAAGAATTTAAGAAAAACAAGATGGATGGAATAAATTCCAGATTTTCTTAATTTTGTAACCAAATTGCTTCTTTCAAAGTATTTTAACATCATGCTGATTAAAACATTTAGTATTTCAACAATTATTTGTTGGCACCTAATTGACAAAGACTAGAAAGTAATGGTTACCTTTGTATGCTGTTCACTGTTATGTTTGATTTAGTAATGGCTAACTTTGTGTGCTGTTCACTGTTATGTTTGATATTGTAATGGCTAACTTTGTGTGCTGTTCACTATTATTTTTGATTTAGTAATGGCTACCTATGTATTCTGTTCACTATTATGTTTGATTTAGTAATGGCTACCTCAGTGTGCTGTTCACTGTTATGTTTGATTTAGTAATGGCTAACTTTGTGTGCTGTTCACTATTATGTTTGATTTAGTAATGGCTAACTTTGTGTGCTGTTCACTATTATGTTTGATTTAGTAATGGCTACCTCAGTGTGCTGTTCACTGTTATGTTTGATTTAGTAATGGCTACCTTTGTATGCTGTTCACTATTATGTTTGATTTAGTAATGGTTACCTTTGTATGCTGTTCACTATTATGTTTGATTTAGTAATGGCTAACTTTGTGTGTTGTTCACTATTATGTTTGATTTAGTAATGGCTAACTTTGTGTGCTGTTCACTATTATGTTTGATTTAGTAATTGTTACCTTTGTGTACTGTTGCTAATTATGTTTGATTTAGTAATAGCTACCTTTGTGTGCTGTTGACTATTGTATTTGACTTAGTAATGGCTACCTTTGTATGCTGTTCACTAATTATGTTTGATTTAGATTTACTTTTATATCAAGTGCAATTTCTTTAATCAATTATATAGAGAGTGTATATCTGTCATATAACACTGTGTTTGAGTAGTACTGACAAGGTCCTTTCTCAAAGGAATACAATTAGGTAATAATCTGTGATTCACTGTCATCAAATGGCATGTGATAAAGGAGTAGAAAAGAAATTGGAAATATGAAGTTGGAAATATGGATAGTCTGTTTTGGGCTTGAAAGACAATATAGGAACTAATGACTTGAAACTTTTCTTTCCACTCCACAGTTTCAATACATGTACAAGTTTGTTTTCTAAAGCTCATGTCAGTTATTCAAGTGAGTGGTATCAGACCCACTTGGGCTTGTTGTTATTTATATAATCTGGAAAATAAATCCATATTGTTTCTTGATTGATTTAGCAGGATGTTAAACATATATTCCCCTCTTCCATCAGCAATGACAGCAGTGACAATTATCAGAATCAATGCTTTTTCGTGTGGGTTTATGTTCATGAAAGTTATTAAGTAGACATCATAGCTAACTTGTAGGTGATGTAGTTATTAAATAGACTTGAATGGTTAATTTGTAGGTGATGGAGATATTAAATAGACTTCATCTGTCAGATTGTAGGTGATGTAGTTATTAAATAGACTTGAATGGTCTATTTGTATGTGACATAGATATTAAATAGACTTCATCTGTCAGTTTGTTGGTGATGAAGTTATTAAATAGACTTGAATGGTCTATTTGTAGGTGACATAGATATTAAATTGACTTCATCTGTCAATTTGTAGGTGATGAAGTTATTAAATAGACTTGAATGGTCTATTTGTAGGTGACAGAGATATTAGATAGACTTCATATGTCAATTTGTAGGTGATGGAGATATTAAATAGACTTCATCTGTCAATTTGCAGGTGATGAAGTTATTAAATAGACTTGAATGGTCTATTTGTAGATGACAGATATTAAATATACTTCATCTGTCAATTTGTAGGTGATGGGGATATTAAATTGACTTCATCTGTCAATTTGTAGGTGATGAAGTTATTAAATAGACTTGAATGGTCTATCTGTAGGTGACAGAGATATTAAATAGACTTCATCTGTCAATTTGTAGGTGATGAAGTTATTAAATAGACTTGAATGGTCTATTTGTAGGTGACAGATATTAAATAGACTTCATCTGTCAATTTGTAGGTGATGGATATATTAAATAAACTTCAACTGTCAATTTGTAGGTGATGAAGTTATTAAATAGACTTGAATGGTCTATTTGTCGGTGACATATTAAATAGACTTCATCTGTCAATTTATAGGTGATGAAGTTATTAAATAGACTTGAATGGTCTATTTGTAGGTGACAGATATTAAATAGACTTCATCTGTCAATTTGTAGGTGATGGAGATATTAAATAGACTTCATCTGTCAATTTGTAGGTGATGAAGTTATTAAATAGACTTGAATGGTCTATTTGTCAGTGACAGATATTAAATAGACTTCATCTGTCAATTTGTAGGTGATGGAGATATTAAATTGACTTCATCTGTCAGTTTGTAGGTGATGTTGTTGTTAACTTCATTGGTCAATTTTTACGTGATGTAGTTATTAAATAGACTTCATTCATCAGTCAGCTTGTAGTTGATATAGTGCTTCATGTATCACACATAGCTTTAGAATATTGAAACATATATCCCACAAAATTCCAATGGTTATGAATGGATTGAAGTCTCTGCAATCAAATTGGATATAAATGGTGTTGTGATACTAATCAAGAATTTTTTATACAATGGTAAATTCTGCAGACTACATTTGTTTTCCAGTTACTGGTAAGCTTTATCTAGACCAATGTCTCACACCATAATAATAAACCCCACCCACCCACCATTGTGATTTCTGACCAAATTATGCAAACCCCTGATTAAAATCGCCCATGAGAAGTTGAAACAATGTAATTGCAGTCATTTGTGCATTTCAACACTCACCCCTTTTGCTAAAGAAAGTATATGGCAGGCTTTACAAGCCATTGTTGAAATTATTGCATTTTGCTTTAACAATATGTCATCAGCTGTTATTTAAGGTCAGATTCATGTCGAGCAAGGGATCTCACTAAAAATGGACATGATTTTATTTTTGACTGATCGCAATGCGTAGAAAGCAAGAATGATGAATTACATGTGGACATGTGAACATAACGTTAGAAAAAACAGAAATAGCCTGGTTTAAGTAGCATCAGCCAATTTTTTTTATAGATTAAAATAATAATAATAACAAACTCCTTATATGACTGGCTTGACCTGCTCTGACTCTACCTTATGTTGCTATATAAAGAATTGACGACTCTGTCAGCAGAGTTTAAGCTGTGTATTCAGTTGCAGTGAAGAAGCTAATGAAAGAAACATCTGAGCTACCTAAAAGTGAATGTTTTGTTGATGACATCTGCTGATATGATGACAGAAGGAAGTAAATTGGAATTATAAGGATTATATGATCATGGATGGGTATTTACTGATATGTAAGTTTGACCTAATCACTCACAAATTTAGCATAAACTCCGTTGAATTTATTTACTTTGTGAGTGGTTACTAGGTAAAATTTACACACTGATGAATACCCATCCATGATTAATTAATCCTATATCATAAGAATGTTTTATCACTAATATGGATAATAAACTCATGTTCCTCATTTTGACGTAAATTAAACCAGACTTGATGTTGAATTTCACTTCTGCTGTTCTTTGCTCATGTTTTTCATGTTCCGTGGAATTATTCATATAATTTTCATGTACATAACATTTTTAAATTCTTCATTTTCTCTTGCATATTTGTTCCAGGATCAGAAAGCTGAGGGTGTTATCCATTTACCAGCATTTCAAGTTTCTCCTGTGAATGTTTCAGAACTCAGGACTAAAAAAGAGTAAGTCTAGGAACGTTCAATTGTAGCACCACTAAGTCTTGCAGATTCATTCGATAATATTTTTATCCATTACGTTAAGGTATAAAACTATATGATTCTATAGCTTGACAAACATCTTAAGTAATGGGCATGTTTTTCAATATTCATAAACAGCCTACTTAAAGGATATGTTTTTCAATATTCATAAATATCCTGTTTAATGGACATGTTTTTCAATATTCATAAACATCCTGTGTAATGGACATGTTTTTCAATATTCATAAACATCCTGTGTAATGGACATGTTTTCTATATTGATAGTAGTTTGCTTATGTCTTTTTGTGATAGAAGGATTTTAAAAAGGGATCTTACACTTACAGTGTGAACACAAAATATTCATCACACAATCATGTGCTAGTGCTTTTAAATACTGTAATAAGTTTCTGAACTCTGCTTTTTTTCCATCTGAGTTTGTTAATAACATTGTTATATATAGGATGGACTTGCCAGTTTATCAAGTTCAAATGTGCAGTTAAAATTTTGCATCATGCATTTTTCTGTGTTGTGCATTCAGTGTGTTCTTGCTAAGCTGCTTCAAGGTTTACCATAGCAAATCCAAATGCTTTTTGTTATATATCCCAATCCCCATCTCAGTATTGAGTCAGGGGTCATAACCAAATATTCCTTTCCCTGGGACCCCAGAGGAGGCACAATAATTATTCCCCTTTTGCAGATGCCTACTAAATGGGCAACTTATATGCAAAGTTTTGTGGACTCACAACCAGCAGTTTAGGAAGAGTTAGAGTTATGTACAGACAGACAGACAGAAGGTATTACAGTATCGAACTCTTTAAGCATGTTGAAAATGGTCACATTTAATAATTACTGATTACTTGAAGGGGGGCAGGGGAAATGATTTCTTTATTAGATTCAACCAGTAACACTTCAGTGCTTTTTTTTTTTGGTATTTATAATTGTTGGCACGTGACAAAGAAAATTGTCATGCTTTCAATTGGTATTTATAAATATATGAATATGACAGGGAATTTGTGTCGGAGCACCTAAATGTTTAGTGCCCAGCCCTGGGCTTGTGGAATTTGTGTCAGGGCATGTAAATTTTTTTAGGTTTTCTAAAAAAAACTTTTTTTGAGTACTGCTATACCTTTAATTTTACCACTACAAAATGGATTGGGTTTCATGACCATAACCCATTTATAAAAGGTACTGTATTATAATGAGGTGCATTATAATTAGGGAGTTTTATTGTATAATATGTTCTTGTATCTATTAAAGATACTTTTTCTTTAGGCATTTTTGTATTCTATTTGAATTTTTTCCTTATTCTTCATTTTCACCCTCAAATTTTGTTCCTTTTTTGTGGCACTAAACAGTGGAGATTAGTAAGTATACATTACCTCTGTTTAATGTTCAACAGTTTTGTTATTTTTTAATATGTTTTTTTCCATGTTATTTCAATCATGAAAGAAGTTAGTATGACTATGACCCATTCTGGCAGTGTTCCTTAGATGGTGTACTACCAGACTTTGTGGTACTTCAGTGTATGACAAGTAGTGACTCAAAAATTACCTGTACACATGATTTCCTGTACATATTAGGTAAAGGATATTTCAGGTATAAAATAAATGGAGACAAACTGATATAATTATGTTTGGTCATGTGTATTCACTTCACATTTTACATAATTAATGAATCTTGTGGAGCAGAAGGAATATTGTTAAACTTTCATGGTGGTCACATAATGTTCGCTGAAATCAATACTTTACAACATTATTAGAGAGGCATTTTGTATGCAACAACATAATCAAAACAATTCACAAATATCTTGAAATTATCTATTATTGTTCTTGTTGTTTTCGTGGGCTTAAGGTCATTTTTCGTCGTATGATAGGTTATACTTGGCAGAGAGTAGATATGGTAGAGGAAGAACTCTGGAATACCCTGGGAAGAACCAGTATACCCTGGGATTACTGGAAAGCTTTCTCACTTACCCACATAGGATCTGTTATATTGTTCAAATATCATGGTGTAATTTCCTCTGCATTAAGAAGTAATGACTTGCATTTGAGTGTATGACCAAGTTCACCTGTTGCGAGAGTCATACATTTTCTAGTGACTACTGGTTCTATCAATGGGTGGTATATGACTGGTAGAGGTTGAGGCATATGAATAGTAGAAGATTGTAGAGTAATCCTTGAATTGACTTGGGGCTCAAACTTTATGAAAGCCTTCAAATGAGCACAAACTTGAAGTTATTAGAGAACACTTGCCATTCAGGACACTAATTTTAAAGGACATTAGTTATATTAGATGTACTGTTACCTGCCTAAGACGTTTGTCATTGGTGATAGGTAAGAGTTATCAATAAGTGATTTTAGGTCACAACTGCAAGCTGACCTAATTATAACTGTCAGTTAGGTTTCCTGCCTCCTGAAAATCATTATTAACAAAACTACATGAAATTATGTGAAAATTCTTGATTGGTTCTTGTACATTCGTAACAAGTTGTCATGGTGGTCCTGATTATTTTAAGTTCATAAACTCTGATTATGCAGTACCATTAAAAAACAAACAATTTTGGAATTAGTAAAAGCTTATTGTTTGAATGAAAAGTAACGAAATAAAGAAAAACTTTTTATTCTCTCCATCAATTCACATACATCAAGAAGATCCACATTATATAACATTGTTTTATTATTTGAAAGTTTTGAAAATAATAACTTGGGTATCATCAAGCAAAAAATTTACAATACTGATGTTTTGCTAGTTTATAACAAATTACTAGCCCCAGTTAGTAACTACTGAATGTAAATTATAATTACAAGATTATTACCTATAAATTAAAAATTAATTACTCAGTAATCTTTTTTTTTTGTTTAAAAAAATTGCTAAGAAATTTTCTAGCAGTATGATTTCACTTATTTTTTTAAAAATCTTTACTGATCCCAGTTAGGAATTACCTGCTGTGGTTGACAATTACTAAATAATAATTACTGTATTCACTAGATAATAAATTTACCTGTTTCCAGAAAACCGAATGACTTAGAATTATGCATTACTTCTAATAATTTAGAATGTCACTATCTTTAAATTATTTAATTCTTGAAGGGAAATAAATTTCCTACTTTTTTTTCTCACACAAAGTGGGAACCTGTAATTGTGAATTTTCGATGATTTTGTTAGAACATTGCTGAATTTTTGTTATCACTCAATCATCATATGAAATTTGTCCTGTTTGTTCATTCTCATGTTTTGAATTTTGTCCTGTACTTCTGAAATTGAGATCCAGTTTGTTTTTGTTTTTTAAATTCCATAAGTAGATGATTCCAATAAAATTAAGATTTCTAAAATAGTGTTTGGATCGCTATGCCAAAGTCTAAATTTTATCCAGCTGGATTAAGAAATGTGTACAATAAAATTATGAAGTCTTCAGATGTAAATGTGTACAATAAAATTATGAAGTCTTCAGATGTAAATGTGTACAATAAAATTATGAAGTCTTCAGATGTAAATGTGTACAAATAAATTATGAAGGCTTCAGATGTAAATGTGTACAATAAAATTATGAAGTCTTCAGATGTAAATGTGTACAATAAAATTATGAAGTGTTCAGATGTAAATGTGTACAATAAAATTATGAAATCTTAAGATGTAAATGTGTACAATAAAATTATGAAGTCTTTAGATGTAAATGTGTACAATAAATTTATGAAGTCTTTAAATGTAAATGTGTACAATTAAATTATGAAGTCTTAAGATGTGAATGTGTACAACTAAATTATGAAGTCTTCAGATGTAAATGTGTACAATAGAATTATGAAGTCATCAGATGTAAAAGTGTACAATAAAATTATGAAGTGTTCAGATGTAAATGTGTACAATAAAATTATGAAGTCTTCAGAGGCTATCTGGCATTTATTCAGCATATGTAAATGTCAATGCAACATGAACTGTAATGTCAGCATGCATGGAGATTGCCTTTCTCAAAACAGGCAGCTTAAAAAATTGTTGTGATAGAAAGAAAAACATTTGACATTTAAATTTGATCCTATCTCAAAACAATTTGAAAAATATAGAAAATGTAGGTACATGCCAACATTCTGAACCAAATGTCCTCGTTCTTTGAAAATTTTCCAGTTTTAATAAAATAATCTGATTTACATGAATACTACTTTCATTTTCACATACCTTACAGATGTCACCTTTATTATCATTATTATTATTATTATTATTATTATTATTATTATTGTTGTTGTTGTTGTTGCCATTGTGCTTGGTTTTTACTTTTGCCATTATTATTATTTTTTGTTTTTGTTGTCTGTTGGATCATTTTATTGTTAGTTTAATGTTTTGTTAGCTTGCCTTTATTAATCAAAGGAGAATTATTGCACTAGCCATGTCATTGGCATTGGCATCAGTATTGGCATCTACAGAGATGAAAGTATATTCATATGTACAGCTTCTCTGCTTCTCTTGCTAAGTCCTAGACAACAGTTTAAAGTTGGTTTCATAGGATCCACTGCTCGGGATGGAACTAACTTTGTACACTTGAAGTGGGTTTCATAGGACCTACTGATGGGCATATGACTAACTTTGTACACTTGAAGTGGATTTCATGGGACAAACAGATGGGGTTGGGGCTAACTTTGTACACTGGAAGTAGGTTCAATAGGACCCACCGATGAGGAGGGGCTAACTTTATATACTTGAAGTGGGTTTCATAACAGTTACTGCTGGGGATGGGGCTAAATTGTATGCTTGAAGTGATGGGAATGGGACTAATTTTTTACACTTAAAGTGGGTTTCATAACACTCACTGATGGTGATGGGGCTAACTTTGTTAACTTTAAGTGCGTATCATAACACCCACTGATGGGACTAAATCTGTACACATGAAGTGGGTTTCATAGCACCCTCTGATGGGGATAAGGCTAACTTTGTACACTTAAATTAGATATAACACCCACTCATGGAGATGGGGCTGACTTTGTACACTTGAAGTGGGTTTCATGATGCCCACTGATGATGATGGGACTAAATTTGTACATTGAAAGTGGGTTTCATAGCACCCACTGATCAGGATAAGGCTAACCTTGTTCACTTAAAGTAGATTTCATAACACCCACTAATGAGGATGGGACTAACTTTTGTACACTTGAAATGGGTTTCATAACACCCACTGATGGTGAAGGGACTAACTTTGTACACTTGAAATGGGTTTCATAGGACCCACTGATTGGGATAGGACTAACTTTGTACACTTGAAGTGGGTTTCAGAACACCCACTGATGGGGATAGGACTAACTTTGTACACTTGAAGTGGGTTTCATAACACCCACTGATGGGGATAGGACTAACTTTGTATGCTTGAAATGGGTTTCATAGGACCTACTGATGGGGATATGACTAACTTTGTACACTTGAAGTGGATTTCATAGGACAAACAGATGGGGTTGGGGCTAACTTTGTACACTGGAAGTAGGTTCAATAGGACCCACCGATGAGGAGGGGCTAACTTTATATACTTGAAGTGGGTTTCATAACAGTTACTGCTGGGGATGGGGCTAAATTGTATGCTTGAAGTGATGGGAATGGGACTAATTATTTACACTTAAAGTGGGTTTCATAACGCTCACTGATGGTGGTGGGGCTAACTTTGTAAACTTTAAGTGGGTATCATAACACCCACTGATGGGACTAAATCTGTACACATGAAGTGGGTTTCATAGCACCCACTGATGGGATAAGGCTAACTTTGTGCACTTAAATTAGATATAACACCCACTGATGGAGATGGGGCTGACTTTGTACACTTGAAGTGGGTTTCATGATGCCCACTGATGATGATGGGACTAAATTTGTACATTGGAAGTGGGTTTCATAGCACCCACTGATCAGGATAAGGCTAACCTTGTACACTTAAAGTAGATTTCATAACACCCACTGATGAGGATGGGACTAACTTTGTACACTTGAAATGGGTTTCATAACACCCACTGATGGTGAAGGGACTAACTTTGTACACTTAAAATGGGTTTCATAGGACCCACTGATTGGGATAGGACTAACTTTGTACACTTGAAGTGGGTTTCATAACACCCACTGATGGGGATAGGACTAACTTTGTACACTTGAAGTGGGTTTTATAACACCCACTGATGGGGATAGGACTAACTTTGTACACTTGAAATTGGTTTCATAAGACCCACTGATGGGGATGTGGCTAACTTTGTATACTTGAAGTGGGTTTCATAAAACCCATTGATGGGGATAGGACTAACTTTGTACACTTGAAGTGGATTTCATAACACCCAATGATGGTAATGGGACTAACTTTGCACATTTGAAATGGGTTTCACAACACCCACTGATGGTGATGGGACTAACTTTGTACACTTGAAATGGGTTTCATAGGACCCACTGATGGCAATGCGGCTAACTTTGTACACTTGACGCAGGTTTCATAGGACCCACTGATTGGGATGCGGCTAACTTTGTATACTTGAAGTGGGTTTCACAACACCCACTGTTGGAGATGGGACTAAATTTGCATACTGGAAGCAGGTTTTATAGCACTCACTGATGTGGATAGGCTTTGTACACTTAAAGTAGATATCATAACACCCACTGATGGGGATAGGACTAACTTTGTACACTTTAAGTGGGTTTCATAACACCCACTGATGGTGATGGGACTAACTTTGTACACTTGAAATGGGTTTCATAGGACCCCCTGCTATGGATGCGGTTAACTTTGTACACTTGACATGGGTTTCATAGGACCCACTGATGGGGATGCGGCTAACTTTGTACACTTGACATGGGTTTCATAGGACCCACTGATGGGGATGCGGCTAACATTGTACACTTAACATGGGTTTCATAGGACCCACTGATGGGTATAGGCTTTGTACACTTAAAGTAGGTATCATAACACCCACTGATGGGGATAGGACTAACTTTGTACACTTGAAGTGGGTTGCATAACACCCACTGATGGTAATGGGACTGACTTTGTACACTTGAAATGGGTTTCATAACACCCACTGATGGTAATGGGACTGACTTTGTACACTTGAAATGGGTTTTATAGGACCCACTGATTGGGGATGTGGCTAACTTTGTACGCTTGAAATGGGCTTCATAACACCCACTGATGGTAATGGAACTAACTTTATACACTTGAAATGGGTTTCATAGGACCCACTGATGGGTATGTGGCTAACTTTGTACACTTGAAATGGGTTTCATAACACCCACTGATGGTGATGGAACTAAGATATTTCACTGAAAATGGGTTTCATAGGACCCATTCATGGGGATAAGGCTAACTTTGTACACTTGAAGTGGGTTTCATAACACCCACTGATGGTGATGGGACTAAATTTGCATACTGGAAGTGGGTTTCATAGCATCCACTGATGGGAATAGGCTTTGTACACTTAAAGTAGATATCATAACACCCACTGATGGGGATAGGACTAACTTTTTACACTTGAAATGGGTTTCATAACACTCACTGATGGTAATGGGACTGACTTTGTACACTTGAAATGGGTTTCATAACAACCACTTATGGTAATGGGACTAACTTTGTACACTTGAAATGGGTTTCATAACACCCACTGATGGGGATGGGACTAAATATTTTCACTGGAAGTGGGTTTCATAATGCCCACCGATGGTAATGGAACTAACTTTGTACACTTGAAATGGGTTTCATAACACCCACTGATGGAAATGGGACTAAATTTGCATACTGGAAGTGGGTTTTATAGCACCCACTGATGGGTATAGGCTTTGTACACTTAAAGTAGATATCGTAACACCCACTGATGGGGATGGGGCTAACTTTGTACATATATGCACATTAGTAACATTCTCAGTTTAGTTTTGTGTTTAAATCAGGATACATACATACATACATACATACATACATACATACATACCCTTGATTCTTACAATTTGACAAGAGGATGCATCTTGATAGGTACTACATCCTTATCACAAAAATAGGTCACTGTGACCCATATGTTATGCTTCAATGACTTAGGCTTGAATTTGCATTTTAAGTTTACTTTGCAAGCTCTTTTTAGCTTGAATAAAACCAGATGATAATATGCATCTCTGTTTGTATCACAACCTTTCATAAAATGAAGGTTACTGTGACCTATATTTCCCACCTTGCTGGCTTAAGTTTATGGATTTGCACTTTGAACATGAGCAAATAGTTTTCTTGCAACTTGTATACATACTGTTATATGTAAAATCTTGAACCTTAGTGATGAGATACATTTTAATAATTGCTACAACCTTCATCACAAAATTAGGTCACTCTGACCATAGCTCATGCTTCACTTCAATCTCAGACACTGTCGATGCTAGAATCATTAAACTAGATTATTGTATGTATATTGGTACTGCACTCTTGCACCAAAATGAGATTACTGTCACTTTCATATCACATTTACTGGCCTAGGTCAGTGTTTTGCATTTAGTTCAGGACCACATAGAATTTAGGGGTCCCGAGTGGCCGAGTGGTCTAAAGTGCTCTCCATTACGGATCACTGCCATCTCACCTCTGTCTGCGTGGGTTTGAGTCTAGAATTTGGCCAATGTGGGTATGTGAGAAAGCTTGCCAGTAGCTTCTCGTTGGTTGGTGGTTCTTCCTGGGGTTTTACCAGGTTCTTATTCCACCATCAATACTGACCGCCATGCATAGCCTATCATGTGCTGAAAAATGGTGTTAAACCCCACAACAACAATATAGAATTTAGATCTAATGATGATACACAAGAAGAGCTTAAGTGATGGTCTGTTGTCCATTACTGTCCACCAGCTGTCATCTGTCTATCCATTAACACAAATTTTTAATCATCATTCCTCTTAAAGTACTTGGTAGATGGCCATGAAACTTATTATTTGTATCCATATGTAGATGACCTGCTTCCATTTTGAGGTCATTAACAGCAATTTTTCAACTTTTGTCCATTTATTAAACTTTCTGGACATTAACCTTTTTTAAAACTTAAATAATTGTTAGGACAAATAGGTAAAAACCACTTAAGGTGAACAAATGAAATTTGGCTGGCATATTTGTATTCATGTGTAGATATCCTGACTAGGGAAAAGACACTTAAGGTAGATAAATGAAATTTGGTGGGAATATTAAATTTAAGGTTTAGATGACCTAATTAAGGGGTTTTGGGCCAGTACAGCAATGTTTCTACTTTTTAAAACACAATTTTTTATTATTTGAAAGCTTTGTTATTACTGTTACAAAGAAATCACTTGACATAGTAAAATATTTTGGTATATTTGTATTTATATATTTTTTTTAATACACATTTGCTGTTTTTGGTAGTAGTAAAAAAAATTATGAAAACATTGCTTGCATGATTTAAGTAAAGTCTATTTGAGACAGATGGATGAAATTTGGTTGCTATATTTGTTGTAGATATTGTTAACCATTTTAGGTTTTCATTATATCATGTCATTGTATTTTTTTAAAATCCTACTTTTTTAACATTTTTCCTTGTTTTTGTCTAGTTTTTCCAACTTCGACCACTAAATATATTTCTAGCTTGGATTATAAAGAGTTTTACACTAGTTAGTACAATATGTCTACATAGATTTGAATGTTACATTTGGCTTGCACTGAGACCCCTTTCTTTTTCTTATATCTTTCAGTGCATTTAAGATACACAATGCAGGGACAACTTTCTATCTTGCCTCAGACAGACCACAGGACAGGAGCAAGTAAGTTGCATGCTGTTGCTAATAAAAACACAGAAAAAACTCACAAGCATATTTTAATCACTGAGTTCACTTTCCTTTTTATAAACAAGGAAAACATTTCACAACATAGCACACATTTGAAATGGCTTTCCATGGGAAGTTAATCCTAGAAAAATCAGAAAGTATTATGGCTTAATTAACTGGGCCTGGAAGAAGAATGGAATTTGTAAATTCTGGGATATCCTGCAAAGATCACTGAATTTGATATCTGGTGCAGATGTCAGACTATGTCTTGTATAATTATTTTGAACAATGAGGTATGTAGCTGAGTTACCTCCACAGAATTAAGTCGGTTGTGCCAGCAGATAACCAGGTCCAACAAAGAAACTGAGAGAATCTTTTGTCATTATTTTAATATGCTTTCCTTGATAGCAAAGTTCTTGTACTAACCAGCTGCTGGGACAGTTAAGGATAAAATATGTTTAAACACAATCTGCTGTAACACATAGGGATAAAATATGTTTAAACACAAACTGTTATAACACAATGGGATAAAATATGTTTAACTCATTCGGCCCTGATCCCGTCTGTAGTTGTGATCCGGTTTCTGCATTCACTGGCCGATCCTGCCTGTAGTCGTGAATTGTTTACTGCATTCAATGGCCGATCCCGTCTCCAGGCGTGATGAATGTGTGTTAGATACAACGTCTCTGATTGGTTAGAAATGGTTTATTCCAAGAACTAAACAACTATTAAACCAATCAGAAATGATTTTACTTTCATTTGTGGAAATTTGAATTGTTCTGAAGCAAAAGGCTAAAGTTTGAGAGCGGTTTAACTACATGTGTTCTGTTCATGAAAAATCTTAAATGATGGCGGACGGAAGAGTGAGTTTTGATGAGAGCAAAAATGTGGAGTTTCTCGGGTTTGATCTCGAAAATATTGAGCAAGCTGAGGAAAGATATGTTGAGCAGTTGAATATTTTGTGAGATTTAGATTTGGACGTAGAAGTTTCTGAGATTGAATCGTCCGAAAATGATGATGCTGACTGCGATGATGACGGAGTTCTTGCGGATAAACGTTGCGCATAAGTTTGTAAATAGTGGATAAATAAGTTGTGAAAAACTTCAACAAATAGGGAAAAAATTGCATCAATGTGTCGACAAATTCATTTGAAATAAATGGTGAAAAATTCGTGGATTTTGTTTGGATATAAGAAGAGAAATTAAGGTAAGAGTGAATGCATGTGCACGATGTTTTCAAACAGGTAAAAACTATGGGGCACAAGCAGCTAGACATGGCTTTGTGCTTCTGAGGCATATCAGCAGAGATACTGAAAACAGTGCTGGGGCCGAATGAGTTAAACACAAACTGCTATAATACCTTGGGACAAATTATGCCTAAACACAGAGACGAGAATTTTCGAATCGATGCAGTACTGTCTTCCTTTTTTTAAATTTAATCACAACAAAGGCATAACTACTAGGCAGTTTCTTACATATTGTTTCTGATATTTTCCTGGTCTTTAGTGGTAACTCGTTAATAATTCATTTTTTTGTGTGATAATATTTCTATAAGCAAAGAATATTTCTATAAATATATCCAATATTCATTCTTCTGTAATTGTTTTAATATTTGATATCCAACAATTCATTTGGTCAGTAATTTTAACTATAATAATAATAATAATAACAATGACAATAGTGCATGTAGTAATATAATAATAATGATGACAGTAGAAAATGTATTAGTACAGAGAATCCAGAGGAAAATGAAACTAAAGAAAATAACTTGTGCTATGATGATTGTAATCATCATCATCATTATCATCATCATCAAAATGTTGATGATAATTAAATCCACTCTCTAAATATAATTGCTTAACCCCTGGTGCCGCGTTTACGTGGCAGGAGGTAGTAGTCTACTGCCGAGCTCTGTAGCATCAAGGTCATTTATGATAGACTAAAGTGGGTGGTATTATAGAAAGTTAGACAGACGTAGCTCTACAATGATATAAAATAATCTGGAAGTTCTAGTTGCACTGTAAAATACAGAGGGAAAAACCTAAATATTTTTACCTGATTTTTTTTTCCACCCAGAATTCACCCATGGTCAGAATCTGATTTTGTTTCCGTATTTTAGACTTTTTGGTCACATATCTAAAGCAGACTGGTCTGAATGACACACAGACAGATGAATCTTTGCAAAAAGTAGGATAAGATGGGCATTTGGAATAAAGAGAGGTCTTGATATGAAAATGATGGGTCCGTTAAGCTAAAAAAAGAAAAAGAAAAAAAAAGAACTCCAACTTTTACCCTTCTGCTCATGTGTGAGTGAAATAGCCAATGAAAAACAATGTTTCTAACACAACTCGATGTATTAGGATATATTCAGAAATAGCCCACAAAATGTGTTCCTACTCGCATTTCAGGCGAAAATGACAAATGGTATATACCATTATAGACAGGTGGAATATACCATGATATACAAATGGAATGTACCATAATATATAAGTGGAATATACCATGATAGACAAGTGGAATATTCCATGATATACAAGTGGAATATTCCTTGATAGACAAGTGAAAGATTCTGTGATATACAAATGGAATATTCCTTGATAGACAATGTACCATGTACCAAGTTGAGTATACCATGATAGTCACATGGAATATTCCATGATAGGTGGAATGTACCATGATAGACAAGTGGAATATGCCATGATAGACAAGTGGAACATTCCATGATAGGTGGAATGTACCATGATAAAGAAGTGGAATATAGCATGCTAGACAAGTGGGATATACTATGATAAAGAAGTGAAATATACCATGATAGTCAAGTGGAATATTCATGATAGGTGGAACATACCATGATAGACATGTGGAATATATCATGATAGACAAGTGGAATATACCATGATAGCCAAGTGGAATATATAGGTGGAATGTAACATAATAAACAAGTAGAATATACCTTGACAGACAAGTGAAATATTTCATGACAGACAAGTGGAATATTCCTTGATAACCAGTGATGACAAAACAAGCTGTTATATCCACTGATCAGAAATTTATGAAAAGGAACTAAGAAGATCAGGTTTAAATGTGTTTCAAGATTTTCCTGTTCATTCATACATAAGGCGGAATTATTGTATGTAATCATGGATTTATTGTCTTATGCCATGGAAACAAACCAGTGTTATGGTAGATGCCTTGACTGTACCTTGAAAAACAAATTTATATTCATTCAACACTAATCAAGAAGCACACAATTTCCTCTTTCAAATCAATTCTAAAACAATGCCATGATGTACCTCAAGCTATCAGCTCCGCAAAAGAAATGTGATACTTAACCCAAGACACTTTAAGTATGTTTAGTTCATAACCTCATTCCAGAGTTTGTTCTAATCTTCCTCTTTCTGGGTGAAACCATGAAATCAGATATCTGAACTGGTTTTAAAGAATGGCATATTCCTGTCTATATTATCAAAAATCTTTCAACTGCAATATTTAAAGTTTTAAATTACTGCCATGATATACAGATTGCAAGTGGCAAACACACTTTCACTGTGAACAGATTAATGTAGATTGAACTATGAAGTAGCTTTAATCTTTTGATTAAACTTATGATTTACTTAATATATACTCTCTAGATTCATTCTGTCAGCTGTATAATTGATAATTGTATAATGTAGAAACTTTATTTTGGCAGTACTGGGTATCTTAATCTGATTTGTCATGAATGGCATTAAAGATAATCGTGTTGTAAATGAAAAAAGCATGCAAGTAATGGAAAATTATGCTCTTTCCTAGGTGGATGAATAAGCTGGGACTTGCTTCCATTACATTTAGAGACAAAAATCCAGAGCCTGGAGTCATGCAGCGACCTGACCCTAGCAGATACAAAGGAACTGATGCAAGCAGTAAGTGTACACAGGGATATGACAGATTTATTAATCTTACCTATTAAATAAAGCATCTGTACATGGGGATACAACATATTTATTTGTCTTACCTATTGAATAAAGCATCTATACATGTTGATACGACAGATTTATTTGTCTTACCTATTGAATAAAGCATATCTACATGGGGATACGGCAGATTTATTTGTCTTACCTATTGAATAAACATCTGTACGTGGGGATATGATAGATTTCTTTGTCTTACCTATTGAATAAAGCATCTGTACATGGGGATACGACAGATTTATTTGTCTTACCTATTGAATAAAGCATCTGTACATAGGGATACAACATGTTTATTTGTCTTACCTATTTTTTAAAAAAGATCTGTACACAGGGATAGGACTGACTTATTCATCTTACCTATTGAATTAAGCATTTGAACACAGGGATATGACATATTTATTCATCTTACCTATTGAATAAAGCATCTGTACACAGAGATATGACAGATTTACTCACTTTGCATACTAAATTCAGAATCTGTACAAAGGAACTTGACAGATTTGTTCATCTTAGCTATTGAATTAAACATTTGTACACAGGGATATGACCTATTTATTTACTTATTGAATCAAGCATCTGTACATTTGGTCATTCACAACAGTGAGTTTATGCAGTAAATTATTATAATTATTGTTATTATTATTATTATTATTATTAAGATTATGATGTCTTTTGAACAATCATAGTCACTATGTGAGTAGTTTTTGTCTGTTTTCATGAGAACATCTGTACACTTTTTGAGTCAGGGAACACTGTTTTGACTAGATCTGCTTTATTTATTTAATATCCGCTGAACCCTTTGAGATATCTTCTTCAATTTTGGTATCATGAGTAGATGCTTTGTCCTGTAAAGATGTGTCAATCTGGTCTGACAGCATTTATCCCCATTTTGTTTACAAATTTTGTCTCTATGTTCATCTGTCAAACTCAGTACATTTAGCAATTTATTTGGCTATATCATGCCAAGGAAATGGGAGCTAAGTACCCTTCCCATGGGGTAATTATTTAACCTTCTGAGATTAAAGGATACAACATTGTTACTTACATATTTCATCATTACAACATTTTGTTGTGAACCATCTTAGGGTTCCTATCTTCAGGGTCACAGCTCAGTATTTTATTTTTTGTGATCACTCTTTTCTACTCTGTAACATTTGAGCTGTTTGAAATTAAGGGATTCGGTTTTGTATGCACATACATATCAACATTAGTTTTGGGTTGTGTATCACTTTGGTTGTCTTATTGTATAGGTCATGATGTTAGATATAACTTTATTGCCATTTGAGCTACAAGGATGAAACTTGGTATAACTATGTATCATTGCTAAATTTTGTTTCTCGTACACACTGGGGGTCATATCTGCAAGGTCAGAGGTCAATATATTTTGGTTCAGTCATATATGCACCTTTGCTTTTTAACCTAACAGCTGATTAAGATAAATGGATGAAGTTTTGGTATACTATTATTTTTTCACTATAAATTGTGTTGCATTGTATGTTTTTAGTTCCTTCCAAGGTCAAGGCCACAGTTCAAAATTATTAGGTTTCTTTTGCTTAATATCATTAAATCTGTTTGAGGTATTGGCTTGAATCATGGTACACTGAAGATTCTCACTTTGATAAGGTACATGAATGAATTACAGTACACTGAAGATTCTCACTTTCATGACATATCATGTATCTCAGTGAATCTTTAACTTCAGGGTCAAGTTAACCTATCATTCTTTTTATCCTTGTCTGCAATTTTCCTCTATAAACCTTTGATATAGAGCAATGAATCCTGGTTATTTTCCATATTCGCACAGTAACTTAGTTCTTCCCTTAAGGTCATAAATTTCCTTATTGTGACCTTTGGTGACCTCAGAATGGTAGGCAGGGGACAAATTCAATGAATAAATTGTTTTTACACATATGATCTTAATATATTCTGTAAGCACTTTCTGACTGAGACATCTTGCTTAAATAAGGGAAACCTTAGATACATATGTGAACACCAGGATGTATTTACTCATACCATATATACTTGCATAATAGTTGAGTCCAATTGCAAATAACAAAGATCCAGATCTGCCATAGCATAATGTGCATACAGATTAGGATCTATTTTGTTTGTTTGACTGATTACTCTTAACAAACTGCACAGATCAAGATAGATCTGCCAGCACAGTATGTAATGGCAGATCTGGGTCTGTGCAGTTTGCAGTTGGTCTTGTCTTATAAATCAATATATACGGTATATTGTTTGGCATGGTTCACATTAATACATTGTATCCCCTAGGGGTGTAAAATTGAAGGTAAAAGAAACCCTTGGTGTCATAACTAGGGGTCAAATAAAAAATGGGGGGGGGGGGGTCAAAAATGTACTGACATAGGATATTGCAACTTGCACAACATACTCTCACTCTCTCTCTTTCTCTCTCTAAACATACAAATAAACCAACATGCACAATTAACAAACAAATGCATTGTCCATTCAAAGAATAATTTTATTAGTTCATTTTTCTTTTAAAGTCGTACTTTTAAGTCTCCTTATAATCAAAATGAAGCAGCCCAACACATTACATACAAGCCAATGTACAAAGCCAAATAAATCTTTTTAATTAAATGGCAGTTAATTTACTGCCTTTCATAAAATGTGTACTATCATCGCTTTCATTGTACTTCATACTAGAACACATTTATCCAAATTTCAAGGAGGATAATGATGCATCTTCTTTCTAATAAGTTACACTTGAACTTTAAGAACTTTCTTTTATTGTAGCAAAGTTAAAAACCAACAAAATCTGCAAAGACCCGCTACTTTGTAATCCAAAAAATGCATTTGTCTCGACATGTTAACTAATTTCGTTGTTGTGAAAGTATGTCTTGGGTTATAATGTTTTCTCCAGATATCTTGTGGCGAACGAGGGCAGATTTTTTAAAATTCTAAAACCCTGTCATGAAAGGATTATTCACTTTTGCAGTCACACCGTTAATCCTAATGGATGTGCCATATTCCAGTCAAGGGAATTATTTTCTCCATTTTTCATTAAAGTTAGATCCACAGTTACTCTTTTGTGTTCTGCTTCTTTCACTTTCTTCGCTAATGATTTTTAGTGCACGATGTTTTAAACTGGAGATCACTTTCTCGGCAACAAGCATTGAGGTTCAACATCTAGATGACAGCTTGCTCAGCTCGATGGAAATTGCAGGAGAGCTTGCGAGATGTGGGGAAGCTACTCCATCATAACGTTGCCTATGCTAGTCTGGTTCATTGTTTTGTATGTTCCCTGCGGTGCACTCTGCTATACGAATAGAGGAGCACAAGGCAGGAAGCAAACAGAGCGGGGAACCAGTCAGTGCCTATGCACGAAGTATATACGATGCCATCCATCGTCCAATGCATTGGGTATTAAATAAATCCTGATCACATTATGAAAATCCTTTGTGTAAAAAAAAACGCATGACAACAAAATGTGTGCGTCAGTTTTCTCCAGCGTGCATCCCTAACACACAAATGTGCGTAAAGGGAAACACTGCATTAATATTATCTTGACCTTTGACATTTCAGATGAGTACTTCAGTGAGAGCAGTGATGATGAGGATGTAGATGGTGTTCCAAACCATAGATACAAAGGAGCTGATGCAAGCAGTAAGTGTACACAGGGATACGACAGATTTATTCACTTATTGAATTAAGCATTTGCACTCAGGGATATGACAGATTTATTCATTTTACCCATTGAATTAAGCATTTGTACACAGGTATCTGACAGATTTATTCATTTTACCTATTGAATTAAGCATTTGTACACATGAATATGACAGATTTATTCATTTTACCTATTGAATAAAGCATTTGTACACATGAATATGACAGATTTATTCATTTTACCTATTGAATTAAGCATTTGTACATGTGAATATGACAGATTTATTCATTTTACCTATTGAATTAAGCATTTGTACACATGAATATGACAGATTTATTCATCTTACCTATTGAATAAAGCATCTGTACACAGTTTGGTTAATGATCTTATATTTATAAAACCAAGAAAAAATATTGATTTCAAAAAGGGCATTCGATTCATCATTAAAATATTGTTTTAAAAAAAGAAATTCAGGTTCACATAAAACCATACAAATTTATTTAGGATTAAACTGCATTATTGAATTATAAACAAAATAATTTTTTCAGAATGACTCCATTAATTGAGATGATATTAGTTTTCTGCAATGGAAAGTGTGCACAGCCAATTTACAGCAGGTTGCAAATTGATAATGATTGTTCTTTCAGATAACTGCTGTTGAGATTAACATAAATTTGCTTTATAACTTCATAAGAGGCAGAAATTACAACCATGCCATTTTGCATCCAGTCTCCCACAGGATTCTTAATGCTTAATTTGGAATCTTCCTCTTGCAAATCGTTACAATTAATATGAAATTATGTATTTTGTTCAGATTTCTTTATAAAAGGAAACTCAATACAAAGAAATATCACCCAGTAAAACTATTGGTAATGCCCACTTGTGACAATGCTTGTAGAAAAAAATATTAAGTCTTGCCAAAGTGCAGTTTATGTTTTAGGTTTATTTTTAGGGAGTTTCATTGTAATCACCATATGATATGCCCTCTTGAATTCAAAGGTGAAACATTTAAATCTACTGTCAGAGTGATGCCCTCAGGTGTTTTATTCTGAACCAAATTTAGAACCAGCAATGTTTTGAGAACCTAATTAACAGCCATCAGTATTTTATTTTGATCTTTGATTTGCAGAAGTCAGGTATTATATTGTTCAAATCAGTTAAAAGTTGACCTGCTTTACATTATCACGTGAAACAAATCATTTGTATTTATCAAAGTAAAGGGGGTAGAATGAAAAAAGTTACAAGGCATGTAAATTCTACCTGGATAAGAGCTTGTGAGTTTGGTCGTGTGTTAAGTCAACTCATTTCAATTGACCATTCAAATGCTTATTTAAATATTATATTTATTAGTTAGTATGAAAGCATATAATGTTATTCAATGGTTTTTCCTACCAAATGGTATAAGGATAGCAAGGGAACAAAGTACAAGTCATACTCATTGCATTGAAAAGCTTAGTTTCATAGATAGGGTTCATTATGGAGAAGTTTTAGTTGAACTTACAATTCCTGAAAGGCACTCAAAGGTTACCTCAAGGATTAGTCAAAAAATTGTATCACTTGGAATGAAATGACAGCATCTGTGTTTTATCGATAGAACAATAAAAACAATACAGTTTGGACCATGTAGTTTAAACAAATATTTATCTTTTTAACAAAAACTGGATCTAGTTCTGTACTGATTAAACTATAACACTAGGCTGTATCTATAATCACATGCAAAAAGCGTTGACGTAATATGGAATGATTTTACTGGTATGCGTCAAGTATGTATTGAAACCTTTTGAGTAATGATCTTTGAAAGATTGATTATCTTGAAAATAAAGATAGGTTATGAAGAAAAAAGTGAACAACCTAATTTGAAAAAGAGCTATTTATTGACAAGTGTTCCCAGCACAATATTTAAAATGAAAGTTCAACCATTTATACTGTTCTCACCCATCCCTTCTCACTGTTGATGTTTATCTCTTTCTTAAGTTCTCAAAAGCATCTCAATAACTTGTATGCTCTCATGCTGCAGTCTGTGCTTTTGATCATTTTGTGGACAAGTTATCATTGAAGAGGTGTAATTATGCAGTACCTCATAAAGCTGCTGAAGTAGAGGATATTCTTGACAAGGTAAAATACTTTGTGACTACTGCATGACACATTAGTTACATGTAATAATGCAGTACCTCATAAAGCTGATGAGGTAGTGGATATCCATGACAATGCTAAGTACTTTGTCACTACTGCATTACACATAAGTTCCGTGTAATAATAATGTACCTCATAAAGATGGTGAGAAAGTGAGATTCCTGACAAAGAAAAATACTTTGTGCAGACTGCATGACACAGAACTTATTCAAATGTATAATAATGTAGAACCTCATCAAGCTGGTGACATAGGGGAGATTTCTGAAAAGTCAGTGTACTTTGTGCCTACTGCATTACACATAAGTTACTCACATGTGTATTGATGTAATACCTCGTGAAGCTGATGTAGATGGAGTGATTTCTGATAAGGCAAAGTACTTTGTTCCTACTCCATTATTACACAGATGTTACTCTCATGTGTAATAATGTGGTTCTTCATAAAGCTGGTGAAGTAGGGGAAATTGCTGAAAATGCAAACTACTTTGTGACTACCACATTATTACACAGAAGTTGCTCAGGTGTAGTGATAGGTATTTTAATACCTGCAGAAATGATATCAGAATCAAAGCAAGAACTTTGTGTAAAACTGACTACATAGTAAAAATGCAGTCAATAAATTAAAATTGCATTTGCTTGAAAATACATTTATAATACAAATCAGTAAGAAAAAAAGGAATTACACATAACTGATTCTGTGACTTGCCCCCCTTGAACATCTACCTGTCAGTCATGATGTCTCATCCTTGGTTAGGACCATCATGTTAAAAACTTCTTCCATGTGTGTTATGAACTTCAGCATATATCATAAAGTCAAATCATGATGCCTGTCCAGCATGATATCGACTTCACCCAGCATATATCACCAAGACAAATCATGATTCCTGACCAGCATGTTATTAACTTATTCCAGCATATATCACAAAGGCATTTCATGATGCCTGACCAGCATGTTATAAATTTCATCCAGCATATATCACAAAGGCATTTCATGATGCCTGACCAGCATGTTATAAACTTCATCCAGCATATATCACAAAGGCATTTCATGATGCCTGACCAGCATGTTATAAACTTCATCCAGCATATATCACCATAGTCAAATCACGATTCCTGACCAGCATGTTATAAACTTCTTCCAGCATATACCACAAGGCATTTCATGATGCCTGACCAGCATGTTATTAACTTCATCCAGCATAAACCACCAAGTCAAATCACGATTCCTGACCAGCATGTTATTAACTTCATCCAGCATATATCACAAAAATCATTTCATGATGCCTGACCAGCATGTTATAATCTTCTTCCAGCATATATCACAAAAATCATTTCATGATGCCTGACCAGCATGTTATAATGAGGTTTGCCTGTATTTTACAATCCAGGTGACAGTCAGGATGACCTGACCAAACTCTATCGCAATCTCCAGGACCATGATTTGAGTATCGATGGCAAGGACCGCAATGAGCTGCGTCGTAGAACTTTGTCCCAGGGAGGAGAGGACACACTATTCTCTCTAGGAATTGACAAGATCAAGAAAATCAAAAGTTTGCAAAGGACTTTAAAGGTTACTTATAATTTTTAAGTCACCTGACGATAAGACCAAGTAAGCTTTTACTCTCTGGAAGTCATATTTCCGATCTGATTTTGATAGAACATGGAATATAAGCTCATTTCGTCAAGACCACAGTCCAGTTCAGCACTGATTAAGAGTCTGGTCATCTTTCATCTGATTTGCTGAGCTGTTACCACTCTGAAAACGGTACTTTTTTCTTAAACTTGGAATATAAGCTTATGATGAGATAAAGCAAGATGTGTGCATATCAATTTGATGATTTTGCACATCTTCTTGCCATTCTGGAAACCATATTTCCAATACAACTTTGATTATCTTGGCATGTATCATCAAGTTCATCAAGATCCGGAATGAATTTTGATAATGAACAAGACCCATTAATCAGCTATCTTGATTCGGATTGGCTAAGCTTTTTACCACTCTGGAGGCCATATTTCTGGAAGCCATATTTCTGATCTGATTTTGATCACACTTTTGATATTGGTTTATTTCACTAAAATTCAGACAATAGGCCAGTTACACAATCCTTTAAAGTAATGATCTTTCTAAATCTTGTGATTCCAAAATGAGGTGTCCACTGCTGGGAGATCAATATTATATTCTATCCCATTTTGTACAGGTAAAAAAACACATATGTATGCATAAAACATTTTGAATTTTATTTCAAATATCCAGTTAAATAGCACAAAACTAACAGCTTCAGATGAAGCAATAGCTATTTTAATTTCTGATTTTCTTAAGTCAGTCATTTATTAAAATCATGAACTTTAAAATGGAATTTCAGCATGCTAAATGGTTTCATGTCTGTGAAAATGAATATTGGCTTGTATGAAAGCAGGTACTGTTTTCCTATTGTAGCACATCAGCATTGTTAGATTCCATAGTGATATAGCACTTTTTGTTTTGAACTATACCTCTTTTTAGTAGGGTTCTAGGTGATTCCTCTAAATATTATGATAATTTCAATAGCAAACAAGTAATTAGTTGAATAGAAAACTAACTTTCCGTATCATTAAATCATAATTATACAATGTTTTCTTGTGGGGTAATATATTAAAGAGCACTCTTTGATCACTTTGATACATACATCATATTTCATGAAATGGAATATTTGTTAGTTTTTGGCACTATTTCAAGTATTTCACTTCCATTGCATCTATATTAAAAGCTTCCATGATGTTAGATTTCTTGATAATTTTCATTTGATACAGTGTTGTAAAAACCTGACATAAATTTGGATCTCAGGAATAGTTTTAGGTGGGAGACAAATAGAGTCAGGAATACACACACACACACACACATGAATTTAATACTTATGATAAGTAACTGATATTATGCCATATGTTGTTTACCATTTTAGTCAGAACCACAAAGGCCACATGTTATAATTTATATTACTGGGAGAAGTGGTTTAGGAGGGGGAGTAAAGAAATTGCTGTTTAGAGGAACAATCATTGGAAAAAATTGATTATGTGCTTCTGATAATACGTTCCTAGGTGTCCATTCTGATACCATTCCTTGTGTGTACTTTAGAGGACAATCCTATTTTTTCATCATGGTTGGAACTGCTAGCTGATGCTTTTAGTAATTGTTTGATACAAATGCTAGACAGGAAGGAAATCAAGGTCATCATTTATAGACAATGTCTTCAGGTTACAGGAAGACCATGTTAACACATTAACCCCTGGAGTTTTTTGTCATTTTCGCCTGAAATTCGTGTAGGAAACACATTTTGAAAGCTATTTCTGAATGCATCCAAAAATACCAAATCCTAGGTGATCTTTCAATAACATACTGCCTAATTGTGTTAGAAACATCGTTTTTCATTGGCTGTTTGGCTCGCGCATGAGCAGAAGGGTAAAAGTTAGTGGGTTTTTTTTTAAAAAAAATTGTTGCTAAACGGACCCATTATTTTCATATTGAGACCACTCTTTATTCCAAATGCCCATCTTATCCTACTTTTTGCAAAGGTTCATCTGTCTGTTTGCAGTTCATACCAGTTTGCCTTATATCAGAGACCAAAAAGTCAAATCTGGACACAAAATCGGATTCTGACCACAGGCCAATTTTGGATAGAAAAAAAAATTGATTCAAAAAATTGAGGTTTCTCTCTCTGTTTTTTATAGTGCAACTAGAAATTCCAGATTATTTGGTGTCATTGTAGAGCTACATCTGTCTACCTTTCTATAATACCACCCACTTTAATGTATCTTGTATGACCATGATGCTACAGAGCTTGGCAGTAGGCTATGTGTTAACAAGGATTTTTGAATTTTTTTACAAATCATCAAAGAATGGCTAAGTTTTTAAATTATGTGCAGTTCATTGCACAAGTGATTAAATGCGCAAGGAATATTCAAATTTGGTGACGTCATCAAAATGCACCCATTAACACATTAACCTCAGGAGGTTTTTGTCATTTTCACCTGAAATTTGAGTAGGAAACACATTTTGAAAGCTATTTCTGAATGCATCCAAAAACACCAAATCCCAGGTGATCTTTCAATAACATACTGCCTAGTTGTGTTAGAAACATTGTTTATCATTGGCTATTTGGCTTGCGCATGAGCAGAAGGGTAAAAGTTGGAGTTCTAGAACACTCTTTATTCCAAATGCCCATCTTATCCTATTGTTTGCAAAGGTTCATTTGTCTGTTTGCAGTTCATACCAGTTTGCCTTAGATCTGAGACCAAAAAGTCTAAAATCCTGGGTCCGGGGTTGTAGAATTGGCCCGATGTGCCTTGCTACGTGTCGTAAAAGGTGATTAAGTAGAGGCAACCTGTTTGCCGTGGGTTGTGTCCTGTGTCGGGGGAGGAAAGGATCCTGGTAGTTGAGCAGAGGCTTTCCATGCAATACACTACTTTAGCCTCTACTTCTCTTAGACGGGTGGTCGGGATGGGCCTGGTTCCGACAAATCGGCTGGTCACGCCGAGCCCTAGGAAGTCTTTATTTACTCTCTCACCTTCTTTATCTTTCCCCTTGTATCTCTCTTGATACCACCATTGCCCCTATATTCTATTCCTTTATCTTTCCCTTTCCCAAGTCTTGGAAGACTTCCTAGAAGGCAGTGGCTTAACGGGTCAATTGGGGGGTAATATTACCGACCCTAGAAACTGGCGACTTCAGGGTCAATCAAAGGTAATTTTATCAACTGAATATGGCATCTGTGTATCCCTGGCACTTGAAAAGTGTCCCCTTGTTGGGCTCCATGGTGGGTGGGGAGCACGGGTGCTGAATTTTAATTAAGCCAAGATGGATATTTCCCAAAAAAATCAAAACAAGCGTACAAAACCTTTATCTGACTCTGATGATGAACCATGTAGTGTGGAGTCATTTCCACGCTTCATGGTCATACAGTCTGAAGATGCCACAAAATCGCTTGCCTCACTCTCTCCGTTTGTAATCGAGAAAACTATAACCGGATTGATTGGTACACCAAAGAGCATAAAAAAGATGAAATCGGGTTGCCTTCTTGTTGAGTGTGAGCAACAAGCGACGCTCAAACACAGATCTACCCGATTCAACACCAAGCTCTAATACCCCCCATTACCAAGCACAGAAAAACACGGCATCTACACAGACTACTTTCAACAATACCCAACCACCAAAATCACCAAAAAACAAAAACAAATCTCATGGAAACAGGCAACAAAAGGAGTCAGATGACCCCATCAAACTCTATAACAGGTTTGGAGACATTGAGAGCATGGATGCAGAAGAAACTGCTCCATGCGCCCAAGGGAGCTCCAGACCTACAAACAAAAAATTCACCCCTGTACTTCCTCCAGAGAAATAACCAAACAAATTCCCACTGCGAAAGGTCTAACCTAGCTCCACAATCTTTAATTTAAATTTATAATGAAAAACACTATCATACAATGGAATTGTCGAGGACTTAAAGCAAATTACAATGATGTTCTCCTACTTTTAAATGAACATGATCCTGCGGTACTATGCCTTCAAGAAACATTCTTGAAAGATACGGACAACATCACATTTAAAATCTACTCCCTGTTTAACACCTGCTCTCCAAATGTTGATAGGGCTTCAGGAGGAGTTTCTGTTATTGTGAACAACAGAGCCCCTCATAGCGTCATCCATTTAAACACAAATTTACAAGCCATTGCTGTAAGCGTGACTCTTCATCGAGTGATTACAATTTGCTCTATTTACTTACCACCAAACACTAACCTAGGTACCAAACGAATTGGACAACTTTGTTCAACAGCTTCCCACGCCATTTGTTTTACTCTGGGACTTTAATGCCCATAACATTTTATGGGGATCAAATCATATAAGTGACAGAAGAAGACTTTATTTCTAGACACGATCTGTGTCTATATAACACCAAAACACCGACATATTCACACCCAGGAACGGGTACATACACATGCATTGATTTGACAATTTGTTCTCCTTCGCTGCTTTTGGACTACGAATGGAAGGTCACTGATGACCTTCACAGCAGTGATCACTTTCCAATATTCCTTGAAAATATTATCTCTACAATTGATGACGTAATTCCACAATGGAATATAAAGATGGCCGACTGGACTAAATTTGAAACACTCTGTAAAACTAGGCTGAATGCAGATATAGTTTTCAATGTTAATGACCCTATTCAACATTTTACATCTATTTTATTAGAGATTGCAGAAGAATCCATTCCCAAGTCCTCGCCGAATTGTAAAAGAACCCCAAAACCTTGGTTCACTAAGAAAGCCATTAGACTACGTCGAGAAGCATTGAAAAAATTTAATAATCATCCGACACCCAAAAACTTAAATATATATCGTATTGTCCGGGCCAAAGCTCGCCACACAATCAAAGAAAGTAAAAGAGCATCATGGAAGAAATATGTTTCCTCTTTAAACTCTCGTTCCTCTGTTAAGAAAGTTTGAGACACTATATGCAAAATAAACGGAAAGAGAAAACAAAACCCTCTCCGACATCTGACACTGAACAATAACAACTTTAGTTCAGAACGCAACATTGCAAATGCTCTTGCTGACAGTTTCTCAAAAATTCATCATCATCTAATTATTCAGAAGCCTTCCGTAAACTTAAAACTCTAAAAGAAAAGTCAGGTTTAATGTTCACATCCAACAACTCGGAAAGTTATAATCAACTGTTCTCACTATCGGAGCTTAGAGAGGCTTTAGATAAGGCCCATGATACATCCGCTGGGCCTGATGAAATACATTACCAGTTTTTGAAACACCTTCCAGAATCATAATTGACATCTCTTTTGAAACTTTTCAATGATTTATGGATTACTGGTAATGTACAAAAAATCTGGAAAGAAGCAACTAATATGAGTTCCCAAACCAGGTAAAGATAGCGAAGATCCCAATAGCTACCGACCTATTGCACTCACCAGCTGTGTGTGCAAAACAATGGAACGAATGATCAATTTTCGGCTTGTCTGGTACTTGGAAACTAATAATTTAATCTCTCCTTTCCAAAGTGGCTTTCGATATGGCTGTAGCACCAATGATCATCTGGTTAGATTGGAAACATTTATTCGCGATGCATTTATTAAGAAAGAACATTTAGTAGCAGTTTTCTTTGATTTAGAAAAGACCTATGACACAACATGGAAGTACGGGATACTAAATGACCTGCACGATCTAGGTCTAAAAGGCCGTCTGCCCTATTTCATATCCAACTTCCAGAGAATTCAAAGTACAAGTGGGCTCTACCCTCTCAGATCTGCATGAGCAAGAGATGGGTGTGCCCCAGGGCAGTATTTTATCTGTGACGCTCTTTAACATCAAAATTAATAGCATCACCAAGTGTTTGGCTCCTGGTGTGGATTGCTTGTTATATGTTGATGATTTTCTGATATGTTATCGATCAAAGCACATGCATACAATTGAAAGACAACTGCAGCAAAATATAAACAAGATTCAAAATTAGACCAATGCAGACAGTTTCAAATTCTCGAAATCAAAAACAGTATGCATGCATTTCTGTCAGTTACGAAGACATCACGATGAACCTCACCTCACCCTGGACGGAACACCTATTTCAGTTGTTGAGGAAACAAAATTTTTAGGTATAATCTTTGGCAGAAAACTGACCTTTATTCCACACCTAAAGAACTTGAAAGCTGAATGCTTAAAAGCACTTAACCTACTTAAAGTAGTAGCGCACACTGACTGGGGTGCTGATAGAAAAGTCATCCTGAATTTATACAGAACGTTTATTCACTCCAAACTGGACTATGGTTGCATTGTATATGGTTCAGCCAGAAAATCTTATCTTAAAATGCTTGATCCAATTCATTATCAGGGAATAAGACTGGTTCTGGGAGCATTTAAAACATCCCCGTGTGAAAGCCTGCTAGTTGAAGTGAACGAACCACTGTTATCACATCGTAAAGAAATGCTTTCCGCACAGCATGCTCTCAAATTAAAATCAAACCCTCTGAATCCTGCTTTTTCGGCTGTTTTTCAACCCAAATACAAAATCTTATATGAAAATAAACCAAACGCCATACCTTCCTTTGGCATTAGGATATCATCCAGCCTTGACAGTAAAAAAATTGATCTTTCTTCAATTCAGAAAACGTCCATCTCCGAAACCCCACCCTGGCTGCTTAAACAACCATAAGTACGTTTTACGCTACACGATGGAAAAAAATCTGAAACAAACCCTTCCGTCTTCCACAACTGTTATCAAGAACTCCTCACCGAATATAAAAACTACACAAGAATTTATACCGACGGCTCAAAGGATGAGGAAAAGGCTGCTGCAGCCTTCGTTTGTGGAAATCACACAACGCAAGTTCGCTTATCAAATGAAACATCAATTTTTTCAGCCGAAATCTGAGCAATGGACCTTGCTCTGCAACATATAGAAAGCAAACGTATTTTAAACAGCATCATCTTCTCAGACTCACTATCAGTACTTCAGTCACTACACAATAGAAAACTGGAGAATCCATTATTGAAAAAATACTCGTCAAAAATACCGAGATGAGTGTCTCCCACGATATAATATACTGTTGGTTACCTAGCCATATTGGTATTAAAGGTAACAAAAAAGTGGATCGCGCTGCTAAAATGGCCCTTACTGAAGAACCATCTGATTTTAAAATACCTTATATTGATTTTAAACCTAGTGTCAGAAGGTCCTTATGTCAGAAGTGGCAGACATCATGGAATGATGCATTGAATAACAAACTTCATGCAATCAAGCCAACTCTAGGAGAATGGACTCCTTCCTACAGAACCATGCGTAGGGAGGAGGTAGTCACTGCAAGAATCCGAATTGGTCATACTTATATCACCCACTCCCACATACTAAAAGGTGAAGACCCACCAGAGTGCATTTCTTGCAATGAACCATTCACTGTCAAACACTTTATGAGAGAGTGTTTTAATCTGCAACCTACGCGCAATCAGTATTACAATGTGCATGACATGAAGGAACTTTTTGATACTATAAACATCACTCGTATTATAGAGTTCTTGAAAGCAGTGAATATTTACACTAAGCTCAAACTTTTATGCTATCACCTTGTGCATTTTTATGCAATATATATACCGTCCCTTTTTAATACCTTTTCATTATTTTTCATTAACGTGCAACATTTACATCCCCCATTGATCGGGAAGCTTTATTTTGCACCGTTACCATCTTACAGTTTTAATTTCAACTATTTGTTTTTTTATATCGCTGGTCAATATAAGACTTTTTATAATTTTTAAATGATTATACACATAACATTTTGTTTGGCGCTAAATAGCCTTACAGTGCTGATGCGCCGTTAAAAATAATCAATCAATCAATCTAAATTCCAGACACAAAATCGGATTCTGACCACGGGCCAATTTTGGATAGAAAAGAATAGATTCCAGAAATTAAGGTTTTTCCCTCTGTATTTTGTAGTGCAACTTGAAATTCCAGATTATTTGGTATCATTGTAGAGCTATATCTGTCTACCTTTCTATAATACCACCCACTTAGTGTATCATGCATGACCATGACGCTACAGAGCTCGGCAGTAGGCTACTACCTCCTGCCACGTTAACTCGTGGCTAGGGGTTAATGTGTCAATAGCATGTGAAGAAGTACATTTATCTAAATTTTAAAATGTGTGCTAAACCTTTTTGGATATAGTTGAGGCACTGTTGAAGAGTAAAATAATCTTGAAATATCTGAGGATTCTAGTTGTACCTTCTTGAAATATCTGAGGATTCTATTGTACCTTCTTGAAATATCTGAGGATTCTAGTTGTACCTACAGCACAGTATACATCTATTAAATCATTGTCATGTAATTTTCAGGCCAAAGAGAAGGAACTTCAAGAATTGGAAGACTTGATGGCAAAGATGACACCAGAAAAGTTGAAGCAATTTAAAGAGCACCATCTTGATCATGGCACAGCATCCCATGAAAAATTTGTTTAAGAATCATGATGATCCTTCTAAATGCATGTATTAATGTGTGTGTACATGTGTTGAATTGTGCCAAAGTCAGTGTATACAAGTAGAAATACTGTTCAGTTATAACACATTTTGACTTTCTGATGAAAATCATATATGAATTATTATGAAGCAGCAATACAGCAGTGAAATGGGTACCTGAAAACGTATACCCTTCTTGAAACATAATCATAAATTTGTGAAATAAATTTCAAGTGGAAAATAATTCTGAAAGCACTTTTGGCTAGACATATACAAATACATACAGGTTGGGAAAAAAACTTTCATCACTCAGTAATAAAAAAGACTTCAAAACCAGCTTACATAATGTATTTGGGACATAGTTAACGAAAGAAAACTGCAAGAGTTTTAAGATAGGGATGATGTTATACCTATTAATCATGTTATCAAATAAAAGTTTGAAACTTGTACTTCATAGAATACTTGTGGTTAGATCATGAACATTTCACAGTATTTTCAATATATGTTTTAATTTCAGAAGGCAATTTATATATATATATTATTGAAATTTTCCAAGCATTTTTATTTATTCACAACTGTCCACTTATTGTTAAAAATAACACATTTTGAAGGTGTTGAAATGTATATTGCAATAAATATTTTAAGACTAGAACCCACATATGCTGTGTACAATTTTGGTGGAGTCAAGATTAATAATAAAAAATAGTTACACCTGAATTCTAGGAAAAAATAGCTCTTAAAGGAAAAAGAACTGCATGTGTTAAACTGATTTTATAAGATGTAAAATATGTAAAAAGAAAACTTATTTACTGAACTTTTGCTTTTTAGCAGTCATATCATATGAGAGAAAGTTCTCACTTTCTTTAGTGAAATCAGTTATTCCTAATATGTTAGATTTCACCATAGCTGTTAGCTCTTTACCTGTAAAAACTTAAATAATCAAAACTGGGATGTTATTTGGTCAAATCTGGACATGCTTCGAGGTTACAATTGTATGAAAGTGACCCAAAATTTTGAGAGTTATTTGCATGTTTGGATATAATTTGATTTAATATTAAAAAGTACACAAAAGTATCTTGCAATGTCTTGATAACATTTTTGGTTTATATAATAAGTCAATAACAATTATCTTGCCACAGTGAAAAGCAGTAGTTTTGACTGCCTTATAAGTCAGTTATCTTATCACTGTGAAAAGCAGTAGTTTTGACAGTTTGAACAATCAGTTATTGTGCCACAGAAAAGAGCAGTAGTTTTGACAGCCTTATAAATCAGTATCTTAATACAGTGCAAAGCAGTCCTTTTGTCAAACTTATACATATTAAGACTTCATACACCCTAGGTATTAGGACATCATCAGTTTTTTCTCTGACAAGTTCTTTTTAGTATTTCCATGCACATATATATATATATATATTCACCCTACCCCATTCCAAAGTTTTACAACAGTTATGTTTGGAACTTTTTCTTTGCCCTTATTTTTTAGACACCCTCCATAACGTGGAGTGTATTATGATGTTATCCATCTGAAATTTTCTGTTCTCAAAGTAACTTTAGTTCTTTACCATGTACCATTACCATACTTTCGTGGATAGCTTGCACTTGAATAAGGAAGATGCCTATTGATTTTGGGGTCAGAAGATCAAGGGTTATAATCACTGAAGAAAATTTGCTGTAAGTACAGTAACATAAGGTTTACATCACAGACCTGGACTGAACTATGGGGATTGCTTGCGATAAAGAAGAAGGCTGTCAGTTTTTTGGGTTAATGGTGACCAATAGAAGAAAATATTTCCATGCAGTAACTTAAGTTCTACAGTATAGACCTGAATTTAATTTTGTGCTGGTTTGTGATAACAAAGGCTATCGATTTTAGGGTCAAAAGTCAAAGTCACTCTGACTAAAAGAAGAACAAATATTTCCATGCATTGATTTAAGCCTACATCACAGACCTGAACTTATTCTTGGGGATGCCTTGCACAGAACTGAGGTTGCAGTTTTATATTTTGGTGTCAAAAGGTGAAGTGTAAGAACGATTACTAAGAAATGAAAAATGTTTTCTGCAAAATAAATTTAATTCAAACCATGTACATTTACTAAAGTTTGCGATTAGCATACACTTTGTGTATAAAAATTAGTAATGTAAATAAAAACATACAATTTAAGTAGCTCCTACATTAATTAAATGTTTACTTATTGTATATCATTTACAGGTATACATATTCCTCAAAATGATAATAAACACTACAAATTACTTGAATTAAGAAAAGGTATAGGCATGAGATTGTTTTCTAAGAAAATACTAATATTGGTCAGAATATACATGTTTATAAATATTTGTATTCTTTTGATGGTTGCATGATTTTATATCAATATTGTAATAGCTTCTTTTTTTAAAAGTGTTATGTATTCTGAATTATTATATGCTCATTTTTTTTCTCAGTTAACTTTACATTATCAGAATCGTGCAGTATTTTACGATATTGAACTTGTGTGCAATTCATATTGAACTCACATGAATAAAGGAACAACTTTCTGTTGTAAACAAACAATGGACACAGATGCCATCACTTTTGATTTATTTTATTTGTCTGTAGATGATGTAAACCAACTGAATGAACTAAAGCAGATGCGTGGGTCGGTGGTTCTTTCCGGGGTTTTCCGGGTTCTTCCTCCACCATTAATACTGGCCGCCATGTATAGCCTATCGTGCTGAAAAATGGCGTTAAACCCCACAACAACAACAACAACAACAACTAAAGCAGATGTTTCATGGACTGCCACATATCAGATGTTTTGCTACATTCCGCATTCATTTTTGTGATAGTGTTTCGGAATTTGGCATTAGATGCCAGATTTCATAAAAATGCTGGGTACCTACAAATAACATGCAAGTTACAAGGCATAAACTGTCTTCTTTAGCTGGTGATAAGAGTGGCAAAAATATACTTATATTTTTTCATCCTGAATTTCCTCAAAATGTACTTTCTTAGTTCTGCAAATCTGAATTACATGCGCCATGTCATGAGTTCTCAAGCTTGATTACATTTCGAAATTGTACTGTAATTTCAGCTATATTCCATGTGCAGTTACATCCTCCTTACTGCACTCAAAATGAAATAAACATTTAATTCAACAGCATCTTTTTGATAATTGCAATTTAAAGACTTCATATTTTTCCCACATTATGATTTCAGATAGTCAATGACAGAACATACACACTTGCAGATGTCAACACACTTTTTCTGCGCTGCTTCAATCCAATGTATTTCATGTACATTTAAAAATTTTACTGTATTTTCAACTATATTCCAAGTGCAGTTACATCCAACTTACTGCACTCAAAATGAAATAAACATTAAATTCAATAGCGTCATTTTGATAATTGCAATTGAAAGACTTCATATTTTCCCCACATTATGATTTCAGATAGTCAATGACAGAACAAACACACTTGCAGATGTCAACAAGCTTCTCCTGCGCTGCTTCAATCAGATGTATTTCATGTACATTTCAAAATTGTACTATAATTTTGACTATATCCAAGTGCATTTACATCCTCCTTACTGCACTCAAAATGAAATAAACATTAAATTCAATAGTGTTTTTTTTATAATAGCAATTGAAAGTCTGAATATCTTTCCCACATTATGATTTCAAACATTCAGTGGCAGAACAGAAACACAATTGCAATGTTACTTTGTTTCTTGTAGTGTATTTTGTTTATATAATTAAGCCTTTGGTAGAATAAGAAAATGAGCATATAATAACAAGGTTACTGCATTTATTGGTGAAAATATGAACTCGTTTTGTCAGATGGATAAACCACACTCCCAACTTCATACGGTATATCCATCCAAAAAACATGTTCATATAATATTGACATTCAAAAATTTCTTTTTTGTGCAATTACATATATTCTATTTGAAATTCTATTGGGAAATATTTACTAATTAAATATTTTTAATTCATGTTGGTATAATTTTGTTTCTGTGTTTGAAAATCAAAATAGCTACCTTTATATTGGACATGAATCTGTCAAGTGCAGAGGCTGTCTTATAGGAATTGACCTCTTGGATGAGAGTGGCAATTCTCAGTCTGTCATTGCTTAAGAGATATTTCAAGGGACTGCAAACCATTCCAGGTGTGAATGTTAATCTCAACACATTGGTTAGTATTGAACAGGTATGTGGGGAGAAGCCCAGTAGGTCATCTGTGTACTTGTCATTATGCCAGATGTGATATCTTGTCTTCTCCACCTGTAATTTTAAGTCCTCTTTCAACCATTGAAATTTTCTGCTGGAGGAAAATGCTTCTCTTTTTTGAGATTGTTCTGTTAGTTAGCTGATGGAGCTTTCTTCATTTTCTTTGCAGTCATTTATTTCTTCTTTTTTACAAATATCCAAAATGTTAACAAAGAGAAAGGGAGTTTTTAAATCCAAAGAAAAAACCTGGTGGATTAAAGTCGTTCTCATTTGTTCCTTTTTTGAAATTCCCAAACAAGGTATGAGTATCCTGCTTTCATGATCAAGTACCTCATTACCTAAGTAATGGCTGTAAGTGAGTTTATGGTATGGCGCTGTATCTTTTTGTGCATCATTTGTCAACTGTCATGTCATCTGTTGGTCAGTAATTGAATGTCACCAATGGAGTACAATTTCTGATCTAATTTTAATTAAACTTGGAATCAAACTTGGAACTCTTTGAGCAACTTGTTAATGAGGATGAATCATGCAAATTAATGAGGTGACATTGCATATGATTTAATTACTTTGTTACCACTCTGAAGGCCATATTTCTGATCCAGTTTTGAATACAATTGAGATAAATGCCTATTTCCTCAAACACATTACCCAATCATAATACCTAAGGGAAACTACTGCTATTACCTCACAAATCCAGCCCTCCCAGGCTAAAACTTGTTAGCTAAAAAGCTAAAAATTATCTGCCCTCCAAGGTGGCAGCTAGAGTGATCTCCCCTTGATAATGGGATTGATGCCAAATCATCTGAAATTGTCAGTTACTACTTCTCGTGTTGAGTACCACACTCTCTACAGCAGAGAGGCCTCACAAAATACAAGCAGTTTGGAAGTTTTATACCAAATATCAAGTTGAAGGAGTTTCATCTTTCTGGTCTGCCTGTTGCTGATAACAGTTTCTTAACTTTCTGTATTATGACATTGCTATCTTCCTACACTTAAGCATCTTTGGTTGATATCTGCGTGGGTCGTGATTGTATATCCTCACATTGCAATTGCCATATTAATAAGTGCAGGTCCTGTGTGAGACGTAGAAAACTCATTTAATACTTCTGTATAATTTCTGCTGAGTAGGGATGCATATAGTTTAGTTTCTATATTGTCTTCACATCTGCTTCATAGTTATATGATGCTTTACTGATTTTTCCAATATGGAATGCCTTTTCCTGCAATGGATATTGTAACATCTACTTCATAAGTATCTGTAATGACACTTAAGATAAGTGCAGGTTTTGTACACATGGTTTACTCAGCAGCATCAAGGTCGTACATGTAGTATACTATAAGTGATACTTCAGTGATATTTACCTGTATAGGCAGTCAAAACTTGTCCTTCCTTAGGGTAGGTTGTTACTAGAATTGAATATTTGTCTTCCACTTTGTGCATGTAGGTACTTTAAATGGCTCTTCAGTGATTTCACCTGTAAAGGTAGTCAAAATGCACCTTCCTACAGGTTACTTTTTCTATAATTGATCATGTAGCCACTTGTCACCATTAATAGCAATGCTCTAATTAGCCACATATACAGGCCAGGTGTGCTCCTTATACATGTAAGTATAGTGGGTAACTCTGCATGGAAACTCTTAAAGTCATAAAGCAGGATGCTCGCTACACTTCATGTAAATATTGTCTGCTCTATTTTGTGTTATGGGTGAGACCAGCCTGACAACCACTTGGTGTATAGTTTATTCTCATCTTTACTTAAATATGTCAGACTTACCTATTATGGACAGAAGTCAGTGGGCAGCAATTCTTTATGTACTAAGGGGAAGTCACAGAAACATAGCTTGAGGTCAGTCTGATTAAAATCAGTCCTACATGAAGATCTGATAGGGACAGCTTAGGGGTTATATTCTGGTTACCATAACTTAATTTTATCAGCCAATCAGATGAAATATTGCATCTTGTTGTTTGGGAGTCTGAGCCTCAGTCAGATTTCTGAAAGCTTCATTTCCACTGGCTAATTCAAAGGTTGCCAGAACATTACTTCTAAGAGGTCTCTCAGATTTTCATGTGGTACAGTTGAGATCTGATTTTAATGACGAAAAAAATTTAAAAAATTTCAGCTTGCACTCAAGGGTTTGAAACCATATCATTTACTGGGGAGTGCGATAGAGCACAACAACAACCTCATCTGAGGCTCCAAGTGGCCAAGTGGTCAAAAGTGCTCTCCATTACGGATCACTGCCATCTCACCTCTGTCTGCATGGGTTTGAGTCTCGGATTCGGCCAATGTGGGCATGTGAGAAAGCTTGCCAGTAGCTTCTCAAGGGTCAGTGGTTCTTTCTGGGAATTTCCCGGGTTCTTTCTCCACCATTAATTCTGGCCGCCATATATAGCCTATTGTATGCTGAAAAATGGCGTTAAAACCAACAACAACCTCATTTACATTCTTGCATATCAGAATTATGGACTGGTTACATGGAATAATATCCTATCTCAACCTCAAGAACTAGATAATGTTGTGCCATCCAAGAATTCACAACCAGACTCGGCTATATAACTCTGATCACAGTGGGCCATAACCACAATTGATCACACAGTATCAGCCACCAGAAAATGAACTTGTCCACTTCTGCAACTCACATATGTTGCTAATTTAGTGCCGCAATACCCATGAACTCACTTGATGAAACCAGTTATACAACAGACTAATCCTCATAGTGCTGCTTAGTACTTCCTGTGGATGACATGCAGTCTATACAAACACTCTAATGGATAAGCCTAACCCACATAGTGGTGCTGGCGTATCCTGTGGACAATGTCCAGGTTATGTAGGCACTCTTATGGATCAGTCTGACCAGCATGATATGTCAAGACACCTCCGGCGTATGAGGTCCATCTTGTTAGCTTTCCAAGAGATAACATCATGATTGCTTGCCAATAGATATCTCTTCACTTGTTGTCAAGACTCTGCCAACCAAACAGAGCCTCTGCTTAGGTACATCTTAGAAGTAACAGGAACTAATTCATAATGTGCTGCAAGTGTAGTGAGACACTATATTGGATATTTTTCTCCAGCAGCTTAGCAGGTAGCGCAAGAAGTATTGGTTTCACTACCTTAATCAGAACAATGCTGAAAACATTATTAGATCTTACTGTGTTTAGTGAAACACTGACTTTCAGCCACTGTCCTCTTTCCTCTGCATCACCTACTGGGTCTAGAATTCCAACATCAGGTGATCATTGTCATCAGAAGAATCTACTTTCAGGTGCTTCGACAATCTGACAAAGTTACTGGCATTTTTTGACCTCTTAATCATCAATTACAAGTTCCAAGTATTTACAGACGTCTTTTTTCCTTGCAAATGCCTTCCCTTGGTTTTCCATTTGGATACCATGAGTTGATCTGTGGTTGGTTTTTCCTTGGGGGAAAAAAACAACAAAGTCTACCTGATGATTTTCAGGTTGAATTGACAAGTAAACAGACCTGACCTTGTTTACAGTTTGGGTAATTTTCCATTAAGGTGAGGTTTTTTTTTTTTTTTAAAGGTTATTGCGATATAGGTCAAGTGGGGATGCATATAAGTTTGTTTACATCAGAATTATTCATTCATATATAACATCTGTCCAGTGGAATAAGTCTTCTAGTTGTGTTCAATTATAATGTGAGAAGGTTTATTTTAATTATTCATTGGAATTACAAAGTGTTTATTGACATTTGTACTAAAACACAATTTTGGGATTATTATAAATTTATTCAAGCGAATTCGGGATTATATCATTGTGATGCAGTAAGACTGTTGGCATGTCAGCCCATGCAAGGCTACTTTTGGACCCAAGTTAGAATCTTTAAGATTATTTGGGATTTAATTCAGAATACTGTAATGTCGCCTTAAATTTCAATTTTATAACTTAGAAAAGTAAATTATTTTTTAATTTTACTGAACTTTTTGGCTTTGCTTTTTCAGTTACTTTAAGACCATAGAGTCATACCAATCTGTAGAAAGAATTTTGATCAGGTTATAGTAAGATAAGTAAAATCAACATGCTATAAAGTTTGAAACGTGTTATTAAAATAATACACAAGCTCGTTTTGCAAAATGGTCATCTAATAAACTAAGTTAAGCCAGATCAGACCCACTTGTGCCTTTGTTATAGGTTGTTTAATAAATTGAAGTGTTAGGTCCAAGTACACTATTAAAGAACACAATTATTTATTTTTTGAATGAAGATATTCAAATATGGCTCAGTATCTTTGAAATTAAAAAAAAAAAAATTGTTCTGTTCTACTCTTATCCTAATTCAGAAATTTAGAAATAGTGTTGTTAGGTATAATTCTGTTTGTTTGCTTGGTGCTCAGTATTAAGAGGTTAGTGTTAGGACAGTCGGCCTGGTGTCAGGATAATGTGACTGGGTGGGACATCATGCTACATGTCTGCGGCATGATGTCCCAGTGCCAGACATCACTATAAACTGCCACATTGCAGATGTCATAGTGATATGACTGAAAAAGTGTTAAAGCTACATTAAAAATCCAAATCACATCACACACATCACATATAATTCTGTTTAAATTATGTCTATTCATACATCCAACACATACAAACATGATATAAATAATTTATAAATATAAATTAGAAATAATTTATTTCCATAGAATACAAAGTGGAAATTTAAAAAGAACTTAAATCCCAAATAAGCCGTAATGAATAAAGTTCTAATTAAAATTCAGTGGTATTCCATATTAGATCCAGCACTGCATGTGTTGATACACATGTAGTATGAAATGTTATAATGTAATAATGCCTGAAGTGTGATGATGTAATATCCTTGCTTGAGTTTACTATAATTCCAAATTTATGTTGTTTTCAAAGAATATTATTGAGCATTATGTAAGTCCAGAACATAATAATTTCAATAATAGTTCCAGGGTAAATGAAATGCTGAGCACAGCAAATGATTATGCTCCAAGATCTTGTAGCACGAATGAGTAATTTCTAGATAAACAAGAATAAGCTCTCTACTTCACCTCAGTCACAATTGGTATTTTCTATATAAAAAAAACTGTTAATTGAAACTTCCATATTGGTCTACTTCTATTTCTTGAAAAGGTAGAATTCCAATAACCATGACCCAGACCCAAATAAATATGTTTACTTCTATTGATAATGATCCTAATATTTACCCACACCAATAGACAAATTATTAGCTATGTATTATTGTTTATGGTCAGGAATAACATGAGATTGATTTTGGACAAGGTCAAGTCCAATATAGAGTCCAATATACAATTAAGCATAACATACAATGATGGAGACAAAAAACTAAAACACAGTACAAAATTATATATAATGTGCATCACTTAATAGTTTCAGGTTTTCACTGAAAAGAGAAAACGATACAATACATTACATTTACAATCAAAAAGTCTGGGTTCATTATCACTAAGCAATTACTGGTATGATGTCACACCAAGGTCAGAATGATATTTGGAATTACATTCAGCTTTTGGCTTAATTCCTATGTATCTGTTTCATTTCACATCCTTCTGATCCTGTACATCCCATTTTGCTAAACTGTCCACTGGATATGGATGATAACTGACCTCCCCACCAGGATTATCTTCTGATGTTTGGTGGGTGGGAGGTACTGTAATCAATGTTTGCCACGGTAATCAATGTTTACCACTCTAGATCATGTGTGGAAACCTTTCTAATGTATGGATCTTGTAATTGGCTAGTAGAACCTGGGCTTGATATAGTTGATACAGTGGTGCCTGAATTTTGTATTGTATCTGATATTGATTCATATGTGGCTGGAAGTTGCACTGGGTGAGCAGTTCCTTGCTGTACTGTAGTTGGGTCAGCATTGTCTGTCTCTCGTGTGTCTACCTGTAATTAGGTCAGAACTATCAGAAAATTACCTTTGATTTAAAAGTACTGAATGCCCTTGAGAGGTGAAGATGTCCAATATAAATGACTAAACCAGTCGATGGGTCTGCATAATGCCACAGTGGTGACTAAAGAATTTTCAGTCCAACTCTATAATCTGTTGTGCCAGTTTCCAGTAACTACGCTGCAAATATATTGTCTACCGGTATATCAGAGTTAATTTCTTCCATAAACACTTACTTTGTGTGTGTCATGGTTTTCTACAAGTTCAAGCCACAAGGATTATAGCTCCATTATATTACATTGAGAAATGTATAGCACTTTTTGCAATAGGAAAATATATAACAACAGACATAACTTCCACTGCTCACTTAGACATTAGGGGCTTGTGAATATAGATCTCAGTAACAGACCCAGCTGTGCTGGGCCCAAGGCAGCAAGCGATTAGCGCAGGGCCTCAAGCAAAAAATAAAGAATTGAATTGCCTTAAAGCATGAGGCCCAAGGCGGTTGCCTCGTTCGCCTTGCCCTAGGGCTGGGCCTGCATGGTAAGACAATCTTGGTAAACGTTATCCGTTGGAAGTAGCCTTGACACATGGACTGAACATCAGTAAGGTTCATTTGTGACCTAGAGTCTAAACTGTTGCAGAATAAGGGGTGAATCGCAGTTCCTTAGTTGATGGTTTCTTCCATTTCCTATGGGCACTAATTTTAACATGTATGACTCAAGTGCAAAAAGTTATGAAAAGTTTTAAACAAAACGTACAAAAAATTACAAAAACTTACGATAATTTACAAAAGTTAATATGGGCCATTATTTTAGCTTACTTATTCACAAAGGCTATACTATGGCTAAAATTGCATTAACTGAAAGCCATATGAAAGGTTTCCTTTATTTGATAATGCTTAATAAGAAAATTGTTCTGCCTCTGATGCTGACTGTCCCTGTATGCTTATCAAGTGCGTCTGCCATGATTCTCTGCAGAAAGATGTTGAATAGTGTGGGAGAGAGCAGACAGTCTTGTCTGACTCCGACTGTCATTCTGAACCAGACCCCTATGCTGCCGTTGAAGTATACTGCACTGGTGGCCTTGTCGTAGAGGTGCTCTATTACTGTGATGAGGTTGGCATTGATGTACAGTTTCATGGTCACCCACAAGGCTACATGCCCTACCCTGTCAAATGCCTTCTTGAAATCCACAAAGAGGTGGTACAGATCTTGCTGGTGTTAGAGGTACTTCCCACACAATATCCTGAGGTTAAAGATCTGCTCTGTTGTGCTGCGCCCTGCTCTGAACTCGCCTACTCCTCAGCAATGCTCTTTTCAGCCTGTGGGTTTAGTCTGTTCAGCAGTATCCTTAACATGACTTTGCTTGGATGGCTTATAAGACTGATTGTATGGTGGTTTTGACACTGTTTCAAGTTGCCTTTCTTGGGTAGGGTGATGATCAGTGATTGGCTCCATGGCGATTGCTATACTCCTGGTTTGCCAGATCTCTTGTTGCAGATGTTTGTGAGAGTGCTACTCAATTCTTCTCCCCCAGCTTGGATTAGTTCTGCTGGGATGTTGTCCACTCCTGCTGACTTGCACTTTTTCAGTGATCTCACTGCGGCTTCTACTTCTTCGTCTATGATAGGGTGGTTGTCGTTGTTAGTTGCTGGAGGGACGTTCAGTACCTCAGGATCTATTGTGGCTTGGTGATTGTAAAGTTCTGCACAGTACTCTGTCCATCTTTTCAGAATATCTTTTTCTTCTCTGAGGCAGTTTCTGGCTTTGTCCTGTAGGGAGGTGACCCGCCGTTGTGTTGTGCTTGTTAGAACTTGGACCAGTTGGTATGCTTTGCTGCTGTTGTTCCTTTTCAAGTTTTCCTCGATGTCTTTTGATATTTCTTCTATCCAGTTCTCTTTTCTTTTTTTTTAGAGTTTTTCGTGACTTCCCGGTTGACTGCCTTGTACTACTCTGCCCCTTTTGTACCGTTCCTTTTCTTCTTCATTTCCCTCCTCTTGTCACACAGGTTCAGAACCTCAGCAATGACCCAGGGTTTCTTGACTTGGCGATGTCTACCGAGGATATCGCTGGCTGTTTCAGTCGTTGCTGTATTGAAGATGGTAATCAACGTGTCCATGTCGGTATTGGCAGCATCGATGATAGTGAGCGGTGCAAATTTCCCACCAAACATTACCTGGAAGGCTTTTTATACTTCGGGATCCTTCAATTTCTCGAGATCAAATTGTGTTCTTGTGTGGCTCTCTCTCTCTCTCTCTCTCTCTCTCTCTCTCTCTCTCTCTCTTGACCTTCTTTAGATGTAGCCTGAAGGTCATCATTACCAGATCATGGTCACTTCATATGTCCGCTCCCGGAAAGCTTCTAGTTTTGGAGATGTTTATACTTGTCTTACGGTTTGCTGATGATATTGATGGACTAGCAGGAAACGAGCAAGAATTAGCTAGCTTAGTAGAGAGCTATGACAAAACCTAAGCAGCCTATGGCGTGGACATTAGTGCAGAGAAGACCAAAATGATGACCAACAACATCAAGGGCATCAGCACTGACATCAGGGTCCAAGGTACAAAGCTAGAAGTAGTCCACAGCTTCAAGTATTTGGGGGCAACTGTAACAGATGAAGGATCGAAGCCTGAAATACTCTCCAGGATTGAACACACAACAGCAGCGCTGACAAAACTGAAGCTCATCTGGAAGGACAAGAACATCTCACTCAACTCAAAAGTCAGACTGATGCACTCACTGGTGATCTCCATATTTATCCATGCCTGCGAATCATGGGCCATAACAGCGGACTTGGAGAACAGGATACAGGCTACAGAGATGAGACGTTTCCGAAAGATCGGCGTCACATACAAAGACCATATCACCAACGAAGAAATACGACAAAGGACAAGACAAGCCATTGGGCCTCACGATGACCTCCTGATCATAATGAAAAAACGGAAACTGCAGTGGTATGGGCATGTCTCACGATCATCAGGACTTGCCAAGACAATCCTACAAGGCACTGTACAAGGAAGAAGAAAGAGAGGCATGCAAAGAAAGAGGTGGGAAGATAACATTCGAGAGTGGACAGGCTTGGCACAAAGCGACTCGGTGAGAAAGACGGAAAATCGAGAGGAATGGAGGAAGCTGGTTGTTAGGTCTTGTGCGGTGCCCCAACGGTCTTCCAGACTACGGGACTGATGATGATGAATAAGAAAATCAGTTTACATCCGTGCTATGAAAAATTTATATCGTAACCGAAATCCAATTTTCGGCCGCTAAAAGTTGCCAAAAAATCATTTCCCGACATTTGTACTAAAATAAGTAAATTTTATATAAGGTTTTCGTGATCATAATTGCATCGGTGTAAATATATTTTTGAAGCTGATGTAAAAGCTTGAATTTGGGCCGCAATATCGCAACATGAAATCGAACTTTACCATAATAGAAGTGTACACAGTTCAAACAATCCAAGAAGATAGTTGTATATCACGTAAGTATTAAATTAGTATAAGCAAAATACACACTTAATTTCACCAAGAAATAAAGAATATACTGATTTTCGCAAGAGAGCAGACAGTACAATATTTGCTTTTCGATACTATACGAGTGTATGCCGATGTCGTTATGTATTCGCATTAATTCATCTTAAATTCTATTCGTCGCTCTAAAATTTTAATACTGTTATGGTTTAAATAAAATTGTATTCAATCATGATTATTTAATGCTCTTCACTTTAACTGATTTTTGTTTCTCTTTGATTGCTCTGGACTTTTACAATAGTGGCCAGGTACAAAACTGGATCAAGAAAAGAGCACGTTTGGTCTAATCATCACATTATAGGGTCATACATATTTTTGTTTCAACATGGGTAGTTTTATATATGTCAGAACAGCACGCGCAATGCAACCTGGTTTGTGATTATACCTTTTCTTGATATCATCCAAAAATATATATATATATATATATATATATATATATATATATATATATATATAGTAACACCGCTCCTGTGGCCTGGTCATTTTTCAATATTATACACGCCTTGGATGCGGGAGTTCGTGGGTTCGATCTGTCTTGATATATTTATTTATTGATGGCTGTAAATTGTAGTTATTATCTATTCCTGGATCTGTGTGTACAATACAAAAGTTCTATTTTAAGATGCTTCCATACTTGGTGACAGTTATTAAAAATCATTTTAGTAAATATGTTTACAAATATTGGGCCTTTTTTCTTTGGTCAGATCAGTCAGGTGGTATCTTAGAAGAATTTTGGTATGATGAAACTACAAAGGAGAGAACGTTTCAGGCTGGTGATATAGTTCGGTCTCTCTTGCCCATATTTCGTATACTCTTCAGGTTAATTAGCATGGTCTGTACTAAAGTTAACAAGAAAAAATATTTAAATTATATCATTAACACTCCTGGGTGGAGAAAAACAGAAGAATTCTGCTATATAATAGGAAAATATGTTAAAGGAGTACGTTCATAGAGATAGCCCTATTAATTATTCAGTCAATTCAGAAAAACCATTTCCACGCAGTGAAGATTTAAATGACAGCATGCAACCAGACTCTAGTGACTTTGGTTGAACCAATCTTCAGAATTCAGAAATATTAAAGAATCTAGACCAGAAACTTTCACATCTAGAGCCACAAGAAAAGAACTCATGAAGGCAACTATTATGTGAATATGAGCACTTGTTTTCAGACGTTCCATCCCAAACAAGCAAAATCTACCATGATGTTGAAATTGTCGATTCTGTACCTGTATAACAGCATCCTTACGGGATAAATCCTCTCAAGCAGGAATGTTTGAAAAAGGAAACTCGGTCTTTGTTAGCGAATTACTCCATTTAAGCAAGCTAAAGTAAACGGAGTTTACTGTGTATTTTTGTTCCAAAACAAGATAATTCTTTCTGTATGTGCACTGACCAAAATGACTAATTTCCAATACCAAGAATTGGCGACTGTTTGGACAAACGTTCTATATGCAATATTTGTCACCAAGTTTGACCTGTTAAAAGGGTTCTGGCAGATTCAACTTATGGATGGAACTAACGATTTTTCGGCCTTTGCAACTCCAGACGGACTATACCAATACAAACTGATGACATTTGGTATGAAACTTTCTCCCTCAACATTCAACAGTTGATGAACATAATAACAGCTGGTGTAGAAGGCTTTGTTCCGTACATCGACAACATCAGCGATTCTGGTAAGATCACCTATTCAGAAGTTCTTGGTTTCACTGAGTGAGGCAAATTTGACAATTAATTTACGTAAAACTGAGTTTTGCCGACTTGTTTCATATTTGTAACACATATTCTGGGACATGGTCAAGTTAATCCTGTAGATGCTAAAGTAAACTATCTCTCAATTCCCTGTGCCTATCAGTAAAAAGCAACTGATGAAATTTTTGGGTATAGCTGGATATTACCGGGAATTTTATTCAAATGTTTCCATGATTGCTGAGCCCCTGATCAATGTTTTGAGTAAGAAGAACGAGTTTTATTGGTCTGACAAATATCAGGAGGCATTCGATAAATTATAGGTCATACTTAAAAGTGTACCAGTTCTTTTATCTCCAGATTTCAACCAATCGTTTGAGATGAATGTGGATGAAAGTAATGTAGATGTTGGTGGCATAGTGATTCAAGAAAATCAAAATGGCATGGATCATCCAGTGTGCTAATTCTCTAAACTAAATTAAATAAGCAGCAGAAAAACTATTCCACTATCGAGAAGGAGTGATTGGCTTTATTTTTGGCTTTACAACTCTTTGAAGTGTAGATTGATTCAGCTCCTCTGATTATTGAATTCCGTGATCACAATCCCCTTACTTTCCTCAACAAAATTAAAAATATAAATCAAAGATTGTTGATATTGAGTTAGATATTACAAGAATACAATATCAACATTTGCCATACCAAGGGAAAAGAAAATTTAATCGCGTAATTTTATGCTCATTATTTTCTCCGTTAACTTTGTCAGAATTGTGCAGTATTTTTCCACATTACACGTGCGTCGAAACATTATCGTGTATTAGGAACTACTTTGATGGTAAACGAACAATGTACACTCATGTAGCAGACATTTTAGCTTTCGACTTATTACAGTTGTTTGTGAGTAAACTAAACAAGCTGCTTAGTGCATTTGAAAGTCGAAATGAAAAAGCTAACGATGAGGACGAGTTCACTGTGTCACATATGAAACTGTCAAACAAGCAAACGAATAAACGTGATATTCGTAATGTCCACAACAAACATGAAGCGCAGTATCGAAATCTATTCTGATCATTTAAACAGATATTTGGGAGAAATGTTCGAAACTTTTCGCAAATAGAATGGTTAAGACTATGATCATTGAAAAAGCAAATTGAGACCAAGGGCTATCAGATATTGAGACCAAGGGCTATCAGATATTGAGACCAAGGGCTATCAGATATTGAGGCCAAGGCGTATTACATATTTCTTCATATTGAGACCAAAGGCTATCAGATATTGAGGCCAAGGCGTATTACATATTTCTTAGACATTGAGACCAAGGGCTATGGCACATTTATCAGATATTAAAACCAAGGCTATCGCATATTTATCAGATACATACCATCGTTTAAGTCAGTCAAAATCAAATCCCTGTGGTTCTTGATAAATTTGAATGTGTATGTTGGTCACATGATTATACAATGAGTCGCGACAGCATCAAATGAGTCGATACGAATATCCATATCGACATGGAAAATACATTAATTTCGTTGCGTCCAGCTACAGGTCATTGAATGGCTGCAGTTTCATATTTCCAGGCTGTACAAACCAGTAGCAGCAGAGAGGGCGAACAGACCAAATGATTCCGATAAACAAATAAAACAAAACAAAAAATAAAATCCGTAGAAAGGTCCAGATTTTCACAAATAAACGTTTCCTTGAGATGATTTTATTTTTTGTTGAAACCAACCCCATCAATAAAACCCTATCGAAAAGGTAGCTGAAAAATAAAGTACTTTACGTGTTTGTTTATTTTTTTGTTTAATTACTGGACGACCAACATTGGTAGGTGCCCTCTCTGCTGCTATTAATTAAAAGATTGTTATATTAAAAATAATGGTATATCCAGAATCTCATACTGCAAGAACAGCACGAGAACGATTAGAAGCAATTAAAAAATTTCTTCCCGTGCGAGATTCATTTAGAAAAAATCTACAAGCGCAACAAGAAGCACAAGTTGAGTACGAAGAAGACACTAAAAAACTGTTTAAACCCGTCACTGCAACTACTGAACAAGTTACAACAGTCATCAAAGAGGATCTTCTTCCGGTATCAAAACAAACAGCAGAACAAGCTGAAAAAATAGCAAGAAGAACTAAACAGACAAAGAAGATTTTACGAGATCTTCCACCTGGCATAGCCAGGGAAATAGCTGCGGCTCAACCTCCACCTGTCGGTGAAGAAATACTTGAAGAAATTGGAAAACTTCGTGCTGAAGTCGCCGACGTGCAAAAAGAGCGTGCACGTAAACCCGAACCAGCAGAAGTAAACGTGGAATTGATTTCAAAATTTAGGGAAGGAGTGGTTGAAGAAATTAGAAATACTAAAGAAGAACTATTACCCGAGGTAATATTAAATAGCATATTTAATAAATCTAGTATTTTAAAACCCGGTCATGAAAAAAAAATAAATGATGATAAACTTATTAAATGGATATACCGCATACATGCAAACAAAAGACGGGTTGAAAAAAATGATTTGGAATACAGAGCTCTTTATGAAGAAGTAAAAAGACTTTATAGAGAGAGGGGGGAACAAAGACAACTCTCCCAGCATCAGCTTTTTCCACCTATGCGACAAATAGAACAACAACAATCTTCTTCGCCGCAGCAGAGGTTGATGTCAAAATTTAAAACAATTGAGCAAGCAAGAAAACAAATGGAACGGGAAGATCTGGAATTGGGTGAAATTAGACGAATGAAAGGATTACACTCACCATCTAAGAAATCAGACGAAGGAGCTACTGGCAGTGGTCTGGGAGATAATTTTGTTTGTCCTGATAATATCATTAATGATGTGTCACGGTTAGAGGTTCTTATAGGAGGAAAACGTGCCGGAAATAATTCACCAGAAATAATTAATGAAGCATCTGATATTTGTCGGCGATTATTTCAGGGTGGTATCATGGATATCGGCGTTTACCGAGAACTTATCGATGAACTTGCTGATGACTAGTTGTTAGATAAATGGTAAATAAAAATAAGATGATCATACATAATAATCATCGTAAACCCATGCAGGTCAGAGCGGTAAACTCACGATTACCAATCTACAGAGCTACTTACGGAGATGGACTTGGTGATGTTATTCAGGGATTATTTACAAGGATAGCCCCAAAAGTAGCACCTATTGCAAAACAATTATCGATGAAAGCTATTGATATTGTTCGTGATAAAGCGCCTGGTGCAATTGTCAATGTTGCTGGTAAGGCGTTTTCGGCAATCAAAGAAAGACTAGCACGATTATTGCGACGAAAACAACAACCGGTGAAACTGGCAAGTACTGAGGTGATGCCAGCAGACGTAAGTAAAATAATAAATCAGGCTGCAAATCAAAAACTAGCGGCGATATCTGAAGAAGCAGAAAGAAATTTGATAGCAGATCAAAGACTCAGTGAACCAGGGAATAATATTTCAAGCATGATATCAGGGAGTGGAATTTCTAAACCCGGTTTTCGTGTTAGACGAAAATAATTATAATAAAATGTTTAAGCGTGAATCAGACACAGCATTTGACATGGAAGCACCTGTCCTTAAAGATGAATCAGTACGTGATTATCAGTTTTATTCTTATGAAGCACGAATACCAAATCAACGTGGAAGAATTGAACTACAAGTTCATGATACAAGTAGATACTTTTTACCCGCTGAGGCTTTTCTTGAGGTAGAAGGTACAATTATAAAAACGGATGACACTAATTATGCAGATGCAGTAAAAATTGGTTTTGTCAACAACGGGATCATGGCACTGTTTGATAGCGCCACTTATATGATCGATGGAAAAAATATCGAATCGATTCAGAAAGATGTCGACGTTGCTACAACAATAATAGGATTAGCAAGATATTCTGATGATTATACAAGATCAGCAGGCCCTGCAATGATGTTTGTGAAAGATAACTCCAATCACCCTGAAAGCGATCCGTATAATATAAGACGACCAAGAAATTTTGCCGATAACGCTGATGCTGATGTGTGGCCAGTGGTTCATGGTTCTGTCGAAAATTTCAACTTGGGATTTGCAGCACGTAGAAATATGTTGTCTACTGGCAATAGAAGATTCTCATGTGCAATTCCACTATCGCATATTTTTGGATTTTGTAGAAATTTTAGGAAGGTTATTTTTGGAGCTAGACACACGGTTGTTCTTGTGCGAAAAGGTGATGATAACGATGCTCTGTGGAGACCTGCTGGTGATGCTGGTAAAGTAATATTGTCTAAACTTTCACTATGGATGCCGGTAATGACTCCAACGATCGCAGTAGAACAAAAATTAATTTCTTTCATGGACACTGGTGGTAAATCCTTGTTGTCATGGTTAACAACAAGCACAGACAGTATGCAAACTAACGTTAACGGTCAGTTTACATGGCATATAGCATCACAACAGGGTGTTTCTGCACCGCGACATAATTTTATTGCGTTTCAGGAAACTAATCGATTAAACTCACAAACTCGCTCTCATATGATATTTGATAAATTAGGTGTCACAGATATTTCTTTACGGATAAACGGACAACAAGAACCAACAGAGAATATACAACTAAATTATGAACAAAATCACATAGCGCGTGCATATCATCGTTTAATGTCATTCATGGGACGTGATCAAAATATAGATACTGGGTTGCAAATATCACAATTAGATTTCAGAACTTTATATCCGATTTATTATTTTTCATTGGAGCATCTTGATCTATCAAAACAATCTGTTGTTGATATACATCTTAAAGCAACACTGAATACAGGTGGTGTTGATTATAGAGCAATCGCGGTCATACTTAGCGATAAGGCCATGTTACTTGAAGGCGGTAGTGGTCGAATGAGGGTCGTTGATGCACCGGTGGAAAATCTTTAATCATGTTATTTAGAAAAATATATTTTATATAAAAATGTCGTATGGTCATGTTAATGTTACTCTGACTCCTGGTCAGGTAAAAAAGCTTCAATCAAAAACCGCCAACAAATGCGGAACTAAAATATCACTAAAACGAGATCAAATTGGTGGTGGTCCAAACAAATTATCGTTGACAAATAATCAGATTAAACATTTTAATAAAGCCCTGGAATCAAAAACTGGAGTTCAATTTCATCTTTCCCCGAGCGCCATCAAAGACATGTTTAAAACCGGTGGTATATTTCCACTTCTTGCGGCTATTCCAGCGTTAATAGCTGCTGCTGCTCCAGCCGTAGCAAAAGCAGCCGCGTTAGGTGCTGTTGGAACAGCTGCTGGAATGGCTCTAAAGAAAGCAACTGGAAGTGGATACAAAAAAAAGGACGCGGTCTAAGATTACCCGGATCTCGTTGGGGAAGAGGTCTGAGGCTTCCACGTTAGATACTCCAGCATCAAATTTTGATTTACTTGATGCTGCTAAAAAATTAAAAATAAAAGCCTTTAGAGGTGTTTTTATGCGAGATCAATTACCAAAACAACCGAATAAACTCGAAACAGGTATTATTAATCTCGATGAACGTTCTGGACCCGGTACTCATTGGGTATCATACGCGGTTGATCCACGTGGAATCGTTTATTTTGATTCGTACGGGTTAGCTCGACGAGTACTCGGTGCGGTAACAGATAATATTCCTGTGTTCAATGACGGCGGCAGAATCAGAGATTCGAGTGTATCATTTACAACCATCAGAGATGAAATTGGAAGAAGCGTTGCTAATCGCGTGAAAAACACCGGCGACACAATGACGGGTGAACTCAGCATGAACGGAAACAAAATAGTAGTTTTAAGAGATCCAACATCCGACGAAGATGCTGCAACGAAAAGGTATGTTGACATTAGCTATGGTACCGTAGATGGTAAATTATCCACGTTACGGGCTGAGTATGATGTTCATGTGGGCGCTTTTGGAAGATTTCGCAGAAACCATCAAAAAACCACAGAAGAATTCTTCGGAACTCTGCACTCCGTTGACATAAAACTCGTTGATATCAAAACCAACACTGACACGATCAAACAAACACAGCAAGATATCAAGACCAACATTGACACGATCAAACAAACACAGCAAAACATCGTAGCGGGTATTCCTGAGATCGTTAACAAAACCGGTCTGATTAAAATTCCAACCGGAATAACTCCCGGACATATCACAAACATCGTATACACAGTATCATCGGGATTTGCAACGTGGTCGCAGCAAAATAATACTATCAAATATACCGCAACAGTCACTGGCGTGTACAGGCTGTCCGTGTTCAGTGCTGCGCGATTTGAGATCTTCACAACGTTTCCATGGCGTCATTCCACCGACAGGTTTTCCGGGGTTGTATCTGTTATATTAAATAACGGAACTGAAGAAATATTTATTCTGGAGGCAGCTGATAAGAAATTAACCGCAACATCTTACTGGTGGTGTTTGGAATTTGTAGCTGAAACACCTCAATTGGTTACTGCATAAAAATATATGGACGGTGCACAATACAGGTACAATCAAACGCGTGAATGGCAGGCGGCGCTAAAAGATCAAGTCGAACAATATACAGTAAAAGTAAAAAAATATCGACGACGATTAGTTATCGTCGACGTGATTGTTTATTCAGTATCCGCTGCTGTTGCTGGAGCGGGTGTTATATTATCAGCGGTGACAATGATGGCACCAGTAGCTGTAACTATTTGTATTTCAGTGGCAACAACGATTGCAGGTGTGCTCAATATCATCGCAAAAAAAATATGTACTTGCACGAACGAAAAATTATCCGATTGCATGATAAAATTACACACAGCGACGGTAGCATACTCGAAATTATCCTCGTTGTTATCAGCGAGTCTCAGTGATGGAATTATATCCGATTTCGAGTTTTCAATGATGACTAAAATATACGACGAAGGTATCGGTATTAAAGATACAAATATTAATAATGACAGAATTACTCGAGCAGATCGTGACTAACACAACTCCGCCAAAGATAACGATGATCTCGGTAAGTTCATCTAATCCTGAATTTAGTATTAATTTTCCTACTGCAATTCCAGTAAAAGAAATAGCGTTAGCTCAATTACGGGTATATTACAGCTGGCCAAATATCAGATCAAAATCATTTCATGGTACACCAGCAAATAATTCGCTCGTATTTGCTAACAAGAACAAACCAGATGGTACTCCTGACTGGATAGATGTTGGACTACCCACTGGTAGTTATCAGATTGAAGATATCAATGAGGAATTTCAGCGTAGAATAAAATCAATAACCGGAAAAGAAGCAAAAATATCAATTAATGTTCATGAACCGACGCTATCTTCGACGGTTGAGATACATTCTCCCGATTACGTCGTTGATATTTATCAATCCACGATAAGATCCGTACTAGGTTGGCCGGATGTTCCTCCGGTGTATGAGGGACCACCAGAACCGAAATTAAATGATTTTACGTCAACAAATAGTTCTCGTCACGATATTGAAATGAATTCAATTTGGTTAGATTACATAGAATTAAAACCGGTGGTGATAGGTGGAGACCTTTATTATGATCATGTACTTATTTCTCATAATCTTAGTAGACGTATTATTGCTTCGAATATTGATTCTATATTTTCTTCAATAAACTCAGACCATAAAATACAGTTAAATAGTTTACGTGATAGTTTTCGGGAGTATTTATCTGATTTGACATCTGCGCGCGATAATATCATCAGGTACATAGAAGTTTTAAATTTTATAGTTAATTCTTCTGAAAATATTTATAATAGAATCAGAGATGTAGTTCTTAAGTCATCAGGCGATTATAAAAAATCCTTCACAGCCAAATACAAAATATCGGAAGCTGATATTGCAACATTTAAGTTCCCTGATTATAATCCGGATAAATTAAGAAAATCCGTCAATGATGTCATCGATGAGAACTTTTCTAAAATACTCGATGCATGGAGAAAACTAGCACCACCTCCAACTGTTTTAAGACATAATAATGATCCACATGGCGGCGGCAGACACGTATCTCCGGGAATCGTTAATATAACCAGCACTATCGTGGTAAATCTGGTTTGTGACGTAGTCAATGGCAGCTATCAAATAGATCTCGGAAGATCAAATCAGGCTCAACAAGGATATATTTTATATACATTTACACCACAAGTTTCCCCCGGAAGTTTAATCGTGCAAGAACCAACTAATCCTATTTATCTGCGGTGTCACAATAATATGTTAACACGAATAAATTTTAAGTTCACAGACCACCTCAATCGCTTAATTGACATACGTGGAGAAGAGCTTGTGATAAATCTGTATGTGAAATCGTAGATCTTTGATCTCGAATTAATCAAGTAAATATTATATAATGTACCAGCACGTGAGGGTTTTTATACATGACAAAGAAGTACTTGAAAACTCCATCAGAACAGCGTTTTCACAAAACATGGAGCAATTTAACGTTAATTTAGTTATTGATGAATACGGAGGTGAGGATTTCTTATTAACACAAGAACAGTTAGATGAGCTCCGTCAAAAACATATTATCGAGATCATTTGTAGCAGAGATCAGATTCTAAAGTATGCACATTCCTGCATTAAAGTCGATCAACTTAAAAAAAATAATATTCAGAATGAATAAAATAAGGATAGGATTAAGAAATATTTTATTTTATTTTATTTTATTTTATTTTATCAGAAATATTTTATTTTATTTTATTTTTATTTTATCAGAAATATTTTATTTTATCAGAAATATTTTATTTTATTTTATTTTATCAGAAATATTTTATTTTTTCTGAATTTCAGTGAAAAATTAACAAATTTCGTGTTTTTGATGGGTATTTTAGCCATTTTGGGTGATTTTGTCCATCAGATCGTAGGGGTAAGTTGCTTGATTCTCTAATTGATTTCAATTGAATAAAATATCAAAACCAGCAAAAACCAATAAATCAGCAAAAAATTACATATTTTTTGAGATAATTTTACTGATATTTGAGCTAATTTTACTGATATTTGAGCTAATTTTACTGATTTTTTCTAATTTTTGTTGGTTTTGGTATTTTATTCAATTGAAATCAATTAGAGAATCAAGCAACTTACCCCCCACGATCTGATGGATAATTCAGAAAATAAAATAAATAATAAATCTGAGTACCAACTAACCCATCAAAATTACGAAATTGATCATTTTACATAAATCTGAGTACCAACTAACCCATCAATCTCAGAATAAATATATAATATTTCAGAATAAATATAATCTCAGAATAAATATAATAAATCTGAGTACCAACTGACCCATCAAAATTGCAAATTTGATCATTTTACATAAATCCGAGTATCAACTAACCCATCAAAATTACGAAATTGATTGGTTTGCATGATTCAGAGTACCAACTAACCCATCAAAATTACAAAATAAATATTAATATTTCAGAATAAATAATATTTCAGAATATAATCTCAGAATAAATATAATCTCAGAATAAATATAATCTCAGAATAAATAAATAATAATTCAGAAATAAATAAAATATTTCAGAATAAATATAATCTCAGAATAAATAAATGATAATTCAGAATAAATAAAATATTTCAGAATAAATATAATCTCAGAATAAATATGATATTTCAGAATAAATATAATCTCAGAATAAATATAATCTCAGAATAAATAATAATTCAGAATAAATAAAATAATTCAGAAAAAATAAAATAAATAATAAATCTGACTACCAACTAACCCATCAAAATTACAAAATTGATTGGTTTGCATGATTCAGAGTACCAACTAACCCATCAAAATTACGAAATTGATTGGTTTGCATGATTCTGAGTACCAACCAGCCCATCAATTTCAGAATAAATATAATATTTCAGAATAAATAAATAATAATTCAGAAATAAATAAAATATTTTAGAATAAATATAATATTTCAGAATATAATATTTCAGAATAAATATAATATTTCAGAATAAATATAATATTTCAGAATATAATCTCAGAATAAATATAATATTTCAGAATAAACATAATCTCAGAATAAATATAATATTTCAGAATAAATATAATCTCAGAATAAATAAATAATTAATTCAGACAGGGGTGCTTTGGTCGTTTCCCGCTGATATAATTTTTCTTAAGTATCTTATGCGGGTACTGATTGTTTTATTCGTTTCGTACTCGTGTGATAACAGCGATCTGACCTTTTCTACTGCGACAGAAAGAGGAACAAATTTATTACTTGATCATCGCTCACCACAGCGAGTGACTGAAACATAGCTGACTGAATCCGCTTAATGAACTTATATTGAGATGATAGAACGTACTTATTTTCGTCCTTAAGCTCTTCCAACGTTTCAAAATCAGATATTATTTTTTCAGGATTTAGTTCATCAGATATATTAATTCCGTTTTCTTCTAGTTTTTTGATAGCAGAAATAATATCTTCGATATTTTCGTGGTTCATTATATAATATATAAATCTTTAAAATAAAAAAAAAATTATCTCTAGAACCCCTATCGAGTCTTTAGCGAGTTCGTCGGGATGTTTCAAGGACAGTACAGCCAAGAACTCGCAGATTGCCATCGCATTCTACCAAGTTCACCAGGCACACAGAACATTTAATGAATGAAGAGCCCCTATCGAGTCTTTAGCGAGCTCAGATTATGCATGGACGGCACATATATTATGAAATGGAACCTCTATTCGAGTCTTCTAGCAGGTTCATTATGCAATGAATGAATGAATGACGGCACAAACATATATTATGAAATGGAACCTCTATTCGAGTCTTCTAGCAGGTTCATTATGCAATGAATGAATGAATGACGGCACAAACATATATTATGAAATGGAACCTCTATTCGAGTCTTTTAGCAGGTTTATGCAATGAATGACGGCACAAACATATATTATGAAATGGAACCTCTATTCGAGTCTTTTAGCAGGTTCATTAAGTATGTAATGAGATGTAATGAAATGAAATATATATAATGAGATGAAATATATGTAATGAGATGTAATGAATGAATGAATGAAATGAGATGTAATGTAATGAGGCCATTTTCTCCGCGAGAACACCCACCCACAATAATCAACCCGTGGGAAATACAAAAACATGTATCTACCACGTTTGACATGATAGGATGGTGTTCTCGCGGAGGGGGGGGGGCTGGCGGTGCCCCAATTAATTATAAAAATCGCTAATATGCGTAACCACCCGACCAATTGTCAGTCATGGGATTCGATCCTGGACCGCGAGCGTCACAGTCCAATACGATACTGATTGAGCTATCAAATCTTGTTAGAAACATGTTTCGAAAGTTAATATATAACTAAGGAACTAATTTCAAATATATTTACACTAAAATAGCGGTTTTTGAATAATAATAATAATTTCTACATTTAAATAACTACCCTGCATTAAAATAACGGTTTCTGAATTATAACAGCGGTTTCTGAATATATCTGTATTATGCAGACTGCAAATACCTGCGAAATCAATAACGGATTGTGAAATGCACCTGTACACCATAACAACGGTTTCTAAGCTGATTGTATATAGCTACCTGCGGATCAATAACAGCGGTTGTAAAATTGCCCTGATTTCTCGTAATGTTGTATGATGGGAAATATTTAAAAACCATAAATATGCTTCTACGAGTAATTAATTACGACGTAATTAGTTAAACTGACCAATTACGATCATAAAAAATCAAAAATCTACGAAGAAAACTATATATTACAAAGTAATCTCCCCCTTATATAATCAAAAATTCAGTAGTGTATGGAGGACATACAGTACTGGGTCTCCTCAAATAATAATGTAATTCAACGTGGTGATGATAATTACTGATACTGAAAGGTGATTCTCTGTTTATATTTTTTTGAGAAACCAGATCTGGTTATATTTTCTGCGATAAATTGTACCAAACGCGGATTAATATTAAAGTATTTCGCAGCTGCGTTCATAGACTGAAATGTAATTTCTTCACCGGTTTCTATGTTTGTGGAATTTACCGCCCTTCTGGAAACTGTCTTACATCTTCCAGTATTACCACGTGTATTATTCTCGCTGTGTGAGATAGCTTGTAAATTGGATAAATTATTGTTTTGAGTGTTCCCGTCAATGTGATCGATCACAAGACCGTCTTTGATCACTCCGAAGAAACATTCGTACGTAAATCTATGACACTAATACCCTTTCCCTCCAGCGTTGAACCTTAGATAGCCAGTATTAGAAACATTACCAACCGGTCTTTTGAGCATACAGTGTCTAATCATTCCATTACGATCTGATTCATAGTTTGTTATTGTGGGATGTGGGACAAATTTATTTTGCTCCATTATAATAATATTATTTGTTTAAATCATTGTTTGTCTGAAATCTTGATATATAATCCTCCACGGATTTTATAGCGTTTTCACCATTATTATTTTTTTTTGTCGTAATATCTTTTAAGCTCTCTGAACCGTTTTCCCCCGCACTTTCCACATAATTTTGTTTTTTCTCGCACTCCAACACCACACCGCAGACACGGTATTGGTCCTAGACTTCCTCGTCGTATACTTTGTAAGTGCATCCAACAAAATTCGCCTCTGCAGGATTTATTGCATCGATTTACTGAACCTATCATCAACCATCTGCATTGAGACATTGTATATATAATATTTTTTATTTAAATATTTGTTTTAATTATATGAACGAGTTTGAGAAATTATCCCAAGCTAGGCCTGTTAAGTATAAATTCAACCTCGACAGATTATCTTCTGACTTACCAGTACGAGATCTGGTTGATCCGAAAAATAAAAGTCTGATCTCGAAAATTCACGACGCCAAGAAGGAATTTTACACAGATGGTGCATCTCATACATGGTCAACGTTCAAGATTACTCGCAATACTGTCAAGGACGCCACAATGAATGACAAGCGAGCGGCAACTATCATTAACTACATCACTGAATACGAGGGCAATCAAAAATATTTCCTCAAAGTAAAATTTATTGTATTAACAGAAACAGGTAGTTGGATTATCCGTGATAAATATGATCCTGTCCTTGGTAATAATAAAACTGTCATATTAAGTAAAAATTCCAGACCGGGTCTATTGACGGGTGTTGACAAACCGTATTATGAGCGAGCGTATCCTGTAACAGCGGTTATTTATGGAATTTATGAGATAAATAAAAAAAAACCAACGTTGATAAACTGGCACCCATGAAATTTTCAAGGTTAAATTGTGTAGCCGAACGAGTAATAGAACACTTTACAAACGCGATGCGTGGAAATGGATTAACTGATTTAAGACGTGAAAAAATAAACTCGTGGGCTGATGCAGTTAAGGATGCCGGTGCTACAATAAAAGATGTTGCTGAACTAGGAAAAATATTAAAATTTCCAATAACTGTAGCGACAATAACGGGGGAGGTACTGTACGAATCTAAATATAAATCAAAAGGAGCTCCAATAAATATTATTGATCACAACGCGCATGCATGGACTAGCGCAGTAACAATATTTCCACGTGATCGAACTGTTAGATTTTACCCCCCAGATATGGGGGCAGACAGTATGTTTGATTTTATCAACGAAATAAGTAAAAACGATCCTGTATCGGTATGGTTATTTAAAACTAATGAGGAAGGTGAATTTGATCAGTTTGTTAGACCAAATGGTGAAATATATCGAACAGAATCTCTCCATGACGAGATGAAAAATCTCGCGGATAAGTTTTTCGCGGAAAATACTGAAAAATTACTAACTAATTGTTTTACCGTTCCATCTGTTGCGGCTCATTTCGCTAGAGAACGAAATTCATGGAAACCAACACGATTTGATTTACTCGAGGACGTACGCGCAAGTTGCGTCGAATACGGACACGGTGGATTGTGGAATACCAAATATAATTACGAAGACGTTATTTCGGTTGATATGGTTGCATGTTATCCGGGAAGTTTCCTAGGATACGGAGATTGTTCTGTGTACTTTAAAAGATTCGGTCACCCCACAAACGAGATGACGCGAGTGGCAATTAATGGACCATTACCTGATTTTGATCTGACTGGATTTGCTTGTGTTGAATCATTCGAGTTTAACGAAAATCTTCACAAGATTTGTTATGTTTGGTTTGGCAGACATTTTTGTGAAAAACGTTGGGCACCTATAGTTTTGTTACGATATATGCTAGATTGTGCGATACTGACATCGTTGGTGGTCAGTGAGGCAATTATATCATATCATGCACAGACCGAAGTTTGGTTACCCATGCCAGATGATATCAATCTCGATGAAGTTATTAGCGAGTTTAAGGAAAAATGTCCTGATGTTTCCGAAGATGATATTATCAAAGAAGCTCCTAAAATTCTCGAGATTAAACTCAAAACCGCAAAAGATCTCGGTAGAAGAATTATAGGTAAATTTACTCAGGGTGGTGCATATGATCATAAAAGACATCACGCACGATTAATTCTAGATGATGCCGAGTACGATTTTATAATTGCTGATACAGCAGCGAGAAATATACTTGTAAACCGAGAAAATGCTTATTTATCCGACGGAACAAAATTGGGTACGATCGTTAGTTACATAAATGATGTATCCCCACAGTACACTCATTTAAGATCTTCTATGTTGGCTTATGTTTCCATAAATTTATTATCGATGATTAATAGATTTCCTAAGACCGCAGTCAGAGTCGCAACAGATTCGTTTTATATTTCGAGTAAATATTTATAATCTGTTATGAAATTTACAAGTAATGATGAACGATGGGGTTCGTGGAGAATAAAAAGGAACTATTACACAATTACACAGAATCAGCAGATGTTCCAATGAGAGATTTTTATCGTGAGGGTAATAAAATATCAGAAATGTCGAAAGCGCCATCGTTGAGTGATCCAATAACCAGATATAAGACAGTATATCTCAATGGACCTGGTGGATGCGGCAAAACGACTCGAGGAATTAATGTTTTCAGAAATTCAGATATGTTCGTGCTGACACCCACACATAGACTTGCACGCGAGATGAAACAACGACTAGTACAATCTTGCACGTATCATAGTTTCTTTCGGTGGCGCGGGGATACATGGACTCCTGAACGAATGGGAGAAAAATATATACCTAAAATAATTATTTGGGATGAGATATGTACGGTGTCATTAGATACATTAAAAACGTTTCTTGATTGGTTGTTGACGAAAAATACCGCTATAATAATGTGTGGCGATCATGGTCAACCGCCGCCTTTTGTTGGACCATCTCCACATGATTGGTTAAAAAATTTCGTTGATTATTACGAAGAAATAGATGATGATCATAGAGCTCTCGATGCAAATTTAAAGGAGTTTAAAAAATTAATCAGATTACAATCAAACAAAATTCAGTGTGAAATATTACGCGGAGTAATCTCAGAGACCTCAATGAGCGATTTTTTAAATTTATGGAGACCCAACGATTTGATCGTAGCAAGCAGAAAAATAATTAGAGACGATTTACAACAGCAGTTATTTCAACTACATAAAGAAAAATATTCAGAATTACCCGTACCGTTGTTTTATAGACCATCAGATACACGAAAACAAAATATTAATGTTGATATTCCAGGGCAGGCTGAAAAACAGAATCTCGTATTAAATGATATTGTCGCCGTTGATATCAGTGTGGTCGAAGATGCATTATGCGCTGACAAATCTCCATGGGTGCTGGGATACGCTATGACGATCCACTCGTCTCAGGGATTAACTATTTCTGATACACGAGTCTGGATTGTAGACGATCGCATCGAGTGGTCAAATTTAGTTTATTTAGCGGTATCGAGGGTCAGAAAAATATCTCAATTACGTAAAATTATAATTCCTGAAATCGTTGATAAATTTAACGTCATCGATGATGATATAATAAGAAAATAATTAATCGGATATAAACAATCTGATAAAAAAAATAAACGCGACTTTGATCTTGATGTTGAATTTATTATTGAGTTAAAACAGCAGCAGAATAATCATTGCACAAGTTGCAATTGTATAATGTTATGGCGGTATTCGAGTAATGATTCAAGACAATTTACCGTAGATAGAAAAGATAATAGTCGCGGTCATACACGAGAAAATACCATGTTGACCTGTCTCGAGTATAATCGACGTAGAGGCGCCAGCGCCTTGGGTGCTGCCACCAGTGCTAGTTAAGTGATCGCGGTGGTAGTTGTGTATCCGTGGGGATTATTTGTAGTTGTTCACGTACAAATCCACGTTGAGGAGCAGCCGAATCTAATCTGTAGATTGCAGGTCTACCTGGCGATCTTGTCACGGTGGATATTTTGTGTGTGGTAACACTCCAAATAGGATCAGTCGCTCTCGCTTTACCACCTTCAAGTTCACCAGGCTCATATAAATATCTGACTGTGACATCACCCAATATTTTCTGTTTTTCAACATCTTTTCGTTGCGTTGGTATATTTTTTTTTGTGACCGCGCTAATGGGTTTCATGTTGGTTGTTCGTGTGATCTCATTATTTAATGCAGCTATCACGTTTGGTAATCTTGCAACCCATTCGCGAGATCTTTTATCCTGAATAAATTCCCTCGCGTATTGATATCCAAATAACCGCTCGGCAAGTGTTCGATTAAATCGCTCAACAATTGCCTGATCACGGTCAATTGCAGTATGTCCTCGTCGTATTTTGGTATTATGTTGTTTCATCAACGATGATACTGGACCAAAAAATTCCTTACCAGGATCAACCTGTAGTAGCTGTGGCCATCGCAGACCACCTTGTGGTCCACCACCTCGTTGATAAATTCGCTCAAACGCATCGGCTACTTCAGATGATGTTTTCGTCGATAACGGTTCTGCTTCTTTATATCTACTTGCAGCATCAACTACGGTTAACGCGTATTTGTATGTTTGTCCACGCACAGTATCATGCGGTAAAAACAGAATATCAGCTTGATGAACTTCATTGGGAACACTGACATCGAAATACGCGTACTGAATTTGTTTAGGACGTGGTAGATAAATTTGCCATATTGCTTGTTTAGATAACCACGCTTTAGCAGTAGAATGTTTAACCGCTGCTGCATCAGTAAGTTTACCAATTGCTGCTTTGCCTCTCCAGTATCCTCTTGGTGAATAATAAATCGATTCCATTTATATATTACCAGCCCCAAGCGCTAATTTACTTTTCATCGCGGATCTTACTAACCAATTAGCTAATTTTTCTTTGATATTTTTATTTTTTATAGAATCTAGCGCGTGAATTAATTTCACATCTGCAATATGCCTATCTTGTAGATTTTTACTTTTATACGCAACATCATGAGCGTGACAAGCTCGATCAATAGCGTTTACTGGTTCCTCGCCTGGTTTTGGTTGATCTTGATTATCGAGCCTGATATCAAGTCTGGTACCAGGACCGCAATAATTATATCCTGGTAGATGTTTTTCTCCGCTGTATTTAGTCCATGGAGTACCTGGAAACTTTGACATCAAATTAGCAATATCACCACCGCCCCTATTAGGTCAAAACGACAATTTCTTCCTACCGCACACAGAACATTTTCCACCATACGCTATTTTTTTATTTTTTGTTGTAACCGTAGCTAAATCAACAGTTGGAGTTTTAACTCTACAGCGTAAACAATATAAATTCATGATATAATATATATGGATATAATTGATTTCTCAGCGACAAGAAAACGAGAACCTGTTAAGCATCATCCTGCGCTACCGAATTCCATCAGAATGATTATCATAGGACCATCTGGATCGGGTAAGACGCAGTTATTACTTAATTTGATAATGAGATGGTTGAAATGGGATAAATTGTATTTAGTAGCACCATCCGCTGATGATCAACGATGTTATGATGTACTTAAAGATTTCAGTGAAAACGCGCGATTACTGGATGAAGGTAATGATGTTATAGAGTTTATAACCGATATTGATGAAGCACCGTTCGTAGATGTTTTAGACGGATTTATCAATAATTTAGTTGTATACGACGATGTGATGCTTAGATAAACAATCAAATCCAGCTAAAATATTTTCCCGAGGTAGACATAAAAATACAGATGTGATCTATGTTACTCAACGATATACACAAATTCCGAAGGTGATTAGAGACAACTGCAATATTTTAGTTGTGTTTAATGGTGTAGACACACACACGCTGCAAAATATTCATCAAACTTGGTGTGGTGGTGACATGGATATAATTAAATTCAAAAATTTCTTCTCACGAGCGCAAGCTACTCCGCATGGATTTATAACAATAAATTTACATGATCCAAGAACAAGATATCGTGTGGGTCTTGATAAAATCTTTTAATTAATAGCAGCAGAGAGGGCACCTACCAATGTTGGTCGTCCAGTAATTAAACAAAAAAATAAATAAACACGTAGAGTACTTTATTTTTCAGCTACCTTTTCGATAGGGTTTTATTGATGGGGTTGGTTTCAACAAAAAATAAAATCATCTCAAGGAAACGTTTATTTGTGAAAATCTGGACCTTTCTACGGATTTTATTTTTTGTTTTGTTTTATTTGTTTGTCGGAATCATTTGGTCTGTTCGCCCTCTCTGCTGCTCCAGTGAGCAACCTTGGGGGAATGTTTTTACTGATATACAATACGTCATAATCTCACAGTGGTATTTTCGCTAAAGACAACGCACATGCAAACAGTATGGTTGTCGAAATCTCGGTGACTATCACGATCCATATCTGAGAACAGACGTATTTCTGCTCGCGAATGTATTTTGGGTCGTTTTGTGATACAGCTATGCGCCGGTAGGCTCGATCCGTTCACTAGATTTGGTCACTGGGAAAGGCTTGGGATGCATTGCTGTATAAAACCTGGTTCAAGCAGGAGTTAGTAACATACATTCATCAACATCTGTTTATTGAGTGTAGTCTGCGCGGCAACATTTCTATGACGAGTCCTCTTTGTGGATGGATACGACCCCTCTGTTGTAAACAGTTACATGGTGTATCTTGGCGGCAACATTTGTGTGTTGGGCGATGGTTCAGCCAATGCCTTGGGATAGTTTCATTAGATTAATCACTCGGATTTAGAATACACAAGTACAACTTATTAACGATATTGGATGCTTCTATGAAGTTGATCTGGAGTATCCCTATGAACTCAGCGCGACCAAAAAGACTATTCGCTGACACCAGAAGAAACCTTAATGTCTAATCAGCCAGTGTATTGTTTCAATAATTTTTCACATATGCAATACCAAGATCATTAGTTGCAGGCGATGAAATTCAGTACTAAGCGTCTATCCAGAAGAGTACCGGTTCTAGATGGAAAACATAATCTTTTTCGCTTTTGTCTATAGCTCTATGTTCTGTGTTTTCTTTTAATAGACTAGGATCCCTTCACATACTTTTAATTTCCAGATTAATGTAATATTCTGCATATAAACTTACGATCACTGTGTTTTTGGGGGCAAGCATGGTTTGAAGTCCTAGACGGAGCTGTCCTGTTTTATAACGGAAATTTCCCTCGTCGCTGCTTTTGTCTGATGCATAGCAAATCCACACAAAGAATAATTTTCTGCATAATTGTCGTAAGACATTTCGTGGGTACTGTTGATTCCTACTTGTCCCGAGGCTACAAGCAGTACAGTAAGCTTTCAGATAGTTTTTTCCCCGTTAAAGCTTGGTTAAGAAGGTCTCAAACAAAACGTTTGACCGTCTTGGCTGACTTCTACTTGGACACGGTGAAATGTTGGAACTGGAAATGAATTTAAGCAATATCTTTAATAAGAGCAGTATTGTTGACGATGTAAATAAACAAGCGTTTGGGAGACTTATTGGTGGTTGACGACGTAGACAAGAAACGTTTAGAATTCTTGGATTGCAAAGGTCTTTTTCTTGGGTTCTCCTAAGAAGTTTCATACATTTTCTCTCCGATGTTTACAATGTCATGTAAGAAACTGATAGTTTTGTTTCCACTCCCTTTTATTTCATTGTTCACAGTTTTTATCTTTTCTTGTTGCTTTTTCTTTTCCTCTTGATGTTCTAGTTTTCGGCCTTGCAAAAAAATACAAAAAAAATAACAGTCTCTGGACTGTTCCTTCTGTTTCATTTTCAAATTAATTTACGCCGGAAATGATGAAGAACGAGGTAACAGTGGCACTGGCAAAACTTCCTTCGGAAATAAGAAATCGTAAAAAAAAAATCCAAAGTCAAATTCAAATCAGTTTTCTGAAATATACTGGCAACAGCTGCAGTTGGCATCCTATCACTCCGAGTAATAGCAATATCCATTTCAGGCTCATCCCAACGCATCATTTCATTTCAGCCATGTTATACCGTACGAACACTGATTATCAAATCTAAATGGCAAGAACACTTAAGTATATATATATATATATATATATATATATATATATATATATATATATATATATATATATATGGCGAAATTACGTTATACGTCCATTGTATTAATACTGGAAGATAAAGTACGCATGCCAACTGCACTATGCGACACGCATTCTTATTGGTCAGACATCTAAGTCAGTTTCGATCTGCCCGTAGACTTTATATAGAGTTGCATTCTCCTATTCTGTCAACTGTTCGGGGGAAAAGTCAAGATGTGGATGAACGTAGAGTCATCAGCTTTTATTTCCAATGTACTCTTCAATCCGGACTACCTTATGCATGTGAGGTCCGTTGGTCATCACAATCTAGAAGAGAAGATTGTACACCGGAAAGGATATGTGCATCAAGAGAGTATTATCAATCTTGGACCGGCACTCGCCACGATGAATAGTGAAAAGCACTGCCGCCTGTCGTAATTATCTGTGGTGTGCCTTCTCAAGGACCCATTGCAGGACCTAGATCTCCCAGAAACAGAGACATAACAGTTACAAAACCTAACTATTGCCCCAAAAATCTATGTTTTTATATATTTATATCTTTCTCTTCTGTCTTTCGCAACTAAAACTTAAACCGCTTTCCACTCTTCTAGTGTTTAATTGCATGAAAACATGTTTGTGAGTAGACTGTGTGTATATGCATTTTATATACATGCAGTTCCTACCCTTGTGTGTGTGATACTTTATATCTGTGTATTTTCATACCATTTTCTCTTATACTTCGTTATTTGGGTCACATGGGTCATATAGGGTGATATATTTGTTTATCATGGGATTTTTGAATAGTTATTGGGCGATAACGGAAATTGGGGAAATTTAGTTTTGCTTGTAAGAGTTCTCACTTTAATTTCATCCTCAATTCTTTTACATCGTCCCCTTTGTGTGAGTATGTATATGTGTTGGACAGTAGATGACTAAGTGAGGATCAATCACACAGCTCAGTTAGTACTAGAAGGTGTTAATGAATCAAACTGCGTGTTGGTTAGTATATGTGAGTGTTTATCAGACTGGGTGGTGGTCATTACGGTATATTAATTCCCACATAGCATCCCTCTATGCTACTTATATAATCAAAATTGTGCTGATTTGCCGCAAGATCGTATTAATCCATCCACACACACACACACACACACACATCGAAATAGTTAGTGGCCTAAATAGTTAAAGCGTCCGCCTCGAATGCGGGAGATCGCGGGTTCGAACTCCGGCTGAGTCATACCAAAGACTTGTAAAAATGGTACTTGCAGCTGCCTGGCTTGAAGCTCAGCATTAAGAGGTTAGTGTTTGGTCAGTGTCTGGATAATGCGATTGGGGTTGGGCATGATGCTACATGCTTGCGGCATAATGTCCCAATGCTAGACTTCATTATAAACTGCCACACTGTAGCTATGTGACTGAAATATTGTGAAAGCTGCATTATTTATGGTGTGAAAGTTTGTCAAGTATCGCTCTGAATGTAGATATGTTGTCCACTACTAGTGGACATATCAGCGAGCTGCTTAACAGGCAGATAAACTCTGGCATGTTCTCAAAGCAATACTTTATTTACATAGCCATCGCTTCATTACTTATGATCGTCTAATAGTAAAATGCGACTACATTGAAAGATTAATGAATCTACTATGTTCTATTTCAAAACATGCTGCCTTAATTTTATTCAACACCGAGGTTATGACAATTTCAAGCATGTGATGTAAACGAATCGCATTCGTGGGTAAGTTTACATGTCCTGAAGAGTTCCTTCCCCTAGCTGAATTGACGCTCTTTAGAGAGAAGTTACAAAAAACAAAAGTGGAGCCAATTTCAACATGTAAAGTTTAACTGCTCTTCAAACTTGTTACGTGAAGTTTGGTGAAACATATTTTTTGTCTTCTTCAGGTTATGTACATCTGTAAAAAAACAAAACAAATCAACAGTGGTAAAGCAAAACAAGAAGACGACATGTATGAATGTATACTGAAGCAATAAAACTCTTATTGTAACAAATTACCATCAATAATTGCAGAAGCTCCTGACTTGGTATCTCACAAGCAGGAGCTTTCCAAAATCACATTCTAATGAACTAGTCAGCTACAAGTAAGACCTAGTGATTCTCAGGGCTATGCCGGTTGAGGTTCCATATCTCATTGCCGCTACGGTAGCCGGATTGGTCTGAGTATGAAGGGACAAAAACGTACACTGACACACTTTTACTTATTTCTGCCTTTCCTATCATTACTCTTCTGACTGTCCTATCACTTCCATCTTTACTTTATCTTTGACCACGTACCACCCGTTGCTTAATAGTCAAGTGTGACTGTGTCAACGTATTTATAGATAGATAGTAAGTTTATCTTTTTAAGTGCAACTGGCCAGTCTAAACGGGTTCTAACTTCTACTATAATTTATAAATACTGCTAAGACACACAAAGCCACACAGAGCCCCACAAAGCCACGCAAAGGCGAATTAAAAAAGTGTATTTATATTGTTAATTATATTGATGAATAAATTAACCAAGCCAAAAGACTAGTCTTCCACATATTTATATGTAAACTGTTTATTACTTTGTAAATAGTTCATTTAACATTTATCATAAGAAAATGCAGTTTTTCAATATATCCAGATCACAAAGCCTGACACCGTTCATTTGACTGATTATCGAAACATAGGTTGGCAAACTCAACAAACCTTTTGATGTTTAATAAGAAAGGCATAAACAGCCTGAAAAAGTCATACAAAGTGATAATAAAAATGTGTCCTATTGCTAAATGGTGTTTCTGCTGCAGAAATTACAAAAGAAAATGTTGAATTTACTGTGTACACCATAATGAATCACTGTGAATTGGGAGGCAAATTCCAACTTCACTGCATCTCAAAAAAGGCATACAAAGCCTTAACTGGAATGTTTATTATTTTAGATTGCGATAAACTATTGACATAAATGGTTGTTTTTTCACACAGTTGCACAATGTCATAAAGTGGCATATTATAAATGTGTTAATTTAGTTAAAGGTAGCATGGTCCTACTCACCTACTTGTGATTGTAACAGGCATTTATGCATGTTAATGGAATACAGTAGCACTTCAGTACCATATGATGTAAATTTTATATCAACAAAAAAATAAATAATTCCAGTATTGTAGGTTTAAAAACGTTTCTATCCTTATACTGAGTTAAATAGATAATTAAAAAAAATAATGATCAAAGACAAAGCAAACATTTTCTAATTCTGCTATATTTATTTATATAAATTTTGTATCAACACTATATATTTTCGAATATTGTAAGTAATTGCCATGTATTTGCCCGTCATGATCCTGTCATTTTTTTCTCCCAACACTTAACATAATTAAGTATTTGTATAAATTGACACGAAGATGTTTCATTGTAAAATAAAAGGAGAAAGAGTATAATTTTCAAATAAGAAAATTCAACCTCCATCTAGGAAGATATCTGTATAAACTTACATTAGCCATAATTAAATATTTGTAGAATGTTACACAATTGTACAAAAAATGATAAGAATATGTTTGAAAAATGCATGATTTAATATTTAACATAATTCACAATAGTCATATCGCCCACTACACTACTAAGATCATGGAAAGTTCCAGCTGCAAAGAGCTGTTCAAAATTACTAACAAGCTAATGTCAAGGAACAAATCAACACCACTTCCAACTACCTTCTCTCCAGTCATCCTTCCGGACATGTTTGCAAATTTCTTCCATGACAAAGTACAAACCATTAGAGATAAGCTTGACACCACAATTTCGTCACCATACAGTTGGGATACAGAATTTGAGCGGCAACCATTAGCAGCATTTGAACCTGTCTCTATGGATTTTGTACGTACAATCGTGATGAAGAGTGCACCAAAGTCATGTGAACTTGATCCAATTCCAACATCACTGCTGCTTGAGTGCTTAGATCCAGTATTGCCTTCACTAACTGATGTTATTAATACCTCTCTCTCATCTGGGGAATTCCCATCATTTTTCAAAACTGCCATTGTAAAGCCTCTGCTGAAGAAACTAACACTAGACCATAACAATTTAAAGAACTACCGCCCAGTTTCTAATCTCCCATTCATATAAAAAATCTTAGAAAAGGTTGTTCTATCCCAGCTTGTATCTCATCTAAATTCAGACAGTATTTTTAGCAATGTAAAATCTGCATATCACCCTTACCACAGTACTGAAACCACTCTTCTAAAAGTAGTTAATGACATTCTCTCTGCGTTGGATAGCGGAAAGATTACAGTCCTCAACCTCCTTGATTTGTCTGCTGCATTTGACACAATAGACCATGATATATTACTTCACCATCTCCAGCATGTATTTGGCATTTATGATACAGCCTTATTGTGGTTCAAGTCCTACTTGGTCAACAGGACACAAATTGTATCTGCAAATGGAATACACTCCAGCTCAGTTGATCTATGTTGTGGTGTTCCACAGGGGTCTGTTTTGGACCTGTTCTCTTCATTCTGTACACTCAGCCGCTCTCAAGTGTCATAGATCATCATCCAGTGTCTCACCAATTGTACGCTGATGACACCCAAATATACAAATCTAGCCACCCAACTGAAGTTGATGCTACCATCCAAGGTGTAGAGAGGTGTATTTCTGATGTGAAATCATGGATGACATGTAACAAGCTGCAGATGAATGATGATAAAACTGAGGCCATTCTGATCACAACGCAAAGACTTTCTCATTCACATCTTTTACCTCAAACAATAAATATCAGCAACGCCAACATTAAATTCACACAATCAGTACGAAACCTAGGTGTTACTCTGGACAGTACTCTCATATTGCACCAACATGTCATGAACATATGCAAGGCTGCATATCTTGAGCTGAGACGCATCAGCTCCTTTCGCAAATATCTTTCAGTTGATGCCACTAAAACACTTGTGTGTTCATTAGTACTTTCAAGACTGGACTATTGTAACTCAATTCTGTCTGGTTCATCTCAATATCTGCTCCATAAACTTCAAAACGTTCAAAACACAGCTGCTCGGATCATACTTAGAGTACCACAATCAGAGCACACCTCCCCGCTGCTCTGTACCCTACACTGGCTATCCATTTGATCCAGAATCAAACACAAAATTTGTTCTCTGTGCTACGTTTCACTGTCGGACTCTAGTCCAACATACTTATCCAGTCTCACCCTTGTGTACACACCAGCAAGATACTTACACTCCTCTTCTGACTATCGTACACTCATTATTCCCACTATGAAAACAAAGTCATATGGACAGCGTTCTTTTGCATACCAGGGCCCAGCAACGTGGAATGAATTGCCCACTGAACTTAGACACAAAGACAGTGATCACATTCAAGAGGGCTCTCAAAACTCACTTATTTTGACTGCAAGAACAAACTTAAAGACCTAATAATGTTTCCTACCTGAAATATTCTCAGCATGTTTTTTATTTTTAATGTATTTTCTAATTTCATGGTGTTTGTTTTTGTAATAATATTATTATATGTTTTTTATCTTATAGGTGTTGTCTAATGTTGTAAAGCGTTCAGAGATTCTAAAGATTAGGCGCTATACAAAGTCCTCATTATTATTAATTTTATTATATATATCTTTGCGCATCAATGCTGTGTTTAATGGGACCGATACATCATGGGGACCAAACTTATTGGGGGCAATATTGTCTGTAGTCAAAGAAACAACGAGATAATAATTAGAGCTGGTAACCGTGAAAACTTTTGTAAAGGGGTATGCCAAAACAAAATATTATATCCTTGCTATTATTTGGAGAAAAATATTTATCTTGAGAATAAGAAAAGAACATATTTCATCTATAAAGACGATCACTGTCCAGAGAGAGAAAAATAAATAGAGCTGTATAAAAAACATTGAAATTATTGAAATTGCACCAAGTAACTGACAAGAATATCATTCATCATAATGGTATGTGTACACTTCCCTTGGGACCTGTCTAAAGTGTTTATATAATCAGTGATATAGAGCTGCAATTGCTGGTTATCACAGTAAGGTAAATGTCTTGGTTATGGGCACACATATGCAATTTATTAAGGTTTTGTTGATGTTGTAATCTAAACCAATTATATGGTTCTAAAAATCAATTATTTTTAATTAAATTTTAAAATATCTAAAGACCCCTCTCTCTTTCTCTCTGTTGACCATCATATCAAGATAAGGGCGAAAATCCATGAAACGGTGAGAATAGAGGATTTTCGCTTGTGAAATGTCACAATGTCTCTGTCCCTATGAAGGATGATGTAATGGTTAAGTCAAAGTGTCCAAAGCAAGAGAGAGAGAGAGAGAGAGAATTTTATGGTTGGCAGAATCATGACTTAGATCAACTTAAAAAAATATAATAAAATGTTTAATTACCTATTGTTGGCTCTTTATTTTGCTTAGATTCTATTCCATGCTAAAATCCTTGGGCTTGCACGTCAACGCATTCATGAGAATTAATTATTCAATAATCTATGTGTTTGTAGTGTAATACTTTCTTCATAAAAACCATCTTTCATGTATAAATCATAAGTGTGACTTATATTGATTTAATCAATGTGAATAAAAATAGAAACTCAAAAACGTAAACAATCAACTTATCAATATGCAAAGGTGATTGTGAATAGGCACAAAAGGACATTACATTTTGTAGTGGACACATTCGGCTGGGATGCTAGTTCATTGACTCGGCCAATACACAGTTGCCCGTAGTCAGTCTAAACTAAATTCAGAAGGCAAATATGTGTATTTGTATGTGATATAAATAAAATACATGCATAGGATGTATGCTGTATCCACAATATACCACTCATTGTGCAAGCCTCGTTTCCTTTTAATAAAAAATGTATACATTTCGTGGTATATCATTGATGCAGCATACATACTATACATAGATTCTCCTGATACACCGTTATTCTGGTCTTTAAATCATTTATAAATAATCAAAATAAAATATGTGATAAAACACAACCTTGCCTTACCTTGGCTTGGCAGTTAAATATTTATATCAAAGCTATTTAGCATTTTCACACAATCTTTAACATTTGCATATATCGGTTTTGTATAATAAGCATTTTACTACTGTTTTCATTTGCTGAGTTTCTGTCATGTCGATATGGACATACACTTTCTGATATTTCAACATAATAATAATTATAATAACCATATTTAGACTGTACATTGAGCTTTCATAGTTGTACGCTCCACTGCCGGCTGTACGAATGCACACATGACACTCATAAGGTTGTTGTCCAGAAATAGTTTTTAAATCATCGGATGTCAACCCGTCACACTTTGCATGCATCAAACACTTGCACTTATCACAAATAAAGGAACCAACAGCAAAACTAAGTCCACATACAGCACAAGGCCAGTTCATTTTTTTTGCTTGTCATTTTTGAGCAGAAGCACTAGGCATTTTGGAATTTAAGCAGAAATAAGATGTTTGTTAAATATAAACAAGAAATATAATTTAGAGAGTTGTAAGAGATATCCGATAAAGCTAACACGGGGTAACTTTTTTTATTGATATACCAATATTTACGTGTTCCCTAGTATTTTAATAGGCATCATTTGGCACGTTGCATGCTTTTAGTTGGTAAGTTATTCAAAGATATACATGTGTTACATGGGGGGGGGGGGGCACTTTTCAAGTTAGGAATGATAACAATACTTTCTGTGATGATTTTGTCTGCTATTTTATGACATTGTGTCCCTGTGTGAAAAATAGCCATTTCTGTCGATAATTTTTGGAATATATATATTTTTTACAATTAAACATTTTAGTTACAATTTTGTCAGGAATTGTGTGCCTTTGTTATGCTTTGTCAAACATCGACACACTTGTTGAGTTTGCCAAAATATGTTTGATAATTCATTAATACATACTTAAAGATACACCATTTTATTTCCATAGTTTATCCAAGTAACTTTAAAAAACCCCACACATTTCAAATATGATTTTGTCTGACTTTGTTATTATCCAAATTAATTAATCTCCCAATTTGCGGTCTATTAAAAGGGTATGTGTATAACCCTCGCCTTCTGGTTTGGTTGATTTATTCATCAAATTAATTAACATAAATATACCTTTTTTATTTGATTTTGCATGGCTTTGTCAGGCATAGCAGTATTTAGTAGGTCCGGTCTAGACCAAACAGTAGATCTCTGCTTTTTCTTTCTTTCTGATATTGTTGTTGGTTTGCTGGTCAGTCAAGTTATTTTGTTTATATGGGATGTTTATTTTGCAGACAGATTTTACTTGGTGGGTGTGTATTTTATAGCCATATATCATGTCCAGAATGCAATAAATGAAACTTTTGTATTATTTACTTAAAATGTTTTTAAGTAAAATAACGGGTATAATTTGTAGGTAAATTGTAAGCAGTGATGTGAACTCCTGTGCCTCAGCTGACACTTCTAACAATCAAGTGAGCAAGTTTTGATAGTGCAGTATAGTACGTTTATTGACCAAAAGAAATTGGCTTCTGGGTGGCCTTTGGGTATTTGCCTTTACAGATCATGCACACATCTCTTCTGTACGAGTTTGCATCTCTACTTCACCAATGTGTGTATGTGAGAAAGCTTGCCAATAACTTCCTGTTGATCAGTGTTTCTTCCCAGGTTCTTCCTGTACAATATTTGTATCATAATTAATACTTGTAGTTCGATGATGGCAAAAACATTCTTATATCAATGGAACAGCCAGGTATGATTGATTCACACCTTGGACTTTTCCAGCATATTGTCAGAAAGTTTGAAGATGTCACATACATATCCTTAAAAAAACATGTAAGTACACTTATCTACATGTGATACCAGTATTGTTGAATCTCACTGATACACCGTTATTCTGGTCTTTAAATCATTTATAAATAATCAAAATAAAATATGTGATAAAACACAACCTTACCTTACCTTGGCTTGGCAATTAAATATTTATATCAAAGCTATTTAGCATTTTCACACAATCTTTAACATTTGCATATATCTGTTTTGTATAATAAGCATTTTACTACTATTTTCATTTGCTAATTTATGGTGAGTTTCTGTCATGTCAATATGGACATACACTTTCTAATATTCAACATAATAATTATAATAACCATATTTAGACTGTACATTGAGCTTTCATAGTTGTATGCTCCACTGCCGGCTGTACGAATGCACACATGACACTCATAAGGTTATTGTCCAGAAATAGTTTTTAAATCATCGGATGTCAACCCATCACACTTTGCATGCATCAAACACTTGCACTTACCACAAATAAAGGAACCAACAGCAAAACTAAGTCCACATACAGCACAAGGCCAGTTTGTTTTTTTTGCTTGTCATTTTTGAGCAGAAGCACTAGGCATTTTGGAATTTAAGCAGAAATAAGATGTTTGTTAAATATAAACAAGAAATATAATTTAGAGTAAAATTGTAGTTAGATTTTTAATTTTTTGTTGGATTGCTCGCCATAATAGTTGATCTAATTACTGAATTGTCAGCCTCATTTTTTGGTGTGCCATGCAAGGACATTGGAAACAAATAAACAGATCATAGCAAATATGGTGTGCATTGAATGATGTATTGTAGAATATGTAAAGCATGCGTTCTTCGGAAAGCAAATTGCCTAGATAATCTGATGTTATCTGTCATTATGCTCAAAATACCATAAAGATACCAATATATTTTACTTTATGTAAGCTTAATATGTCTATCATAAGACAGAAAAAAACATAACTCTGCTTAGATAGTAGATCTTTACTACTGTCATATTTTTTGATATTGACAGTAGTTTTATTTGCCCCATTGCAAGGTGTATAAGCTGGGTCAAGGCTACATCATTGTGGCTACCTCTGAATACATGTATACTGACTGCCATGTATAGCCTAATATATGCTGAAAAATGACTTTAAACCCTACAAAACCAAACTGATCTAATCCAAAAGAAAGGATCCACATGTGGCAGTTGTGTGAATAATTTAACAAAGTTTCAAATATGAATTTGGTGCATGTACATTTACATCGAAATTGAGTTTCTCCATACATATACAAATTCACAACCAAACAATGTTATGTGAGTACATAGAAAATTCACAAAGAAAAAACTCCCAGTCTTATCAGGCTAATAAGTAAACAATAGTAGTGTTTCACCACATAACAGGTAATTAACATTAATTCATATATTGTGACACTCAGTAGATTTAATCTTCATCGCTGGTGGGTACTCTATTTGTTTCTTCAGCAATGAATATCCATATAATTGTTTACTTGTTTAGGGAATTTCTATTTTCATAACATCAGTCCAATTTATGAAATAAAATATTTTTTTCTGGATTTGATAATGAAGATACATGTATTTAGAGTGAAAAATCGGTCCCCACAATGATCATAACGATTTTCATATTCTGATGGTCATAGAACAAAAGAGCTTATTGGATGATCTCTTGTCTGTCAGTTGCCAAAGGTTTGTAATGGCTATTCTGCCAAAACTACTTGGAGGATTGCCATGAAATTTTATCCAAAACTTTCATGATATGGTCTATTTGATTCTAAATAAAAATGGTGCCACTTGAGCATTTAATAAGGAAATTGAAAAATTTCGTCATCACTGTTCCTTCTAAATAGTTGAACACATCATCCTGGCAGTTATTTTCACTTAAAAACTTTGACATCTAATTGGTCCTAAATGATCATGGTGCTTATCTGCCATCTAAAACTGCCACCAATGCAGCCATCTTGAAAATATATGCATAGCTACTCCTCTTGAAGAGAAGGTCATGTTGACATGAAGAATTTAGATGTAAAGTTGGTCCTAAATGAAAATTGTGCTGATTTAATGGCCAATATGGCTGCCACAATGGCCATCTTGGGACCACAGTCACTCAGTGGTTAGTGTGACCACTGGGATTGTAGTGTGAGAAAATAGTGACGGAAATAACAATCAACAGTTACCAGTATCAGGTTTCAAATGAGCAACAAGTGCGGAGGGAAATAACATAAATTTGTGGGATTCAGGAAGACATTGACAAATCTAGGTAAGTGGGTCATATTCTTATTGATTGCCAGGTCAGCATCATGACAAATCTGGGTAACTGGCTCATATACTTCTAAATGCCAGGTCAGCATCATGACAAATTTGGGTAACTTGGTTATATTCTTCTTCAATGCTGGTGGTTCAGCTTCATTTCATTATGTTTTGGTCTGTGGGGCCTGTCTTTCATTTATATGTGGCTTCATATTATATATGGCTTGAGAGACAATAGATAATAGAGAGGATATAGAGATGGGTATATGTAATAGAGAGCAGAAGGATGGAAGAACTTATCAGACATATCAGAAAACCATGTAGCTAAACTGTTGTGTATATAATTGTAGAGGTGGACAGAATATTAGTATATGTACATGTATATAGATATAAACAGTAGTGTGCCAAATGACTTTGTGATTTATTAAATACTGCTGAGGTCTTCTCACCTCCATCTCATAGAGTTATAAGGATAATATGAGACCCTGGGTCAGATGATGAGAACACATCAAATCAGAGTTAGTATGCTGAACTCGCAAACAGATGTGTGTGGATTTGAATCTTACCATCAGATTAGCCAGGGTCATTTACCAAGGTGTGTCCTATGGCTAGACAGTTGACTCCAATTGCCTTGGCATTAAATAATCTATTTATGTTGCCATGCCAAACCAAACCAAATGGCCATCTTGAAAATCTTTTTATCACTTGGCCTTCTAATTGGATGAACATACCAAGATGTGGTCTTAATGAAAGATTTCTTGTCTTGTCGTTTTGATCCTTAATGAAATTGGTGCTAAGTCAAACAAATATATATGTGCATTTCCTTTTGCATTCATTTTAGAAGTAGGGTAGGTGGATCAAGTTAGTATCATATATTTAATGTGAACATTTTTGTGATTTTTGTTTTTACCATGGTTAAAAAATTGATTGGGTCAGCAATGAGAAACAGGGAAAATCTGCTTACGGGAAACATTTTTTTGAGTGTGCCTAATCTGATGTCCAATAGCTACTATATGAACCATGTTAAAATTCCTATTGTTACTCCTCCTGAAAGTAAAAACATACTGACTTTGAGTTTTCACTGAAATACTTCTTAAGATGTCAAGTTGGCTCTAGATGAAAATGATGCCAAATTGACAGACATCCATCATCTGTTAGCAGAACATGTGTCATTAGGCAAGACATTTTACTCCAATTGCCTCAGCACTAGAGAACCTGCTTGTGTTGCTGTGCCCTACAGCACCAGAACCAAACCAAACCAAATGACCATCTTGGAAATAATGTTATCACTTTTTCTCCTGAGTGGATGGACATATTGACAACATAATATGGTTTTCACAAAGAGATTTCTTATGATGTCATGTTGATCCTAAATGAAAATGGGGCTGCTTAGATATTAATATGGTCACCAAAGTGGCCATCTTCAAACTCTTGTTATCTCTACACCAGAATGATTTGTCATATCAACTTAAGGTTTTCACTGAAAGATTATAAAGTCTGGTTGGTTATAAGTGGAAATGGTGCTAACTTGACCAACACTATGGTCATCATGACAATCTTATTATAGCTAAATCTCGAAGATATTGATATTGAGCTTTCAACAAAATACTTCAATAATGTCTAGTTGGTCCTACATGGAATATTTGCTATGGCCACAATGGTAACTATTTTGGAAATCTTGTTATTACTAAAGAATGCCAGAGAGGGTTTCAGCACTTGGCAGTTAGAAAGAAGAAATGATTTTATCTTGAATTGATCAAAGTTCTTTGTGGACAGTAGAGCATAAGTCCCTTTCAGGGACTCTTGTTTCTGAATGATCTCTTATAATGTCTAGTTCATCCTGAATAAAGTTGGTGCTCTTCAGGCATCCACCACGCTGGCCAACTTCAAAATCTTGTCAACACTATTCTTAAATGATTGATCATATCATCATAGGCTTTTGACTGAATGACTTCTTATGTTGTCTTTTTGAAAATAGTGCTGATCTGTCATAAAATATGGCTACCAAAATGGCCATCTAGAAAATGTTATTGCTGCATCTTCTAGATGGCTGGTAATATTGAATTTGTGCTTTTATCAAAATACTTCCTATGATGTCTAGCTGGTCCTAAATGGAAATAATGAGAAACTGGTATCCAGTAAGACCAACAAGGCAGCCATCTTGAAAACCTTGTTTCGTGTTATTCCTGCAAATCAGTGATTCATATCAAAAGTGGATTTCCACCAGAAGATGTTTTATGAGATCTTGTTGGTCTTCAGCCCAGCAGCGGATTTGAAAATATTGTTATTGTTAAAGATATCACATATGGTTTCAACAATCATCAGTTAAAAGTAACTGGAATTCCAGGAAATTCTTTTCAGTCAATAGAGTGACAGTCCCATCGAGGGACTCTTGTCTATTAATTCAAGAGCCTGCCATTAAACTGACACACACACACACAAAGATACATACACACATACATACATACATACATACATATATGGGGCCCCGAGTGGCCGAGTGGTCTAAAGCGTTCGCTGTTACGGATCACTGCCATCTCACCTCTATCTGCACCGGTTCAAGTCTCAGATTCAGCCGATGTAGATATGTGAGAAAGCATGCCAGTAGCTTCTTGTGGGTCGGTGGTTCTTTCTGGGGTTTTCCCGGGTTCTTCCTCCACCATTAACACTGGCTGCCATATATAGCCTACCGTGTGCTGAAAAATGGCGTTAAACCCCACAACAACATACATACATACATATATATGAGAAGTCTCTTAGTAAAACAATTTTCTGGCATGATCTTTTCAGGTGGCCTTAATTAGAGAATGTATAATGGAGTGGAAGTAATTGATTTCACAAGACCTGATGGAAGCAGAAGGAATTTGTTTATTACCAACATCCCAGCTTCCCTCCATGAGGATGACATTGTTGTGAGTTAAAATTCAGATTGCTTTTTCTCTTTCTCAAAATAAAGGGGTGAAATGATACACCAGTGCCACATATTGGTGAGAAACAGCCTACAGTATGATACATTATCAGTACACATGTCAACCTACAGTATGATACATTATCAATACACATGTCAACCTACAGTATGATACATTATCAATACACGTCAATCTACAGTATGATACATTATCAATACACGGCAATCTACAGTATGATACATTATCAATACACGTCAATCTACAGTATGATACATTATCAATACACGTCAACCTACAGTATGATACATTATCAATACACGTCAATCTACAGTATGATACATTATCAATACACGTCAACTTGAAGGCATTGTCATCTTTAGAAGATCTCTCACTGGCAGTGTGATGCTATTTCATATGCATCAAGATATTAGTCATATTTATAACATGCAGACTACAGACAGACATCTGTTCATATGCTGTCCTCATTCTAGACAGTCAAGATAAAAAAATACTTTCAAACTACCAGTACTGTAGTCAATGGTGGTTCTAATAAAGGCTTGTTGGCCATTTCAGGTTGCTCCATTTGATTAGTTGCAGGTCTCAGTTTGGTCCCCATGCCCATTCTTTTGTTTTGCATTGCACAAATGCCTTAAAAACGTCTTATTGCAATTTCATGTTTTGCAATAATTTGGAAGGCGCTAAAGTGTTATCTTTAAAACATAAGAAATGGTGCATTTCCTCATACAAGAAAATCATATCCAGAACAGGTTCAGGTGCTGGAGTATAGCTGGCTATCATCTGAATTCCTCTTGCTGTACCTACTGCAGATGCAAAACAACTGTTGCACCCACTCTCTTCTATATAATAATGCAAGGTGGCTAACTCATGCTTTTCAAAATCTGCCATCTTACCAATTCCAGGCTAATTTCTTTTTATCACTTCACCATATTCAATTACTAAGGGAGAAATTCCAAACATGTTCTCAGTGTATGATATAAATCATTTTCTAGGCACCTTTAAGTGACATTTCTCAATTGCTTTAGATCTACTTGGATCGAGTTCAAATGCCTATATTTCCAGTGTGTCATGCAGTGAATAAGCTGCATTCATTTCTGATTGGTGGTTATTATTAACCTTCTAGTAGAACAAACCTTAACAACCAATCAGAACTGGATGTACCACATTTATCTGTTTGACACAGTGGAAGTGCAGGCATCATAACTAGCTTCAGGTAGATATGATATGAAGCAACAGAAAAAAAACTTAATGCAACAGTGTCCATGAAGTAATTAGTATGGCATTTCAGTTGTACATGCTGAACAAGACTGTAATGTCTCCATTACATTGATATATGCTATTTGTGTTTTAACTTCCCAATGGCATAAAAAAAATAGCATGCAATCAGCATGGCAGTGGTGTGTGCATAGTTTGAACCATATGATTTAGTTACCATATGTTAATCTGTAGATTGAAGACGAGATGATAGTTTTCTTTTTTACTGAGTGAAATGTGCCTGTGATAGCTCTTTCAGGCGAATTCTTAATTTAAAGAGTAGAAAGGTAATAATTACTACAGAAGATTAAACTAGCTTGTATTGATCCTTCACATCTGGTATCAATATATGTATCGAGATTGGAAGTTTATCAGGATATATTGATCCCTTCACATCTGGTATCAATATATGTATCAAGATTGGAAGCTTATCAGGACATATTGATCCTTCACATCTGGTATCAATATATGTATCAAGATTGGAAGTTTATCAGGACATATCGATCCTTCACATCTGGTATCATTATATGTATCAAGATTGGAAGCTTATCAGGACATATTGATCCTTCACATCTGGTATCAATATATGTATCAAGATTGGAAGTTTATCAGGACATATCGATCCTTCACATCTGGTATCAATATATGTATCGAAATTGGAAGTCTATCAGGACATATTGATCCTTCACATCTAGTATCAATATATGTATCAAGATTGGAAGTTTATCAGGACATAAGTATATCATACACAGATATATCAATGAATTGTTTTAAGCACTAGCTGATGGTTGGGAAATATAAACATACAAGAAGATAGACACACGGGAAGATATACATGTATAAAAATATTGACATCTATTATAATGACAGTAGCAGTCAATTAAAGACATGCAAGTTTTAGCAGACCAGACTAACCATTGGAATTGGTCTTTTTTATTGCAGAGTCTTTTCCACACTATATTTGGTAAATATGGATTGATATATGGGGTTCAGGTGTTTCCAGTCAAATGGCAGTTAGATGACAAGAAACCTTTAAACCAGTCAGGAGGGTACTATGGCTTTGTTACTTTCTACTCTAGTCTCAGTGCAGCAGTGTCAAAGGAGGACCTTAACAACAAAGTTGTTATTGAAGGAAATGAGTGCAAGGTCAGTTACATTAAGTTCATTATCTCTTCTGTATTTGAAAAAGAGACATACATACAGACAGACAGACAGACATAGGCACACATACTCACATAGTTGTTGTTGTAGAGTTTAACACGATATGCTATACATGGTGGCCAGTATTAATGGTGGAGGAAGAACCTGGGAAAACCCTGGAAAAAACCACCGACCCACGAGAAGCTACTGGCAAGCTTTCTCACACACCCACATTGGCTGAATCTGAGACTCGAACCCACACAGACAGAGGTGAGATGGCAGTGATCCGTAACAGAGAGCGCTTTGGACCACTCGGCCACTCGGGGGCCACATACACACATAGACATACATACATGCACATATATACATATGCACACTTAGAGACATGCAGACATACAAACAGACAAACATATGTGCATGCTTACATAAAGACAGACAGATAAACATAGGAACACATACATGCACACACATACAAACATACATACACATACACACATAGATACATACATGCATACATTCATACATCATACCTGCTTGCATGCACTACTTGATTGATACTTGTTTTGAAGAAACATCAAATAAAATCTTGGCAAAAAAACTGTACTGAAGACTTGGCTGTTGAAGTTTCTTGTGTTCAGAATTAAAAATACAGTGTCTTGCTTACAAACCATATTCTAATTTATGATTTTAGCCATTTCGTACCAAACTTTAGCACAAGATCCAGTTGCTGTCAACCAGTCATTGCCACAAATTCAGGGGTGGGTGGGTGGAGTAGTGGTGTGTGTGTGTCCAAGTGATTGTAATGGAATAGGTGTAGCTTTATTGGCCAGATCTCTATTGATAAGGAAATTAAGACACCAGTTAATTAATTGTTGGTACCTTATCATTTTGATCAAAAGACTAATTGCAAGTATAGTGTGTTCTGGTACCTCATTTTTATAAACATTATTCATCACAATTTAATCCATTGTACTTGAAATATTTGTGCAGTTTTTGGAATTATTAAATTTTGGAATTTATTTATTTTGTTGCCTGTTATGATATTTTAAGTGCCATATTTAGGAAGAGAAATAATGACCTAAGACACTGCTGTCCAACATTTTTGACACCATGGGCAGATGAAAATGTTTTCTTGAAGCCGAGGGCCACAGCAGAAAACTGAAAAGCAGCGACTATGTATATATTCATTTATTGCTGCTAAATGCTCAAGCAAGGCAAAATAGTCAGTAAATTTTTCCATTCCTCAACAGGAAATTTGTGTACAGAATTGATTAGATAAGATAATTAAAACTTGGTTGTATAACCCTGGGAAGTATTCCCCACTGTTAAATCATAACAATACACAGGAAAGCTTTTTTGTGGTGGCTTGCATGTAACACAGTAATGAGTAGTTTATATTTTGTTTCCTGCATGTTGTCATTTCCATGGTGATGCATGGGAAATACCATATTGCATGAGTGGTATTGTACATCATATTTGAAAGGTCTCAGTTCATTACCTCTTTGTGAACACATGTATGTGCACTAGCCAGGGTTATGTGGTGGTGATAGTGTGATTCCATTTACTCATTCAAGTTACACCTCTGATGGCAGCTTGTCCAGGGTTCAAAATTAGGGGCTGTCCATTAGCCCAAGGCTGGTAAATTTACTGTTGGACTATTCCTTTTTTTCATTTCAATAGTCCAATAAGTAGTAAAGTTTCAGTTGTCACTAGTCAGCATTTGTAAGATGGACTAGTGAAGATTCAGCAAGACTAATACATTTCAATCTTCTGGTTACATGAAAATTTATGTAAATTTTAGGCCTGTGTTCATGAAATATGTTGAAAACATTTTAAGATATTACTGAGACAGCTCCGGGGGCCTAGTGGTTAGAGTGTCCTCCTCAGATGTGGGAGGTCATGGGTTTGAAGCCTAACCAGGTCATACCAAAGACTTATAAACATAAACAGCTGCCTCACTAGGCAATCAGCATTAAGAGGTTAGTATTAAGACTGGTCAACCTGGTGTCAGGATAATGTGACTGGGTGGGACATCATGCTACATGCCTGCGGCATGATGCCCTAGTGCTAGATATCACTTTAAACTGCCATTCTGCAGACATCATAGCAATATGACTGAAAAATTGTTCAAGCTACGTTAAAATTCCAAATCATACACACACACACACACACTCATACAATATATTACTGTACCTTAAAAGAACTGTGGCAAAAAGAAATGGGATTTGGATAGGCTTGCTATAGAAAATATTGCTTATACTTTTCTTATCAACTGTCTTCAAGAGGTGGATGATTGTTACTTTGGTTTACTGCAGTGTATTTTGCCTTGAAGCTTGGTTAGTAGCGTCAGATGGGCTCACAACCCAAAGATCACAGAAATTGATATCTACCAAGGTCTTCCTGGTTCAGCTGACTTTGTGCCCTTGGGAAAGCCACTTTACTCCCATGATATAGCCAGAGATGTGGCAATAATCCCATTAAAAGACAAAACATATGTGGTAATAACCCCATGTAAAAGTCCTATTAAAATACATAACAAATGTGGTAAAGACCCTATAAAACACAGAAATAAATGTGGTAAAAGACCCATTAAAGCACAGAAAAAAAAATGGAAAAGTCCCATTAAAACACATAAAAGAAAGTCTTACCCAAACCAGGTTGGATTAAACACATGCTTGATGCTCAACATTAAGAGGTTAGTATTAGGACTTGTTGGCCTGGTGTCAGGATAATGTGACTGGGTGGGACATAATGCTACGTGTCTGCTGCATGATGCCTCAGTGCTAGACATCAGTATAAACTGCAGATATTGTAGCAGTATGACTGAAATGTTTTTAAAGTTATCTTAAAAATCCCAGAACACACACACACACTCATTTGTTGTTGTTGTTGTTGTAACTTAATGGAGAGTGCTTTAGACCAATCTGCCACTTGGATCCCCACACTTATTTGTTAATATCTCAATAAAAAACTAAATCTAGTACTCAGTTAGTCAATCTGCTCCACTTTCTGCATGATTTTACAGACCCAAGAAAAAATACTCACACTGAAAACAGGTGAATACCGTATGAACAGATACTAATGTCTCTGTGCTAATTGTGGGATATCTTCCTGTATTAGTAGATTTATGCACCAATGAAAATATCATTTTCACAAAAGCTGGAAAAAATTATACCGACAGAAAAATAAATCAATTTTTAGTACAACTTAATATATTTAGGATTTCTTTTTAAGATATCTTTTGCAAAGAGAAAGAAGAAAGTCCAAGAAAGTCCGATTCTGCACTTCACAAGATGCAGGGAACTTGCAAACTATTACCTTGGTTTTAATGGCTGGTCTTCACAAATTAAACTGGTAAGTGGAAGGAAGAATTTTGACGGATACCATGACTTTGCATTTTATTTTGTTTTAATCTTGTCAGCATCAGCAGAATACTTACTTTGGTCTGGAAAAAAATATAAAATAATCAAATTGCCAGATTCAGTGGGCAGTTCAACATAATATAACAGACATTGGTGCTCTGAATGTACAAATATAAATGAAAGTACTTATTTTAGTAGCTTCAATACAAAAGAAGTATTTTCTTTATGTTATAACACTAACTGCACACCAACTTAATATGTGATTTGTTTGATAACCTGTAAAAAAGGCATAGGGGAGCACCGGTATGGCTGAATTACTTGAAACCTCACAATAATCTGATAATAACAAGGGCATTCATCCGCACAACAAAGATATAGGCTGCAGTGACTATTTTAGTGCCTCCAGTAATTTTGAAATCACATTTTACATGAGAAAAAAAATCAGAATCTGCATGTTTTATATGATATTCATGCATTATTTATTGTATAATTATTTCTTTATTATTAATATTATTATTATTATTATTAATAGTTAAGCTTTTTATGCCAAGAAGAAAGTATGTGTATTTCCTATTGCACTGGTTTTAAAATTAGGGTTGGCAGGTTATTATTTTTTCAACATTATATATATTTAATGTGATTTTTTTTTAAATACCATGTGGAGGGAAAAAGTGCTAGGGTCAGCATTGAAATTGATGGTTGGCTGTCCAGAAACACAGATGTTTCATTTTTTGGTTTTTGGTGTGATGTCCGTCCATCCATCTGTTACCAGTCATTTTCTGTACAATGACTTGAGTTCTCCACAATCTACAATTACATAACTTTGCACTTTGGGTAAGGGAGAAACCCTATCGACTTGTGGGTCAAAAGTTAAAAGCTAAGGTAACTGACTGACAGAATTACAATTGTTCCTGCACAATGGAATTAGTTTTTACTTGTATAACAGACCTGGATCAAACTTTGTGGATAACTTGCACGTGGGTTGGGAACGAAACCTGTTGATTTTTTGGCCGGAAGGTAGAGGTAGATGTCATTGTAAGAGGGGAAAGAAAAATGGTTTGTGATGTCAAATTTTGTTTCTTTGTTAGTTAATCGGACTGAATAGCTCCAGGCAAGACCATCGTGAAGGGGCACACTACATGGGTAACTGTCCATGGGATGCCATTCTGGGGACTCTGTATTTTTTCCAAAAGAACCAAAGGAAGTACTTGCCTAGGGTGCAGATTCATCCAGAACAAACTTGTGAGTCTTGGTTGTGGGTATAGATGTTTAATGTGGCACGACACAAGTGATAAACTTTGTATATTCTGTCATCCATGCTGTAACCATTTGCCACTCCAGTGCGCTAAAGCTCGATCAAAACCTTTCCATAATCACCCCAAAAGATTTGATAATTGTGATTTTTAGACGACTTGATTTCTGCTTCACAGTAGATCAAGGAAAAGATTGATGGTGAGCACTTCAATAGTCTAAGTGGTTGGAGCATCCACCTTGGATGCTGGAGGTCAATGGTTTGAACCCCAGCCGAGTCATATCAAAGAATCACAACAATGGTACTAACAGCTGACTCAGCATTAAGAGGTTAGTGCTAGGACTGGTTGGCCTGTTTTCAGGATAATGTGACTTGGTGGGACATGATGCTACATGTCTGTGGCATGATGCCCAAGTGCTAGACATCACTATAAACTGCCACACTGCAGACATCTTAGCGATAAGACTGAAAAAATGTTAAAGCTATGTTAAAATTCCAAATCACACACACACAGACACACGCACACAAAGATTGTTCGTATAAGTTGACTTTGTCACACAAGTCATCTTGCTAGGATAGTCTCTGGGTATGTATTGTAGTCTATGTTGCTAGCTTGAGACTGTCAAAGTGATCAGTCACCATCAAGTAACCTTGACATCATAGGTATCATGTTTATGGTTGTGGATCTCATTAAATTAGCTAAATTTTGTTTTATAATATAATTGATGCTTAATTGACTTATCTTGATTTCTGTTTAGATGAGAATAAGTGATTAAATGATTTAAGGTTGCAGGATACTCTGTTTTTGTGGTTTTGCTGTCTGCTTTGAACAGAACTCAGTATGTGATGACCTTAATCATAATGTAGTATACCTTCATATCACCCATGAATTATGTTACAATAAGGGTAAAATCGGTTCAACAGGAAACTGTAAATGGCAGCTTGGTCTGTTCTATCACAATGGCAGTATTACTTTCTGTTACACACTGTAATTTAAATCGTACTAGACCTGGATATGACCCAGCATATTTGCTGGCAACTTGGTTTCAGCATCACTTTCAATACATTATTATCATGCAGAGTAGCTTTTCCAATGCCACATAGTAACTATTTTGAATTACCCCTGCATAATGAAAATGTAGCAACTATTTTGGGTACCCTTGTATAATGAAAATGTAGTAACTATTTTGGATACCCTTGTATAATGAAAATGTAGTAACTATTTTGGATACCCTTGTATAATGAAAGTGTAGTAACTATTCTGGATACCCTTGTATAATGAAAATGTAGTAACTATTTTGGTTTACTTAAGTATAATGAAAATGTAGTAACTATTCTGGATACCCTTGTATAATGAAAATGTAGTAACTATTTTGGTTTACTTAAGTATAATGAAAATGTAGTAACTATTTTGGATACCCTTGTATAATGAAAATGTAGTAACTATTTTGGTTTACTTAAGTATAATGAAAATGTAGTAACTATTCTGGATACCCTTGTATAATGAAAATGTAGTAACTATTTTGGTTTACTTAAGTATAATGAAAATGTAGTAACTATTTTGGATACCCTTGTATAATCAAAATGTAGTAACTATTTTGGTTTACTTAAGTATAATGAAAATGTAACTATTTTGGATACCCTTGTATAATGAAAATGTAGTAACTATTTTGGATACCCTTGTATAATCAAAATGTAGTAACTATTTTGGTTTACTTACGTATAATGAAAATGTAACTATTTTGGATACCCTTGTATAATGAAAATGTAGTAACTATTTTGAATTACCCCTGTGTAATGAAAATGTAGTAACTATTTTGGATACCCTTGTATAATGAAAATGTAACTATTTTGGATACCCTTGTATAATGAAAATGTAGAATCTATTTAGAATTGCGCTTGCATAAGTATAAAAAAAATAGTGGTTCCTATTGCACTGGTTTAAAATTACGGTAGGTATGTAGTTTTTTAAATAAAATAAATACTAAAACAAAACAATATGATATACCATATTTACCATATTTGTTGTGACACTATAAATTAATTTTTAAAGTAATTTTTTTTTGTGCACTGTATGTTCTGGGACACAGTCTTTTGGAGTCTTAAGTTGTGGGACACCTTTTAAATCATTCAAAAATTACATGTCAGAAAATGCACTCTAACTAAAATTTTATTTTAAAAAATAAAAAACTATGTAATTGAGATAAAACTCTTTAATCCACTACAGGATCCTCTCGTCAACACAACCCTTCTCCTGCACACATACAATCAATTCTTTCAGTGCATGAATATTTTTTCATTTTTGGCTTTCTCTTGCTGTGAAAAATTACTGTTTGAGGCACAACATCAGCTGAAATGGAAACTGCAAGGACTAAGTTCAAACAATGAGTTTACTGCTCTTTGCTTATTCACCACCCAGGCTTCTATTTGCTTGGCATCTGTAGTTATAATTAATACAAACAGGCATTAATGTCTGTGGGTAAAGAGTACAGTAAAAACTGCTATGAGCGACCACCTGTCATTTTTGACCACAATTGTAATACATGGATCTATTTTATTATATAAACGCTCTATTGTGAGTGACCACCTGCTGAACATGACCAGTGACCGCAATGTCTTGGCAAAATATGCATTTCGACACTGCTGTGAATTACCGCATCACAAAAATGATAAACTCCACCGACCTTTATTTAATCCCTGTAGAAACGACCACTCATACCGTTCTAAATTTTAGAAAATTTTAATAAATTAGGCTGACTACCAATGTCTGAATTTTTTTTTAGCTATGCCTATAGTGTTTTATAGTTTCTGTTGTAATCCAGACTAAAGTATATGTAGATTATTTCCTAGTCTGGTTCCCTGCTTTGTATGCTTCCTGTGTTCTCTGCTATTTATATGGGGTGAGTGATGCAGGGAGCATAAAAAGCAGGAAACCAGACTAATTGTTCCCACACTTAGCCTGCTTCCCGGCCTTATCGTAGGACCCGACATCTCTATCAACGACAGTATCGAGAGAACTGACAGACACCACTGACCTATATGTAATCAATTGTTACAACGACCACTTGATTAGTAATGATTGTTCTGATGAAAAACAAACATAAAAGGAATATTTAATAAAAGGATTGTTGCTGCCATTTATAGATGATACAGCCTGTAAACAAAGCTAATGTACATGTCACGAATTGCCATTGTAGTGCCAAAGTTGACGTAGTGGTCGCATAAATTGTTTGTCTGTAGAGTTAGTCCGTATTGCCGGGGGTGAATAAGGTCATTGTCTATTAAACCAGCAAGAGAGACTTGTTTGTGGGATTCGATTGATAGTGTTCAAGACTTTTGATGTTTATTGTGTTTCCCACTGATGTTAAGTGATTACATCCCAATCACAAAGGTGTTATCTATTCAAATTGGTGTGACTGGGTTACACACTTTGCTTATAGAGTTAATCCCTGTATGTCATCTTTGAATGAAGCCGTTGACTTTTGTCGCTGAGTAAATGTTTCTGTTTCTGGATGAGATAATTGTTTCTTTTTAATTTGTTAATTGTTAGATATGCAATGCACATGTATATATTTTCATATTTTCCCACAGCTCAGTCAAAACCATCTTTATGTTTGATATTACAACTGAGCACTAATAATTTGAACACCTAGATCCTTAAATGGGTGAACCTCCAACTAAAAAGAGACAAATTTTAAGGCTGGAGAAAATAATTATTGTAACTGAAAGAAGTGAAAAAGAGCAGACCACTCGCAAAAAAGTGGTTTAAATGTCGGTAAAACAAATTTAGGTTGTTATAAAGGAAAACGAGTAATTTAGAAATAATTTCATATGCTAAAATAAGTGATCTTCAAATGTAAATGTGATTTTATATTTAATGATAGAAGTATATCTTTATTGCTATATAATTTTGTTTTTAGATGAATGCATAGAATATATGTACAGTGATTGTGGTTATTTTTCTTGAAATTGTTCTGAAACTGGACCTTGGAAACTGGTCTTTTTGTACAAATCTGCTATGAAAGACCACCTGTCTTGAGAGACCATTTTTTGTTGGCATACGGGGCAGTCTGTCATAACAGGTTTTAGTGTAAACACAACAATAACTTGCTATAATGATACTTTTTGTAACCCATGCTAGCAGAAAGAGTGTCACTTGCACTCAAGTGAATGTATTTTAAAATAATGATTTTTATTAGCGAGATACTGTCATATAGTTTACCTGGATATAATTCAGTCTTGGTTATTTTGCGCATAACGCCATATTATGTGTGAATAGCAGCTGTCTGCAGGTGATCATTTGATTATTTCCCTCTCGTTTACAATCTTGCTAGATCCAATTTTCAGTCAGATAACACATTCAAACCTTTGAGTACAACCAAACACAATTTATTTCTCAATGTTCATGTCAATGAACAACGTCATGCATTAATGGACATAAGTGATACATGCTACAGTATGGAAGTCTGCAATACATATACTGAGTTTATGGATATATTTTATTCTTTAATGCTCATGATATAAAAAGGAATAAATGAATATACAATACAAGGTTAGTTTCTTTCATTTTATTATCAAATAAACGTTTTGTTTATCTGTTGTATTGTAACATGCAGTGGGGGGGGGTCACAAATTCAATACAAATTTATTTTGTTTCTTAAGTCTTGGTACATATGACCTAGGTGAAAAATAATTTTACCATAAGTACTGGGACAGGAAAAAAAACAATTATTATAGTGGTTAGTATATATAATATACTAAGCACATCAAGTACTGGGCTAAACCAGTTCAGTTTGATAGACAAAACATATTTGGGAATTTTGTTTTACCAGTGGGGGTAAACAAGTGCTAGGGCCAGTAGCGAAAAAAAATATTTTTTTTAATTAACTATTTAGAATTTCTCCTGCTTATTGAAAATGTTTTAGCTATTTCGAATTTCCCTTGCACTATGAAAATGTTTTAATTATTTAGAATTTCCCTTATGTAATGGAAATATGTGAAGATTCAGAATTTCCCTTTGCACACTGAAAATGTATTAGCTGTTTAGAATTTCCCTTGCATAACACTTTTACTTTACATGCCTCTTGATAACAGTTCACTTTAGTAATAATATTTTGCTTCTCAGCTTTATGCTTTTTCTAGTCCAATAAAATCCGCCCCCCCCCCCCCCCCCGTATTTGTTTGTTGGGTCGTTTGAGTTTGATCTCACTTGTTCAGAAGGTGCTGCAGTTATTGCAGACATAATTGTCTGCAACGTGTACACATCTTGTTAGACAGTCTTATAAATATTTCTTGTGACTCTTGAGTTGATTGAAGTGGCTTTTTGACACTCTGACTACTTGTAAATCCATTTGGAATATCAGCCCTACCTCCTGTCATTATTTCAAATTACTGGGCTGCATTGTCTGTTTGATCAATATTGAGGAACATATCAGTGAATAGGGGCACAACATCTACATTTGTAAATGACTTAGTTTAGTTTACTGCCTGTAAATGTTACAACACTAGTAACCATGTACACGAACATAGATGTGGCTGGCATTGAATCAGGATGCACTTGTAAATAATATATTTCTTTTTTATGCTTAAGAGGAATTTTTTATGCTAATTCTTTTTTTAAAGTATATACATGTTTCTTATAGAATATGGCATTTCTAGGAAAAGCTGAAGTTGAAAAGAATTTGTTGTATCACACATTATACATCATGCTAATTTACTAATAATACTGAAAAACACTTCTTTAAGTGACCTCATTTGCCTTTGAAAAACTTATTCATTTACATAACCTTTGGTGAGTCAGTTTCTTTAAAGAACACTGAAGTTTGTAAGCTACTGTACAATTTCTTTGTTATTGTAGATCATACAAAAGCATAGTTTGTATATAAAGTGTTTGTTCCAGGAATGAAATAGTGGAGCTTAATAGTCTAGACATTTATAAAAACAGGGGTTGCAAGTACATCACCTTTCTCTTGTGTTTTTGTTGTTGAAAATTCCAACACATGTCAATCTTCCCTGCTGCGAGCTTTTGATAGCAGAATTTCAATTCAAAAGTGTGAGTACCAATTCGCCTCTATATTTTAAAAAAAAAATCACTTCTTGAGTTCACAGTCTGTCCAATATTTATTGGAAATAAATATGGCATTACTTTTACTAATGTTTTTCATCTTCTCTTCTTTACATTTTCTAGGCATGATCATTGATTCTGTGTTATCAGTTGGTTCCCAAGCTAATCAAAATCATTAAGACATTTATGTCAGCCAGTGAGATTGATTGTCTTATGATTGTTTGGCAATGAGTGAACTCTGTTCAGTAATGCAGATTGGAATGTGTCCAAGAGTCAGTCTGAAATCAACCTTAACTGTATTTTACTTCTGCTTTCTGTGGTCTCCTCAAGTGCAATAGAAACAGATTTATTTCATCAAAGATAAAATACAGCCTAAACTGAGCTTTGTTCATGTCCATGCATGTATATCTAGTTGTATTATCAATGTACAGTATAATAATGATCCAAAAGATGTTTACCTATTAGATATATTCAAAAAGGACATGTCTTTACAACTTAAGCATCTCATAATGAGAGTTGAAGGACACAGATGCAGGATAAGCAAAGTATTTCTGGCAGATTGTCAATGGCATACACACAAACAGATGTCAGCTGTAAGCCTGGCTTGCAAATCAGACGAAAAGTTGAGTTTTTAATTGGTACAGTCAGATAGCATTGTTGTGGTTATTGTACATTGTGTTTGAATTTTGTAATACTGCAGTCTCAGGTGTGACTTCACTCATTTGAAATGGTTAATTTGTTCATGTGACACGAGTGTCCAGACTTTTCATCCCACTATCATCATGGTTTACCAATGCATCAGATATCACGATGGGCAGAATATTTTTCTGCATTGTAATCCAAATTGCTGAGAACACTGTCAGGTAAGATTCATTTTTTAATATGATACATTGCTGAATAATGATAATTCTTGCATGATGAGATATTCATCAAATGGCAATCACAGGACAGATACACAGATGCTCAAGTCACAATTACAAAACAACCAATCAGAGTGATTGAAGTTGCCTCTGATCTGTTCCTCAAAATTATTAATGGAACGGCCAATTATCCAATGATGTAGCTTGGTCATTTAAAATAAGAACAGGAGGTAGGGGGTAGGGTTGTGTCATTTCACATGGATTTACAAACTGACAAAATATCGGATTTGATATAGAAATATGTTATACAGGTTGCCAAATGTCCCCTTCAGCCGACTACAACTTGAGCCGTGAGAAACACTGGTATTTACAAATGATTGATATGTGCACTTTTGTATTTCAGACAAATATGTCTGCAATAACTGTAGAGCATTAGGAATAGGTGAGATCAGACCCCTAAACACCCAAGATACCAACAAAGGTTTCAGGTCAGATTTATTGGACTATGCTGCACCATGACAGATGTAGAATGCTACCCTTGTCTATCTGTCCATTCCTTGTACCTGGCTTGATTTGGTTTCAGGCACTGGGGTGGGGCATTTCCTAACATATCACTAGCTTTAATATTGCTGTATACATGTATCAGTTATTGTAGTGTTTTTTTATTTTGGCATACTTGAAGATGAGTAGTAGGAAAAGATTTTAGGGGATGGGGGCATTATAAGTAGGTAAAATATGGCACATTATAACTTTGGCAGTAATTTTTCATCTGACAAAAGAATCCAATTATTTTCTTGCCAAGAACAACAGCACACCTGACTATATTTCCTTTTTCCAGTTATACGAAGAGACAGGTCAAGCAGAGTCAGTAAATGACACGCCTTCAGTGAAGTACGTATGTGTTGTTAGATTAGACTTTCCACATCAGAAGTTACATACAGATGGAATGGGAGCATGGCAAGAGTCCTATATTAAGCAGGGTATTACATTTTATGTTATACATCGGTTAAACACTTAGATTCAGAATAAGTCTCTATACCCTCTTGTTCCTTTTTATTTATGAAAAGATTTCAAAAATAAAATATATACTTATTCACTGAAACTCCTCAAAAGCAAAACCTCAAGACCAAAATTTGTTTTTAGTCCTGAATTTTTTCATTGTTGATATAATTTACCCAGTAAACTGAAAACTCAATTCTGAATACCCCGCATTAAATCCCTAATTTCAATTTTACATTAATACAAAAGCCATAACACAGAAGTTCATTTCAAGCTTTGAAATATGTTTTAGCTGCTAAATTCTGGACACATGCTGGAACAGGTTAATTACAGTTAGCAGGTAATGTTGTGGGCTGATATTTGAGAACAACGCAGAAAATATCCCCAGGTGCAGATGTGGTTAAAACAATATGTGTCATGCATGCCAGCACAGATTAGGACTGTGAATATGCTAATATGAATTCTTTACACCACAAAAAAGAGCCAGCTTTTAAGGCATATTATTAAGAACTAAATGATTGTAGGTGAGCCCATTTAAGAAAGACCATGTTTATTTGCCAATTATATAATTTGATTGATACTATTTGACTGCATACATTATCAATTGAACATTGTTTGCTTGTTGTTTTAATTAAATATCAGGGCATTATTAACCAGTTATGTGGCTTTGTATTTGATGCTTTTTCAACATAGGTCGACAAAGCGATATTTTAAAAGACATATTCTCAATGACATATCTGGAAATTATTGATTATGTACAGAGCTTTAAAAACTTGTCGTTGCTAAGGCCTCATAATTTGGTTGCTGCACAAGAAATGGAGTCATTAACAAAAGCCATATTAGTTAAATAAAGATTAAGAGAACAACAGACTACACTCCATGTCTACTTTAAGCCAGATCCTTGATCTGTGAACATTTTTAATTATATGGAGTATTTAAATGTTGTAGAGTATAATTCATAATTATGAAGGACTTATAGTACAGTTATAATAGTATCTCTTTCTCTGATATTTCTTGTAACAAAAACTATTTCTACATTGTGACATGATATAAATTTTGGAAGGAATTTCAGTTAACGCTTCATTAAATACATTTAGAAAAGACCACCCCAGCTTTCTTCATATTGTGCACACTTAGACACAGACACTGACGTTTGAGATTGTTATAATTACATACTCTCTCTACCTCCACCCAATCTCTCCCTCTCTTACCATGTGTTTCGAAAAAGACTTTTTCTCACATCTGTAAAACAACTCGGCAAAACTAAAACTTATCAAATTCAACATTTCGTGGGAGGTTCCTATGGTTTTTTGGCTTTAAGGAGTTTCACTGTACATATTTTAATCTTTACCCAGGGTAGTTTGGCTTGCAATTTTATGTCATCATTGTGTTTTTAAAAAGTAATGTATTTATTAATTTTGTTAATTTCACTTCCTTCTTCCACGTGTGGTCATCTCCCATGTTCAGTTCTGTGGGCTGATAGTTCTTACTGGGGTTATCCCTGCTTCTTTCTCCACAAGTTTTACTGTTCGCCATGTATAGCCTATCTTGTGCTGACAAATGGCATTAATCACAAAACAACAACAGCTGCCTTGCCTGTAAAATCATAGGCTAAACATCATTAGTACTTTTCTAAATATATCACTCTTATAGTCTATTATATTTTGAAACAATTTGCAAATCCAATAAGATCAAAATTAAATAAAGGAAGACAATTATGAATGTTTCATTTATTGGATTTACTTCATGAACAAATTTCCTCAAAAACATTTAGAAAATGTCTACAAATGAATAATTGTAAAAGAGTACCTCTTCAGTTTTAGACAGATGTAACAATTTGATGGAAATGTTAACCAATCCAATGCTGGATTGATAATGGATTTTTAAATCTTAATAAAATGAATGTAAATTCATATTGCAATTGATTAATTACAAGCAGTGTAATTTTTACAATAATCAAGATGAGATTTTTAAAAAATAGATTTACCTGGCTACTTTCACTTCACACCTTCTATATTAAATAAATTAAAAAAACTGTATTCCCCTTGATGATGATCCCCTAATCAACCAGCCTAATTTGGTAACTTGCCCTGCAATTTAACTCTAATGAAAGGACTTGTGTAGGAAAGCTTATGTAAGTAATCAGGGGTGTCACAAGCACTTAGGGTATTAGAGCATTGGTCAACCTAACCATGCTCTGCACTGAAAATATTTGTCATAGTAAGAAACTATATGATTTTATTAAAGTTAGTAATAGTGTATGGATCCACTGGCATTTGAAATAAATTTATTGTCAAGGGAGGCAACTCAAATTTAGGCATGTGATTGGACCTGATGGTAGTTACTTCCATGGCTATTGTGACACTGATGGTAATACTTGAAGCATTAGTTAAAAATGGCTTTAAAAGGAAGTCAGCACATTAATTGCTGTAGTACTGTTTGAAATGTTAATATAAATGCTCCTATTACATACAAAGGAAAGAAACTAGAAATATAGTATTAGATCATTTAGTGCAGTACGCTTACACTGTTACAGTAGTGGAAGGACCCTGTATAGCAATGTCTCTGGATCTGTGTTCTTCTATCAGAGCTTACATAAATTAGTGTTACTTAAACCACATGAATGGTGCCCCAGCTGTCCAAATGGTCTAAGGTGGTCACCTTTACAGATCAATGACCTCAACCTTTGTTAGTGTGGTTTTGAGTCTTGGCTTTGCAACTGTTGGTATGTGAGAAAGCTTTCCAGTAGTGTCCTATGGGTTGGTAGTTATTCCTAGCATTTTACCAAGTTCTTCTAGTTAATACACTGGCTGCTGTCTATAACCTGTTGTGTAATTAAAAATGGCATTAAACCCCACAAAAACAAACATTCAAACATCAGGAACGTCAGTATACTCAGTGCTTTGATCTGTGTTTAGTTATTACCTTTTATTTCTTTCACTTATGTCATCCTATCTTTGCAGACCCAGCAAGTAGGGGTAGAGCAGTATGCAAGTGCAAGAAGCTAGCTTTCCAGAGAGCACTGGAAAATTCATTTTCTCGAGTGCTTCTTATTTTTTTGTCAAATGGGAAAGTAACAGTGGAAATAGATACGACCAAACCAGAAATATTGCCACAAGAGCTGCAGGAAGAGGAAGCTGTGATAAAAGTAAGACTCCAAAGTGAATACACATGTAACAAATAATTGGATTTGAGCAGTGCTTGGTTTGGTGTGTTATTTAATGCCAAGCCAAATGGAGTGTAAAATGCCTTGCACCACGACACACCAGCCAGACTGGGTTGATCCATGTATAAGAATCGAACATTTGCCCTATTCAACTCCCAGCAGGATCCAAACTTTTCACTGTCAAATGTAAAATTGTACAACAATCAAATCTGAATTAATCTGAAATGTGAGTGCATTGAAAATTATAGTTTTCTTTTGCAAGACAAGGGTAGAATTTTCAAAATGCACATTTATTACAAAATAAACGTTTGGATTGAGAAATGATTTATACACCATTCATTTATACACCATTCAGAGGATATACACAAATGTGGCATATAATCTAAACAACATGGCCTCCTTAGCAAAACAAAGGTAAAATGATTTTTGACATTTAAATTATTTCTTGGCATATTTAAATAAAACGTAAGAATAATTTAACTTATACAGTGTGACCCCACTATAATGCGCTCCGTTATGATGCGAATTCGGATATAACACGGCTGTGGCATGGCTCCTGAAATTTCAGGTATCTTATTACAGGTATTTTTCTCAAAAACCAAAAAATTCTTATAAGTATGAAAAATAAAATACGTAAAGAGTTTTATTATCATTTTCGAGAAGAGATTGCATATAAATTCGAATATAAGACGATTGTGGCTGAAATATCATATACATGTATTATTCTGATACTCTTCTTAAAAGTGCGAAAAGGAACGTTTAGAAAATTTATTATCATTTTGGGGAGGAAATTGCATACGAATTCAAATATAAAATAATCGTTGTGTGCCTCCTAAAATTTAAAAATTTAACCAATTTCTTACAGTTTTTGTGCCAAAATAAACATCGGAAATATGAGTATCCGAACCAGTGGCTGGGCCTTTTAAGAACTTTGATCTTTGTTTATTGTTGAAAAATGACAGCTCATAAGTGTTAATATTATTATTACTGATCCTTGAGCAATGAAGCCATCATGTCTACTTTGTGTTTGTCTTGAATGCATTCCATATACAATCGTTGCTCTAATAATATCCGACATGTTCTCTAAATTGCATACACAACTAAGCAACAACCAATGCAGCGGTTGATAAAAGATTCTCGCCAGAATTTATAAATCAATAATTTATGTACATTGCTCATCATCAAAGTCAACTGCCAAGCTAAACTTGTTCAAATTAGGGGGCAACAATTTATAAAACATCAAATAAACAAAAGCTGCCAACATGTGCGCGTGGCTTGGCGGTGTTGTTTTATGAAATATGTTGACTAGTAAATAATGTCGTTCACTTCCTACAAATATACCCCCATTGTTTAATGACATTTATTCTTGCTGTAGTCTTTCAAACCAATAGGATTAAAAGTGTTAATTAGTAGACAGTTTGAATGGAAAATGGGAAACGGAAACGTAAAGCGTTTACTGTTAAAGAAATGATTGAAGCATTGGACAGGATTAAGTCCAGTGTTAAACAGTCACAAGTAGCTAAAGATTTAGGTGTGAATGAATCAACAGTTCGAGGATAAAAGAAGGAAGAAGCAAAATTAAGAGAGACGGTTGTGGATATGCATGAAAGTGAGGGAATGATGAGGCAAAATGCAAGACTAGCAGGAGACACCCAACTTGATGCAGCCCTATATCAGTGGTTTGTGCAGAGTAGAGCTGAAGGAGTGCCTTTATCAGGACCAATTGTAAAGGCACAAGCCGAAAAATTACACACCGACTTACATGGGCAAGATTCCAGCTTCAAAGCAAGCAATGGATGGCTAAACTGTTTTAAGAAGCGACATGGCATTAGTCACATGATAGTTTCTGGAGAAATTCTCTCTTCAGATTCTGATGCTGCTATGAACTATTAAGGTGAATTGAGGGAAATAATAGAGAAAGGTGGATATTCCCCAGAGCAGATTTACAATTTTGATGAAACTGGATTGTGCTACAAAATGATGCCTGACACCACCCTAGCTGTGAAAAAAGATGAACATAAACATGAAGGGTTTAAGAAAATAAAGGAGCGATTAACGTTGCTGTTTTGTGTCAATAAAACGGGACGACACAAACTTAAACCACTATGTATTGAAAAATTCAAATCTACTAGGTGCTTCCATCATTTGAATGTGAAGATCCTACCATTTACATATGATGCCACAAAAAAAAAACATGGATGACAGCTGCTTTGTTTGAAAAATGGTTTCAAAATGAATTCGTACCAGCAGTTCGATCACACCTCAGAAATCTGAAGATGGAGCCGAATGCATTGTTATTATTGGACAACTGCCTCGCACACCCACCTGCAGACAGCCTGGTTAGTAAGGATGGGAAAATATAAGCTAGCTTCCTCCCAAATAATACAACTTCCAGGATTCAGCCTCTGGACCAGGGCGTAATATCAGTTTTTAAAATGAATTATCGAAGAGAACTTGTGAAAAAGATTGTTTGCAATGAAACCTCAGTCCAGGTGACACTAAAAAGTTTAAATCTGAAAGAAGTAATGTACCATGGTGGCAAATCTTGGGATGTCATTACGCCATGCTGCATTGAGAACTGCTAGGAGAAAGGACTTGGGGCAGCATTTACTATCACACAGGAAAACAGGCAACATCAGTGATGATGACAGTAGTTTATTTGATGGATTTTCTGAGAATGATGTGTTCAAGGCTGAGAGGGCATTTGGGGAGCTGATGCAGTCACGTGAAAGTGTTGATGACTGGCTCAATTTTGATAAGGACTGCCCAGTTGCAGAACACGTTTCGGATGCCGAAATTATTCAAAATATTAAGTTCAATAACACCAATTGTGTTGCTGACAATGTTGATGCTTCTGATGTAGACAGCGAGGACACCACACCTGAGGATAGTCCACCATTAGCAACAGAAGCAGTCAAAGGTTTAGAGTGTGCTTTGAGATGAATGGAGACACAAGATATCGACTATGTTTGAATTCTTCAGCTGAGAAATATAATTGATTTGCCATGAGCAAACGTGACAGCACCAGAAAGCAGCTAAAAATCACAGAGTTTTTCAAGCAATAATAATGTATTACAATTGACGGATGAGAAATTTAGTGGTATGAAATTTATACAGACACCGTTAATTAACCTTTGGATGTACTGTTTCATCATTTGTTACATACACCCGTTACATAATTTTTGTTATTTTTTCCCTTGAATTCAGTCACATAATGATATGTGACAAAATTATTGAATATTTTACATCTGTGTGTGGATATTTTCGATGGAAATACTTGTATTTTGGATTCAGTGTATGTTATGAGATTCGCTGGTGAGTACACGGTGTTGATACTCTAGTCATGCTATAGATTAGACATGTATTTATAAACTATACACGTGTATGTACCAATGCATGGTTCTCTGAATAAAGTAATATAGATGCAATTTCTGTTATCACTGCAAATTTTTTTTCTCATTTAATATACATTGATCTAAAATGGTAATTGTGCCAGTGAAGCATGCATTTTCGCACACGTTTTTATTACCCCACCTCTAACACGGTTCGGTTCATAACACAGTCGGATTCTATGGCTCCCAACTACCGTGTTATAGCAGGGTCACACTGTATTACATGTTCTTTCAAACTAGCATTTTTCTGGACCTTCCTAAGAACCATTTGGCTTCTCTAGAAGCCAGATTGAAAATATTTTCACCTAAATTATATGGCTTATTTGTACAGTATTGACGTTGCAGAATACAGTAAGTCAGGTGAGCAATAACAAGCCCACCTGGTCTCTTGTTTTGTTTTAAAATTATTATTTGTTTGATATAAAACCTGATATTGGTTTAAAATATCAATCAGGGGAGTTGACAGTAGCATTAGCAAAGCTTGAAAATGTAAGAATATTAAAATTTACATTAATGCCAAATTCTATAATGTGTATATAGGATCTAGTTTTACTGTTAACCAGGTTAACAATAGTTATTGGTCATTAAGTGTCAATTTTAAATTCAGTGTTAGTGTGGACCTAAATTAATTGTAAGTGAAACATAATGGAGGTAACCTGTGATGATGCCCCAACTAAATATTATTTTGGGCTGTTTAAAGGAGGTTTATATTTTTTTAAATTCCTATGTAATATTTATCTCTGTATGCCATGTGTTTGGAACACCTAAGCATGCTTGTTACTATATACCAATATTGTACTGATCTGACATTAAACCTTATACACATATGCATGCATGCATAAATACCTACCTACCTACCTACCTACCTACTCCTGTAAATAGCTGGAAATTGACATATTATTAACAGAATACCCACCTAAATTATTAGACAAATCTACTACATATAGATTCTGCTGTTAATAGTTACCTGGAAATTTTGAACATTTTCTTATTAATTGAACCAACACTTTAAATTCTTGGACACATTTAGTGACTATCAGTTGAAGAGGATTCTTAACAAAGATATATTTTTCCCAATACTGAATGTTTTAATTTTGTTTCAAATTGAAATAGTATTACAATAAATAGCTTTCTAAGGAACTAATACTGGAAATTTCAAACCCACAGGTGAATAATTTGGATGATGATCCAGGGTTAGATGGAGAAAATGACGTGGAAGCTGAAAGCATTGCAGTGACAATGGAAGACCTTGATCTCAATAATCTGGATATTCTTCAGCAACTAGAAGGGGAAATTTGAAAGAGATGTACATTATTTCTCTCATAAGGACAATTAGAAGGGGAAATTTGAAAGAGATGTATTTTATTTCTCTCATAAGGACAATTAGAAGAGGAAACTTGAAAGAAATGTACTTTATTTCTCTTAATAGAGAAACTAGGGAACATTTTGAGTCCTACATTATTTCTCTCATAACTGCTGTGTACATGATTGGAAAAGCAGGGGGATGGGCCAATTATTGTTAACAATTCACATATATGACTTGATAGAATTTGGTCAATGAGGTGGGCTTATCGTTGTAGAAATAAATCACTTGCCCTAGCCTCTAAAAGAAGATAGGCATTGCTAGAAACAAAGTGTCTTATGTGGGATCTGGAAAAGGCTAACATTGAAGATACAAGAATTTTATTGTAAAAAAAGAAATTTTCAGTTCTTAAGGCTTTATGTGAGCATACTTCACCTTTTTTATTTGTAAGTTCAGAAATGTTTCTTTTACAAATGAAAACCTGACAATACAGTTTCCTGGTGACAGAAGTCTGAATTCGAATATTAGAGTGTGGAATTGTAGGTTAAGAATGGTATTTGGCAAGACTGAAGTACGAGTAGAAATTATTGCACAAAAACAGATTCATGGGAATGAAATGAATTCAAAAATCCCTACATGTTAAAAATTTCTACTTAATAATAGTATTAAGCAGTTCATGACACCCAAAATTACCTAGAATATCTAACTATACCAATATCATATTTCGCTGTAAATATTTTTTCCCAGGAACAAAATGTTTGCAATTCAACTGTGTATTTTTCCCCCACACAAAACAGTACCTTTTTAGCTCACCAGGTGTTGTAAGGCCAAGTGAGCTTATGATATGAACATGTATTCCTCATCAGGGTTCTTATGGTCTTTGAAGGTCTTTGTGAGTTTCGAGAAAATGAGGTAGCATTTTCAAGGCCTTGAAAGTTTAGGAAAATCAAGCAGATTACCCTAAGGTCTTTGAAAATTGAAATAAACCCAATTTTTTAAATTTCTTTCCATAATCACAAATAAAATTGTCCAAGGTTGTTAGATTTGGATGTGTAGTCTGACTATACCAATTTTTTTGTTTTACCCCATTATCGATTTTAATAATGGAAACCTTTAATGTGATAAAAACTGCAAGGAACTTAGTAAATTCATTGATTGATTTATAATTTTTAACCTGACTGTGTAGAGTGGCCCTAACACCGTCATAATCTTGATTCATGCTTAACTGAAGTTTTCAGTATAATAGCTGGACATGCTTGAGATCCATTTGCAGTTCCTGGACAAGTCCATTTTCAGCAATGGGTTGTTTGCACGACTACAGATGTACATACATATGTGGTCTGCTTCTGATATTTCCAAAGTTGCATCAAGCAAAGGGAAAGAATGACTACAAAATTTGCCTTTAAACGTGAATTTAACAAATGGTTTAATTTCTATGTTCATGTGTGCAAAGGGATTTAATTCCAAACTCTCAAAGTTATGGTAATTTATGGAATTATCTGGCAGTTACCAAATAGGATGAATTATGTCATTATGTTGTTGGATGGAAATAAAGTAGCCCATTGTGAACACAATATGGCGCCATGTTAGCATGGAAAGACTGTTAAGCATGAAATGTGCAGGGGATGCCAGTATTAGTGCTATTCTGGTCACAGTCAAGTTATAAATTATAAATCAATGATTCAATTGACTTAGTTCTGTGCACTTTTTATCACTTTAACCATTTTCGTTATTGAAATCGGTAGGGAGGTACAAACAAATGGGAATGTATAGTCAGACTATAGTTGAGTTTTCCTGCTTTCTTTCTTTTGATGACCCATTCAGTTTCATAGCAGCCGCAATAACAAATGAGCATTTGTTTGGCCATCCAAAATTGGCCTTGGTGGCGACTTTAGCAACACATGCACTCTTCATCAAAGGAAGTCAACACCACAACACTTTCAGCATGTTACTTTTGTTTTCTAATTTCCTTGTGTTTGTTTTTCATATCATTATACATGTTTATAGGTGTTATCTAATGTTGTAAAGCGCTTCTAAAGATTAGTCGCTATACAGAGTCCTCATTATTATTATTATTATAACAAATAAAACTGCCCAAGGTCGTTAGATTCGGATGTAGTTTGTTTTCCTAGCTTCTTTTTTTTGATGAATCGTTCAATTTGAATGGAAGAGTTCATCAGCTTTGGCCAATCAGAATGTTCATTACACTAGTTTATGATTTTTTTTTAACAAGACTGTTCAGCCAATTAAATTTTGGTTACATTGAATAAGCACTAACTCTATGTAGAAAGTGCGCAAAAGTAACACGCTTGAGGATTAAAATTTGTTCAGTCTATTTACGTATTCAGTTTTGTTTCACATCATGTTTAAAAATACCAGGTGTTTGTTCTTTTACTGATATCTGGCTTGAACAAGAGAAATACAAGGAATATCTGAGAAAGGATAAAAGATGTAAATTGTACATTGATGTACATTGTATAAAAAGACAACCATCTGGGCTTTGATGGGAGAATGAGCCCTTACAAGTCATGCCAAAGGTAAGATGCAAAGTAGTACACAGTAACTACACACTGTTATGAATTATTTATGAGGCAGGAAGAGAAGTAGAGTACCGATTTAATATTGACTCAGTATGGAAAATTAATGGATACAAGTTATCCAATTGGACAATCATCCCTTGAAATGCTCAAAGGTTAATCATTGACACAATGAGAAAAGCAGGTGGACCTTTGGAAATCATCATTAGCGATGAAATGATGACATATTCCTCCTCAGCAAGACATAAGTACCATGCCTATCTGGATAAGAAGAATGCAGAGGAGGAACATGAGAAAATCAGAAAAAGAAAGAAATGGGAGTTAGCCATGGATGAAGTGGAAGAACTTAAAGACAAAAAGCTGCGCCTTGAAGCTGATATTGCCAGCCTACATGCTTCCTCTGTTCAGAAGGAATAAGAAGCAGAGTTAAAGGACTCAATGTGCTTGTAAAAGAGTCAAATGCTCTTAGGAGAAAAGCAGAGAAGATGACAGTGATGGCTTCTCTTTCCAAAATGATTGATGAGCAAAAACTGCAACTATAATAATGCATTTAAAGCAGTGCTGATGTCTGTTAAGAGAACAATTTATTTAGTATTAAATCGGATGCATAAGTTACATATTTCTGAAATAACAGTGAGTGTTAACCTATCTTCCAGATCATTATGAAGCAATTTTAGGAAATTAATTATAGTTTTAATTTCATCTTTAAACAGTATTGTAGTATTTTGCATTCATTGTTTTCTCAGATAACCTGTATACAAAATGTTAGCGAAAATAGGTATTGGAAATCTTTGTTTGCTGTCTCTGAAAGTTTGGGAAAAGTCTTTGAATTTATCATTCAGAGTTCAGTATGAACCCTGCTCATGCACCACGAGTTGTGTAATTCCATGTCTGTTAATCTGCCAACATTTGCAATTTTCAATTTCTTCTCAAAAACCACTGGAACAATTTAAAAACATATATACCAGAAAGCATTCTGTCCTGAGGGCCTTTCGATCTGTACAAATGATGCTGATTTGCCTTCAAATGTGACTAATATTTAAAAAAAAAAATAGAAACCATTAAATGGCCTCTTCTGTTGAACAGAATTTGAAAAGATTTGAGAGAAAGCATCCTAATATGAAGTTCTTTCAATGGGGCCATAACGCTCAGAAATGCCTACCTGAAAATCTCTTCATTTGATGATCTTTTGTAGATATAACATGGGTAGTCATTACAAAAATAAACTTCACAATTAGATCAATGCCCTTTTGCAAAAGTTGTATGAGGTCAAAGTCAGTCCTTCTAATTCTCACAGTAATATGGCAAAAAGTTTACGTCTCAGCTTATATTGTGTATTTTAATACAAGTTTCTTTGATTAAGATATTTTCCAAGCCTTTGTAACAAACATTTAGATCAGTTAAAATCTTATAGACACCTACAAGTTCTTACTTCATGAGCCACTTCTCTTCTGTTTCCGCAAAATTTGCAAACATTGTTTAAGCTATAGATCTGCTGTCTTGAAATTCAATATTTTTAAATGTTTAAAAGAACTCGGCTTCATATTTTACAAGATTTGGTAAGTCGTGAAGCTTAGAAATTGATTACACACCATAAATGAATGGCCTTCGCCTTGCTGCATTTTGTTCATGCAGTGTGTAATAGATTTTCAAGCCTCGTGATGTTGTGAATAGTGTAACACATGAGGCTCAGTTCTTGTATATTTTTCTGGATGCAATTTAATGATGTCAGTGATATTTGTTGGCAGCATTTTGACCATATAACATTACACTATGGTACAGAAGTCACAAGTTTAAGTCTGTGCCATATATTTTGTATTGCTACATAAGGGCTATTCTATTTAAACGTACTTCCGTCACAGGGCAGGCACTATTTTGAAAATATATGATAGGGTACTCAGATTACCCAAAATAATTAAAATTCTAAATGCATCTATGGTGACTATTATTCTATATTAAAAGTGCCTTCCCTGGGTCCTATGTATGTTTTACTGGAACAGCCCTAACTGAAACTTACTAAATTGCATTTTATTTCATTTTTTAAGAAATTTTTGTTTATTTACATGCTATTAATAATAGGTATTATAGAACAAAGGTTGGGGTATGGGGTTTGGGGTTATTTTACAAAACATACAGTTTATATGACTCTTTACTTGATGGTTTTATTTACATATAAATTATCCGTTGGTTTTATTTACATATAAATTATCCATTGGTTTTAACTTCAAATAAATTACCATTTGTTTCAAGTACATATAAATTATCCATTGGTTTCAAGTACATATAAATTTAATTATCCACTGGTTTCAAGTACATATAAATTATCCACTGGTTTTAATTACATACCACACAGAAAAAATACATCAGACCCCTGATGTTAGTCCAAATTATTTCCAATAGGTTAACAAAATAACCAGTAGTTCTTGGAAATGTTACATGGCTGACCATGCCCACTTTAAATGTGACCCCTACCAACTTTTGGGGCCCCGAGTTGTCTAAAGCGCTCACCGTTCTGGATCACTGTCATCTCACCTCTGTCTGCATGGGTTCGAGTCGAAGGCTCAGCTAGCATGGGTATGTGGGAAAGCCTGCAAGTAGCCTCTTGTGGGTCAGTGGTTCTCCCTGGGTTTTCCAAGGTTCTTCCTCCACCAGTTATACTGGCTGCCATGTATAGCCTATCCTGTGCTGAAAAATGGCGTTAAACCCTATAACAACAACAACAACCGCCTCACATTTCTGCATATTCTAGTTAATATTTCATTGTGAGGCCCTGGTTGTTAGAGTAGTCTGGAGTGTTTGCCTTTAATGATCACTGCCATCTCATCTCTGTCTGTGTTGTGAGTATGCAATAAAGCTGCCAGTACATTCCTGTAGCCCAGTGGTTTTCCATGTTCTTACTCCACCAGCAGTATCAGCTGCCATTTATAGCCTACAATTGTCCTGACAAATGGCATTAAGCTCAAAATAACCACAACATCATCTCATATTTTTCCATCATAAATCAGTGTAGCAAAAGTTTAATTAAGCTATGTTTGCAATTCATAATCTTAAGATTTATGACAATGTGCTTCTAATACGTCTTTGGAAAGCTCGCAGGACACCTCCAGAAGCTGAGAGGTCTTTGCTACTTGATTTTATAGATCACCCACACATTTCACCCCCAGTCATACGAGTTTCAGTCCTAGCTGGATCAATGTGGATATGTAAGAAAGTTTGCCAGTAAATTTCTATGGGTTATTGCTTCTTCAACAAATATACTGCCAACTGGCTGGCATGTATGCTTATCATGTACAGAGAAATGGCATTAACCACCATACAACAAAGCAAAGCAATCATTTGACTATTTGATTATAATCCACATATCACAATGTTCTGCCTCTTCTTTAGAAATTTAAGAACATGGAAACCAATAGTCCTTTTTTGTTTTTGACCACAATTTGCGACTGTATTATTACAAAATCTGTCATTGTTGCTTCAAATGACAGCAATCAATATGCTTTCACATTAGTGGCTGGGTAGTTCTCAAATGAGTCATAGTCAATGGAGGTAAATTAAAATATAGTTGGTAAGTCTGGACAATGTAACTCAAATTTACTTGAGGAATATACTTTTATTCTGGACATAATGTTTTACATGAGCATGAAAATTAAAACTTTGATATTATTCTCCACAAAAGACCTTCAAAGGTAAGACGTGTATTCTTTCTCCTCTTTCAGGCCGTTCTGGAGATGAAGGTTAACTTTGGTGTGTGGGATTGGGGTGTTTGGGAGGTTAACTTTGGTGTGGGGGATTGGGGTGTTGGGGAGGTTAACTTTGGTGTTGGGGATTGGGGTGTTAACTTTGGTGAAGGGGATTTAGGTGTTGGAAGGTTAACTTTGGTGTAGGGGATTGGTGTGTTGGGGAAGTCATCATGGATGAAGCAAGTAACTGAGATCCTTCATTCTATGTGGAAACATCTAATTAATACTTGATGAGAAATTTGATATTATATGAACAAGTTTCTACCTCTCGTCTTTAAATCTGTATCAGTTGTTATATTTTTATCTAGCAGATAGACTTAAGTGAAAGAACTGGCAGTCATTAGTTTATAAATTTATCTTGAAGTAAAGGTCTCAACATTTTTCTTTTTCAAAGTTTTCTTGTGCACACAAAACACAAAAACATACAAGTTTTAATTTTTACTGAATTACTGCATGATTATAAGATCAGATTACACATTGGGTGCAAAACAATAATAATAACCTTGCTTTAATTTTCATCTAATGTATTAGATCTTATACACACATATGCACAATCACTCCGTTTTGGTCCGAACTGGTCATATCTGTCCACACATCTCAATCCTCAATTGGAAAGAATTTGACTCCTAAAATCCACATAGAATTTTCTTAGAACATACAACCATAAATGTTTCTCTGGGTATGACCATACTGAGACAGAGAAGGAACCTCCAGAGCGGAGTTCTCAGGATAAACAAAGAGAGCAATCTTCTTTTGTGTCGATAGAGAGATTGATAGATTAGATTAGATTATATAGATGGATAGATAGGGACACAGACATCACTGACATGTGATTATGACAAGGTTCTAACCACAAGAAATTTATTCATAAGAGAGATCAAGAACACAGCAGACCTGCCAACCCTGACGAGTCCATCTCTCAGTAAGGCAGTTTATTTTTTCCATAAGATTGACCAGTTTTCAGTAAGGTATAACAGAATATCAATAACTGCTATTGTAAAGCTGGAAAACATAATTAAAAATTAAACGCATCGATGATAAACATTATGTTCAACTGAAAAGTTTGTAAAGTAAGCATAGGCTTTACTTACCACAAACTCTAATTCCAAACCCTATGCAGCTCAATGGCTTGTTGCTATCAATCAACTTGACATAATTCTTGGAAACTCATTTCCATTTCACATGACAATGGCAATCATATCTCCTGCCATAAGACATACTCAAATTGGCATGTGATGTCCAATAAATGTAATTTTGTCCTTTCCAGCTTATATTCACAAGAATCTGAATACTCCTTTTTATTCTTCTGTGTTGATTATTAACACTTTTCTAGAAGCTTATTTTCCCTTTCCTCTTAAACATGCATTGCTTTCTGGACACCATTTAAAAAAACTCTATAATCAACAGTTTAATCATGCAGATGTTTAGCTTGAACAAATAGGTGCAGTTTAAAGCATATGGAGTGCTGCTGTAAGTTAGTCTGGTTCCCCCACTGATTTCACTAATTCTAAGAAATAACCTGGTTCCAAATAAAACAAATTTGAACCAGTTATCTAGATTTTGTGGCAACGATCATTGTTCTGTAGTTCTTGCTAGTATGCCCTAAGCCCGTATTTTAAGGGTAATTTTCACAAGACTTTGAGCAAAATCGCAAGGGTTGGCAGGTCTGACACAGTATGGATACTGCATCAAATATATTACTGATTATTTTGTAATTTTTCATTGCCTCATTCATTCAGCCATTTGATGGTCAATGCATCATTTCAGTTATTGATAAACTGATTTATTACTTCATATATTCACTACTTTCACTGCATTTAGAAACTTAGGACTGTTCCATTCAAGCATACACGGTACCCAGGGAAGGCAGTTTTTAAAAAACATTTGCCAAGGTACTTTGATTCACAGAGTTCATATTAAAATGTTAAGAAAATTCTAAATGGCATATATGGGTGAGTAGCCCACTTTAAAAGTGCTTTCCCTGGGTCCCATGTACATTTTAATGGAACAGAGCTATTGGGCTAAACATAGCCTATATATATATATATATATAGCAAGAGAGAGAGAGAGAGAGTATATAGAATAATGATCAAGCTATAGTACAAGTCACACAGGTCATGTAGGCATTCAACACCAACTATTTCAGTAATGGGTGTCATTTTTTAGAATTTGATTCTACATACCTTTAAGTGTCAAGTATTCACTTTATTTGGATTCATAGACATCCATATTCCTTTGGAAGATCGTTATTTGATGCCCCGAGAGGTGCTTACTGCAAACTCAATGTTAAAGTACGTAGACTTTTTTGGATGAAATGAATATAAAGGTGTGATCCAGTACAATCTGGATTGAATGTCATGCGCTGTGATGTCACATGAAAGCTACGCATATTGATAAACAAATTTGTACTACCCTCAATTGTGACAATTCCACTTTACGCTCTCTTATTTTGTCCCCAGTTTAGTACATGGCTACCACTGTACAAGTCCATAGCGATATATAATTTTCATCCGGAAGTTTCTTGGTGACAGTTAAGGTGCAGAGCATTCAACAATCAGGACTGAATAGACTCTGGTTAAAGAAAATAAGTATTAAATTTTAAAAGAACAATTTATATTAAATTTAAAATAAGTAAATGCACATGCATGACCCATGTGACTTGTATTATAGACATTTCCAAGACTGTCAGCATGTAGTAGCTTTCAAATAATCCCCATTGTGACATGGAACAATGAATGAAGGCCCCATAAAAAAAACAACCTCTTTTATCTTTGTTGTTGTTCTTTAATAAAGTAGTCACTCACTGCCAACTGCACCCCCCACCCCCCCTACAGCACTGCACCACTTCCACTGTGATTATGGTTATGGATTGAATTTCTTTTATAATTGCCTGTTAAATTTTTCAACTTAATTTAAGGATATGAGCATTGAAATCAAATTATAATGTTATCTCACATCATTACATGCCCTGTCTTCGTTTTCTACACTATTATGACATGATCCTACTAGAGTATACATCAGTACAAGATATATTCCACAAACAGAACTCAAAAGAGAAGCACAGTTACTGTACTAATCCTTATTTTTGCGTGCTAGTAGTAGCATGTATCGTAAACAATAGTCAAAATCTGTTTCGTTGCAAGTCCAGTCTTTTGAAATTCCACTGGAAGAAAATTTTGAAAAATCTTAAAAATGTGTAAAATTAAGACACTGCATCAATTTCAAAGTCCATTCACTTAGGAAACTATCAATTTTAATCCTGATTAATTTAAATTAGGGTCTTGTTTTGTAATCAGATATAAGTTTGTCTTCCAAGTCACTGTATTCCTTTGACAACTTGATAACTTGGGCGTCATACTCATGGTCAATTTCAGCGCTACGCTCGAACTGCCGCTGCATAAAATCCTCCCAATTCTTTTTCCGCTGTTCTCTTTGGTTCTCAAGGTATGGAATCTAAATTAATTGATAAAAACGCTGTGTAAAACAATACGTCTCATCTTCCTACTGCAATAAGAAGTATGCTATATCACAATTAAAATAGAATACAGAACTGTAACATTGTTGACATATTTCCCAGTAAAAGGATGCCAACTATCCAGCAACTTGGATGAGTCAAGAGGTCATATGGCAATGTTTGTTTTAACAGTCAGAAGGTCATATGGCAATGTCTGTTCTATCAGTCAAAAGGTTATATGGCAGTGTCTGTCCTAGCAGTCATGGTCGCTCAGTGTGTCACCAGAAGGGCAAGGGTTTCATTCCCACCATAAGATCAATGAATAGCTACTGTATCTTTGGTTAAGGCACTTAACTAGATTGGACGCAAACAACACTCAAAGTGTTTCTGTGATGTGAAAACACCACATCAATCTCTTCTATCAATCCAACAAAACTCTCACATGCCTCAGAGGGGAGCCCCGAGCGGCCAAAAGCGCTCACCATTACGGATCACTGCCATCTCACCTGTCTGAGTGAGCTAAAGTCTCAGGCTTGGCCAGTGTGGGTATGTCAGGAAACGTGCCAGTAGTTTCTCATGGATTGGTGGTTCTTTCAGGTGTTTTCCCTGGTTCTGTTTCCGTCATTTATCCTGGCTGCCATGTTTAGCTGAAAAATGGCGTTAAACCCAATAACAACAACAACAACATAGCTCAGAGAGATCTATTTTAATTAAATTCTGGTGAAAGTCAGAACTAACATCTGCATGCTCTGATTGAGGTTTACCAAAATTATGGTCAAGTTGCTCACTGGTCAGCAGACAAGTTCTGTTATAATATTCATTGAAAGCCAAATTCGCTTGGTGCAGATCTGAGTTATCTGAGGGTCTGTTCTGAATGAGTCCATATTTTACAAGGTGGATATTTACTCACCAGTTTTAGTCTTGCTTGTGATTTTCACGAGCTGAGTGTGTGTATGTGTGTGAGATTTGGAATTTTAACATAACTTTAATAACTTTTTTCCTGACTGTGAAAAGTTATTTGTCCAGACGTTTTCCTGATTTTCTGGCAGCGTGGGAACCCTGTCATCAGTAGGAGATAACAGTGGTGACCAGCGAAATAAAACACAGATCATCTGTACAGCTGGAATGATTGGTTTTCAGTCAAAATGACATGTCATAGATGATTTATTCTTTGTGATTGGGCCATGTATAGTTGGTACAGACAATCCATCTGTACTGTATTGGTATGGAACCTCAGTCCATACTATATTAATCAAATTGCAAATCTTTATGTCCAGCATGTTTTCTTAATATTGTCATGCATGGATAGATAAGTGACCGCAAGCCCTTAGGTCTCATTGGCTTATATGCAGTTGGATTACAATACATAAACACCATTTCTACTTGTTGATATATTGACTGATATTTGATTTGAGCATTTTGAGTGATACTGATCATATGTGTTTCCAAGGCTTGATTTGTATTGCTGAAGCTTAAAACCAAACACAGAATGAGATACAATATGTTCCGGCACTCTTTCTGCATCTACATGGGGGGTGGGCTGGGAGAATAATCAACATGTTTACTGCATTCACAGATACAGTATATTATCGTACTATTTTGTGTCATCATCTGGGGTGGACAGGGCATATTGAGTTAACTTGTACAAGTTGCTTCCATCTCTCTCTCTCTCTCTCTCTCTCTCTCTCTCTCTCTATATATATATATATATATATATATATATATATATATATATATCTAACAGAAAGACATTTTTCAGTTTGGACTGCTCTGGTGGCCCAGTGGTTAGAGCATCTGCCTCACCTGCAGGAGGTTGCGGTTTCAAATCCAAACAGAGTCATACCAGAGACTTATAAAAATGGTACTAACAGCTGCCTCACTAGGCACTCAGCATTAAAAGGTTAGTGTAAGGACTGGTCATCCTGGTGTCAGAATATTGTGACTGGGTGGGACATGATGCTAGATACCTCCAGCATGACGCCCCAGTGCAAAACATCACTATAAGCTGCTACACTGCAGACATCATAGCAACTGAATAATTGGAAAAAGCTACGTTAAAAAACCAAATTACACACACACACACACTTTTCAGTCAGGCATAGCCCTAGGGCAAGACTAATCAGGCAACCGCCTTGGGCCCCATGCTTTCAGGAAATCAACTCCGCAATGCAATTTTTTTGCTTGGGTCCCCGTGCTTATCACTTGCTGCTTTGGGCCCCGCACATCCAAGAGCCGGGCCTGTTTTCAGTCACTCTAGGAGAGCTGAATTCAGAGGTAGCAGAGAAAGTTATCAGAACACAATGTCATCAGGTAAAGTATTTGACGGAGAAATGAATATATTTCTGTGGGCTATAAAGGCCATAATCCAAACAACCACGATATTTTAATGACAAGAGATGACATGCTTCCCTTATTCTTCATTTTCACCAATAAATATATTATGAGAGTGGATTTTAAAACAGATTCTGAATCAAATGCTGGTTTGATAAGAAAACATGAAACTGCTTTATAACTCATTTTAAAATGCACGAGCGATATTGTACTGCTTTACGACAGTGACAGTAACATAGTAGTAAAGTGCAATCAGTAAACACACTGAGGACGGAACCCAAAATTATATCAATAATGATAATATTACCTCGATGCTGTTTTCCTTTTCTTCAATCTTTTTACAGACCTCTGTGGCAACTTTCACTTAAAAAGAATAAAATATAAAAGGATCATTGTCTAATTGAGATGAGCTAGGAAGAGGGGCCTAAATAACTTGGCATCTTATTAAGATGATCAAGGAGAAGAGCCTAACTAACTTGGCATCTTATTAAGATGATCAAGGAGAAGGGCCTAACTAACTTGGCATCTTATTAAGATGAGCTAGGAGGAAGGCCTAACTAACTTGGCATCTTATTAAGATGATCAAGGAGAAGGGCTAACTAACTTGGCATCTTATTAAGACGAGCTAGGAGGAGGGCCTAACTAACTTGGCATCTTATTAAGATGGGCATGGAGGAGGGGCTGAACTAACTTGGTATCGAGTCAAAATGGGCAAAGATAGGGATCTAATTAACTGCATATAAATTTGCTAGCTTTTTGTCTGCTGTCGTGCCAGATTCAACATGTTCAATCTCTGGTGCACATATGTGCCAGAGGAGCCATCTGATTCTGGCTAGAGTGTCTACAACAGTTACCATACAAGTGTTACTTAGAGAAGTCTGTCAAAATACTCTGAAGCAATTGGAAACAAATAATGCATGCTTAATTTAAGGTACTTCTGTGTCTGTCAAGAATAAAAATACTTTCAATAATCAAGAATAACATTCTGCAACTAGCAGACTTTGGCAGTTTCCTACATGTTTCTTCTACCTAAAAGTACGTGCAACTTTTGTTCATGTAGGTACAACCTGACATTTGGAAGGACATTCTTCACCCAATTAAGACTATCATTAAGAATAAATACTAACATGTTCGTACCTGGGTATAATCAAATAAATTCAATATTTCCAGCAAAGTGGGGATCAAACTGATACTGATATGATATGTTTAGCAGACCATTTGATTCTCCAATCAAAATAAAATTTATGACAATAAACAACTTCATTCAGAACATATTTCTAATAGCTATCCCAAACCTGAAATGCAATACTTATTCTGATTGGTTTTTAAAAATAATGGGAATTCCAATGATAGGCAAACAGGAGTCTTTATAAGCCCCTATCAGAGCTGCTTGACAGGGGAGGTAATGAGCAATAGTTACTGCCCTTTACATGAGATGGGGTTGTGATCTACATTTTTTTATTCTGAATAGGTCAGAATCTTAAAGATAAAGAGTTTTCCAGGTTTTCCTTAACTGTTATACTGGCTGTTTAAAAGGACCTTGTATATCTTATGTAATGTTAAAAGAACTTTTAATTTCCTTTATTTTCGTGTATGAGTGATGTGTGTAATTTGGGTTATAGAGTATACAGCTTGTCCTTACTTTAGTATCAAAAGCATGCCATCTCCTCTTGGTCATTTTCACTTCCTGGATGTCAGAGGCAAATTATGAAAAAGAGCACTAGCACTGGGGCATCATGCCATAGACGTGTAGCATGATGTCCCACCCAGTCACATTATCCTAACACCAGGCCGACCAGTCCTAACACTAACCTCTTAATGCTGAGTGCCTAGTGAGGCAGCTGTTAGTACCATTTTTGAAAGTCTTTGGTATGACTGCTGGGGCTTGAACCCATGACCTCCCGCATCCTAGGCGGATGCTTTAACCACTAGGCCACTGGAGCAGTCAACAGCCTGGTATAGTCTAGTCTGGCAAAATGTGTTTCCCTATTAATTTTTTTTAGTAGTTGCTAAGGATAGTGTACTTTAGACTAATTCAGGCTGATATTTTCAGCACATAGGAGCAGTCATTTTGGATAGCTGTGTGCTTAGATCCAAAAAAATGTCAGCCACAGTACATGAAAGTAACATAGAGCTAATAAGAACATTCTCTCCACTGTCCTTTTGAATAATTCTCTTGTTATTTTCCCCAAAAAACAGTTTTCATTGGCAACAAAGTCCAACACAAGCTCAGCCCCACCTAACTCGGTGATGAAAAGTGAGCCTCTTTCAAATGTATATAGCATTTTCTCAACAAAACAACCAATGTTATGCAGAGGTTGGCAAAATAATTCTTGAGATGTCACTAATAAATGTTACAGTCTGAAAAGGGATGGAACATTTGAGTTTCATGGACATCAAAGGGCAAAATGTTTGCCTATTCTTCTAATGCTAGAAGAAGGCAAATCTGCTTTGTCATCTTTTAATTCTTAATTTCATTAATAATAAATGAAAAGAAACAGTTTCATTATAGATTTCTTTTGCTTAATGGAGGTTTTAAATTTAAGTTGACTTAATTCTTGTGTTCTAATTTCCCCATCATTACAGTAAATGCATACACAATACTTCCACAAGGCATACTGTGGAAACAAGAGGAAAATAGGCATAATAATTACAGATCTGCCAACCCTAACAAGACCTTCGCAGTATGGCAGTCAAATCTTGTTAAGCTAAGTTTTTAGCAAAGATTAACAAACATATTTACAACTACTGTCAAGCCAGAATACAAAGTCCAAAAGGTTGAATCCAAACTGATGTAGCAATGGCAAACAGTTCTAAAATATGTGTAAAACTCTAGAAATGTAACTATATCCCATACAGTTTCACAAACTTTCACTCCAAACGCCTACAGACCTCAATGTTTTCTTGCCATTTCTTAAACTGATGTAATCCTTTAAAAAAAACATTTCACACGAGTTCTGGCTATGACAATCATCCTTCTCACATACTCAAATCAATACCTAATTTCTCCTTAACTAAATGTTCCCCTTCCTGCTTTTGCCCCAAGAATCTGAATGTTTCCTTTCATCATTCTGTACTGACTATTAAAACTATTTAAGAGGTTTATTGTCCCTTATGTTCTCAAATTGTATTGTTTGATGGATGCAATTTTAAAAACAAATGAGTAACAGCTTGATCATGCAGACGTTTTGCATCACAAAATACATTCAGTTTAATGCATCGGAGGTACTCTTAAATGTTGGTCTGGTTTCCTGACCAATTTCACTGAATCTAATGTGAAATCTGGATCCAAAATCAAACAAGGACAAGCCAGTATTTAAAGAAGACATTCATATTTCCATAAAATGTTTTTTTATTTTAGGGGTTATTTACAAAAGACTTACAGCAAAATCATATGGGTAGGCAGGTCTGTAATTAGCTTATTTTGACAACAAAGAACATGATACTTGATGATATGAAAATAAGAATAACAAAAATTGCACAAATTTAAAAAAAAAATATATTCAACTTGTCCCTGCTACTATCTATGTGAGGCATACAAATATTCAAAAATGTCACTCAAATTAATGGTTTTGCACATCTAACACCCTTTCATGGATCACCATATACCAGAAAACACAAACAGTTTACTGAATTTTAAATCAGTGGTTTAAGAAGTGATATAGTAACAGACCAACAGTGATAAACTGAGTATTACAATGTCCCTTTATCTTAAAAGACTGGGAGACTAAAATATTAAAATAAAAGGTACTGCATGCTCAGACACACTTTGTCAACTACCAGAAAATAACTGCACATTGCTCATAACCTAAGAAAGATTCATCTATCATTTAATAGAAAAGGGTGAAAATTTCGTACACTTGGCAATCAAGTTGGTAAGAAATACATCCATTGCATCTTTGCTCTCTGGCAAAAATTTTTCCTTTATATCTGTCAGAGCATTCTCGATACTTCTGAGTCTCACCTTCTCACGGTCCCCTCGTTTCTCCTGGAAACAAATTACCAAAATTTAAAAAAAGAGATATTATGATGAAAACTTAACTTTCAAACATACTGTCTAACCCACATATACTGACATCACTTGTATCAACAAGCTGCCTATGTCATATGTCAATAAAAATGCCAAGTCCTGAGTCTATGGTTTATTGTTACTATTAAATTTGCCATCCTTATGTTGACATTGAGATAAATAGTAGTTGTAGTTGTTGTAGGGTTCAACGCCATTTTTCAGCACATGATAGGCTATACATGGTGGCCAGTATTAATGGTGAAGGAAGAACCCGGGAACATCCCGGAAAGAACCACCGACCCACAAGAAGCTACTAGCAAGCTTTCTCCCATACCCACATTGGCTGAATCCAAGACTCGAACCCACACAGACAGAGATGAGATGGCAGTGATCCGTAACGGAGAGTGCTTTAGACCACTTTGCCACTTGGGGCCCCCAGATAAATAGTAAATGTATATATTAACAGAACCCATAGCTCTCAAATTAAATAATATAAAAAAAGATTTGTTCATATCAACAAAACTGCAAATTCTGACCCAACAATTTGATCAACAATTATTTGATGTTGCGCCATCGCATTAACAAAGAGGCATCTGTTTCGTCCTCTGAAGTTAGCCTTTCACGTTGACTTAAGTAATGCATACACCCTTCATCAAAGCAAGCTGGCTAGAATCTTCAATAGAAGCAGTGCACCCTTCAAAACAGGAAGTTAGCATAAATCTTGAATAAAAGCAATGGAATAGGATCGAGTGTTTCTTTTTCCAAAGTGATTGGTGATTGGAAATTGTTTATTCTCATGTGAAAGATTCCTGTTCTGCTGGAAGAAATAACTTTGTTTAGGCTTCTGATGGCTACCAATGGCGGCATAAAACACAAATTAAATTTACAAAATCATGAAAGTTAAATACATTGCCATTTAGGAATCTGACAGTGGAACATCTCGTTAAAGATATGAACAATTTTCAGTTCTTGCCAGATTTTCATTTCCCTATGAACAGCCTTATCCACCTGCTAGCCTCAGCAAGATGATTATGTTCATTGTCTCAGGCATGCCAAAATCTAGGCCAAGTAGCATTAATACAACAGCTATACAGCTAAATGAATATGGTATTTAATATGTCAACAACTACACAGCCACATGCTAGCCTCAGCAAGATGATTATGTTCATTGTCTCAGGCATGCCAAAATCTAGGCCAAGTAGCATTGATACAACAGCTATACAGCTACATGAATATTGTATTTAATATGTCAATGTAAAAAAGAACTTCACAGCTACATGCTATTAGTGATAATGAATACTGTAGCGTAATGTTTAGTGACCTATATTTGTCAACAGTGGGATATATAGATCAAACGAAGACTATCATTTCTTTTATGTATGTAGTTATATATGTACTTTCTAATGGCATGCAACCAATGCATGAATTTTCTAACATATGACCTTTATCTGAATTCATGGCTATTTAACATACATGTTTATTACTTAAAGCATTATGGATTTTACAAAAGTAACACAAATATAAGTTGTCAATAATACATCTGCATTTCAAACTGGCTTTGCCTTCATTTAATTTCTGGGATGGAAACACACTGTCAAAATCATCAAAACATGTAAAAAAAAGGCTGACTATTATTATCATTTATTAACTTGAATACTTGAATACTCTTTCATTGTGTTGACAAGTCACCTGTGAAGAACTGCTGACACCCCATCTTTCAACTTGACATGAATTAAACTGTTTTGTGAATGGCCTGTATTTCCTATTGTACTGGTTTTAAAATTAGGGTCGGTAGGTTGTTTTTTTAAACATTATATATAATGATTACATAATGTAAAAAGCACTTCAAGTACTGGGCTAAACCAGTTCAATTAGATATACATATCAATTTCAGGATTTGTTTTTTAATGTTTTTTTTTACCCAGGGGTGAAAAAGTTGCAAGGTTGGCAATGAAAATTTGGGATGGTCGGCTGACCACAGTGTTTCGTTAAAAAGAAAATTAGGAGTAGCTGTCCATAAAACAAGGGAGGAGGGGGTCTAACCACAGGGGCTTGTATCGTTGGTTACAATTACCTGTCATACATGTACTATATAATAACTACATGTACAAGGGAGGACACTTGTCTCCTTGCTTGCGCAACCTATTTAAGAATAAACGTGGATATTTCAAGCTATGCTTTGCGTAGCTTAAAAAATTTGGTACTGATATTTAGCTCAGGCATTCGACTGTGTATTCCTATCAAAAGTTTGACTTAATATCATAACTTTAAGGAATGCAAAATCATTTTCCCATGCTACCACTTGACATGGCTGTGATCGCACCTGCTTAATATGCAAGTGAGATCTTGCTGAATGGAATAGTGTCCTCTCATGGGTTAAAAGAAAATGACGTCCTGTATTTATTTTTTATTTTCAGCTGGCCAACGAGAAGGTAATATTCCATTCAGTGTGTTGTTCTTGCATATTAAGTGGTGTTTGGGGTGCTCTGGAAGGGGTACTATCTCTGGTGGAGGGGGGGGTCAAGTTGTGCTCCTTTGGGAGTACCTCATCCATCTTTGGTCCCCACCAGGCGCTCAACTCTCACCTGAGGCTCCAAGCAGCTGTAGCATGGGCAGCGGCCACACCACGGGCAACAGCTTCAACTGGCCACCTAAACCAGGTTGAGGGTAGCCAACGGGCCTCAAACCCTCGGTGACTTAGGAGCTTGCCCATCCTTGCATGCAAAGCCAGCTTTGATAGGCAGGACATAAGAGATCAACTGAGTGATTCAATGGCCACAAAGGCGAATCTGCAAATGCTTTGTGGAGAGCGCAGGACACAACAAGGTACTGAAGACGTCATGGCCATCCAATGCAGCCGAAGTAGTCCCCAGCCATGATGAATCTTTGTATCACTGAGTTCCAACTACTGAGGCAAAGAGAGTAAGGCTGTCTCTGTGCAAAGGCTGTTTCACTTTAACCTCCTTCACGCACAGGTTATGTTGTGCAAACATCATTCATTCTCATCATCTCAATCATCATTCCTTACCTGCACCTACCAATTGGCGACACAATAGGTGGAGATGACCACTGGCAGTTGTAGTCAGAGACCTGCATGTACGCTGCCCTTGGACAAGTGGTCTTTCTGCCCTGTACCCAGGGCAGCAGAACAGTTTGGCAGCATCCACGGCAACTGAGCAGACCTTTTCAGGACAGCGCTGCTCACCCTGCATAGGGAGGGGCGTAGAAAAGGTGTTCTAAAAAAATAGCCTGCCCTTCAAACTCTGGCCAGCTTGCCGCAGTTGACAAGATCATCCATATCTGCGGTAGAAACTATCAAGGAAAAAAACTTCTTATTGGAGCATGAAACATCAGTACCCACATGGACAAAAAGAATGTAGCAAGACCTCACAGGAGAACAGCCCTAGTTGCTAAGGAGCTTTCATGCTACAATATCGATATTGCAGCCATGCGTGAAACCAGGTTCACAGAGGAGGGTTCTCTGACTGAGCTAGCAAGCAGCTTCCAGACCTGCCTGTTGGTATCAATGAGAGGCTGATGAAACTGTATCTACCTATCAACCACAAACGACTTGCAACAATCATCAGAGCCTATGCCCCTACCCTCTCAAGCCCAGCCAAAACCACTGAGCAGTTCTATATGGACCTTAGCTCTGTACTTAGCTCAGTTCCAGCTGATGACAAAGATCACACTACTGGGGGACTTCAAAGCCCGTGTTGACTGCGATTATGGTTGATGGAAAGGTGTGCTTGGCAAGCACCGTGTCGGCAAGATGAACAATAATGGACAGCTCCTACTCGGCAAATGTGCAGAATTTGACCTCCTAATCACAAACTCAATATTCAGAATGGCAAGCAAATGCAAGAACACCTGGATGCACCCCAGATCTTACCAATGGCACTTAATTGACTATGTAATAGTCCACCAGCATGATGCCCAGGATGTCCTCATCACCAAGGCCATGCGAGCATTGGAATGCTGGACAGACCACAGACTTGTCCATGCTACCCTAAAGCTATGCATTGGTCCATATCACCCAAGGCATCCAAAGCTTGTGTGCACAGCCTTCAACATGGTCAACCATGCTCAATTTCCAGAAGAGCCTAGATGACAAGCTGTCCACCATCAGATCTATAAGTAGAAACGCCTCTGAGAAATGGAACAAGCTCAATGACATAAGAGAAACAGCTATGGCAACTTTGGGCCACAAGAAGTGAACCCATCAAGACCGGTTTGATGAGACAATGGTGCCATTGAAGATATGCTTGCCAGAAATAACAAAGCATTTATGGACTGGCAGAATGACACAAGCTTCATCCCCAACAATGACTGCTTCAAATCCTATCAAGCTGAGGCTGAGAGAAAAATCCGCAAGATGCATGATAAAAGCCACTGCCGAGCCCTGAACAGAAAACCTGTTCTACTTTCGAGGTTGAATGCCGCCAGCATCTTGCTGCAGCTTATAAGAGATGTCACAGAGCTGTATCCTAGTCACTCCCAACCACCAGTGTCCTATGCCCCACCTGCAACTGCCTGTGTGCATTGGAATTAGGACTTCGGAGTCACATGTGTTTCCACCATCAATGAGATCACACAACTTGTCTTCCTCGGCTTGAGAGACTACCAAGAAGAAGAAGATTAAGTGGGCGCAATCAGGGCCATGTCAAGTGGTAGTGTGTGAAAATCACTGGCATACCTTTAAGGTATGATATTAAGTCAAACTTTTGACAGTGATACACAATCAAATGCCTGAGCTAAATATCAGTACCAAATTTATTAAGCTAAGCAAAGCATAGCTTGAAATATCAGCATTTATTCTTAAATAGGTTGTACGAGCAAGTAGACAAGTATCCTCCCTTGTAGTTATTATATAGTACATGTATGACAGGTCGATTGTAAGTAACGATATAAGCCTCTGTGATGAACTTGAGCAAATTACTACGATTCATGCTGATCTTTCAATATCTCAAAAAAAAAACTCGTACACTTGAAAAATCTGTCTTCATTTGGTGTTTGTTTAAAAATAACTATAGTTGCTATGAGTATGTACATGTGAAGAAAAAAAAATCAGTGTGCCCCAGTTTTCCTCCAGAGTATTTGTAAAACTTTTGTTCTAAATATAGATTATATCCTTTACAATGCTTGCTACAGGACAAACTGTAACAACTAGATATAGATCTACTAAGATCACGACTAGCAATACAGGACCGTTATGGGTATCAGTGAACACAGCTGCTATTTTGACTAGCACGTAATGTGATATAATTTAATTTTTCAATGATTTAAGCCAATCGAGAAATCAGGAATTCGTTACTTTTTTGCATGAATCTGTGAATCGCCATCAAGAGTTGTGATATTCACGCCAAAATCGTGAGGGTTGACAGGTCTGAAAATAGTCCATCAGAAATGTTACCAAAAAAAGGAATATTGGTCTGCATTAAAAGAACCGGATTTCTGACTAAAACTGGAGAATTTCCATCTCTTTGATTTCCATTGTTTATCTATCAAAGTGTAAATCCAAGTCACAAACTACAGGTCACCCATTACATGAATTTCACTTAACATGTGAAATTGGTTTTCTTTTCAGAACCCCAAACTCATCTTGATATCCACTTATGTTAACAATATTACCTCAGGCCCAAGGATATCGAGACAAATGCCTTGAGAAGTACTGTATAATTTTAGCAAAAAATGTATCAGTTTTTACCTTATTTAGTGAGATTTTAATGTCATCATGAATATTAGCTATTTAATAATTTAAAGATGCTTAGCTCTGCTAAACAAGAAACATATTCCAGCAATATGACATTGATCTTGTGAATGATACATACATGTTAACTGAAACAGAAATACGTTTATGTAATACAAATGCTGTCATTTATAAAAATGCAAAGCTTATGTAACAAAAAATAAGTTAACCTAAGTAGGTCAGAAATGATCCATGTAACACTACAAACCCTTATTAAATGCGTGTCAGTTATTAAAGAAAACTACTGAAGCTATTATACAAATATGCAGAACAGAGAAAGACAACTTCTGCAATATGGGACACAGCGTACAACTGACTGGTCATCACATTCTGGAACAATGAAAATAGATCAAATGACTGGCTGATTACCTTCAGACCAATGTCAATAGATCAAATAACTGGCTGATTACCTTCAGACCAATGTCAATAGATCAAATGACTGGCTGATTACCTTCAGACCAATGTCAAAAGATCAAATGACTGGCTGATTACCTTCAGACCAATGTCAATAGATCAAATGACTGGCTGATTACCTTCAGACCAATGTCAAAAGATCAAATGACTGGCTGATTACCTTCAGACCAATGTCAATAGATCAAATGACTGGCTGATTACCTTCAGACCAATGTCAAAAGATCAAATGACTGGCTGGTTACCTTCAGACCAATGTCAATAGATCAAATGTACTGTAATTCTACAATGTTAAAGCCATAGGGCCAGCTTAGTACAGTTTTAAGAAAGAAGAGGATGGACTTTTTATCAAACAACATTGTAGATATTTGCCAAAATCATTTTAAAACTTGTATAACTCAGCAAGGCAGTCAATATTTTTCCATAATTTTGACCCATTTTAACTAAGTTATTGCACTGCTGAATTGGAAAAGATGTATTTGCAAAGTTTATAATTTGGGTCTGATGCAGTGATGGCAACTTTATATTCAAATAAATGTTTGTAAATTAAGCTTCAGCCGTAATGATTTCCCATTAAGTTTTAAAACCAATTTTAAACCCCACTGGCTTTCTGAGTTAGATCTAAACTTTACATACGACCTTATGCTGCTTTTCTAACACACTTGGTGGAGGTCATCACCACTCCTGCATTAAGGAATACTCAAATCGGTACAAAACTGTCCAATAAATAACTGTCACCTATTCAGTATTTTCTCACAAGCATAAACAAACATTGAGTACACACACTCCTTTTATATTTATACACAACTGTATGGACTTTTTAAAAATCAGATTTTCCTCTTCACAGTCACTGTTTTTGTCTGCATGATGACATTTTCAGACCATGTAAATGCTTGATTATGCAGGTGGTAAACATGGTAAGATTCAGGGTCCACAATGAAATTAAATTTTGCGGCAAAGTCACCTCTTTTCTCTGTCCCAATAGTGTAGGGCAGTAAATATTTAGAATGTTTATACAGTCATTTAAATTGCTCAAACTTTCATCCATATATTAATCAATTAAAATAAAAACTCATTACAGTTTATGAAAACAATATAACTGTTCTAAGTTTGATTCAGCAAAAATAGGTTACTGTGCCAGATATAGGGGTACAAGTCCTCTCTCTACGTTAACAAGGTGGAAGATCAAGTAAACTGGTTTACATATAAATCTGCCTATAAACCTTCAAACAGTAATAATTTGTTCTTGATTAGTCTACAAACGCATTAAATTTAACTCACATCTTTAAGCTTCATGTGTTAATGTTTCTGACAGGAATCTCATAATTTTAAACATTATTGCTAACATAAATATGCATGAGGTGGATACAAAATTTGATCAGAAGCATGACAATACTGAATTTACATTTTACTGCCCTAAGTTACTCCCTAAAAACAGAGCCTGAGATTATGGAATCTGAGGTACCCCCGTAATGTTAGTCTGGTTCCCCAATTAACTCAAGTTTAAGACCATGATCCTGACCAAAACTGGATAAGCTCATATCAGACTTTGCAATGAGAACATTTTCATATTTTGCTATTGTCAGACAAGACATCAATTTAAAACTCGTTTCAGTAGTACTAAAATTGCTATGGGCTAGTTGGTCTGCATTTATGATCCAGAACTGTGCACCCCCTTATAATGCTTTTCAGTATTTTCAGAGATATTTTCAGTATTTCATGTCAGCTTTCAGTATTCTTCACAAGTGCACACCAATAGTAATGCACAACATTACCGACACATCTTTATTACATCTTGTAACCGAACTGTCAATACAAACAATGATCCATACTGCAAATATCATGCAAAATATTTCATATTTACAATATCTGAAACATATAACAATTGAAAAATAATTTATTAATGATCATCATTGTTGAGCTTAGATGTTGAAGTTTACAGCAAAGCAGAGTCAAGTTCAGTGCCACATGTATGGTGGAATGAGGATCACTGACTTGTCTTATTCATTTCATAGTAGGCACTTTTCAACTTCTGTAGTTGTTCAACTGAGGGTTGGCATTGGGATTCAAATGGATGACCAGGTTTTGATTTGATAAGCAACAATGCTTCTAAAGTGTCATCTCTCACTGATGACCTCTGCTCTGTTCTCTTCTTATGCACTGTGGAGAAGATTCTCTCACAGTGGGCGTTACTGTGGAGAATGATTAATATTCCTCGCACTATAACTAAACGTTCACTGAGGAACAATGCCCCACTCTTCATCCTTCTTACTACCAACTGCAGCCCAGGTTTCATCAATTCTTTGTCTGGTGTAGGTGGATAGGTCTGTATATTGATATATAGCAAACTGCTCAACAACAGTGTCAATGGTGCAACCAGGAGGCCATAGTGCTGGAAATCTATGCAGGAAGAAAGTCAGATCACTCAATTTGGCTGTCGGTTGCAAAGAAACATCTGCTACAACTGCATGTTTCAAGATTGTTTCTTTGAAAGGAAGCTTCTCAATCAGGTAACTGCAAAAACATTTAAAGTACAGCTTTACATCCCCACAGAACTGCTTGATCAGCATGTCCCTCAAACCATTATTGTCAAAGTCAGCAATGAAACTGCGGGCAGCATCACATAAGACTAAGTCCTTGTTGTCTTTTAAATTGTAGCTGCTTTTGAAGTAAACAGCTTCAGACACAACTTGACATTACAGCTAGTTTGACAAAATGACAAAGTTCTTTCTCAATCTGGTTGACTAGCATTTTTCTCAGTACATGTATCTTCGGTTCATCTGATTGGAGACTGACAAGCACATCATCATACATCTTGACAGTATAGTCCAGAAACAGAACATACAGCTTGTTTGAAGGTGATTTCAGGAACTTCAGGATATTTTCTACTTTCTTGTGGGCATATGGTTTGTCACTGCTCTCGGCAACCTGTGTTGAAGATGAACTGACTTGGTCCTGATATCATCAAATTCTGCTTTAAAGAACTTTTTAAAGGTTCCCAATTCTGTAGCAATCTCTCCAGGCAATGACCAATACTTAGCCATCTGGTATAAACATGTCTGAGCATTCTCTTCTGCTCAATGTCAAAAAGATCTTGACCACTAAAGAATTTGTGCATCATTTCTTGCTTTTCTGGAAATAATAACATACATCCTGCAAGATCTCAGCCACATCAGGTAAACATGTAGCTTCTTTTTTGGGCTGCATTGTGCATGACATGAAGGCAACATCCTGTCAAGAATACTCTGTCATGCTTATTTCTAATGTAGGAAATTACACCATTTCTGTTCCTAGTCGTAACTGGAGCATTGTCACATCCAAGTGCAAAACCAGAGGTCTTGCTAGGATTTTAAAACTAGGAGTCCAGGACTGCTATTTTGGAAAAACAGGAGTCCCACCAGCAAAAGTTGCAGTCTGCTACCAGAAGCATATTAGGCATACCTGAAGTGGCTAAATTTCCTGATGAGTAGAACCAGTGCTTGCCAATGAGTTTAATTTTCTAACTTCTTTACACCACTGACATATAACTCTTGTTTGTCCATTAAAGTGAGAGTGAATTATGTCAGGCCAAGAAAACGTCCTACTCCATGCACTAAACTAAGCTTCTCACATAGTGTTCCATGTGAAATATCAGTTCTAGCAACTTCTAGCACTCTGTTTAATCCCATTACAATTTTTGCCAATTTGCCCCAAAATACTTATTCAAATTTGCAAACAGCATTTTGTCAAATTCTCAACATGTCTTGAATTCGAGGTCGCATGCACTGCTTATTCGACTAAACTTGGAAATAAACACAATAATGAAAGGTAAAGTTGTTCATTTGATGTACTCTTACACAAAAGTACATCACTGGTTCTTTCTGCCTCTCTAGTCAGTCATTGTAAATATCAGTACATTTTCCCATGCAGCTAGTCAAGTCTTTGAACTTGTCTCCAAGCTATTGGGTCATGTTCTTCAACTTTACAATGACATGTACATCTGGGGTCTTTCAAACACTGAACGTTCTCATTGTAAATATCAGCACAGCTAAAATGATCATTTGATCAACACATTTTCCCACTCAGCAGATGGTTGAAGCAGGACTGGCAAGCCCTTGAATTTGCCGTCTGGCAATGTGTAAATATGGAGGACTCCTGTATACGTGATTTTCTGCTCCCCAGCTAAAAAAATTGCGTCCACATACGCGTGATTAAGCATTTCCGAGACCTCTAAACAATTATTCCACTGCACGTGCATTGATTTCCCCATCCAGAATTTTGAGTGTGTTTTCTCCTGTGGCAGAGCCAATGCAGATTGGAAGGGAAAGTAGCTCCGAGCGTACAAGTCCAGTGTTTTGGTCCATTGATCTAATTACAACTGGGAACTGCTTGCTCCTAGCACTGCCTTCACTAACTGATGTTATTAATACCTCTCTCTCATCCGGGGAATTCCCATCATTTTTCAAAAATGCCATTGTAAAGCCTCTGCTAAAGAAACCAACACTGGACCATTTAAAGAACTACCGCCCAGTTTCTAATCTCCCATTCATATAAAAAAAATCTTAGGGGGTCCCGAGTGGCCAAATGGTCTAAAGCGCTCTCTGTTACGGATCACTGCCATCTCACCTCTGTCTGCATGGATTCGAGTCTCGGATTCGGCCAATGTGGGTATGTGAGAAAGCTTGCCAGTTGCTTCTCGAGGGTCGGTGGTTCTTTCCCTGGATTTCCTGGGTTCTTCCTCCAAAATTAATACTGGCCGCCATGTATAGCCTGTTGTGTACTGAAAAATGACATTAAACCCTACAACAACAACAACAAAAATCTTAGAAAAGGTTGTTCTATCCCAGCTTGTTATCTCATCTGAATTCAGTCTTTTTAGCAATGTACAATCTGCATATCGCCCTTGCCACAGTACTGAAACTACTCTTCTAAAAGTAGTTAATGACATTCTCTCTGTGTTGGATAGTGGAAAGATTACAGTCCTCATCCTCCTTGATTTGTCTGCAGCATTTGACACAATAGACCATGATATATTACTTCACCGTCTCCAGCATGTATTTGGCATTCATGATACAGCCTTACCGTGGTTCAAGTCTTACTTGGTCAGCAGGACACAAATTGTTTCTGCAAATGGAATACACTCCAGCCCAGTTAATCTATGTTGTGGTATTCCACAGGGGTCTGTTCTTGGACCTGTTCTCCTCATTCTATACACTCAGCCGCTCTCAAGTGTCATAGATCATCATCCAGTGTCTCACCAATTGTATCCTGATGACACCCAAATATACAAATCTAGCCACCCAACTGAAACTGATGCTACCATCCAAGGTGAAGAGAGGTGCATTTCTGGTGTGAAATCATGGATGACATGTAACAAGCTGCAGATGAATGATGATAAAACTGAGGCCATTCTGATCACAACACAAAGACTTTCTCATTCACATTGTTTACCTCAAACAATAAATATCAGCAACACCAACATTAAATTCACACAATCAGTACAAAACCTAGGTGTTACTGTGGACAGTACTCTCACATTGCACCAACATGTCATGAACATATGCAAGGCTGCATATCTTGAGCTGAAACGCATCAGCTCCATTCGCAAATAACTTTCAGTTGATGCCACTAAAACACTTGTGTTCATTAGTACTTTCAAGACTGGACTATTGTAACTCAATTCTGTCTGGTTCATCTCTATATCTACTCCGGAAACTTAAAAAAATTCAAAACACAGCTGGTCGGATCATACTTCGAGTACCACAATCAGAGCATGCCTCCCCGCTGCTCTGTACCCTACACTGGCTATCCAGAATCAAACATAAAATTTGCTCTCTGTGCTACGTTTCACTGACGGACTCCTGTCCAACATACCTATCCGACCTCACCCATGTGTACACACCAGCAAGATACTTACGCTCCTCTTCTGACAATCGTATACTCGTAATTCCCACTATGAAAATGAAGTCATATGGACAACGTTCTTCTGCATACCAGGGTCCAGCAACGTGGAATGAATTGCCCACTGAACTTAGACACAAAGACACAGTGATCCCATTCAAGAGATCTCTTAAAACTCATTTATTTTGACTGCAAGAACAAACTTAAAGACCTAATAATGTTTCCTACCTTCAATATTTTCAGCGTTTTCTTTTTCTTTTTTTTTTAATGTTTTCTAATTTCATGGTGTTTGTTTTTGTAATCGTATCATTATATATGTTTTTGTGTTATAGGTGTTATCTAATGTTGTACAGTGCTTAGAGCTTCTAAAGATCTGGCGCTATACAAAGTCTTCATTATTATTATTATTATAAGCGAGTTATTTGATACTGTGCAAAATGTGACTGGGGCAAATAAATTACACTGTACATGCAATTACCTCAAACTCTTTTAAAAAATAATTGATGTGTCCCTGGACAGCTGGACGATGGTCAAATAATCTTGCATGGATTTCTGTTATGTCTGAAAAGAAAAAAAGACATGCAATTTAATTGTTCTCATTGCACTTGTAATGTTTAATTAAAAATGAGGGTGGAATGCATGGATTATATATATGAGACACTATCTAAGTAATATTTTTTCACACAGTAAATGCACATACACAAAGTACGTCCAAAGAATTTTCTGTGATCCAATTCAGGAGAACGCTGTAGTTGAATACATGGAGAAAAGTTGGACATATTGACTCAATTCATTATAAATGGAAACAAGTACATTAAAATTTTTAATCTAAATATAAATTTAAGAACATGTAACATTTCTATCCAAGAATTTATTGTATTAAACCCTAAAGATTCAACATGATTTTTGGTTACAATATGCTTTTGAAGTTTCCTTTCCCAACATGTCTCAGGTTCAAATCCATACAGAAAAGACTACATAAGCATGACATTCTTCCAATCTTGAAGCCTTTTTTATCCTGTGTTGAGTATATTCAGAAAATTAATCTTGAACATTTTGACTTTTGAGGGAATACTGTTTGTATAATATATTATGACCAGATGTTTTAAGGACACTAGCAGGTAATGCAAGAAATACAATATTTCTCATAAGTACATGCAAATTCATTGTATAATCTATTTATGCATATATATACATGTATCTCTTTATGATAAGAAAATAATGGCAGTTCTTGTCATTATCTTGAGATGGGATTTAAGAACAATAAGTAGAGATGAAAAGAAGTAAAATGTAAGCAAACAAATTTGTTGTGATATTATATGTATTTCAGGATTGTTTCATTATTCTCTTCATGGTTATCAGCAATGACCACAAATGTATTTTCAACAATGATAGCCATCAGGTTACAAGCATGCATGTACCGGTAATATGATTATGACAAGGTTAACATGGCAGCCTCCATTACATGGCATCTTGGTTTTTGTCATGTGCACTGTATGCAGTCACAAATGAATATGAAAAAATATAATACTCATTGCATCCTGCTTAGTCTTCATGCAAACAAATGATTATAAAGCTATAGCTCAGTGCTATCACAATGCTGTGATCTATTATTTATAAAATATCAAACTGCCTAATTGAGACACATAAATACATTTTCTAAGACAATAGATTGTCTTTGAACATTTAAATGACAGGTTCTTAAGTTGATAATTTATAGCTTTTCACTTTTTAAGTACTATACATCTTTTTTTTAGCTGTACCATAGCCACACATATTGTCTATTCGTATTAAAAACAGCCCTTAACGGCATATTTCACATGATAGGATTTACATGAATTTACATGACGACCAGTATATCTGGTGGAGGAGCAACCCGGAAAAATCCAGAGAAGAACCTAGTCCTACATGTAAGACCTTGATGCTGATATTTCACACAACTAAAATAATGATGCTTTTCTGTAAAGTCATAATGTTTTACTCCGACTTTACTTACTCTGATGTCTTTTCTCTAATAAATTCAAATTCTCACAAAAGAAATGGACCTGTTTTCAACTTCCATTGGCCTACATTTCAGTTGGCTGGTAAGTGATGAAAGCTGGGAATGCCAAAATCGGTTTAAGTTGAAATATTATTCTTTAACAAAACAAATAAAAATATATTATGCCTATTGGAAATGTAAGCAATGGTTCGCTTCATTCAAGAAATATATCCCCGACATGAACCTACTTCGGCATACCTCAACTATTGTTGCATTGCAGAAATTCAAATGTATGTCAACGGAATGTGAAAATGCGTCCATTTGCTAGTATCATATTTTCATTTCGCCAGGATAAAGACAGCACAGTAAGTATATTAATTACACATAAATTAGTGGAAGAAAAATGCTGATATAGGCTGCCAAGTGTGTGCGATGTTCCTGAAACTTTGATTACTCATTCCGATGTCAATGACATTGGAACATGCTATACAAGACCATTATTTGGATAGTAAGACATAGCACTAAAACAAAAACAACACGTGCTGTCTTACATTGTAGGACTAATAAGAACCACCGGCTCACGGGTATCTACTGGCAAGTTTTGTCATATATCCACATTTGCTGAGCCTCAGAGTTGAATACATGCAGACACATGCAATGTGACGGTAGACCAATAAGTTGTTCTCTGCCTTTTCTATGATACTACTGGTCAGTCACAAGTAATGTCAGAAAAGAAAGACACCGAAGAACTTGTTGATGTACTAGTCCAACAGTGTAAGACGAATCCTGCTAAATACTGCTAAGCCTGACAAAGCCTGACAAAGCCTAACAAAGCCATGCAAAGTCAAATACAAAATGCACATTTATATTGTTAATTATATTGATGAATAAATTAACAAAGCCGAAAGACTATGCAAAAATAAATGACCAAAAATTGGATGACAGAAATCGAATAATGAAAAAGTAATAACGAAGTATGACAAAATCATACATGAACTGTTTATTACTTTATAACTTTATACTTTGTTCATTGAACTTATCGAAAGAAAGTGCAATTTTTTTCCTTCAATATATACTAATCACACAAAGCCAGACAAAGGCATACAAAGCCTAACAAATCCTCACAAAGCCTGACAGAGTCACAAAAGTCATTTTATACAAGTGTATTTACAATGTAAATTATACTGACAAATAAATTAACCAAACTGAAGGATTAGTTTTCAATTTAATTTTGCCAAATTAAATAACCTATCAAATTTGGCAGCAAAGTTCGAATTCGAATAATAAGACAATCGTATGTAAAATGTTCATCATTTGATAAATTATTCATCTGCATGATTATCAAAAGAAAATGTAATATTTCAATATGTCCTAATTACATAACGCCTGACATATAAAGCTCGACAAAGCCACACAAAGCCACGGGTAAAAACAAATGTTTTAATAAATTTTTCTATGCGAAGTGGAGAAACCTGAGATAGAGTTTCTGAAATACACACATTAAGTAAAAAATACCCCATAGTCATTCATATAAAATAAGAGGTTTTATTTTAATTTCAACTTGTAGTAAACAGTTCCTATTGCCAAAATTCTAAATTGTAAATAATTTCACAAATATCGAAATTTATACCAAAACAAACCAATGAATTGACAAGCCTTTCTAAGATTTTCCTTGCAACTGTATTCCAAACTTAATTTATGTAAATAATAATAAAGTATAGTAAAAATAATGATCAACTACACTACATTCCACCTCTTTTTAATTTATAATAGCATATCGAATGAATTAAATGTAATAATGAATGTTCAGTAATGTTTGTTTTTTATTTCTTTGAAATAAAAGTCCAAAATTGAATAAATTTAATAAGGTTGAAAAGAAAAGAAACATAATGGTATCAAGAACATTTTGAAGAATTATGTTCTACTCTGATACACTGTCAATTTGACTTTATTTTTATTTTTAAAATGCATATAAAGAAAGAAAGTGAAACATAATCACATAGTAATAAACTTATATTTTGTATAATCAACATTTTGTAACTGCTCTTATAATGCCTGTGTTAATTCAATTAAAGGTAGCGCGTGTCAACTCACCTACTCGTAATTTTAACGTGTTAATGCATGATAATCTTATTATAGTAGCACTTGAGTACCATATGCCTTAAATTTTATATCAACAGTAAATACGATATACCAAAATAAGCCATATTATATCTTTGCTAAATTACTTGGAAAAATATATTAATTATCGTGAGACAGAAAGAAAATATTTCAGCTAAAACGTTCATGATCACGACCTCCCATCCGCCACCCCAACATTGAGATGGCCATCACCTTATTGTAGATCAGTTAATATTCCTACGATAACTGCTGTATTGGAAGACAACGCATAAACATGAAACATCGCTGCTGATGCTAAAAAAAATAATAATAATAACAATAATAAGCGTTACTGGTAACCAAATAAACAAAAGCTAATATAGCAATGTTGGTTTTTATTAATAAATTGAGATCACTAAAGCCAATTTTCCATTATTATGAAAAACACACATGTATTCAGTCTTCACAGAACATACTGGTATATACTAATTCTCAGCATATCTTTATTAACATTACAAAACAACGAACAGAAAGTATCACATAATTTCTTTATAAGCGATTTCAGATTTCTATCAAATACGGCATGTCTAGCTGCTAACTAAAAATGTATAAATATGTACAAAGATTATTGTTCTAAGTCTTGTCAAGCAGTTTAAAAAAATGAAATAAAGTGTATCAACATTAAACTAATGAAGTTCAACTCAACTGTATTTTGCATATTATAACAATATTAGAAAATTGAATTTTCTTCAGATAATCAGTCAAAATAAAAATTTATAAAATAATATAATAATAATATAATTTATAAAATAATATAATAATAATATAATTTATAAACTAATATAATAATAATATAATTTATAAAATAATATAATAATAATATAATAATAACATTTCCAACATGATTGTGTCATACTTTGTTTTTACTTTATGATCGTTTTGAAATTCGAACTTTGTCGCCAAATTTTCGGTCGTTTAAACCTGCGTATTATGTTTAAAACTAGTCTTTCGGCTAAGTTAATTGATTCATCAATATAATGAACAATATACACTCTTTTTTTAATCTGACTTTGCGTGGCTTTGTCAGGCTTAGCAGTATTTAGCAGGACCGGTGTTGAGACACCTCCCCTGAAAAATCAAATATCAGCGGAGGCGTTTTACATTACAGGACTATGCTTTGAATTAACGATATAGTGCGTCAATTCATTTAAATAATGCTTTCAAACACCTGAATCTGAATGTATACAAATGAAGGACCAGTTACGGCATAAAATTGCGCTGGAAGAGAGAGACACTAAAAAGTCAGAACTGTTCATGATCTATCTTGAAGTTCTCCAATGCTTGCGCGCACACAACACTGTCACTAAGATGATTCCACGTAATTTTCACAGAAGTAATTTAATGCACTAATAAACAATAATGTCAGCAATTTAAAACACCTATTACCTTTAAAAATTTGTTCACACTGCATATTTGCTAATTTTGCACCATCCGAGTATGGAGAGAGGACGGAGGTGTCAACGGGAGGTAACTCCAATAGGAAACTAATATACGGGCCCGCAATATCGTTTTCATATCGGGTCTCACTGTACACCCCAAGACGCTCCAAAACCACAATAAGACTTTACAAAATACCTACTTTAAATTTTAATAACAACAAAGACAAACAAACAAACAAAAAGTGTGCATATTTAGCGATTGTTTGTGTAACAGGAAAAGTAATGAGGTCATTTGTTGCCAAGGGAAATAATTCCCGTTTTGACGCAGAGTTTAGGTACAGTAGCGTGAATATTTATCCACACTTGTCAATAAGTAGCAAATACCACAGTGAAGCGAGACATTTCGACCCCAAGAAAATTCCCAAGACATTCAACTCCAGCCATGGGACAGTTCGACCCCAATTCATGCATATTTAAAACAATAATTAGTACGTTGATAATGGTGATGTCCACTAAACACACCTATTCATTGATGTTTGCAATTCAAGAAAATACCAACACATCGCTAAGTCGCCGAAAAAGATGCCAACAGTTAATTATAATTAAAGTCACTTTTATTAAGCTAATGAATGCACGCTAATTTGAATGAAAAGAAATCAAAATTTATCACACAGTGTAAATCTGTATTAAAAAAAATCCCATTAGAAAAAGCAAAACAATATTAGCACACTGCTAATGGTCTTTTCTAGTAATCACATGGTTATTCATTAATATATGGAATTAAAGAGTCAAAACAAACCCCCAAATCGTCGAAAAAAGACGTCAACAGTTAATTATGATCAAAGTCACTTTTATTAGGTTAATCACTGCATGCTAATTTGAATGAAAAGGAAAAAGATATGAAAAATTAAACGTATCGCACGCTGTAAATGTGTACAAAGGAGCCGAAAATTTTCATTACATGCAAAAAAACAAGGTGTTTGGTATACATGTGTGTAAACTTTGGATTAATTTATTGTAAATACAGTTTATATTGTGACATTTCGATCGGATATATTTTAGTATAATACGAACTGAACTGTATTAATTGTGACAATGGCATTTGAGCCTTGTGTAAAAGGCCATAGCCATGTCAGGCCTCGCCAAATTGCTTCGCCTTGTAATGTATGCGGGAAATGACAACATCGCATCTGCGATACAGGTTAGCGTAATGATTCATTATCTTTTCTATTTTGTCTGTCAGTTTTCCTCTTTTAAATATTTATTTATTTCTCAATTTCTGAGTTTAATTTACTGAGTAGCTTAGAAGTAGTAAATGGGGGCACCCTAGCCTCAATGGAAATTAGCATTACAGGACCCCTTGGGCAAATCTAGCCTCAATGGAAATTTAACATGGGAAAAAATCATGGGCAAACCTAGCCTCAAGGAGAATTGAACATGGGAAAAAATTATGGGTCACTCTAGCCTCAAGGAGAATTGAACATGGAAAAAATCATGGGCCACTCTAGCCTCAAAGGGACTTGAACATGGAAAAAAAAATCTTGGGTCTGTTGAGAGATAAGGGAAAATGGAACAGGGTCGGGACCCTATTTTAATAAGGTCCCGACATGATGGGTCTATGGAAATGGAACATACGAAAATTGAAACAGGGAGGGGTCTCTATAATTTAAACAAAAAAAAAAAAAAAAAAAAAAATAGGGTAGGCAATTGAAAGTCTATCTCTTTTCGAGAAATGTGGGTGGCCCTGAAAAGAGCCTTTGGGTGTATGTTAATATGCCCTTAACATAAAGGGCATCTGCAACATCTTCTTCTTCTTAGGCTTCGTCGAATGGTAGGACCATACACTAACACTCTTTTGAGGCATCCTTGCCTTTCCACGTAAATCCTACGTATCCATAGGCTTGTGGAGGTCCTATGGACAACTGTCCATTCGGATCGGACATACATCGGTATGTCCGTCCTGAACATCATTGTTGACACAAGGGTGGAAGATTCAACGTCAGTCCACATGCTGAGGCGACGAGAACAGGTGAATCAATGCAGTGAACTGCGTTTATTTATAGGTAGAGGAAGGATTGAAACGGATTGAGTTCATTGACCAATCCAAACACGCGTTACAAAATTCAGTCATCCCGCATCCAATCCGAAGAGAGCAGTCTGTGACGTCACGTGGTCTATATAGATTCGCTAGCGCCTGTGCTCAGTCAATTCATGCGACAGTTATTCAACATGACGAAAACTCAGAAAACGATCCATTGGGGTGTACCAGCAGTGGAGACCACCCAAGGGAACCCCGACTTACTTTCAGAAGAGGTAAATTGGGATTTTGTGGATTTTCTTACCTCGCAAGAATTTGTTCCGGAACCTTCGTCACCTTCTTCATTACCGCAAGTGGAGAATTTTAGACAAAGACAGAAAGAAGAATTGGAGAAATTTATACAACAGCAAAAGGAAGCGGAACAAGCTTTTCTCCTACAGCAACAACAGCAAGAAGAAGAGGTAAGAAAAAAAAAACAACGACAAGAAGAAGCAGCATCAGCAGCAAAGAAACAAGAGGGTGAAAATCAAACGGTCACGGTACTGTTAGACATTTTAGCGGAGTTAAGAAGTCTGAAACAAATGTATCAGACTTCTTTATTACGACCGAAGAGAATACGTCCTTCCCGAGCTAAACACGCCAACCCTGTGACTAAGCCTACCATACCACCCTTAGTGATTTCAACCAAATCATCATCATCAGAAGTAGGCCTCGGCCGTGGCAAAGGCTTAAGGCAGTTAAAGTTGATTGCTTAAACTCACTCCTACACCAAGAAAAAGGCCCTTTTCAGGGCCACCCACGTCTCTCGAAAAGAGATAGACTTTCAATTTCCAATAACTCAAAAAAACCCAACCCATTTTACCCCTATAGTACGTGTGTATGAGTGTGTGAGTGTACGTTCTTATTTTAAAATCAAAACTCAAACACGCTTACCTTTTTATACCTAATTTATTCTTTTATAAATATTTACAATCCAATTCACAATTCACAACAAATCACTTTAAAAAGTTCATACACTTCTTCTGTCTCATTTTTTAGTCTCTCTGTTTTTTCAATTTCTTCACCGTCACAGTCTTTTCCTCCTCTTCCTCCTCACTTTCTTCCCTTCTTCTTTTCTTCTCCTGTTTTTTTTTCTTCACCTGTCTGCTTTTTTCCTCTTCTTCTTCCTTTGAAGAATCACTCTCTTCTTCTGGCTCCTCTTCTTTCTTTTTTGGGCAATCTGGAGACCAATGTCCTTTTTCTTGACAATGATAACAGGTATCTTGACTTTTGTCTTTTCTATCCCCTTTTTTCTTTTTTGACGGTCTGGACACTCTGAAGACCAATGCCCTTTCTTCTGACAGATATAGCAAGTATCTTAACGTTTATCTCGTAAGGAAGGAGAGTAGTCCGTCGGCTGGTCTGAAGAGAATTTTCTAATGGCCCCTCGCAAAGCTCTGATGAAACGTTCGATCTGGGTAGTCTCTTCAATCGTTGTGCTCGGTTTGAGAGTGAAATGAATAGTGGAAGGACAAGACACACACCCTCTTATATACGCTGGTCTGCCAGGACTATAAATTAGTCCATGGTGTTTAAACTTTAGTCATTTGACGTTTTTCTATCAAGATGAAACGATCCAATACATTTGAGAAGAAAGAAAAAGAAAGTAAGAGGCAGAAACGTGATCTATCGCCTCGTACCAGGGCTGAAGTCTTGGCACAAATTCATGCCAGTGATTTTGAAGAGGACATGAGTGAACCAGAATCCAAACCCTCTAAACAAAGTTCACCACCCTTAGTCAACCCTGAAAAGTACTATGACATTCGAGAGACGGAAAAGCGCTCCTCTAGAAAATGTAGAACCACAGCTTACAAATACACGGTGAAGTTTAAAGATTTCAAGTCCGAAGTACAGTTGGAGAAAGCAGAAGGGTTCATCACTGGGGTATGGGATTCTTTACTTACCACACTCAAGCGACAATGTCAACCCAAAGAAGACGATCGCTTGAGACTTTCCATACAACACGACGGTTTGAAATCCCCTGTTTGGATCGAGTTTAGCAGCCCTGCAGAATTGACCGCTTCCAAAGTCATGGACAAGATTCAACACGTACAACAATCCAATGACCAGTTTGACATCACCGATGGAAAAGCCACACTGGACATGACCCACGTCTCTCCTCCTCAAGGGACTGGACGCATAAAGATGTTATTGGTGGACGAGCTTCGCAGCACCAAAACAAGTCTCGTCCGAATTCACAACCCTCAAGACCAGATGTGTTTAGCCAGGGCCATCGTGGTGGGACGAACCTATGTCAACAAGAACGACACGGTAGAATGGAAAAGAGCCTGGAAAACTATTCGACAATCGGGCCAAGCCAAACAACGAAACGAAGCAGAACTCCTGTTACAACAAGCTGGCTTGCCCAAAGACAAACCCTGTGGCATTCCTTAAATGCAAAAATTGCAAGATGCACTAGCTCCACGCTACACCTTGAAAGTGCACCCTCAAGAAATGCGTGGGCCTCTGTTGTTTCGAGGGAAAGACTTTAAGGATGGAAAATACATTCACGTCTATCATCACGATGACCATTTCGATACCATTACCACTATCACTGGATTCCTGGGATACAGTTATTACTGTAGAAATGTGACTATGGCTATAACAATCGAGAGCAACACAAGCATTGTGGATCGAAATGCTCAGGATGTTTGGCTTCTCCACCCTGTCAGAGCGAAGGACAAAACCCAGTGCATTGTTTCACTTGTCTGCGCACGTTTGTCAGCCCTGCCTGTTACCAACAACATCTGAAGACGCAAGGTTCACAGAAGAAATGTGCTTGTCAACTGCTGAGATTGTGCTCTACGTGTGGACAAGGCATATGTACCAATAGTACCAAGGCACACGTATGTTCAGGAAAGAAAAAATGTCACATTTGTCATCACATCGTGGACTTGGAACACCAGTGCTACGTGCAAACATACCAACCCGAACCAGAGAAAGAGGACGGACACAAGAAGAAAGGCAATTTCATCTTTTTCGGTTTCGAATGCATGCAAGAGACTATTCCTAATTTCTGCGTGGCTCATCGAGCGTGCGAAAAGTACATTCAAGAACCTATCGTGAGTCATTGCCCTTACTGCAGTACGATTCCTGGAGAGCGTGAAAAAATCTTTCGGGGACCGAACACGCTAGCCGATTTCGCACAATGGGTCTTAGACCCCATCGACAAGACGTGGAGCAAAGAGGACATCGAACGTTACGGAGATTTTCATCGTCATGCCACGGTGATGGCTCACAATTTCTCCCGATACGATGGACAGTTTCTTCTCAGATACTATACGGAACAAGGCACCGAGCGTCCTAAAGTCACTTTGAACGGAGCCAAAATAATTTTCATGCAAGTGGGACAAGTACAGTTTAAAGATTCGATGAGTTACTTGGCCATGCCTTTAAGCCGAATGCCTAAAACGTTTGGAATGACAGAAATGGCTAAAGGGTACTTTCCACACTTTTTCAATACCGAAGCCAATCAACATGCCCTTCTACCACATTTGCCTGAGGCTCACTATTACGACCCCGACAACATGCGTACCGAACAACGAGAAGCTTTCTACGCTTGGTACCAGGCTCACGCCTCGGACCCTTTCGACTTTCAGGAAGAAATGCTAAAGTATTGTCGTTCCGACGTGGACATTTTACGGCGATGCTGTGGAAAATTTCGAGAACTGTTCATGGAACACGGAGGGGTCGATCCTTTGAAAGATGCTTGCACCATTGCCAAAGCGTGTTCCTTAGTGTATCGACAACGATTCATGCCTGAAAACACCGTGGCTGTCATCAGTCCTCAAACGACCCACTATGTCAAACGTGAATACTCGGTCAAAGCCCTACCTTGGTTACATTACTTGTGCGACAAGCAAGACAAGTGGATTCAGCATGTCCGCAACGGAGGGGGCGAAAAGACCATCGGAACGCATTCGGTCGATGGCTGGGACTTAGAAAACCCCAAGATCGTGTACGAGTTTAACGGTTGCTTATTTCACGGATCTCCCGTCTGTTACCCTGACCGCGGCACTAAAAATCAGTTTTTACAACGAACCATGGAAGACTTGTACCAGGCCACTTGTCAGCGACGCCTAAAGTTAGAACAGGAAGGATACCAAGTGGTGGAAATGTGGGAACACGAATACGATCACCGTTTGAAAACCGATCCCGAGTTTAAACGCCTCGTGGAAAGTTACCAGTTCATGGACCTGCTGAACCCGAGGGATAGTTTGTACGGAGGAAGGACCAATGCCACCAAGCTGACGAAGAGGAAGGAGAAGAAATCAAATACTTGGACGTGTGTTCGCTGTATCCCTACGTGTGCAAATATTGTCCCTTTCCTGCACGGCACCAACAATTGTTCACCGAACACATCGACCTGAAAAACATTCGACAATACGAAGGCTTGATCAAGTGCAAATTTTTGCCTCCCACGAACCTATACCATCCCGTCTTACCTCACCATTGCCAAGGCAAACTGATGTTTCCTTTGTGCCGTACTTTTGCGGAAACGTGCAACCAAGATCAACCTTGTCATCACACCCAGGAAGAACGGGCCTGGACGGGGACGTGGGTCAGCGGGGAATTGTTCAAAGCTTTGGACATGGGATACCAACTGTTAGAAGTGTACGAAATTTGTCACTTTCCAAAGACACAACAATACCACAAGGGTGACCCCACTCAGAAAGGCATTTTCGCAGACTACGTGGATGCCTTTTTGAAACTGAAACAAGAAGCCAGTGGCTATCCTTCCTGGTGTCACACTCCCGAAGACCAAAAGACATTCAAAGAGAAATACTGGGCACAAGAAGACATCACTTTAGATCACACCGAGAAAAACGAAGGCAGGCGATCGCTTGCCAAAGTGATGTTAAATTGCTTGTGGGGCAAAATGGCACAACGACCGTGTTTACCCAAGACGGAATATTTGACAGAACCTTCCCGCTACTTCCAGATGATTCACGACAAAACCAAATTCATGAAACACGTGGACGTCGTTCGCGAGAATTTGATCTTGGTCAATTACGAAGAAGATCTGGACTTTGTACACGACGACCCCTTTGGAAATGTCATCATTGTGGCTTACGTGACAGCTCATGCTCGCTTAAAATTGTACGAAGCTTTAGAACTGTTAGGGGAACGTGTCCTGTACTTTGACACGGATAGTTGCATTTACATCCATCACCCGAGTCAACAGCACCCTGACAATGAAGGAGACCGTTTAGGAGCCTGGACAGACGAGCATCCCGACGACAAGATTCTAAGTTTCGTCAGTGGCGGTCCTAAAAATTACGGCTACGAATACCGGGACAAACAAGGAGAAGTGTACACGAAGTGTAAAGTGAAAAGATTGACTCTGAATTATCGTACCAGTCGAGTGGTGAACTTTGACGTATTGAAAGAAGCCTTGCAGTCTAGAGAAGATGAACACTTTAAAGTGACCACCTATCAGCCCAACAAAATTGTACGTTTACCCACCCACCACATCGTCAGTCGACCCTTAGAAAAAGTCTATCAAATCGTGTACCAGAAGCGAGTGCGGCTTCCCAACCACTTTACATTGCCGTATGGACATGTCGGTATAAAACATTGCTTGTAAGAGGATAGCCACTCACCAGAAGTATGACTTCGCCACAGCAAGAATCAAGTGAGAAATCCAGTGAGAACTCCAAGTTCAAACCCTACCATTTTCCGGTCTTCTTACCTGACTATTGTGATTGTGCCCGTCGATTGGACACGTTTCAAAAATGGCCTAAGGATAGGAAAGGATTACCTTCTTCGCATGTTTTAGCTAGAACAGGATTTGTCTACTTGGGGCCTGAGACTGGATTGGGATACGAAGTACAGTGTTTCGCTTGCGGACTGAAGTTACGAATGGATCTATGTATCTATAAAGATTCAGCTATTCTGGAACATACTCGATGGTCTCCGCTCTGCCCTTACCTTTCTATAGCCTTTCCACCCATTACACTACAGTACAATTATGACGGCACCTTAGAGACGGTACCTTCCAAAACTAAACATAAAAAAGGAACGATGTACAAGCTTGAGACTTCATTGCGACTAGTATAGAAAGGGCCATGATCAAGATCGATAGTTCATTGTGACTACCAAGACCAAGCGAACAAGATGAATACTTTCAGAGAAACACAAAACAAGTTCAGACAGGCACAATTCAAGTGTGGGGACTCTGAAGTGGAATGCGATCTGGGATTTCGTTTACCAGCCGATTCTTTGTGGGCTCTTTACGATCAGTACTTACCACCCCAATGGCTTTAAATGGTCACGAGAGACTCCTTTTGCTCAAAGCCTTGCGTTTTCATCTGGATACTTCTCGACCTCAACAGGAAAAAAAGATTCGTGAACTTTTAGCTACCGAAGACGTGTATGACGATGTGTGTGTAGGTTGTGACTTACCCCCCCATTGGACAGATGTTCGTGACTGGAAAAAGGGGGGTTTTGAGGCTTGGACCCATGAAGTGGCTCAGTATGCACAAGAGTTGTTCAAGGAAAAAAGTTACTTTTCAAACTGTGTTAGTGACAGTGCCAGAAGAACCCGTCACCGAGAACAACCACTCGCTTCAGGACAGGACTGTCATGGACATTCCTGAAAGGTCATTCCGGGAGGACACTTGTGTGACAATACCTCATGTAGAGACTGTAAGAACATTACACACTGTCCCTAGGACATCTTGGTTACCCAAAACATGTTGTACAGAGACTTGTTTATATTCCACTTTGATCGTTTTGATGTGTTTTTTATTCCTGTACATAACTATTTGGCTTTTATGTATTTTTGTCTTTCGTGTTGTTCATATTTGAAACATTCAATAAACGTGTCCTGAAAAAAGTATATAAACTCTTGTCTTGTTTATTTCGTGTCACAAGTGACATTCCTAACACTATGGCTACCTCTGCTGTCTCCCGTCAAACCCATTTGGTCATTTTTGACGACATGTTAGGAGAAGACGAAGAAGAAATTAAACTGTGGTTCACGCGAAAAGGGCATCACCGTAATGCCAGTGTCGTTGACATCACCCAAAATTTGTTTCAACAAAGTAAAGCCCATCGCACCATCAGTCTCAATGCGCATTACGTGGTCTTGTTTAAAAACCCTCGAGATAAATCTCAAGTGCAAGTCTTAGCCAAACAGTTAGGGACGCCTTGGCTGACTCAGGCGTACGACGATGCCACTCAAACTCCACACGCCTATTTACTCGTCGATTTGAAACCTACGACTCCCGAGGATTTGCGATTTCGTACCCACTTGTTTCACCACTGGTGCCAAGACGGAGGGCCAGTCCTGTACACGTCTCCGTCCTCGACTTAATTTCACTCAACAAAAAAATCTATAAAAACCTCAGACACTTTTCGTCTGTGTCACACACAGTTTGAACATGACGTCCCTTCAGTCGCATCTTCCCGTCAAATTGATTCGTGCCTTGTATGGCATCAGTCGAGAAGAAAATCCAGAAATACGGGCTCGTGTCTTAGAAGCTAGTCTCAAAGAAGTCTTACGATGGTTCACGGTGACAGCACGTCAGTTACTACAAGGGATCATTCAGATTCCTCATCAAACCAAACACTTTTTTGATCGAAACAAAGTCGCTTTGACCCAACTGGCCGATCCTCGCATCGACACTCAAACCAAAAAACAAATCATTTTGAAACCTGGAGGGAGCGGTACTCTAGGAGGGGTCATCATTCGCTCTCTCTTAAGTTGGGAACCTAATGCCCCCAAAGTTCTCCCCAAGAAAAAAGTCAAACGAAGCTCCAAGAAGAAAAAGAGCCACGGTGTCAAGACCAAGTCCCCAAGGAGACCCGTGTCTGCAAGAACTCCTCCAGTGGCGGGACCCTCCTATTACAAGACACCATCCCGGAAAAAGAAAAGAAGCCCCCATAAAAAGAAACAGAGAAAAAGTCCCCAGAAAAAGAAAAGCCCACAGAAGAAAACTAGTCGCGAGAGGCACTACGGCCAGGACGCAACCTGTACACTCGCAAACCACGACCTGCAACGGCGGTGACCACGTCTCCGACAGCCTCAAAGTCATCCACTTCCCCGTTGATGACACCAAGAACTGTAGAGTACTTGGAGACGTTGATCACACCAAGAACTTCTCCGTTGATGACCCCAAGAACTTCCCCAGTGGCAGAACCCTCCAATTTAGTGGCAGTGGCTGCTGCTCACAAAGTACCTTCTCCCAAAATCAAAGTTCAAGAAAGATCGGGCATGTTACAAAGTTTACTGGATTTGTCCAAGCAAGAACTGGCTCGATTTAGTCCGTTGCGTACCCCTGCACGACGTGTCATGCCTGTCCTGAAGTTGATACGACGTAAAGACAATCAGTGGCGACGCGTTCCAGTATAAAAATGACCTGTGACTAAGTAGGGGTATCAGTGTTTTTGGTGCTGAAGACTCAAAGATGTCGCCCTCCAGAAAACATCCCTCTTCTAAAACCCAAGGAAGAAAAGGAAAGGACTGCCTCCTCGTTTAGTCAAACATGGCGACATGTTATCTGTCCTGTCCAAAGCTTCTCCACCCCTACGAAAAAAACTCATTCAATCAGCCTCCAAAGAGGTCATCGATACCGTGTGCGAATGTTGTTTGAACGTCCTGAAAGGCACGATCCCTTTGTCCAAACACCAGAAACAATGCTTAGGCAAACATCGTCACGTTCTTCGACAAATGGTCCAAAAGAAAATTCCCATTCGTCAAAAGAAGAAGATGTTGGTCCAACTTCAAGGCATTTTACCCCTCTTGTTAGGCCCATTGGTGAAAGGAGTCTTGGGAACCATGTTGGGAGGACTGGTGGGAGCAAGATAAAAAGGCCCTCTGAAGTCCCAAGATCTCAGAATCGACCCTTGACCACCCCATGGAAGGACGAAAACTAGCTTTTGTGCCTTACAAACGATGGATGGAATACCATCGTTGGCAAGAACAACGCACCACACATTTACCTCCCAATCCCCATTTGAGCGAGATGTCCCAGTTACAACACGAATTGCAGTCCTTGATGGATCGCCAAGATTTGTCCGAAACAGAAAAATCGCAAAAGTACGGTCAACTCTTGCAACGACTGCAACTCTTTCACCAGAAAGCCTCAGACGAAACAGCTCTTCCAACTCTGAAAGATTTTAAGACCTTGATGAAAAGTCCAGCACCATCACCAGTACCACCACTACCAGTGACCAAGACAGAAAAAGGAGAAGAAGAAGAAGAAGGGTTTCAAACTCCACCAGAAAAAGTACGCAAGTTAACAACACCACCTACCTCCAAAATTGGATGGATTAAAAAGATGATGACCACCACTTCTTCATCACAAGAGAAAAAGAAAGTGAAGACAGAAGTGAAGACAGAAGTGAAACAAGAACCGATATCCCCCGCTCAGACATCCTCCTCTTCAACACCTATTGCCGGTCGCACACGCAAAGCATTGCAATCCAAGAAAATACCCCAAGAGAAAAAGAGGAGTATCCTTCAAGAGTGGGTGTCTTATTAACACACAAACACAAAAAATGGAAAAAGTCTTAGCCAGCATTTACTACGATCCCTCTCATCCTGCAGGTTACGCAGGAGTTCAAAAATTGTATCGTGCTGCCAAAACTCGACTGAAAAGTCTCCGTTTACCTCAAGTGCAACGATGGTTACAAGAACAAGCTACCTACACTTTACACAAACCCATTCGACGCAAGTTTGCCAGAAGTCGCACCCGAGTGGAAGGCATCGATCATCAATGGCAAGCCGATTTAGCCGATGTCTCTCATTTGGCCAGCTACAATCGCGACTACAAATATTTGTTTTGTGTCATCGACGTCTTTTACAAATTTGCCTGGGTCCTACCCTTGACTTCCAAATCGAGCAGTGACTTAGTGCGAGCACTGCAACGAGTGTAGAAACAAAGTGGTAGTCACCCTCTTCGATGGCAAACGGACAAAGGTACCGAATTTCTGAACCAGCTTTCCAAAAAGAATTAAAGAAACGTGACATTCATTTTTTTACCACCGAGAATCCTCAAACCAAAGCCAGCATCGTGGAACGTTTTCAACGCACTTTGAAAGAACGCATGTGGAAATATTTTACGCATCACCACACTCTGAAGTACATCGACATCTTACCGCACCTGGTGCAAGCGTACAACCAATCTTACCATCGAAGCATCGGACGTGCCCCGCAAGAAATGACTCCCGAGAACGAAGTGTTGGTGTTTGAACGCCTGTTTGGTACGTCCCAGACGAGGGCTGCTCCCAAGAAAAGTGGAGTGTTGACCGTAGGAGATTGGGTGCGCACTGGCAAAACCAAACGCACTTTCGACAAAGGTTACTTACCTAACTGGACGACCGAATTGTTTCGTGTCACTGGACGAGTGCATGGCCGTCATCCTGCCGTCTATAAATTGGAAGACATGAACGGAGAAGTGCTCAAAGGAACGTTTTATTTGCCCGAGTTACAACGTGTCACCAAAAAAGAAGACGACGTGTACGACATCGAGAGCATTCTCGAACGCAGAACCCGTAAAGTGGGCAAACGACGTGTCAAAGAAGTCAAAGTACGTTGGAAAGGATATCCACCCAGTTTTGATTCTTGGATCGACGCTTCGCAAGTCATCAACTATAAAAAGAAGTGACCATCATGCCCTTTCACACAGACGCAGCTACGTCGACCACTCCTTCACCTAGTTCTTCTCTGCAAGATTTACAAAAACAACCTTTGTGGGTGTGGTGTGGAGAACGTGTGCCTAAAACGCAAATCGTCTTTTTCTGCCAAATCTTCGTGTTGTATTGTGTCATCGGGGCAGCCATTGCCAATTTGAGTTTGCAACAAGGAGACAAACAATTGTGGACCATTTTATTGAGCAGTTGCATCGGTTACCTGCTTCCCAATCCCTTCCTGAAATTCTCTTCCAACGGGAACCACGGGAACCTTGTGTCCAGTGCCAATGTCAGTCACCACTCCAATAACAACAACAACCCTATTTTGGGCGGAGACACTCCTCTGACGTCCAGTAACCCCTCGGACAGCCACAGAACTCTGGATTTATGAGTCACCAAAACCAATTTTACTTAACCTTACCCAGTGACAGTTCCATGGATGTGTTTCAGAAGAACACGTTGTGCTGTTACACGGCCAAATTACCTCACACCATTCCATTAGATCACGAAGCCCATTGGGAAGTGGCTTTAGTAGAAATCATTCACCCGACTCAAGTCCTCAATGTCCTTCCCAATCAAAATTTTTTTGATGTAGAAGTTCATGACGAACAATTGCAACAGTACTTGGATACCTATGGCAAATATGACAAGAAAACCCCTGGCACAAAAAATCAAAAGTACACCACCTATCACTTGTTCGTTCCCCCAGGCTATTATTTTAGTGGTCAACATTTGGTGAGCACCATAAACTCCAGGTTTAATGTCGTGTTTCTGAAAGCTTTGGAAAGTGTCAAAAAAAGTGTCACCATGGAATACCACAAAGCAGCTCGTCGCTTCTTGATGAAATTTGACGGGAGTAAAATCGTGTTCATTTTATTTTGTCGTGAATTGTTTGACATGTTGGGCGGAGACATAAACATGAGAATGGCCATGCTCAAGAAAAACGAATTACCAATCATTTACGACAACGAGTCTTTTAGCAAGTTATTTCGTGCCCCGGTAGAACTGAACCAAGGACTGAATTTGATGTTTGTGTACTCCGATGTGGTGGAGTACAACGTGGTGGGACACACCTCTGTGCCGTTACTGCGTTTCATTCCTTTCAAAGTGGATTCTGCCACGACCGCTGACGAGGAAGGTGGAAACACTTACCACGTTCACCGCGAATTTGTACATCCTTACTATTTGCCTGTCAGTAAGTCTTATTTGGACACGGTCAACATTGCTATAAAAGGAGATCTGGGACAAAATATTCCATTCACCAAAGGAAAAATCACGGTGAAACTCCATTTTCGAAAACGGTTCTCTCACGACTCGTAAGTCATGTATCCAGTGTACCGAGGGGTTGCTCGACGGCGAGGACACGGTTTAGGAGATATGCTAAAATCGGCCTTTCGTTCGGTGGCTCCGGTGTTGAAACCGATGGTGACACGCGGATTGCACGCCTTGAAAGATGCGGCATTGACACAAGGCAAAGAATTTCTCCAAAATGTCATCATCGACAAACAAAACCCAAAAGAAGCCTTCATGAGGGCTGGCTAAAATGTCTTGCTGCAAACGGGTAAAAACCTTTTGGGCCGACGAGACACACCTATAAATGCCCTGCACGCTACCGAGTCAGGCATTCAGGAAGGACAAGGCAGAAAGAGACGACGAAGAAAACACCCTTTCACCAGACTTCACACGTCTAAAGCTAGAAAGGCAAAGAAAAGAAGAACCGTTAGAGACTTAGACGTTTTCGATTATTGAGAAAGAGAAAAAAATGATGCACCGAGAATCTTGCGCTTGTTCCAAGTCGGAACTGGATCTGTTTGCCATGCCACCCACCATGATGACCATGCAAGAATCCCAATAGGTGGAATTTCACCCCGTCTCCTCTTTGACGGATTCCGCTCCCATCGAGTTTGAAATCAAAGGTCAACCCGAAGATTACATCGATCTGAATAGCAGTTACCTGTATTTGAAAGTGAAAGTGATCAAAACGGACAACACCAATCCAGGAGGCGATGCTAGAGTAGCTCCTGTCAACAATTTCATGCATTCCTTGTTCAGCGAAGTGGACTTGTAAACAAACTGGTCAGCAGCAGCATGGATACTTACCCATATCGTGCCTACCTGGAAAATCTCTTTACGTACGGAAAAGAAGGTAAGAATACTCATCTGGATGCTTGCGTGGTATGGAAACCTGACACGGCAGGTGTGGCCACGTTTAGCGACACAGTCCTGACAGAAGATGACAATCCTCACAATGTGGGGTTTAACGACCGTCGTAAGAAAATTCTGCAAGGGCGAGGTTTAGAACTGATGGATCGTTTGCATTTGGACATGTGGTTACAAGAAAAGTATTTGCTGAACGGGGTGGATATCCGTCTGAGACTGAATCGTAGCAGTGCTGCTTTCCATTTGATGGCCCATGCCAATGAATACAAAACTATCATTCAAGAAGCCCGACTTTACGTGCGTCGTGTGGAAGTGTTACCTAAAGTGGGAAACGACGTCAGTCAGACGTTGAGCAGAACGACCGCCAAGTATCCGATACGACGCGTAGAAGTGAAAACGTTCACCATTCTCGCTGGACAGCGTTCTATGATCGAAGATCATCTGTTCCAAGGACAGTTACCCAAACGTTTGATTGTTGGTATCGTCAGGAATTCAGCCTTCAACGGAACCCACGATCAAAATCCTTTTGAGTTTCAACATTACAATGTGTCCAAGATCGAAGTCAGTCGCGATGGCAAGACCTTGTGTACCCGACCCTTTGAGCCCAACTTTGGTGTCGCGAAGAATTATTTGAGATCGTACTTGTCCCTGTACGAAGCCACGGGACAGTTAGGAACCAACACCAGTCACGGTATTTCGTACGACGATTATGCAGGAGGCTATGCTTTGTGGGGTTTTGATTTCACTCCAGACCAAGGCAGCGACGAGGGACATTTCCACCCTATAAAATCGGGTCAGATTCGTGTGGAACTTCAGTTTGCAAATCCACCTCCAGATCACACAGTGAACGTCCTCCTGTATGCAGAATTTGACAATACCATAGAAATCAACAGTTTGAGAGAAGTCATTCTAGATTATTAGAAGCCATGGAAGACTGTTATCCCTCTTTGCCTAGTGGAGAAACTTTGAAGATGGAATGTGAGGAGACCGGGGAAGAAGAATCTCAAGACAAAGACGAAGAAGTTATCATGATGAAGTCAAGATGGCCAGAACAAGAAGCCCATTTAGTCTCCTGTTTTGCCAAACACTTGGTCGAAAAAATGACGGAATTGATCAAGAAAGATTGCTATGGATGTCAAAACGATCATCCCAGCCAAATTCAACACGATAAATGCCTGATGCTGAGTCAAGAAGAAAAATTGAACGAGTATCTGGACGAAGCTTGGAGTCTCATCTCGGACGAAGTCGTGTTGCATCAGTGGTATAAAGACTTGCGTGAACATTCTTGTCCATCATTAACCACTCAAGAGATCCATCGTATCGAAGCTCTTCTGAATCAGAGTGGGGAGACGAAGCTAAACGCCTTTTATTTGTCAGACATTTTCGAGCAAAAAGTCAGGATCGAATTGATCACCTATTATTACCTGTGAAGAAGAAGAAAAAAAAACACACAAATCAATGGATACCTGGGAACTTTATTACCTTTTGAACCACAGTTTGTACACGGCTTCTTGGAATCCTGTCGTCTGTGCTAAAGATGAACTCCCTCATCGCAAACCTCAAGGCCATCAAGCTTATGTGATCAACACGGACAACAGTCATCTCCCAGGAACCCACTGGGTAGCCGTCTACTTTCCTCAAGAAGGATATGTGGAATATTTCGATTCGTATGGATTGCCCCCTTTGGAAGACGATATCATTAACTTTATGAGAAGAAATGCTCGGATCACCCGATTCAATAATGTGAAATTAAAAGGCACAGATTCCTTGGTGTGTGGACAGTACTGTGTGTATTTTCTGCATCATCGCAGTCAGGGCTATTCCTTTGAAGATTTAGTGAATCATTTTGATCCTCGTTCTTCTTCTAGAAACGATGTGAAAGTAGATCGATGGTTTTGTGACCATTATGCTTATCTTTTGTCTCTAGCTAGGAAACGTAGTGTCCATCAATGGCCTAATGACTTCCAACAGTGGAAATCACAATTTCATTCACAACGTTGTCAGCCCTGTCCAAAATAATGTGTGAGTTGCAAAAAAAAAATGTTTGTGATTTGAAAAAATATGTTTGATGTTATATTGTTGGATTATTGTTAAAAATGTTAGAGTTGTTTGTTAGTGTTAAGTGATTTTTGAATAAAAAAATGTTGTGTTTTGAAAAAAAATGCCATTGTCTTTTGTTTGGCTATAAGAATTTTGATTCATGCTCTTTGACTTCTTACTATCCCTCTTATGGCACTCATTGAACGTTCCGGCTCGAAAACCGTGTAGGGATGTTTTCCTTAACGTCCGCGCTTTGATTTTAAAGCCGGGGGTAGTCTCCAGTCTAACCATTCATTGTCGACTCATCCTCCTACGAAGATGTGCTCCAGACTAGCTAAGCTAAACGAAGCCTACGTGAATTTGCATAGGGTCAGACACAGTCTGATACCGAAGCCAGAAGAGATAGAGAATGTGAGAATGTTAAAAGTCACTGAAGACCTGATTGAAGAGCTCTTAGAGAAGAAGTGAACAGGGAGAAAGAAGAATGGACAGAGAAGTACAGACTTCAGAAACAGCAGAGAGAGCAGCAACAGCAACAACAGCAGCAGCAGCAACCTGAACCTGACAGAGGCTTTGTCGATTGTCGTATCGACACCAAAGAGTTCTTCTTCTCTTTCCGAAGAAGCAGACCTATCGTCAGAAAGTCTATCGTCAGAGGACATCGCATTCTTAGAAACTAAAAGATCGCCCTAGCTTCAACTTCGCACAAAAAACAGCCCTTTTCAGGGCTACCCCGATCTCTAGAAAAGAAATAACAATCAATTTGCCAATGTATGTATGTAGAGTAGTGTGAATATAAACACTGACTCTTTTGTGGTGTGAGTGTATGTGTTTGTGTGGATAGTAGATTATGATAATGTTTTTTTTTTTGCTGTTTGACGTGCGTTAGTTAGTTAGTTAGTTGGATTATAGTGGTTTTCGTTCTTTTGAACATGTACCACTTGTTTATTCACGCACTGCGTGATTTTTAATTACTCCTGGGGGAAGGAAAAGGAGCCTCATCCCCCAGGCTTTTATGTACTCAAAGAGTACTTTTTAATTTAGCCACTCAGGTGTAGGACTAACTAGTCCTTAACAACCTGACTGAAAGGCTAATAAACATGAGTGGGAATAGTCACACCACACACTCGTGTTTCTTAGTAGGATTGAAATGCCCCAGGTGTCAAACCAAGCAGTATGTGACTCCCGCTACGATTGGTCGGCAGCGATGACGTCACATTAGGACACCTGGTCTTGTGGCATTGACGAAGTGGCCCGCTTTTTTGATATCATCAATTGCCTTTCCCAGTCCCATATTCCGGTAGACAGAGCCTTCCTTTTTTCCACTCTGTTTAGGTGGTGCAGGTTCATCAGCTTCATCGCCGCTGGATGATGATACTTACAGGGCCGCTGCCAGCGTGGAAGTTTCAAATTCTTCAGGGTCGTCTGCCAACATTGCCTGGATTTGGCTGAGTATGTTAGTAGAAATAGCTGTGGAAGCTTGATTTAAAAGTTCAGCCACATATTGTTTTAGAGACAAAAAGACGGTTAGGAGTATATCTTTTTCTTCTTTTTCTTTTTTTTCTTCATGAATTCCTTATTTATTTTGATTCCTTATCTTATTGGTTTGGAATGAAAACTTGTTTTATGGTTGTTTGTATGTTATTATGGAGTCCTGTTTTAATTAATTCCTATTTTCCTATTTTAATTTTTTGTGGCCTTAATTGGTTTTTATTATTCGGGCTATGAACGGCTGACACGGCTGTGTCAGTCTGTGAGCCCACAAGACCTAGCAGGCCATCATAATTCCCAAACAGTGATTTTTCTTTTATTTTAAAATTATTTTTTTGTGATTAGATTCGTCCTTAACTGGTTTTTATTATTCGGGCTATGAACGGCTGTGTCAGTTTATGAACCTACGAGACCTAGCAGGCCGTCATAATTCCCAAACAGTGATTTTGTAATATTCGTCCTTAACTGGTTTTTATTATTCGGGCTATGAACGGCTGTGTCCATCTGTGAACCCACGAGACCGAGCCGGCCGTCATAATTCCCAAACAGTGATTTGTAATATTTTTAACTGGTTTTTGATTTACTTTCTTAGATTTATTTGATTAGATTGGATTCGTGTATAAAACTTATGATATTTTTGAATGTTAGATTAATAATGGGGTTTGTGTTCATCAAGAATTCTGGGTATGTTGCAGGGGATCAAATATTATGCTGTTTAACTTTAAACTTAGCCCTTTCTTTTTCAAGTGTATGGCAGTTGTTAAAAATATGCTCTATGTCTTCTGGGACCCTGTAGTGGTAGCAGTTAGGGTTATGTGGTTGTGGTCCTATGTACTGTCCGAAGCTGTTAGCCAGCTTGGTTTTCCCCGTGAGTATTCTATTTATGAATTTTTGTTCACTGCCTTTTGTTTTGGGTGGTTTCCTATTTCTACATACTTCTTTAATGATAGTTTTTAGTTTCCTGCCTTGAGTGCTTGTGTTCCATAATTCCTGCCATTTATTATCAATGAGGGTTTTAGATATGCTATTGAGTTCGCATATGCTATAATCTAGGTTGATGTGAGTGGTTTCGTTTAGTTTTTGTTTAGCTGTTATATCTGCCATATCGTTACCTGGCATGTTAATATGGGATGGTATCCACATAAATTCTACTTGTAGGTTATTATTGTTCAGTATTTTTAACAATAAATTGGTTTGCCTAAGATACTTTTCTCTTGATTTGGTGTTGTTATTAAGTATTGAGTTTATGACGCTTAGCGAGTCACTTATTATTACCGCTTGGGGTATTTTGTTCTCTTTGATCCATTTGAGTGCTTCAAGTATGGCCCAGAATTCAGCTGTGTATATAGAGCAGAGGTTAGGTAGTCTTCGTCCTACTTCAATGTTAAGATCGGGGATTACGTAAGCTGCTGCTGTTCTGGGTGGTTCTGTAATTTTGGATCCATCAGTGTAAATCTTAATGTAGTTGCAATATTTTGAGTTGATTTCTTCTGTACAGATTGTGTTTAGTTTGAGTTCCTGTTCGTTTTTATTGCCATATTTCGTAATGAGGGTGTTAAATGAGGGGTTGATATTTATCCATGGTTCTTTGTCATAGTGATTTGCAATTTCTGCTTGGAGGTTGTCTATAGGAAGTTGTTCAACTAATTGATGGACTAATTTCCCTGCTGGTATGTTTTGTGATAATTTAGTTCTAAAAGGTATGTTGCATTTATTTATAGCTAGCCGGGTGGGGTGTGTGTCGGGGTGTGTTGTTAGCCTGGCTGCATATCTGAGGGTGAGTTCTTGTCTTCTAAGGTGGAGCGGCAGTTCTCCAGTTAAGATTTGAAGTTCCACTAGTGATGTGGATGGTAGTGCTCCAGTGCAAATAATTAGGGCCTTTCTTTGTATGCTATCTAGTTTCTTGAGGTTATTTTGGGGTTCCGAGTTGTAAATTTGGCATCCGTAATCTAGTTTAGATCTAATTAACGATTTATATAATGCTAGTAAGGTTTCTTGATTGGATCCCCAGGTGGTTCCTTTAAGGGTTGTAAGGAGGTTAAGGTCTTTATTGCACCTTTTGACTAGTTCGTTTATGTGGTGTCCTCAGTTTAGCTTGGAGTCATAATGCATTCCTAAAAATCGTGCTACTTTTACAAATTTAATTTCTTGATTTTGGATGGTGAGTTTGGGAAACTGATTTTGTAATTTACGTTTGGTGGTGAATAATACTGCAATGGTTTTTCCATGGGATAATTTGAAACCCCATTTATCAGCCCATTTCCCTATTTTGTTTAAACTTGTTTGAATATCGCTGATTACTTTGTGGTTGGAGGGGTTTCCTGCTCTCCATAATCCACTATCATCAGCATATTGCGAGAGTTCAATTAGTTTTGATGTTAAGTTGGTGTCCAAGTCATTAATCATGATGTTGAAAAGGGTTGGGCTGAGTACGCTCCCTTGCCGTGTACCGTTTTCAAGTGTGTGTGGTTCAGAGTAGGTGTCGCCGACTCTGGTTGATATTTTACGGTCAGCGAGGAAGTTTTCAATGAATTTAAACATTCAACCTGTGATGGCGTAGTGGTTGAGTTTGGCTAATAAGCCTTTGGTCCATACAAGGTCGAATGCCTTTTCGAGGTCAATAAATACTGCAATTAAATTCCTATCAGCTTTGCGTTTGGAGTTGAACGCTAATTTGATTGCGGTTTCCAATCGTATTAGTTGATCCGTGGTGGATCTTTTGTTTCTAAATCCGCATTGATTATCGGAGATTAAATGATTGCTCTCTTGGTGGTGTTTGAGTCGGTTGGTGACTATGGTTTCCATGATCTTACAAATGTTGTTTGTTAGGGAAATGGGTCTGTAGGAGCTAATATCGTTAGGGTCTTTTCCTTGCTTGGATATTGGAATTACTATTGCGTGTTTCCATTTATCGGGTAGTTTGCCTGAGGTCCATATTTGGTTTAGTAATTTAATAATTGTTTGTTTAATATTATTTGGGATATTTTTGTATATTGTGTATCCTATTTGATCTTCCCCTGGACTAGTTTCGTTTTTGGTTTTCAATGCTAGGTCCCATTCGTAAGTTGTAATGTCTTTATTTAGGGTTCGAGACTTTGGGACCGAGGTCTTTAAAGAGATTACTAAGGGTTCTTTCTACTTTGTCCCTATGTAATTGAAATGCTGGGGTGTGGTTGGTGTTGCTACTCATATCTGAGAAATGCTGAGCTAGTCGGTCAGCTTTTTCTTTATTAGTAATGGCTCCAGCTATTTTTGGGGTGGTGTTAGTTGTCTTTCCTCTAATTGATCTAATCTTATCCCAGACTTGTTTGGTACTAGTTGTGATATTGATATTCGTGCAGTAATTATGCCAAGTTGATTCCTTTGCCTGTTTAATTATGTTTTTAAGGTTTTTCTCCTTTTGTTTATATATAGTGAAATCAATAGAGTTTTTAGTGCGTTTGAATTTATTGAGGGCTTTTTTCTTATCAGTGATGGCTTGTTTGCATTCATCATTCCACCATGGGACTGTTTGTTTATTTGGGTTACCACTAGTTTTGTGTATGTTAGTGGTGGCTGCCTTTAGTATGGTATCAATCAGGTCTTCGTAATATTTATTAATATTATCATTTTCTAGGTTTTTGGTGTCTATTTTGCTTAGTGTTTCATTAAATGTGGTTCAATCTGCTTTTGAATATATCCATCTAGGGGTTCTTTTTAGCGAGTTGTATTGGACCGTCATCTGCACGGTGACTATTATTAGATTATTGGGTTTAATTATAATGCTTTGCGTGTATGGATAGTAGATTTGGGGTTTGTTTATTGCTGCTTCACGTATGTGGATAGTAGATAATATGAGATGAGAAAAGTAGGGGATGTTTTCCTTCACGTCCGCGCGTTTTAAGTGATAATCTAGGTAATATAACTTTTGTCTTAGGGGATGTTTTCCATCACGTCCGCGCTTTTCGTACAAGAACCCACAAAGTTCGTCCTTCGCACCATTCTAAGGAATAAAAAAAGAAGATGGAAGTGTCCCAACTGTTTAATGATTTAAGGCATGTTTATGTTTGGATGGTGAATGGTGAATATGGAGTTGAAAGGATTGAAAGAGATTGGAGGTTAAGAACAAGTCTGCACTACGTGAACGAACTAAAATTAGCCAGGGAGATGATAGAGGGATTAATTGAAGAAGAAGTGAAGAGATTGAGAGGGCTGATAAATCCCCCTTATGTCAGAGTGGGGACAATAAAAGAGGCCATGGAGAAGGTAAAATAAGTAAGAAGGTTCTTGGAAGAGATAGAAAAAAGGTCAGAGTGGCCCTTTGTCAAAAGGAGTGTTGAATAATTGAAAAAAGGGGAAGAAAAGATGAAAAAGGTGATAGATGAAGAAGTGGAGAAAATAAAGGACAGGTGGGCAAAAGATAGAAAAGAAGAAGAAAATAGAAAGAAAAAGGAAGAACTAGAGAAACTAAACGCTAACTGGATGAAAATCCAACAGAAGTTCCGAGCCATGGGTCACCCAGACTGGATACCGGAAAAAGAAAAGAAGAAGAAGAAAGGAATGATGGAAAAAATAAGGGGATGGATAAAGAAGTTAAGGAGTTAGAAGACGAAGAAGAAGAAACCCAAAGGCCCTTTTCAGGGCCACCCACATTTCTCGAAAAGAGATAGACTTTCAATTGCCTACCCTATTTTTTTATTTTTTTTTTGTTTTACAAAAAATAGAGACCCCTCCCTGTTTCAATTTTCGTATGTTCCATTTCCATAGACCCACCAGGTCGGGACCTTATTAAAATAGGGTCCCGACCCTGTTCCATTTTCCCTTGTCGCTCAACAGACCCATGATTGTTTTCCATGTTCAATTCCCCTTGAGGCTAGCGTTGCCCATGATTTTTTCCATGTTCAATTCCCCTTGAGGTTAGAGTGACCCATGATTTTTTCCCATGTTCAATTCCCCCTTGAGGCTAGGTTTGCCCATGATTTTTTCCCATGTTAAATTTCCATTGAGGCTAGGTTTGCCCAAGGGGTCCTGTAATGCTAATTTCCCTTGAGACTAGGGTGCCCCCATTTACTACTCTTAGATGTGGGTTGTATATTCATACATTGTATATATAACAATACTTATAAAATGATTATAATCCTTCAAGCTTACTAACTTCATAGAATTCAAGAATTTCTTTATTTTTAGAACATAATCGAAATAATTAAATATCGAATAACTGAACGATTATTTAAAACAACCTCTTACTAATCTCTATTTTTTAGACTGACTCCAAAATTGTTTGTAGTAATTGCGAAGTATTAAATGTTTGACTTTAAATACCGATGTATTGATGTTCTGTAGCTTCAAAAATATTTTACTTCTAAATTAATTTTTACCGAGCATGAAGTTAGTAGCGAAATCTTCTTTACAATAAATAAATATTCCGACTACAGATACATATAAATTCTTAATTATATTTAACTTTCCAAAAACACAACATATATGTTATGATTAATATTATATAATAAAAAGAATAAAAAAATGTTCCAAATGCTTCACAATCACAATCTTTATTAAAATGATACAAAATAAAGTTACAACAATAAAATAATGTATTATGTAAAACTTCATTAAAAAATTAATCTACACATGTATATTAAGTATAAACATTTTTGTTAATCCTTTATCCGTGTTGCTTAATTTATTGATTACCTATGCAAATAAAAGAGTATGACTTTTTCTTGTATATATTAATCTTTTTTATTTGAAGTTTGCATTATGTTCCTTGGATTAATACACAGTATTCGATTACTTAGGTCCATAACGAGATATGTATGACACAAGCTATCATATACCTTTATGTTTGGTTATGCCCTTCTCATCATCACTTTCAATTTCCATCATTTCAGGCACTCTTACTTCCACGGACTCAGCATCTATATCTAGCTCTGCAGCAATATGCTCCAGAAAGCTATCGTAAGTTCTGTATGAAGCGTCTTTGTGTAAAAGGACAGGACCAATAAAAAGCAGATGTTCGTTTGTTCTGTTTCGGACAACTCTGATATTTTACACTATCGTTTTACTCATCAATAACTCTTTATTGTTATGTATATTTGATTTAATTTATATCTGATTTAATTTAATTGTCTGTTTGTAAGTTTTATTATTTTTTTCCCATTTTATTTAGCACATTTGTTTAAATAATGTAATTTTGATTACTGGAATTTGATATTTTCCAGAAATTAGTTTGACCTGACTGTTTAGTCGTAAACACCTAATAATAGAACTTTGTATCTACAAGCTGACCTAGTTCCTGGCCTTGACTGAGAATCAAGTAAACGTCTGTTTTTTAATTCATTCTTAATGTGTATTTGATAAGAACGAAATCGAGGCATACTGGGACTACGTGACTTTAGACATAAGTAGTTTCTACGATGTTCTAGAAATTCCGGTTTTACCAGAGAGTTGACCTTCATCAGGGAATCTGTTTTGCGTCTCAAGTTAGCGTATAACCTTTGTCTATAGAGAATTTTAGTCAGTTTGGGCTTTTTACCTTCGACACTGAAAGGTGTTGTGTTGTGACCAGTTGAGTTGAAATTTTATTTTATGGAATTATTAATTCTTTGCTCTGGGAATATTTGAGTGCTCATACATAATTCTTGGACAAAGATATTTTTTGAAATTTTATTCAGAACTCAAAAACAATTTTATTGTTTGTGGATCAACGGAGAACTGTTGACACTTCAGTGCTATACAGGCTACAGTATACATCATCGTCTGCCATTTTGGATTTTTCTCGGGACTCGAACTCAAATTCATTAGAACATTTTATTACTAGGACTTCTAATTTTTTAATTCATGGATTATTCTTGGATTATTTTTGGATTTGATTCTTCAAACAGTAAGTCCTTATTTTTCTTCTATTTTTAACTTGTTTTTTATATATAGGGAAATTGTTGTTGTTGTAGGGTTTAAGGCCATTTTTCAGCACACGATAGGCTATACATGGCGGCCAGTATTAATGGTGGAGGAAGAACCCGGGAAATCCCCGGAAAGAACCACCGACCCTCGAGAAGCTACTGGCAAGCTTTCTCACATATCCACATTGGCCGAATCCGAGACTCGAACCCATGCAGACAGAGGTGAGATGGCAGTGATTCGTAACGGAGAGCGCTTTAGACCACTCGGCCACTCGGGGGACCTATATAGGGAAATACATTATTTGTTAAATTTTACAAAGCTTGTTTTCTTCACTCTTTTCTTGTTACTGTTTATTAGAGCCTAAACACGTAACATTATGCAATTTGTTTTGTAAATAGAATACGAAGGAAGCACGATTTGCTAGAGAACTAAATAATCAATAAATATGCATTACTGTTTGACAGTGTTGATAATGGCCTAATTTATAAAAAATTTAAATTATATTTTCTTTGTTGAAACATTATAAAGTTTTTTGGTATAAATAAATGTAAATGCAATAGCTCATATATTTTATTCTGATTTCAGCTAGAAACTTGCTATTTCATGTAAATTTAAAACGATGATCTACCTTTTATTTGCTCGTATTATGTTTGCGAAAACATTAATAACTTCTTAAAAACATGTATGTGGTTTCATCGTTTTTCTGTCTTCTTTAAATCAGTCTGTAATTTGAGACTAATCAGCCCATAATTTGCGCCGAATAAGCATGGTCCCAATCAGCCGTGATCCGAATCAACCTGAATTGGGAAGGGGAGGCATTTAAAAAAATGCTGCTTTTGATACAAACAGTGACGGTACTAATATAAACTAATACCCGGCATTATTTGAGACATCTTTAGATAAAGAGAAAAATGCCCTTTCCGTCAATGTGGACTAGCACCTTTAAAAAAACCTTTTAAAATAATTCAGTGTTCGACCAGCGTGTTTGCGATCCGTATCATGTGATGATATAATCGACATATTTGCCGAAAAGAAGGCAAGGCTAATTCAATTGTAAGAAGTGAGTTTGTTTAATGCACGGCGGCGTCTATGGATATATGCATCGTGGCTGCAAATAGCTTTAAATATTGCTTTTTCAAAAGGATTTTGAATCCAGTAAACGGCACCATCTTTGCTCAACACGTTTCATATTTTCGGCATATCCTCTCAATTCGCAATTGAGACAAAGCGGAATGTAATATGTATAACACCAGTACTTGTATTCATTTCAGTAAATACATGTTCGCATATTGTCTTATATCCCTTATGTTACATGTATGTAATTATATCCTACTCCAAGGAATGTGTATATATATTGTGAGGGTTGTCATGGTTGGATTGGGGTGGGGTGCTCCCAATATTTTATCTCATCTATTATGGAAGTCCCACACATGTTCAGCTTGGTTGGAAGTTAAATTAGTGAAAGACGGTTGTACAGCTCCGAGCCCCCAGTCAGCAATGGCGACTGTTAAATGATTGAATATACAAAAAAGTAAAATTCAACGAATAACAATTTAATAACAATTCAATAGTTAAATGATTTAAATTTCTCAAGTAATCTCCTTCCGCTCGACCCTGTAATAGCCTATTGCACCACTTGATTAGTTTTGTGGGATAGATTTCCACCTGTCCTTGTATTCTACTCATCTGTGTATTCTTCTCTCCTATTCCTCCCAATTCATTCTCCTCTTCCTTCCGACTTTCTCCAAATTCCTTCTCCTCTTCGACTTCTCTATACTCCTTCTCCTCTTGTCCACTTTCTCCTCTTCGACTCCTTTTCCACCTCCTCCACCTTCTATACGCCTTCTCTCCACCGACTAGACTTTGGTCGACTCTTACTGCTCTGCTAGTCTCACCTCTTGGAGACTCGGGACTCAACTGAACCGGAAATTCAGTCCCATGGAAAGCTTTCTTTTCGAAGCTTTGTCTTTCTTTAAACTGGTTTCTAAGTTTTACCCCCAAATAACCTTTATATTTTTGGGGGTGTACTCTCCCTGGTTAATCTTTCCAGACCATTTAGGGAGGCCCCCTTCCCTACTATTATGGTTGCCTAATGGCATTATGTTACTTGTTGTGCTATAGTTAAATAAAAATATATTTCTATATGTGTATTTTGTCACTGTTTTCTTTTTATTACTCTAAACATTCAGCAAGGTCTAGTAGGTACATTTCCATCATTCGCTCATCCTCTTATCTCATTTGTCTTATTTTTTCTCTCCTTCTAAGTTTGGCCCTTTCTCGTTCTTTTTCTTGTTCTTCTTCCGTCAAATATTTCGGTGGTGATTCTGTTGTTTTTGTTCCTGTTGTTGTTGTAATGTTTTGAATACCTGTTCTTGTTGATTTTGTTTTCCTTGTTGTTTATTTTCTTGCATTATTGTTTGTTTCTGGTTAGTTTCTGCCCTTGTTCTTTCTCCGTTCTTTGTTGCTCTTTTTGGTTCCATTTGTGGTGATTTTGTTGTTTTGGTCCCTGTTGTTGATGATGATGTTCTGGGTACTTGTTCTTGATTATTTTGTTCTCCCTGTTGTTTGTTCTCATGCACTTTTATTTGTTCCTGATTGGTTTCTTCCATTCCTTTTTGCTGTTTTGGATTCCCATTTTGTTGCAGTTGTTGTTTTTGTATTTCTAGTTCCTGTTTTTCTTGTTGTTGATGGTTTCGTTTTTGAATTAGTCGTTGTTTTTGTTCTCTTTGTTTCTGTTTGGGGTCATGTTTCTCTTCCGGTTGTTGATTTTGGTGTTGTTGTTGTTTCCTCGCTTTTGGTTCTCTGGTCTCTGCTTGGGTCTCTTGGTTTGTTGGACATTTGTGTAGCGTATGTCCTGTCTCTCCACGTCTTTTACACTTCCTATCACACATCCCTTGTACCATGATTTCGTCAGAAAGCCATGTATAAAAAATGCTCTTGTCATGTCTCTCATCTTGCTCTTTTCTATTTTCAATATTCGTTATCCATTATATATTGTAGTTAGTGGACTATTTGCCAGTCTTGATGATATCATCTTTATGTTAAACTTCTCCAACGTTTCGACCGTTGCTTCTAATGGTATCTCAAGGGAGATGTCCGAAGATGTAACTCTCCATTTTTTTATTTTCCTTAAGATGGGTGTGGGATCCTTTGCTGCAACTGTCTCTCCTGCTATGGTTATTTCTCCAAGCGGTAGTATCTGTTGTTTTCCTCTAGGTCTTATTATGAGCCTTTGTATCAATTTGGGTTGATGGAATACAGTTGTTCTATATATATTCTGGATTCAGCAGCTTTAACGCTATAGTTAATGCTGACGTTCATGGTATCTTTTCTCTTGGTATTTGTGTCATATCTAGTTCTTTTGCCCCTTCTCTGTATGAAGTTTCAAGGAACGATCATTCACTTGTTTCTGTTCTCTTTGTTTTGAAAAATTTCTCTTATTCTTTCAGTTCTTTCCGATCAGCCGCCATTTTCCCCGTGTTTCTCGTGAGTAGAGGTCAATGATTGTTTTCTGCTTTGTGGTTAATATATCTGTATTATTTCTGTATCATTTATTTGTTGTAGTTAGTCCACAACTCCTCATTTCTTTATCTCAGAGCAATTTGGTAGTCCTTGGTTCCTGTATTTAGAATCCTGTAGACTTGTATTCCCATGTGTGTGTGTGTGTCTCCCTTATTTGATCTTTCCAGACCAGTATAAGAGTCCACCTGCCCTACTTGTATTGTTACTGAAGCTTAGTTTTCTATTTTTGATATTACTATATGTGTTGCTATATTTTTTAAGTTTTTTTTTAATATGATATGAGTTTTCTCTCTCCTTGTGGATCATTGGAATATATATAGTTGTCCACTTTATTCTAGATATTCATCATTGTCAATTAGATATTTTTGGATTATCTCTTCATCTTCTTGTCTTCTGTGTCTTCGTTTTTTTTCTTTTCCTTAATCTTTCCATTCTCTTTTCTTCTTCTCTTTCATTGAATGTTATAGTCTATATTTGTTCCTTTCTATCTATGGCGCTGTCCTTAATGCTTGAGTATTTTCTTCAAGCGCTTTCGATACCTCTTTGTTATTTTTTATCTTGGTTTTTCTTGGTGCTTGCATTGGTTCTTCTATCATTTGCGATACTGATGTTCCGTATAATGGATTTAATTCATATTTGATTTAATTTAATTGTTCGCAATTTTTTATATATATTTTTTTACATGTCAATGTAATGCAATTTTATTTGCTAGGAAGTTAATATTTTCCAGAAAATTCAGTTTGACCTGACTCTTTTCGTAGACGCCTAATAATAGAAACACTGTTTCCATTTTTGACCTAGTTCCTGGCATTTTTTTATTCGTGTTTGGTGTGTGAATGGTGGTGGTGAAATCCTAATCCAGGAATCTGTTTTGCGTCTCGAGTTACTGTATAATCTTTGTTTATATCAAGGTGTTCTTATTTTTTACCCAGTTGGGGAATTACATTTTAATTTTCATTCAGATTATTTGGATTCTAAAGGAAAATTCTTTTTTCCTGGAAAAAAATGAGTGCTCATACAGAATTATTGGACAAAGACGATTCATTAATTGAAACACCCGATTATTGTTTGTGAATAACACAGAACTGTAGACATTACAACTCCACAAAGGATACAGTATACGTCATGGCCTTCCATCTTGGATTTTTCGTCGGGGCTCGAACTTGAATTTATTAGAATATTTCGTTGCTAGGACTTCTAAAATTTAATTCGTTGATTATACTTTGATTAATTTTGGATTTGATTCTTAAAACCGTAAGTTCTTGTTTGCTTCTTCATTTTTACAGAGTTTTTCCAGGGAAACATAATTAACGATTTGGTTGCTCGAACTCGATTGTTGAAAATAGGCTAGAATATTTCAGAAAATGGTTTTTTTTGTTGTTTTTTGTTATTTTTAAATTTGAATTCTCCTAGTTTTTGAAATCTTTAGTGAAATCGGCAAGCTTTTTCTAAATTGTCATCAAGAGTGGAAACTTTTCTTTCAAGTCTACCCAGGACCAATTAGACCATTTCTTTAAAGATGAATTAATTGAACTTGCCAGTAAGTATGATCTTTCTGAGATAAAGGCGTCCTTAACGAAGCAAGAAATAAAAAATATTGTCGTCCAGTACTTGGTAGAAAAGAATGTTATGGATAAAAGTGATTTGGTTTTGATCAATAAGTCAGTGTTAGACTCTGACATAAAGGTAAAGGAATTAGAATTAAATCAGAATTAAAATACAAGATGGAATTGGAGTTAAGGAAGCTGGAACTTCAGAAAGAAGAAACAGAGAAAGAAAGACAAATGCATTTACAAGAAAAACAAATGCAAATGCAGTTGCAATTGGAGAAAGAAAAAGAACAAATGAAATTGGAGAAAAAGAAAAAACAAATGTATTTACAATCGGAAGAAAGAGAGAACGAAAGACACATACAGGTACAAAAAGAAAAATATAGTTACAGAAAGAGCAAATGCATTTGCAACTGGAGAAGGAGAAAGAGCAACTACAAAATGAAGAACGAGAGAAATAGAGGGAATATCAATTTAGAATAAACGAAATGGAGCTGGCAAGTGAAAAGCACATTCCCACTTCAAATAAAAATTTAAGTTTCGATGTTGCAAAGAATATTAAGTTAGTGCCCCGTTTTAGAGAAAAAGAAGAAGACAAATATTTTACTCGTTTTGAAAAAGTTGCTAAAATTTGAAATGGCCAAGGGAGCATTGGACTCAATTATTACAATGTGTACTCACTGGTAAGGCTAGTGATATTTACAATTCAACAAAGTGGTGACTATGATACGGTTGAAGAATGCAACTTAAAGGGTTATGAGATAGTCCCTGAAACTTATCGGCAAAAATTCAGAAACTATAAAAAAGCTGGACAAACTCATGTCGAATTTGTATAGAAAAGAGCAGTTATTTGATAGATGGTGCTTAGCCAAGAAAGTTGATCAAGATTATGAAGGTCTCAAACAACTGGTATTACTTGAAGAGTTCAAGAACTGTGTCTATAGTGACATTAAGATTTATCTTGACGCGCATCAGATCGAAACTTTGAAAATGCTGCTTGTGCTGCTGCTGAGTATTCTTTAACTCATAAAGTTCCTTTAAGTAATAAGACTTTCACTCGTCAGTCTTCTGGCAGAAAAGTATTTCAGCTTAATACAAGCCCTTCTAAATCTCAAACTGGCACAACTTCTAAAAATCAAGCTTCAGATAAGCTTGACTCAAGATCCTTGTCTCTGCCCACGTGTACCTATTGTAAGAAGAAAGGACACGTTATTTCTGATTGCTACAAATTGAAAAATAGGCATCAGAATCAAGACAGACCTGTTCCAAATGCTCTTATTTCTAAAAGGTCAAGGTCACGGTCATGTATTTAAAGCAATACATTTGCTGGGTCTAATAAACCCCAGTCTGATTTTATTATGGAGAATTATGAACCATTCATATCGAAGGGTTCTACATCACTCGTGCGTTATTTGTCCTATCCTATTCCTATTAAAATTGTAAGGGACACATGAGCTTCTCAGAGTTTTTTATCGTCAGATAGTTGGCCATTTTAATGAGAAGTCTTCTTTTAATGAGTGTTCTTATTCAGGGAGTAGAGAGCGGCTTTGTTAATGTTCCTCTCCAGTGTGTACATTTGTCATCAGACTGAGTCTCAGGACCCTTGACAGTCGGCACAGCGTCTGTTTTACCCGTTGAGGGCATTCATGTATTGCTAGGCAACGACCTAGCTGGAGACAAGGTTGTGGTTAATCCACTTGTAACTGACAAGCCTTGCTCGGATCAGAAAGTCTATCCAATTGAAAAAGTATTCCCTGATTTTTCCTCAGCTTGTGCAGTTACCAGAGCTATGGCAAAGAAAGCTCTTGAGAATGATGTTGATAAGGAAAGTATTTCTTTAGCTGACACATGGATTGGTCAGGCTTTTGATGAGGTCACTTTCACTCCATATTTGGATCAATCAGAAGGTATTGATCACAGTGATCCACTTTTAACGACTCATTCTCTTTTTTTCTAATCAGGGTGACAAAGGACAATCACCTGTAGTCGAACAGGTATAAGATCCCGAGATCTTCTGTTTGTTTCAAAGGGCCATTCGTGAAACCGAAGCCACTGAAGTTCCTGTCTGTTATTTCATTAAAAATAAAATTCATATGAGAAAATGGAGAATTCGCGAGGTACCTGCTGGTGATGAGTGGTCAATGAACTATCAAATTGTAGTTCCAAAACCTTACAGACAGGAGATACTGAGTCTTGCCCTGGAAAATTCTTTGACTGGTCATTTAGGGATTAATAAGACTTATCACAAGATACTGACTCACTTATATTGGCCAAAAACTAAAAGTGATGTTTGTAAATATTCTAGATCTTGTCATGCTTGTCAAATGGTAGAAAACCCAATCAGAAAATACCTAAAGCTCATCTATAATCTTTTCCTGCCTTTAACGAACCATTTAGTAGAATTATGGTAGTTTGTGTTGGTTCCTTACACAAGACCAAGTCAGGTAACTAATACCTGCTGACCATTATATGTGCGTCAACACGGCTTCCAGAGGCAATTCCCTTGAGAAATATTAAATCAAAAACAATAGTAAGAGCTTTGATAAAGGTTTTTTTTTTAATTTGGTCTTCCCAAATCTGTCGAGTCTGATCAAAGCTCAAATTTTATGTCTGGAATTTTCCAGCAAATTGTGTACGAATTAGGCATCCAACAATTCAAACCTTCTGCCTATCACCCTGAGATCCAAGGGGCATTAGAGAGATTTCATCAGACTTTGACAAATATGTTCAGTCATATTGTTTTGATACGGGTAAAGATTGGGATGAAGGCATTCATTTACTATTGTTTGCTAGTAGGGAATCAGTTCAATAATCTTTAGGCTTCAGTCCCTTTGAACTGGTTTTTGGACGCACTGTGCCTGGACAATTGAAATTGTTGAAAGATACACTTCTTTCAAATGAAGAAACTAAAATTAATCTTCCTGATTATGCTTCCAATTTTAAGTACAATTTGTCAAAGGCTTGTGAGGTCGGAAGTGCAAGTCTGCACTCTGGTGATAGAGTCCTGGTTCTCATGCGCATACCACAAAATCCTCTTCAGGCCAAGTATTATGGTCCCTTCACAGTTGACAGGATAAAATTATTTAAATTGCATCATAAATACTCCTGGGAGGCGAAAACAAAAACAACTGTCTTATAAAAATGTCTAAAAGAGTATATTAAAACAGATAGCCAGGTTAAACAAGCAATCAATTTAATTGTACCTGTCCAACCCAGTGAAGATTTAAGTGAAGGAACAGCATATTATTCTACTGATATTCGAGTGACAGATCATAGTAATTCGGAAATTATGAAAGATCTGGACCAGAAACTTTCACATTTGCAAGAGCCAGAAAGAAATGAACTGAAACAGTGTCTTTTAATATGAGCGCTTATTACCAGATGTTCCTACAAGAACAAACACAATGTTCCACGACGCTGAAAGTGTAAGTTCCAAACCTGTGAAACGACACCCGTACAGGACGAACCCTCTCAAACATGAATACTTGAAAAAAGAAATTCAGTATTTGCTGGAGAATGATTTTAAAGAGACCAGTATAAGTGACTGAAGTTCACCATGCATAAAACTTTCCATATGTGCACAGATTATAGGAAGATGAATAGTGCGACTAAAGCAGATTCATTTCCGTTACCAAGAATCGATGACTGTATTGATAAGATCGGAAATATCAAGTATGTCACCAAATTTGACCTTCTGAAAGGAGTTTGACAAATTCCACTAACGGAAAAAGCAAAGGAAATTCGTGACTCCAAATGGACTTTATCAATATAAAGTAATGCCGTTTGGGATGAAAGGGTCGCCAAGTACTTTTCAGCGTCTCACAAATATGATTAACTCTGGTCTAGACAATTGTAATGTTTACATCGATGATGTCATCATCTACAACGACACCTGGAAAGAACATTTAACAACAATTCGGAAATTCTTTGACAGACTCACAGATGCAAATTTCACAGTTAATTTATCCAAAAGTGAGTTCTGTTGTGCTATTGTAACTTCTCTAGGACATGTCGTGGGACATGTACAAGTTAAACCTATAGACGCGAAGGTCAAGGTTATCTCTGAATTCCCTGTGCCTGTCAATAAAAAGCAACTGATTCGATTTTTAGGTATGTCGGGATACTATCAGACATTTGTTTCAATGTTTCTATAATTGCTGAACCCCTGACAAATTTATTGAGTAAGAAAAACAAGTTCATTTTGACTGAAAAATGTCAGGGGGCTTTTGTCAAGTAAAGAGCCATACGTAAAAGCTTGCCCGTTCTTACAGCTCCAAATTTCAGCCAATCATTTAAACTGTCTGTTGATGCAAGTGATGTTGGGGCTGGAGCAGTTTTGATTCCAGAAGACGAAAATGGTATTGATTATCTAGTTTGCTCTCTTTCTAAGAAATTAAATAAGCACCAAAGAAATTATTTAACAATCGCTAAGGAATGTTTGGCTTTGATATTGGCATTACACCATTTTGAAGTTTACATTAGTTCAGCTGCTTCTTCGATTATTGTGTTTAGTGACCACAGCCCTCAAACTGTCATCGGCAAGATGAAAAATAAAAATCAAAGACTACTAAGGTTGATTTTTTGTCACAGCAATATGATATTGACATCAGGCACATCAAGGAAAAAGATAATTTAATAGCAGACGCACTTTCCCGTGTATAATAATGTATTAGTTCTTGTACACTGTATGTAATTTATAACAGTTCTTTTTAACCTTGTGTATAATTAATCTATAGTTAAAAGAAAGCTTTATCATATAAATCATCCTTTTTATTTATGGTGAGAGTGTTATGTGTATTGGATTTAATTTATATTTAATTTAATTTAATTGTTTGTAAGTTTCATTTTTTTAAAAATATCTTTACATGTCAATGTAATGTAATTTGTTTACTAAGAATTTGATATTATCCAGAAAATTCAGTTTGACCGGATTCTTTTCGTGGACGCCTAATAACAGAAACACTGTTTCTATTTTTGACCTAGTTCCTGACTTTGATTGAGGGTCAAGAAAACAATTTTTTTTTAAAATTCATTTTTGTTGTGTGAATGGCGGTGGTGAAATCGAGGCTGTACTGTGTGCTACGTGCCATTAGACTTGTAGATATTTTCTAAATCTTTCTAGAATGTGGTCACGTGACCCTCATCCGGGAATCTGTTTTGCGTTTCGAGTTACTGTATAATCTTTGTTTAAAGAGATTTTTCTCAGCTTGGACTTAAAACACTTGATGTCAAGGTGTTCATTTGTTTGTGACCAGTTGGGGAATTACATTTTAATTTTCATTCAGACTTGTTGGATTCTAAAGCACAATTCTTTTTCCTTGAAAAATTTGAGTGCTCATACAGAATTATTGGACAAAGACATTTCATTAATTCAAACACCGGATTATTGTTTGTGAATAACACAGAACTATAGACCTTACAACACCACAAATGATACAGTATACGTCATGTCCTTCCATCTTGAATTTTTCGTCGGGGTTCGAACTTGAATTTATTAGAGCATTTCATTACTAGGACTTCTAAAATTTAATTGGTGGATTATACTTTGATTATTTTTGGATTTGATTCTTAAAATCGTAAGTTCATATTTTTTATTTTTAGAGGTTTTCCAGGGAAATAAATTTGTTAAATTTTTCAAAGCTTGTTGTTTTCACTCTGAGCCTAAACACGTAACATAAGACTGTCTTTGTTATTATTGTTTCTGATGTTGTGTTCGATTTCTCTCCCGTTTGTGGTGATGTAATTGTTGTTGCTGTAGTTGTTGGTGCTTTATTTAAATCTTGGTCAATTTCCGGTACGTTTGTTGCTGTTGTTGTTGTTATGGCCTCTAATTCTTTTTCCTTTTACATTCCTGTTTGTGGCCCCAAGTGGCCGAGTGGTCTAAAGCGCTCTCCGTTACGAATCACTGCCATCTCACCTCTGTTTGCGTGGTTTCGAGTCTCAGATTCAGCCAATGTGCGTATGTGAGAAAGCTTGCTAGTAGCTTCTCGTGGGTCGGTGGTTCTTTCTGGGGTTTTCCCGGGTTCTTCCTCCACCATTAATACTGGCCGCCACGTATAGCCTATCGTGTGCTGAAAAATGGCGTTAAACCCTACAACAACAACAACAACAACAACAAAAAAGCATTCCTGTTTTTTTTGTATATTTGTTCGTCTTGTTGTTGAGCTTGTTGCTTCATTATATTCCTTGCTTTTAGATTTTATCCCACTTGTTTTCTTCTCTGGTTGGATATTCTGTTCTTGCTGCTGTTTTTCCTGTAGTTATGTTTTCTTTTCTTCTGCTGATCCAGATGTTTTTTTTTTATATGAATACTTTGCTTTCCAGAACCTTCTTGCTTCTTTTCTTTGGTTGGGCAGTTGTGTGGTGAATGGCCTCTATTCCCACATTTTTTGCATTTCCTGTGGTATATGTAGCCTTTATACCACGACTTGATTAGGAATCCATGTAAAAAGAATGCTGGTTTGATCTTCGTTACCTCTTTTTGTCTATTTCTAAAATTCTTATCACATTTTTTATGCGAGTAAGAGGGATTATGTCCATTTTTGCGTTTATCACCCTTTTCAGTCTTTCTTCAGATCGTTTGATCGTTGCCTGTAGGGGGGTCTCCATGGATATATCAGGTAGGTGTAATTCTGTTGTATTCTTTTTGATTTTCCTTAGCACTGGTTCCGGTTCTTTTATCAACACTTTCTCCCTTCCTATTGTCATTTCCCCAAACGGTATTATGGGCCTGTTACCCTTAAGTCGTAGGATCCACCCTTTGAATCCTTTTCTATTCAGCGAGTCTGTCAGATCCATAAATTCTTTATTCTCAAGTTGTAGTGCTACCATGATACATGTCATGCGTGGTCTTTTTTCTTTGGGTATCTCTGATAAATCGATCTCCTGTGTGCCTTCTTTATACGCGCACTTCAGAAAATCTCTATTATTTGTATCCATCCGCTTTGTAGTGAAACATTTCTTAAGTTCAGTAAGTTCCTTGTTGGACGCCAATTTCTCGTGCTAAGCGTGCTGCCCGTGCTACTCACTGAGGTATTTTTTCCAAACAATTACAATTTTGTTCTCTTTCGTTTCTTACTCTCTATTTGTAAATTTGTAGTTTTGTAGATTTGTATTTTGTTCTTTAAGTCTTCATTTCTTCATTTCATCTTCATTCCAGTGGACTTACTCTTTGTGTGTGCTTTCCCAAAAATGCTAAAACTGTTTTATGTCTTTCTGTTTCCCCCTAAGTGCGTGTGTGTGTTTTTCTTTTGTAAAAGAAAGTTTGATCAAAAATTTATAACAAATTTGTTATGGGGTATTTTTTCCCTAGTGTAATCTACAGGTTGTTTATCCTAACTAGACTTCAATATCCTAGTCAAATTCGCTTCCCTTTGTGTTTAAAGTGGTCTTTGCTACGTCCTGTGTATGCTATATGCAGGGCCGGCGCCAGACCCGGCCAGACTATCTGGCGTCCTAGGCAAGGTTAGATTCTGGCGCCCCCCCCCCGGAAATTATCAATTTCCAAATTTATAAACAATAAACAAATTTAAAAATGCGCCCCCTGAAATCAGCGCCCTAGGCGGCTGCCTAGTTTGCCTACATGGTAGCGCCGGCTCTGGCTACATGTGTATTTGCTATATTGTTTGTGTGCTATAGATTTGTATGTTACAACAGCAATTGTATCAAATTTCCCCTCAAGTTTTCTTATGGTATATTCGGTTTGTTTAGTCAAAACAATTGTTGTTTGGACATTATAATTTGACCTATGTTTTAAATTGTCTAAATTTTGGTTGTATGTTTCTGAGTTAAAATGAGAATCGGTGCCTCTATGGTAAACAAAACAAAATCCTTTATTTTTATGTGTGTGCTTGTGGTGTGACGATTCTCGTTTTCCCTCGGATTATTTTAGGAGTGACAAGGCCATGCCCTACATAAGGAGCCGCATTTCCTCTATTACCAAGTGATCATGTATCTCTTAATCTGTGGGCATAGTATTATTTGCCGTCTTGAACGGTATGTTTAATTATCTACACTAGAATGGCCAAAAAATTTAAATGTACGTTTTCGTGTCTTATCTGGAGCAGACGTTCTACGCATTTTACGTAACAGTTACCATTGGGAGAGTGTGCCCTACGCCGTCTTCCTCCAAATAGGGGAAGACAAATCTCAATTTACACATCCCCTCTGATGTCATTTCTTCTATACGCCGTCTTTGTGGCGTTCTGCTCAGTTTAGGCGTGCGCCTCGTGCTGGTTTGGAGTTTCCTTCCACGCACTCAGCCACGCAACATGACCCACAGACGGTATAGGCGGGTCATAAGCCGTATTAATCAAATTTTAACGGATATTTACCGTTTGCATCCCAGCGTTGTCTTTTGCAACCATACTGGATTTGGATATTCCTACTTTTCTCCAGATGGCATGCATTTGAGTCCGGCTGGGAATCGTTGGCTTTTCTTTCGTATTTTGTCTTTTATTCGGCCATATCTAGTGTAGATTATTACCAATCAAAGAAAAAATTGGTACGAAAGGGCCTAAAATAAAAATAAAAAAGATTAAAAGGATTAGTTATTCCCTAAGGTTAGGTTGGATAACGCTATATTTATAATGTTAATCCTTTAACCTATCCCTCATGTGCATGTTTTGTACGTCCATTTCCTGCATACTATTTTTTCTGATGCTCTATCGCAGGCCTGTTCACTTCGCGTAGCGCCTTGTGGCATAGCCCTGTGACGTCTAAGTCTCATACTACATCGGTATGCGGGGTCCTTGTAACCCTCTAGGATTTCAGAAGGGGAGGGTGGTTTAGAGGGGAAAAAAGAGAAGAAGGAGTAAGAGGGCATTTATTTACTAGTTTGTTAATGATATTGGGTTTCCATTTTCTGTGTGTTGGTTAGCTTTTAAAATTTGTTATTTTAGAGAACATGGGGTGAGAGATGAAGTTAGGGCTCCAGCCCGCGCACTGGCCGGTAAAAACCCCTACTTGGGCTGTAAACCGAAGCCCCTCCCCCCCCATCACCCCACTGGTTTTGATTTTTAAAGAAATTGCGTTAATAGTTTTTACTTTAATTCCTCTCTCTGGGATTACAGTGCAAGCCAGGAGATCTAGCCCGCGCACAGGCTGGTAATACTCCGAATGGGCTGTAAAATAGACTCCCCCCCCCTTTACCTCTTCCCAGTTGTTATATTTATTTTTTGTTCACAAGCTATCATGGTTTTGTAATATAATCATTTTTAAAATGACATTATTGTCACAATTTCCATCTATATACAAAATATTGTTCCTATAATATTCATTATTTTGCAGATTTTCATGATCAATTTTATCCTATCATGTTTTGTTTTCTCACATTGTATCATGGTGTGTAATTTTGTGGAGTTTACTGTTTTACAAAATGGACATCTAGGCATAAATCTAATAATGTGTCTTTTTATTGCTTCTTCGCCGCTACGCCATGACTTATGTAAGTATTTGAAAATGATGCTTTCTATCTTTACTGAATTTTTTCTCTCCCAATTTAAGCAAGTTTTCTCCCAGTTTATTCCTCAGTTGTCTTGTTCAACCCTACATGTTATTTTTTTCCCTCTCTTATCCATTCATAAGTTTTTGTTTGTGTCCAAATTCCATAGTTCATTTTTATCTCTAAATTTCAATACGGTGTCTTTGATATAGCGCAATTTCCTTAGGACTTCCAGTTTCTTTTGTTGCAAGCTGATTATTTCTATATATATCCGGACTGTTTCTTAAAGTGAAACCAGACCAATATATATATATATATATATATATATATATATATATATATATATATATATATATATATATATATATATATATATATATATATATATATATATATATATAGAGAGAGAGAGAGAGAGAGAGAGAGAGAGAGAGAGAGCTTCCCGAGCTGTTTTAGGCTCTGGTTGCACTTTTCATTATATTTATTATATTCGAGCATTTAGCAGTATAGGGCTAGGTAATCATAGTCCCCCTCTTATCTTGGCTATGTAGAGTGTCTCTTTTATAATGTAGTGAGTCTTGTTACTCCATATAAAATTTATCATATCTTTAACTAGGTTATTTAGCTTTTTTTCTTCTTCATATCTATAGATTTGAGAGTATAGTCAATATTAGAGTAAAGATATGTTTTGGCCACTTGGGCCCGCTCCGTTAAGCATAGTGGCGTTAAAGCCCAGATATTTGTGTTGTCTCTAATCTTTTTGATTAGGTGCTTATAGTTGTCTAAATTGTCGTTTCTCGCAATAAAGACCCCTAACGCTTTCACCCTAACACGCAGAAGGTGCGATGGAAGACCAGGATGGTTACTGTGCCAGTGTCCTATTTTTAGAATCTCGGTTTTGTAATGGTTTATTTTTTATCCAGACGCTTGCCGAAATTTTCAAATTTTTTCTCTAGATGTTGAACGGATTTTGCATCCCTTATGAAGTTCGTACAATCATCAGCATGTTGGAGCATTTTAAATTCCTCTTTGAGGTTTGGAATTTGGATACCATCTATTTCTGGGTTGTTTCGAATCTCGTGACTCAGAATTTCAATTGCTATTACGTATAATAGCATTGACAGTGGGCAACCTTGCCTCACTGATCTCTGTATATCAAATTATTTCGCGCATTTTCCATTAACCTGTACACACGAGGTTATTCCAGTGTATAGGATTTCAGTCCATTTTAGGAAGTTTGCACCGAAACCGAATTTCTCTAATACTCTTTGTATATACTTCTGTTCCAATCTGTCGAAAGCTTTTTCTTGGTCGAACCATAGCACCATTCGTTCCTGTTTTGTTTATGTAATCTATTATTGTTTTTACATTTAGAATGTTACTCTGTATATCCCCCCACCTCTTTTTTTCCCCATGCAGGCCTGGTTAATGTTTATTATTTTCCCTAGACTGCTCTTTACTCGATTAGTTAAAATTCTACTTAAGATTTTGTAGTCTGTGTTGAGAAGTGAGATCGGTCTCCAATTTTTTGTATATCTTCTCTTTCTCCTTTCCCTTTGTAGATTATGGTCATAAGTCCTTCTCTCAATGTTTTGGACATTTGTTTTGTTAATTAGAAATATATTATTATATAGTGCATTTAAGATCGGCGTTAGCTCACCGTGGAATATTTGATAGAATTCCACGGTGAGTCCGTCTTTTCCTGGTGATTTTCCCTTCGTTAGTGTAGCGATGTTTGTCTTAATTGGTTCGTCTGAGATGACGTCATCACACAGGTCTCTGTGTTCTGTTGATATCATTCCACATTTTACGTCTTGTATATGGTTGTCAGTTGTATCGCTGTCAATGCTTTGTGTTGTGTATGGATCTTTGTAGTATGTATATATTCTTTTTAATATTTCTTCTTTTTCCGTGTATATTACGTCGTTTACTCTAATCTTTTCTAAATATATTTCCCCTCCCTTTCTTAATTCTTCTCTTTTGTACAGCTCCTGAGCTTTGTTATATATTTTTGTGAATTTTCCTGCTCTAATTATTCTACCTTTGCTTTCTTCTTCTATCTCTTCTATCTTTTTTGTCAAATGTTTTATTTTTCTTCTTCGCCTATCGTGCTACTTAAGATCATTCTGATTTTTTTTTTTAAAATCATTTTCCAGTTTTTCTGCTCTCATATTTGAATACTGGACGGCTTTCCTTTTTATCTTTAAGGATATCCCATTCTTTTATTATATTTATATTTCCGTCATTGCTAAAATTTGTTAGTTCTTCCTTTTTTTTTAATATTTATGAATTCCAAATCATTTAAAATCGTGTTGTTGAGTTTCCGTTGTCCCGGTCTCCATTTGCTTCTGTCCATAAATCTTTAATTCAATAAATACCATGTTATGGTCTGATAATTTAAAATCAGTTATTTTTACATTTTTGTCTATTTGTACATTATAGTTGGTTCCGTAAAAAAGGTCTATTCTGCTAGCTTGCCCTTGTTTGTAATCACAGGTATATTCCCGTCTTAACATAATTTTTAATATCCTACATATGTCATGTAGTTTATGTTCTTTTATCAAATTTGATATTTCTTTTTTTAAATACTTGTCATTTGTTATTAATTCATTTTTCTGTCTATATCATTATCCATTTTAAGTGTCCTCCTATAATTAAATTTTCCATTGAATAATTTTGTAGATGTGTGTTCAGATTTTCTTTGAAAAGCTGTTTCTTTTCTCTGTTTGCCGGGAAATATATATTGATTATGTGCCAAGTTTGTATTTTTATATGTAGTAATCTGCCTCTAAAAAGCTCCCTCATCAATTCTTTCCCAAATCATTGCACGTTTTTTTCTTATTATCGCAGCTATCCCTCCTTTTTATCATTATTTACATAGTCGTTACAAATAACTATTAAGTTTTTCTTCTAAGAGCTGCTTTAGATCCATAGTGATACCATTGTGTTTCCTGTAACATAATTGCATCAAAGTTCGTTTCTTTGGTTAGTTGTTCTACTTTCGTTTTATCAATTCCGTTACTGTTTATTGTCGCACTTGTTTTGTGTTGTTTGCTTCTATCTCTTGAAAGCTCAACTCACCGTCCTGGGAAGAGCTTTGTGGGAAAGTTGTATAATTCCTTCTTTTTTTGGGTGGGGGTGGGGGTGGGGGTGTGTGCTCGTGTTGATGTTAAGGGTTTTATCCCAATCAGGTCCACCGGTCCTTCTTCTGTTTGGTCTCTATCTCCTCATTTTCTGATGGGTCCTCATCCTCACCCATGTTTAGGTGATAGAATGGATTTGAATTAAAAATGTATCCCCCGTTGTCACTAAGTACGGGCTTGCCTGTTTTGTTTGTCGTGGCAAAGTCCTTCCGCTTGAGGTCTTTGCCCTCCAAAATCCCGTTAGATCACTACTGTGTACTTGAGTACTATATATTCCTGTAGTGTCTAAATTTGTTTCAGTCATAGATTCATCGACCAGGTTTCGTCTGGGGATTGTGTTTTCTATATTCCCCTCCTGTTGGTGTCCATCCTCCCCTTGGTCAATATTTGTCCTTTCCTCAATTTCAGTTCCCACTTGTTTTGACGCCACTGCATCCGCATAAGTACGTGGGACAATTGGATTTTTACAATCATTGGGTGCGCGTCCTGTCAATTTGCATATAGGGCAAGCACGTTCCAGCTCACAATCTTTGTACCAGGATTTCAACAGAAATACCAGCACACAGAAGAAGGTTGGAATTTTATTTGTGTCCTCTTTTACAATGGTTACTATTCTGCCCCCCCCCCATGTTTTTACTGTTTGCCATTTGACCTTTGTATGGAATTTCTTTTATACTGTTTCGATGAGAAATTAGTTATCCACTTCAAGAGGGAGCCCTGACAGAACCGCGTCAGACACCATCGCATTGAATCATTTTACATCTTGCTCAGTAATGTCAAACAGTGGAGTTTCATAGTCCCTGGAGACAATTATGAACTTGTTCTTGCCCCCATTTTTAATCCTTTTCAACTTTAGGGCTGTGGTGATGTCGGATTGCCTAGGGCAGTCATTGACTCCACCAGAACTATTGACATCCTTTGGGATGCGACGCAATTCAAATTTATTGTCCGTCCTCCTTTTCAACTCTAACAGCAAAGTAGATTTTGTGGTCGTTTCCATTTCTCTAAATGAAAATATTAACCTGTTTGGTAGTCTTTATTAACTATACTATCTAAGTATTGGTATGAATAGAGCTCAGAAAATGAATTTAACTCAGTGGGTATCACACCAATGGTTATCTATGATTAATGTAGACAACATTCCACACGTACTGATAAGCAAACACATTGAACAATGGCGAAAATATAATTGAAAATTCAAATGCAAATTGCACGCAGTTTGCAAAATGTTAATATATGAAAATGAGAAACAATCTGAAGAAAAAAAAAAGAAAAGAAAAAAATTGCCAAAATTCAAAATAGCATAATTAAGAAACAAAAATCAGTGCTCAGGAGTGCTTGTGTTATATTTACAGTGTACGTCCTGTACTTTCAGTCAGTCTCTCCTGTAGACTTACCTTCTTATTTTTGGGGCACCAGATAGATGCCACCCACCACTTTTCCACAAAAATAAGTGTTTTTATGTGCTCGTGTGTTCCTCTAAGTTTTGTATGTTTGATTTTTGTATCAAAAAGAATTTTGATCGAAAATTTAGTAAAACAAACCAAAAGTTTTTGATGGGGTATTTATTGCCCCTAATGTATTCTAAAGGGTTGTTCATCCGATTTGAATTCAATCTTCAAGATCGGAGTCCCTTCCCTTATTTCATTAGTTATCTTTGCAAGAGATCTCTTATGTCCTGTGAATGCTATGTATTTATTTGCTTTATTGTTTGTGTGTGATAGATTTGTATGTAAGGATGGTAACCTTAGGTCAAGGCATATCTACAGTTGTTCTATCATTGGATAAAGTTATTTTTTATTTTTGGACCTTATCTATTCAAAAATGTCCAAAATTGAATTTCTGTAATTTGGATAATCATTTTTGAAATTATATCATTTTCCTCGAGAATTTTATAATTCAATTTCCACACTCCTTTTCCCGATTTTGTTCAACTCTTAATACTAATTTCAATGTTTATTAATGTGTGGTCTGATACTTTGAACTCTGTGATTTCTGCATTTTTGTATAATTTATCATCATATTTTGTACCATAAAATTTATCCATCCCACTTGCCTGTTTAATTTTGTATTCATAAGTAAATTCTTTTCTTACCAACTTAAGCTTCCTATATATGTCAACCATTTTATGTTTATTTAGTAGATTTTCCATTTCCCGTTCGAAACATTTATCATCCAGTGTCTGTTCTCCTATTCTGTATACACTCTCCTCCACCCAATTAAAATCTTCCCCTTTGTAAGAGTTTCCATTGAAAAGTCATTTAAGTATTTATGTATACTTTCTATGTATACTTTCTATGCATTATTGTTTGTTATACTTATTAGCCTGGAAATAAACATTAACTATATAAAGTTTTCCTATTACTACATGTATCATTCTACCCTTCAAATTATCCTTTCCCAATTAAAAATCTCTTCTATTTTTTATGATTGTAGCTACCCTTCCCCTTATATCATCTTGTTTATAATTGTTTACAGTTACTATTGCATTCATGTTATCTTCAACCATTGTAATTAACTCTTTTGAAAAGTTATTGTGCGTTTCTTGGACTAAAATAACATCATGCTCTGTTTCCTTAAATAATTTTAGCAATTTTTCCCTATCTATACCGTTTGTGTTAATTGAAGCTATACGGAAATTTGTTTCTTCCATTTTTGTTTCCCGTCAGGTCGCCGCATTTATTGACATTACCCTTAATCTAGTTTTATGTGAATAATTAAGATGTTGATAAAATAAATGCAAGGTTTTATGTATTGAAGTCTACGTTGCTGAAGGCACCCCCCCCACCTCAATTCCATTATTGGAGTTTCCATCTAGTTCATTTGAATCGTAAATTTCGATTTTGTCTTGTGTCTCAGTATTGCCAGTCTCTAACCCTGTTTCAATTTCCGTGTCCGTTTCCGTTTTTCCATTGTCTTCATCTTCGTCGTCGTCTTATCTTCCATCGTTCTGTTCATTGTCCGTTACACTGTCCTGTCCTTGTCGGTCATTTTGAGTCTTTTCCCCGTTTTCATTTTGTCCCATTTGTGGGATCTTGCCTTCTGGCACTGTATTGTCACTGACTTGTGAACTTGACAGTGACGGTGATTGTGCCATCTTACGTTTTTTGAGTGAAGTATGGCATCGGTGTCGACGTTAATGGTTTCAGTCCAATAAGGTCCAGCGGGACCTGTTCCACTGCGGGTGGCTCTCTTCCATTGAACTCCTCCTCTGTTATCAGGGCAAATCTATTTTGGAGGATGATTTGTCCCCCTTGTATGGTGTAGGCAATCTTCCCGTTTTATTTTGGCTTAGATATCTGCCCCATTCTTGACTTGCTGGGAGTTGTCATCTTCCATTATTGCTGTGACATCAATATTGGGAATCTGCGTGTTGTAAGTGGTTTCAAATGTTTCTTCAACACCCGTTTCCACTAGCGTATTCCCTTATTTTTAGAATTCTCCTGGGTGTTTGTTTCAGAAATTCCTATCTTTTTTACCCCGATAATTTCCTTATTTATGATTGCATGTCTGCAGTTTCCTCCGCTTTAGGGTTTATTAGGTTATTTGCCCACATTGTTTGCGTAGGTTGGTACTGTCGGCGGACATTTGCAGTTTTAGGGACTGTGTCTAGCGCGGGCAGATCTTGTCGGACTCGCACCATCTGTACCAGGTTTTCAGCAGAAATCCCATAACATAAAAAGACGTTGGTATTTTTGTTCTTGATCCTCTCTAGTACAGTCATGATTCTTACTCCTGATTTAATGCCTTGGAATTTCGAAATAGTTGCCATTTTACTGTTTTAACCTTTGTTTTCCGTTTGTTTTCAACATCCTCCCCACCCACCAGCAGTTAAAGAAAATCAAACATTAATAAGGCAATTACAGCAGCGCCCCCCCCCCCAGTTGAACAGATTATTCATGAAATAATTACATTAACCATTAATGACCTAACTCTATACAAACACAACATAGAGCAATATCCAGCCAAACTCAAACTAATATTAGCCAAGCTACCCTAAACCCCCTCCCCCAAATATAAAACCAAATTAAATGACCACGCACCACTATGAATACCACAATCAAGGATAAATTAATAATATGGCAATGGAACTGTAGGGGTATATAAAGTAATATAAATGAATTTTAAAATCAAATTACAAGACCAAGTTCCAAAGCCAGATATTATTATATGTATACAAGAAAGTAAGATCTCAGAAAAAAATTAAGCAACTACCCAAACTCCCTGACTACTCCCCAGGCCACTTTAAAAATCGTAACATAGGACAGGGAGGGGTCTAGTCATTTTTATCTTAGAAAACCTACCCAATATTACACCAGTAATATAATTTACACTCCAGGTAGTAACGAAAACCTTGAAATACTATCCCTAATATGCGGTGAGGGGAAGTCTTCAAATTTGTAGCATATACGATCCGGGCGGTAACACCAACGCTTCTAATTTGGCAACCCTTAGGCAAATAACTAACAATAAATTAGAAGATAACTTCATCATCTGTGGAGATTGCAATGCTCACAACGAGCTGTGGGTGGTGGGTGGGTGGGGTTGTTGTTGTTGTTGTTGTAGGGTTTTAACTCCATTTTTCAGCACACGATAGGCTATACATGGCGGCCAGTATTAATGGTGGAGGAAGAACCCGGGAAAACCCCGAAAGAACCACCGACCCTCGAGAAGCTACTGGCAAGCTTTCTCACATACCACACTAGCCGAATCCGAGACTCGAACGTACAAAGACAGAGGTGAGATGGCAGTGATTTGTAACGGAGAGCGCTTTAGACCACTTGGCCACTCGGGGCCCCGGGTGGGGTGGTAGAACGGACAAGAGAAGCAGGTTGGTTGAGGCATGGGACATCCTGACTGGATTCCAGAGACGGAACAGCAGAAAAAGAAAGGAATTATTGAGAAAGTAAGGAGATGATGGAAGAACTGGAGAAAATAGAAGAAGAAGAACCCAAAGGCCCTTTTCAGGGCCACTCATTTGCTTGAAAAGATTTGCTTTCTTGCCTAATTTTTTTAGTTAGTTGTATAGTTGTTTGTGTCTGTATGTTGTATGTTGAATGTGTTATCTATGTCTCTATCCCGCCAAAACGTTCTAGGGTTTTCTTCCCGTTCTTTGGTCCTGATTGAGGACAGTCCCTTGCTACATTGTGAGGTCACCTGTAATGTATTTTCCCATTGTCATTATAACTCTTGTCGTTATACAGGACCGGGGGGGGGGAGGGGGGTCTTTAATATGTTTTCCCATTGTCGCCACACTACTCCCACGTTACTAGAATGTACTGATATCATAAATAGGATTAAACGATTAACTGTACAGCCACAAACTCCTTGGGAGGCCTTACACACACATACTCTCACACACACACACACACACACACACACACACACACACACACATATATATATATATATATATATATATATATATATATATATATATATATATATATATATATATATATATATATATATATATATATACTGGTTTGTCTTTACCATTAGGAACAGACAGGACATATATAAAAACAATAAACTAGTTAAAAAGTTAGAAGTACCAAGGAAATTCAGTTGCATAAAATAATTATTATGTAAATTTAGGGATATAAGCTTATGATCACAATGTTCTGTAGGATTCTTTAGGCCATGTTCTGTACGCGTATGACAATTCCTTATTTATCAAGCTCAACATGAAGAGTTAATGATCTTAAAATTCTGTTTTCTAAACCATTTTATATTCAAAATATTTCATTCTAGTTAAGGAAAGCTGGAATGTCGGTTGCAGCAATATATTTTTGGTTTATTTGTGTAACTCCTTTTTAAGACGCATTAGCGTAGAATAGAAATGTTATATTAGTTATAAATTTAGCTTTTGTGTGAAGTCACGTAAACAGGAAAATTAACGGTAACCAGCTTATGCAATGGGAAGCACGCTTGGGCCTTTCAGTCAAGATAGCCATGCATGCATGCTCGGGTCTTTCCGTCAACGTTTCGGAAACACCTTGGGAAAACAGCCGTAGCCGCCATTGCCTATACATGTACACCGTATGCCTGAAAACTGTGTATCCACATCTCGCACATTTTTAGTTTTAATTACAGATTAAGATTACTTCTTCTTTGTCGAAACATTTCATATTGCTTTTGTTGTTGTTGTTGTTATTAAAACTATGAACTTACTGAGAATTACTTTTACTAAGCTTGTGCAAATAAATCCATAAAGGTATCACAATGCTATTGGTATGGCTGTTTTGTCCTGCGTACTGCAGCGAGTGATTAAATGTTCTATGTCATTTCCCGGTGAATGTTCCCTTTAAGCCTGTAGCATTACCTTACAATATATCGGAGCACGCTTCTCACAATAATAATAATAATAATGAGGACTTTGTATAGTGCATAATCTTTAGAAGCTCTAAGCGCTTTACAACATTAGACAACACCTATAAGATAAAAAAACATATAATGATATTGCAAAAACAAACATAATGAAATTAGAAAACATTAAAAAAACATGCTGAGAATATTTAAGGTAGGAAACATTATTAGGTCTTTAAGTTTGTTCTTGCAGTCGAAATAAGTGAGTTTTGAGAGCCCTCTTGAATGGGATCACTGTGTCTTTGTGTCTAAGTTCAGTGGGCAATTCATTCCACGTTGCTGGGCCCTGGTCCATGTGACTTTGTTTTCATAGTGGGAATAATGAGTATTCGATTGTCAGAAGAGGAGCGTAAGTATCTTGCTGGTGTGTACACATGGGTGACGTCGGATAGGTATGTTGGACTAGAGTCCGACAGTGAAACGTAGCACAGAGAACAAATTTTGTATTTGATTCTGGATCGAATGGATAGCCAGTGTATGGTACATAGCAGCGGGGAGGTGTGTTCTGATCGTGGTACTCTAAGTATGATCCGAGCAGCTGTGTTTTGAACTTTTTGAAGTTTATAGAGCAGATATTGAGATGAACCAGACAGAATTGAGTTACAATAGTCCAGTCTTGAAAGTACGAATGAACACACAAGTGTTTTAGTGGCATCAACTGAACGATATTTGCGAATTGCGTCTCAGCTCAAGATATGTAGCCTTGCATATATTCATGACATGTTGGTGCAATGTGAGAGTACTGTCCAGAGTAACACCTAGGTTTCGTACTGATTGTGTGAATTTAATGTTGGTGCTGCTGATATTTATTGTTTGAGGTAAACGATGTGAATGAGAAAGTCTTTGTGTTGCGATCAGAATGACCTCAGTTTTGTCATCATTCATCTGCAGCCTGTTACATGTCATCCATGATTTTACATCAGAAATGCGCCTCTCTACACCTTGGATGGTAGCATCAACTTCAGTTGGGTGGCTAGATTTGTATATTTGGGTGTCATCAGCGTACAGTTGGTGAGACACTGGATGATGATCTATGACACTTGAGGGCGACTGAGTGTACAGAATGAAGAGAACAGGTCCAAGAACAGCACAACATAGATCAACTGGGCTGGAGTGTATTCCATTTGCAGATACAATTTGTGTCCTGTTGACCAAGTAGGCCTTTAACCACAGTAAGGCTGTATCATGAATGCCAAATACATGCTGGAGATGGTGAAGTAATATATCATGGTCTATTGTGTCAAATGCTGCAGACAAATCAAGGAGGATGAGGACTGTAATCTTTCCGCTATCCAACGCAGAGAGAATGTCATTAACTACTTTTAGAAGAGTAGTTTCAGTACTGTGGCAAGGGCGATATGCAGATTGTACATTGCTAAAAAGACTGTTTGAATTTAGATGAGATACAAGTTGGGATAGAACAACCTTTTCTAAGATTTTTTATATGAATGGGAGATTAGAAACTGGGCGATAGTTCTTTAAATCGTTGTGGTCTAGTGTTGGTTTCTTCAGCACAGGCTTTACAATGGCAGTTTTGAAAAATGATGGAAATTCCCCTGATGAGAGAGAGGTATTAATAACATCAGTTAGTGAAGGCAATGCTTGATCTAAGCACTCAAGCAGCAGTGATGTTGGAATTAGATCAAGTTCACATGACTTTGGTGCACTCTTCCTCACGATTGTACGTACGAAATCCATAGAGACAGGTTCAAATGCTGCTAATGGTTGCCGCTCAAATTCTGTATCCCAACTGTATGGTGACGACGAGTCAATTGAAATTGTGGTGTCAAGTTTATCTCTAATGGTTTGTACTCTGTCACGGAGGAAATTTGCAAACATGTCCGGAAGGTCGACTGGAGAGAAGGTAGTTGGAAGTGGTGTAGATTTGTTCCTTGACATTAGCTTGTTAGTATTCTTGAAGAGCTCTTTGCAGCTGGAACTTTCTATGATCCTAGTAGTGTAGTGGGCTGATTTCGGTGCATGGACTATATTTGTGTAACTTTATATATACTATTTTAGAATAAATCGTTGCCTGAACGATGTTTTAACCTCTAGGCCATATAAGTCTTAGTTCATCTTCCATACAATAAACTAAACGAGAAGCTCGATCGCTTTCTATTATTCTTCTTTGCGAATGTATTCAGATCTTACCAAAAACATCATTAAATGAACCTGGCTAAATGTGGCGGCTACTTTATGCTATAGTATGACGTCATTGGTAAATTATGACATATGTTCACGTGCTACCTTTTAAAGCCATCGACTTTGCGTTTTATCATTGAAAATAAAGAATCAATGGTGTTTTCTCTCCAACATGATTTACAAAATCTTCAGATCATGCACCAAAGACACATAAGAGCTATCACCATAGTAAATAAAATCTAAAGGAAGTGTTATTAATTTTCTCTGAGAGTTCGGTTTTCTCCAGGTAGAATTTTACCACCAAAACATGTACAACATTGTTGCAGTGGTATCATACCGGAGTCAGGCCCGGAACGCCAATCAGAGTGGATCGGAGCGGTCAGCCGGCAGTTCACGCGGAGCAAATGGAACCAGCAAGGTTCCGTCGATAAACAGGTGACAAAGAAGACTCTCCAAGATGTACATCATTCAGCCGCCAGCCGTTCAACTATAGGCAATAACTATTCAATACAGATTATTATTACCATAAGAATAAAAATGCTTATATAATACATATTACTAATATTGCTTGGCTATAAAACGTTCTATATGTAACTTTAAACATAAACTCGAAACAGTAATTGTGAAGAACTGAAAAGGTGTGGATGGACAAATATGAACAATCTTCCTAATAATTACTATAGAAATAACAGTCATTGTTTTATTTTAAACGCTTCATAACAAATTTCACTAGTGAAGATATTAATTTCTTATTCTTAATTAAAACAACCAACACAGCCGTGAAGAAGGGAGCGGCAGGGAATATCTCAGCAGTGAAGATGGGAGAGGCAGAAAATATCATCCGATTCCACCGTCGAAGCTATATTGTCGACCTAAGTAGGAGTAACAAGGCAAGTCAAGAGAAACAACAGGGACTAGTCGATTTGAAAAAGACTTCAATAGCTTCCGGTTGAAATAGGAGCAGTGACGCTCATTCAGAGATTCAGATCTATAGCCAAAGGGGTCAGAAGCTGAATGATTTCACACAAACACCAGCGACGAACGCCGAGATGAGTATCCGTAAGGGCCAAATACTACAGGAAACAAGCGGTCTGAGTGAGATAGGCTGACCCAGGGTTTTTAATCCTGTACCCAATGCCCAGTTTCGACTATAACTTGTACTATTAATTAAGCCTAATTAATTGGTGCCAATCTTGGAAATTAAGCTTCGGACATCTGGCAGAAATGCTCACACAAACTGAGTATAATAAAAAAAAAAAAAACTAATCTTATGTCTAAAGATTGGTAAGCTTTTTAGAACCACTATAAAAAATATATGGCTGATACCGAAATTCATATTTAGAATGATAGGAAATTTTAACAACCTAATGCAATATGATTTCATGAGCCTTGAGCATTTTACGAATACGGACAGCAAAACTATAGGTAACTGGTCGTAATTTGATTAAGGAGTGTGTGGCAAAAGTTCGCATATCACTCAAAAAGAAACAGACTAACTATTAGGAAAATTTAAGATCACAAATATTTGAATCGGACATGTAACCAACGCATCTGTGGTACTAGAACTGGGACTGAACTTCCCCCTCCTCCTCCAGAAAACCACAACAACACAACCGCATGCACAACTGGGTATATATTTATTAAAGGAAGGGCAGTATGTACCGGACAGAGAGCTGGAAGTACAGTAAGAGGCAGAGTAGGCAGCCAGGGCACCTTGCGCCCTGTGACTTACTATGGAGGCATTTCAATTAATACAACCAAATTATTTAGCACGCAGCTTAAGGAGGCAGTATTGCCCAAACACGATTATAATTTAAACAAGCAAGCAGTCATCGTGCCAAGAAGACGAAACTACTGTGACGAGTAAATCGGAAAATGATCTGCCTTGCTCACCGCTTGCTGGAAAAAACACTCGGATGTAAATGTTCCTTTTTGGGATTCCCTCTAACCCGCGGCTGCTATTACGTTGTGATAACTTAATTGACGTCACAGTGACTAGACGACATGTAATTCTTGTAAAAGCGTAAGCAGCAGCAGTTTTCAAACTATGGAAACAGATTGACTTAAGTTGTTTTTTTTTCTTAATGAAAAAATTTCATTAAAAACATTATTGTTTAAAGTGAAAGTACTTCAATGATTGTTGAAATATCATCGAATGTTTTTTCAACATGTATTATTTTTTAAAAAAAGAATTTGTTCTTGGCACATCTTGGCGAATGCTGGTCAGCCCCAAACTTATCGATTTGAGAAGTATCACTACGATTATCTATGAGTCTCTTTCAGAGTATCTATATTTCCGAGGTGGACTTTGGTTGAAAGGCAACAATCTGATTTCAAACTTATGATACAGGATGTTGAGTAAAACAGTATTGTGTCTCCATTGGCAGGGTTATTATGAGTTTTCTAAACTTTGGTAATTTGATTGGATTTACAAATTCTCGTGTTCAACACTGAGTTATGTTTATTTGCAGGATCTCGTAGAGGTCAATAAATTTGTTTCCTGTACGCTTTGTAATAAATACAGGACATGTGCTCAGGGCCAGATGGTGTGTGTGGGTTTCGGGGGTTTCCGGTCCCCTCCAGGGCTAAAAATAAAACGTATAGACACACAAGAGCACACTAACGCGTCAATTGAAATGGGACCGTCGTTTTATTCTTGCGCACGTTTATTGGGTATTATATACACTTTGAGTAAACAGACACATAGATCTTTGCTTTTGTGCCCTTTCGAAGAAAGTCAGGGCCGTTTTGAAATTTTGGAACACACCTACCCCAAACATTTGATCTGGCCCTGGTGCTATTTGTACAGCTTTGTAATAGTTTAGTTATTATTTGTTGATTCGTGTTGGAAAAATATTAATCAACACCAATAATTTTTTTTTAAGAATCTGTTCTCAGCACATTTTGCCGAATGTTGGTCAGCCAAAATCTTACCAATATTTGAAGTATCACTACGTTTGCCTCTGAGTCTCTTCAGAGTATATGCATTTCCGAGACGCAACCTGATTAAAATCAGATCTCCACTGCGTTGTGTGAAAATCTGACAGTGGCCGCTTAGGGGGCAATGTATTGGTGGTGACCTTTGAATTAGTCAGTAAAAATGCAGCATTCCGAAATTTGAAAGTGAATCAAATCATTCCTCATACAATGATGTTCTTCAGCCATGCTGCTTAGTCACCCAAACGTGAAGTTATAAGATTTTATCTGATTTGCTGATAAAATTAGCAATTATGGTAATAATATAGATCACCAGAACATGTCCCCTTAGAGGTCTCTGTCGGATATTCACGTTGGATAGTGGGGATCTGATTTTAATCACCTTGTTCCAAGGTGAAATTTGGTGGTAGGACAACGAGGTGATCCGATTGCGAGCTTATGATGCCAGCTTTTGAATGAAACATAATTATGTCTCCGCAGATTTGGATCTTTCTTAACTTAGGAAATTTGATTGGATTTGTAATGTCTTGTGTTCAGCACTGACTTATCTTTCAATATCAGAGAAGGACATCGTAGTGGTCAATAAAAGTTATTTCCTGTACGTATTGTAATAGACCCAGGATATGTTCTATTTTTATTTAAGTATCCTTCCAATTTTAGGTTTTTGTAATTATTTCTTGATTATGGGGATTCGACGTTGGGAAGATATTTATCAGAGTATTGAGCCAATTTCTAGGAACAGACGGCATAATGTACAGTATTCACAAGACTTCATGATAGCATGGTAGTTTCATAAAATCGGACCCTGACTAATTTCTTGAGGTCGAGAATTCTAGGGCTGCTCTCATCTAAAAGTGGCTAGTAATTTGAGATATTAATATTTATTATTATTATATTTTTTTCAATGTGAGATATTGAAATATATAAATGGGAGACAAATTATATCGCTGCAGTAGTGATGCCACTTTTATCACAACGGTGGCGATGTCATTTTTGTAACCTCATTTTTCCCCATTTAGGAATTACATCTGTCCTCTATATGTTACTTCAGTCTGTATCTCATAGTTCGGCCTGTTTTCTTTTCCTTTTTCTACCACTCATTATATCTTCACTCCCATAACAAAAGGGTGTACAAATCTTGAAATGTGTCAACTGTGTACCCTCAAGTGTATATATAAACAATCTATTAGGTGCCATGAAAGAAAGACCTGAAAATGAATTCCAAGCAGCAAAAAGTAGCGTCAAGCCCTAACTTTTTCTACATGTATCACGGGAACTGTCAGTTACCGAACTTGTATGACCTAATGATATATGTTACCAATGCAGTATCGTATATCTGTAATACACAGACCCAACCCTAGGGCAAGGCGAACGAGGCAAAAGCCTTGGGCCCCGCGCTTTCAGGAAATGAACTCCGCAATGAAATTTATTTTACTTGGGGCCCCCTCATCGCTTGCTGTTTTGGGCTCCGCACATCCTTGGGCCGCGCCAGGTAATGCATTATGACAAGCAATACACGTTTGTAGGAAAAATGGAAGTGGAAACATTTTATATTGTCACGTGTGGCTTTTCGCCACTCGCGACAGTACAACGTTTCCACATCACTCGTGATATGTTCGTATATCTATCCAACACAAGTAGATATATGCATTGGGGTGTTAGGATCGTGTTTTGTGATGCATGGCGTAAAGTAACTATCTTCGACTTGAAATGGTCATACATATGAGAAGTAATAAAACGCACGAAGTGTGAAAATACAGTTCCATGATGTTTGTTTATTAGGAAATTAGAGGAAAATTAGTTGTAGTATTTCTGCGTTTAAAAACCCTTAAATGACAACAACTTTTGTCTTAATATCCTTGAAAACAGGGAAAACCTGGACCTCAACCCAGACTCACGCATGATTTGTTGATAACCCTGGCAGTGAGACCCGTAACGTGTTACAGTATACATCAACCTTTAATTTCAAATCGATCTCTTTCTTGTGGTAAAACGAAGATTGAATGGCCGCCTTTCGTAATGCAGTCTCATGAACTACAACTGACACACAATCTACCTCTATTAAGATAGTGGTATTTTATGACACTTCAGTGGTTTTATTCCCAGTTTCCTTAGTATGCTTTCATATTTGTTTGTAATTTCGTTTTCTTCGTTTTGGGTCAATCTGTCTTTTTTCTGTTTTGTTTTTACGCTCTTTCATTCTTTCTAATTTGTATTACTGTCATCATACACCCATTCATATATCTGTATATGTCTATCTACTTATCCGCCTGTCTTTGGTCATACTTTTCATTAATCTTCAGAATAATATAACATCTTAATCAGATACGTGATTGGGAAGGGATACTGTGTTGACACTGCACGTAGCCAAATAGAGACATTTTGTGTCAATAAATAAATAAATAAACAAAAAATAAAATAAATAACAAATAAATAAATAAATAAATAAATAAATAAATAAATAAATAAAAAAGTAAAGAAAAAATAATTTAAACAACAAACAAACAATTACATAAATAAATAATTTGAATAGGTATGTTATGGTAGCTTTGATATTTCGCGTTGATTTCCTGACTATACGATGACTAATAGTTGGGCATCCAGTAGAAGACGGCCAATTTCTCAAAGTAGTTGCCTCTGTTATTATATTGGACCTGCCTCTGATCAGCAATACATTACGCACAGTGTTATTTTAATCCCAGTACGAGAAAGAACTATTGTAATACACAGAGGAACCAATGTAAATCTTTAATATTGATGAGTCTCAGTTTAGGTTTGTCTGAGAGAAAAAAAAATCGATGATTTTGCACTCAACGTGATTTTACACAAAATCTGTGAAATTTTCTTAACGTGAAGTAGAGATGATTACGCCAGCATAATGTGTAGGATACAAAGTAAAATGAAAAGAGAAATATAAGTAAACGTTTGGGGAAACATTAAGCTAGGTCTGACTGGGTGTGTGAAAAGTTATCCAGTCAATAGATCATAAATATAGATGTAATAATAACAATGCAAATATCACCATCAATAACAATAACAATACTAACAACAACGACAATAATAATAACAACAACAACAATAACAACAACAACAACAACAATAATAACAACAACAATAACAACAACAATAACAACAACAACAACAATAACAACAACAACAACAATAACATATGCAAATATGTTTACATAATTCTACTTCAACTATAAAGTGGCAGTTTCAAGACTGATGAAAGCACTATCTACAGACAAACTAACAAACGAGTGAACAAAAGAAGTGTGCATTTATGTATGCATTAGAGTTTAACGGAACCGCAGCATAATATTGCCTATTCTAAGTTCTAAAATTTTAAAACTGAAGAATTGTAAAAAAAATTATTGGAAGATAAACATTTCCAAATAAATGCAAACAAGAAATACCACAGGATAAACTAGAACGTGTGAAGATATAAAACATTATATATAAAGTATATCAAACAAAATATAAAGGTAATTGCACGAAATAGGATGGGGATATATGAATAGTATCATACGACACTTTAGGGACAATGGGGCTTTACAATGAAAATGGCGATAAACAAAATTAGAGGCTATCGGAATTAACAAGAGAATAACACTTAGGGGACAATGAAATCTAACACGGGTGACGTCACGGCACTGAACACAAGGGAAAAATGGCAACAGTGTTGCAAAGAGGTGACCTTAATCTGGCAATGAATTAGTAACAGTGTTCGAGTTGACCTCAATACGCGCTACTCTAGGTAGGTATGGAAAAGGATGTTAAATGTTTATAGGCACAAAAGGGTTTATAATGACAGAAGGGTTATATAGGAACAAACGGGTTTATTGGGACATAAAGGGGTTTCATAGGGATATAAAAACATAAACAAGCAAATGCTCATACAACACAGAGACAAAAACATTTTGCCAATATTGAAAGAGTATATCTTTTCAAGGCAAGTGAGTAGCCCTGAGAAAGGACCGTGTGGGGGTTGTTCACTTGTGGCAAAATCCTATGGAAAATCCAGGTATATATTTATAGCCTCAACTTGTGGGAAAATCATATGGAAAAACCTGATATTTATAGCTACAACTTCTGGGAAATCCTATGGAAAAACCGTGTCTCAAAACGTAGCAGTGTTAAAAGTGGCTGACCTAAATTGGTTTGTGACTTAGTAACAGAGTTCTAGTCGATTTCAATATGCGCTAGACTAGGTAAATTGGGAAAATTTTATGTTAAAGGGCAACATATTTAATATACGGGGCTTTTATGGCCTCATAAAGGGTCTATAGAGTAACACGGTTTATAAGGTCAAAGGGGAAGGGTTTTAAGATTGAAATGTCAAATTAGACACACACACATACACACACAACCACATACCGTCTTTTGTTAGCTTAGAGTGTAAGCAAGGACGATGAAATCGATCAAATATACTCGCACACACCCTATATTCCATCCAAAACCCCGTACATAATCTATCCAAAAGCGCATCGTGTTAGCTTAGAATGTAAGAGAAGGAGCAGAAATCTCACAAACATAATGACCAAAACATTACCTATACCACCCAACACCTCATACACATAGTATCCAAACCACCTTGTTTCAGCTTAGAGTGTAAGAGTAGATGAAATACTGCAATTATGCTCTTACGCACCTTATATACCATCCAACACCCAATACACACACCGTCAAACAGGCATTGTGTTAGCTTAGAGTGTAAGCAAAGATGAAATCCACCCCCCCAAAAAAAAATGCTATACATACATTATGTACCATCTAACACTGACGTTCAAACACTATCAAAAACGCACGGTGTAAACTCAGAGTGTAAGAGCAGCAAATAAAATCTCACAAATATACAATCACATACCATCTATGCCATTCAGCATCCCATACACACACTATAAATAACGCCATGGAGCAAGAAAAAGAGACGAAATCTCACAAACATACAATTACATACCATCTATACTATCCCACACTTAATACACACACTATCCAAACATACGTGCGTTCGCTTTGAGTCTTAAAAAGAAAATCATATCTCACATACCTTTTACCCATCAGAGCAAAAAAATAATACTGTTCACACCTTTTATTCCTGCCAACACTATATATACACACACACACACACACACTCCAAAGCGCCTTGTGTAGTCTCCACACATGAACTAGCTGACCAAACTTGTAATGTTCTGAACCAGACTATATATAATAGAACAAACATACCATACATCACATCACCTCTTTCATTAAAACAGCTCATACACACTATCGAAAAAGCCTTGTGCTAGCGTAGAGTATTTTTTGTTAGCAAAGAGTTGAAAAATTAGATGAAATCTTACAAGCGTACAATTTCACAACTCTTACACTATCCAACACTCCATACAAACTATCCAAAACCTATATTACTAGTGTAGAATTTGAAAGAAGGAGATGACATTTTACAAACATAATATACTTCACACCAGTTACACCATCCAACAACAACAACAACACAATCACTCACTCCAAAACGCCGTGTAACGTTTCCACACACCAATGATCACCACAAACTGAGAAGGTTTTTTAAACAAACTACACGTAAAGCAACAAACAAACGATCCATCGCATCACCTCGAAACTCCTACACCCATACATTCAATCCGAAAGCTTTGTGTAGTGTACCCATGTCTACAATCAGACGAAAATGGTATCGTGTCAAGAGATGAGATGAAATCGCACAAACATAATATCAATCACATCGCCTACACTCTCCAATACCACATAAACAATATCCATACTCCCTTTATCCCATATATATCTATAAATATCTTTCAGGTTTTTCCATAGGAGTTTTCCACAGGTTGAGGCTATAAATATCTAGCAGGATTTATCCAAACGATTTTCTCACAAGAGAGGAACCCCAAATGGCCTATTTCAGGGCTACTCACTTGCTTAGAAAATAAGTATTTGTTTGGTTATGTTATGTTTGTCCCCAGAAATCACCTTTCATCCCAATAAAACCTTCTGTCCCTATAACGTTTAAATACTGCAATTTTCACGCCTAACTAGAGTAGCTGGTATTGAGGTAAACTCGAATACCGTTATTAATTCATGGCCCGATTGAAATAAAAAATTCGTAACACTGTTGCCATTTTCCCTTAGTTTCCAGTGCCATGACATCACCCGTGTTAAATTCCCATTGTTCCCCAAGTGTCATTCCCATGTTTAATTCCCATAGTCCCTACTTTTGTTTTTCGCTATTTTCAATGTAAAGTCCTATTGTCCTTCAAGTGTCGTACATTACTACTTATGTGAATATTTGGAAATTGTGATGAACTTCGTATCGAATAAATACGAACCAAAAGTGAAAAGTGAGCCGTTTAGGCATTTGTTACAAATTATTGATGGAAATACAATGCATTTACCGAATTCCGGTCAGTACATGCTCCGGCTTACAGTAAGTATTGGCACATTAGGAATAATTCCTGAAGGAACTAAAACACTTAACAAGACTTTAAACCGAAAAATTCGTGAAGGAACTGAAACGCTAAAGAGGACTTAAACCGATTAGTTTATTACTGCCATTATCCTGATAAAATTGGACATTTCGGAGTACTAATGGATATCGTTTTGCGTGTAAGGTAAACAGTCATGCATGGATACTGTTGAATGTGGTAAGTACAAAGTTAATACTTCAAGCATCATAGTAGGAAACATTATTCTGGGAAAAACATTAAAAGTCTAGCTGTTGAAATAGTCGTCTTATTATGCAGTTTCTTTGTACATAAGTAAAATTCAAATCAACGCTCACACACACACACACACACACACACACACACACACACATATATATATATATATATATATATATATATATATATATATATATATATATATATATATATATATATATATATATATATATATATATATATATATATATATATATTGAAACACTGTAAATATATCATATCTTATATCATATCAGACCATTTAGTTCGTTATGAACATTGTACGAGTCCCGGCGAGAAATCTACACCAGATCATGTTAACGGTACTCATGAGCTTCATTGCATCTGTCCTTGTGGCAGCCAAAGATACAAATATCATACTTGCAACAATGCTGCATTGTTCTGCTTAATAAAAATGAACTCTCCCTTTTATAATAGAGTACCATCTTCGTGTTCTCTCAAGCGTTCTGTATTTGCTCTTCACCAACCTTGATGCTTTCACTCGGTAAAGTCAACGCATATCGCCATTAGCTTTTTTCTCTCTATACGTACGTTAAACGGTGTTGATACCATTACCATATTTTAAATAACACCCTGATTGATAAAATTATCACCAGAGAGAGAGAGAGAGAGAGAGAGAGAGAGAGAGAGAGAGAGAAAGAGGTATAAAGTATTTTGAATATGTTAAAGATATGAAGATTGCATAAGAATTTTGTCTAATTTCATTTTTATTTTCTTTCCAGCTTCAAGGAATTATCAAGCTGATTCTTTCCTCAATTTTCAAAGCACTGAGTTTTGTCACGTACAAGGTTCTTGTCAACATGCTGAGGATTACTGGAGGCGTGAAGCTAGTGGGACTCTCAGATTTTCCATACATCTACATCGAAGTCGGTTTCACTCTCGTTGGACTGTGTCTATTCTGGGTTTCTGGGACATATGGTAAATATTGTGCGACAACGCCGCTTGAAAAACACAGATGAACATATAAATGGATAGGCCACATGGACACATAAATGTAGGAACTGATGGATAAATTAATGGAGATATGCTAAATTAGTGAATGAAATTACAACTAGATTTACAAACTGACAAATGAATACATGGGTGAATAGGTACATGAATGGATGGACGAACGCGTGGATATATATATATATATATATATATATATATATATATATATATATATATATATATATATATATATATATATATGAGAGGGGGTAGAGATGGATAGATATATAATATATGCATAAATAATTATATACAGACGTACATTCCTACGTACATACGTACGCAGAAGATAGAATAAAATGGCATTGATAAAAATCACAAAGTAAGTAAAAAAGGAAATAATAGGGGACTGAATTATGAACATAACTTTCATGGGTTTCTAACAAGAATTTACTGACTACAATTTTTATGTTTCCCAAATTTATTCTTTGGAGATTCAACATAGCTCTGATTTGTAGGCGCGTATGTATCTGAAATCAAAACATCAACTTATGGTTTGCAGGTTTCCAAACACAAATTTTCTGTAGCTAATTGTAAAGGAGAGGATTCATATGAACAGAAATTCGGCAAATAGCGGTCCTTTCAAGTGCAGTGGATCAACTGTGCGATCTCGTGTGTCAAGGACTGATTAAGATAAATGTAGCAAACTGAGAATGAGAACGAACAGTGGAACTTGTTGTTTTTAACTAACCTAGGAACTTTCGACTCTTTTAAAATGACAATAACATAATAGAGACAAGACAAACGACACACACAAAAAAGTGCTGAAATTACAAAAGTTTACGTAACTATATTGGAAGCATTGCTTCAAAATGTTTGATGTCGTACGCAATATGTTCATTTTTTCGCTCGTGACTCTGCTAGAGAACGTGTTCGTCCCTATCGCATGTTGAGGGTTTGCACCTTTTATCACCACAGTGACCATTGACCGACCCTGGTACCTAGTAGTTAGACCGTTCGCCTTTGATGCGGGAGGTCGCGGGTTCAAATCCCGGCTGAATCATACAAAAGACTTATACAATTGGTACAAACAGCTGCCTCCCTTGTAGCTCAGCATCAAGAGGTTAGTGTTAGGACTGGTCGACAGGGGCGTCATTTCAACTTTTTCGGAGAGGGGGAGCAAAACTTGATTGGGGGGCACAACTTGATCGGGGGAGGGGCAAAACTTGACGGGCTTGTTCATTTTCGTATATAGGCAACCGCAATTTTACATTTTACAGCACATGCAAATTGGGGTGGTGGTGGTGACGATTTGTCCCCATGCCCCCCCCCCCCCCCCAATGACGTCCTTGCTGGTCGACATTGTATCAGGATAATGGGACTGGGTGGGACATGATGTTATATGTCTGCGTCATGATGCCCCAGTTCTAGACATCACTCTAAACCATGGGTGTACAACCTTTTTTGGCCAAGGGCCAGATTGCATTTTCTGGGACCACTCAAGGGCCACAAACACTAATTTCTTTAACATAATTACTGTTCACGGGCTTGAATTTTGTGTTGTTTTAATTTGCGCTGAGGGTCAGACAGATCACGTTGGCGGGCCGGGGGTTGTGCACCCCTGCTATAAACTGCCACACTACAGACATCGTAGCGATATGACTGAACCATTGCTAAAGCTACGTTAAATATCTAACACACACAAACACACACTCACTACAGTAACTAGAAATGTCAGCGTGGTCTTGGCTTGAGATTGGCTTATGGGTTCTGATAATTAGACGTGTTTTATGTTTTTTGGTCTCCATTAGGCTACAGCTAGTTTGTTCTCGAGGATTGATAACAGTGTATAACATGATTCCACGATGGGCCAGTGTTATGGGATGATTTGACCTACTTTGGGATTTCCTGAATGATAGGTTAGGATAAATGGTATCCAATCAGTCTTTTCCATCCCTCCATTGCGGTTTGTTTGTTTAGCCCTTTTGTTTCCTCCGCTATCTTGGAATGCTTCATCGTCGGAGCAAATTCTGCGTATCCAGTACATGGTTGTCCGAGATATTCCGAATGCGATGCTTTGGATGACAGATGCGAAAAAATAGTGGGGTTTAACAGACGTTCTGAGTAAATGCCTACGTGGAGTTTTTTTTTTGCCAGTCTCACTGCTGTGTCCGGAATAATGTTGTTTGAGTTGGAGACTTCTGCCATGAATTTCTTTGAAGGATGGAAGTAGTTTGCTTTGATATAAAGTCATCCCGATTTTGTCCTCCATGTCATTTTTACATCATCGATACGGCGTACCCATTGGTATTGTGTAAGTACCACGGATGCTAAAAGTTGATCCTCCAGTCTTCCTATACAAATATTATCATACGATTTGCCATGTTTCAAAAAATTGGACCGCTCCGGTGGCCTAGTGGTTAGAGCGTCCGCCTCGGATGCGGTAGGTCGTGGGTTCGATCCCTGGCCGAGTCATACCAAAGACTTACAAAAATGGTACTAACAGCTGCCTCGCTTGTCACTCAAAATTGGGAGGTTAGTGTTAGGACTGGTCGGCCTGGCGTCAGGATAATGTGACTGGGTGGGACATACAGCTACATGTCTGAGGCATGATGCCCCAGTGCTAGACATCACTATAAACTGCCACACTGCAGACATCATAGCGATCTGACTGAAAAATTGTTAAAGCTACGTTATAAAAAATCCAGATCACACACAATCCAGATCTAATCACTGCGGTTCCATTTATTTGGAGGTATTTTATTCACTGAATACAAAGTTATACGTAATAACAATACGTCAAACACATAGTTTAGTTCAGCAACGAGTGAAACATTGAACATACGTTGTCCAAACATAACGGGCAACTCAGAATAGTCCAGACATAACGGGCAACTCAGATTAGGCCAAACATAACGGCAACATAGAATAGTCGAACAGAATGTGCAAAGCAGAGAATGCAATTCATATAATCACATGAAAGCTCTGCGACCTTTACTACATCGGAGAAACTGAAAAGCTTCACAAAAGGATCAACTTTCACATATGTGACTCGATGAAAATGAAGTTTGATAGAAGTCCAGTACAAAACAGTTATCTTCCACTGGCCATACATTCAGTAAGAATGTATTGTAATTGCCTGCAATTGCAAATGGATTTTCCAAATTAGACCAGAAAATGAACCTTACCGGTTATGCCGTCTTAGAACATAGTGATCAAGCGGCTGAAACCAAAAAGACTCCAAAGGGCACCCAAAGCGTACATAAAATCACCTCTTTACAGACCTATTTTTTCAAAATTAAGTAATTGATTTAGTTTTCTAAGTACTCACTCACTCACCTACGATTAATACTGTTTGTCTCTGGTATTATTATTGCTACGGGTATTGTTATCATTACAGAAATAATTATCTGGGAAATAACCTACGGTCATACCACTTTCCATTCCATTACCAAAACTGGTTGCGTTCTTGCTCCAACTTTGGATATCAATATTAGGCGGGCTACCATTACACCATCAGCGTTCAAACGAATTAGACGCGACATCGAACATTTTCAAACAATGACTCCATTATATAGTCATCTTTACATGCATTATATCAACGCATTGCTTGGTTTATTGTGCATTTTGCGTTTATTGCTTGTCTTTCCTCTGATCTGCAATTGCCTTTGGTAAAGACTCAGTGAGATTCGAATGCGCATGGGCTTGTTAAAAACTAATTGTGCACTGTTCGTTGTCAGTTCGTTGCGTACACATACATACATACATACATACATACATACCGTGGTATACGATACGTATATATATATATATATATATATATATATATATATATATATATATATATATATATATATATATATATATATATATATATATATGCTGTTGGCAAACCCAATTTGGAAGCAAAGACAGTATTACGTAGTGAAATTACCACCCCCACCCCCACCAAACGATCAAGTCAAACAAAATAAACGTAAACTGATAAGCGAAAACTAAACATCCTCTTACAATCACAATAAATATATGTATAAATTGCCATCATTAGTGAAAAAGTAGTATATGCAGCTTAACTAAAATTGATTGTTAATTTCATTGTGACTTTTAGCAGCCATATAATTTGTCAGTACGGTATTTGTAGACGTTCACATAACATTTACAATTTCTCTGGCAGAATCTCAGTGGATGCTTAATACATATTTCATGACGTGGAACTTAGACCGCTATTATTGTTCTCTAGCTATCAATTTTCTACTTCATACTGCTGGATAAAACGGGTTTCAGTCTCGATCAATACATCAAATAATATATGTTTGTGCACGATAAGAGACTGATGTGGATACTTCATTAATTCATTCCATATATTCCGTCATTATAGTCAACAACAATTAACTTTACATTTCTGCCGTTATAAAATCTAGTGCCTCTTTTGCCATGCCGTATTTGAACTGATTGTTTGGCAAATTTATTAGCTTCATTATCGCTTGTCTACCTAAATTCCCTGCCTTTTTTTTATTAATTCAAAGTTTCCTTCAAAATGTATTAATTCACTGATTCATTTGTTCCTTTTTATTCGATCGTTGAGTATTTTGTATCAATAGCTGTGGCCTCTAATATGCAATGCAAAAAAGCAGTTATATATGGCAGTTTCCCTATTTTGATTTGATTTAAATATCATTAAAATTGCCTTTGAAATTTTATCGTTCCTATACAGTGACACACCGTTTTACTGAAATCTTTTTGAAATCAGTGGGAGAATAGTAAAGCTGTTAACAACCACATGTCTAATTTAAATTTATTAATGACCATATATCTAATTTAAGGCGCCTAATGACAACGTGTCTAAATTAAATCGATTAATGCCCACTTGTCTAATTTAAATCGATTAATGCCCTCTTGTCTAATTTAAATCGATTAATGCCCACTTGTTTGATTTAAAGCGGTTAATACACGTACATTTAATTTAAAACATTTACTTACCTCTTATTGGTCAAAGTCACTCCAATTGAAATATGTACACACTGTTTGTAGCAAATTTTGCTTCGGAAAACTAATTTTCTATATACAGTAACTAGTCTGGCATGCATAAAATGAGTTATTCTTTCAACTTTGTTCAAAATCGATTTTCGCTACTTCACAAATACCTCTTGTTTAATTTGGACTTTAATTCGGCATTACGGTTTTTCTACTCGTTGTAAGTTATGCCAAAGTGCATTCATTGTCACGTATGGCAGCTGTTAGGCCCATATGCATGCATCGTCAGTTGTGGCAGAATTTATGCCGATATAACATCTGTTAAAAACGTAACATATCTTTTCTTAATTTTGACAGTTTTGTTTGTTTGACTGGATGCATTCCTATATCAGTTCTGTAGAAGTGTCCATCAATGATAATGTTCATGCAACGAAGAATTGTCATCGGCATCTTTTACTGAATATTTGGAAAAATTTTCTGTTGGCATAGAGTTCGTGCTATTATGGAGAAATGGTTGCGAAAAACGTAAAATAATACATCTCGCCATGAACTACTTAACTAGCTTAAGCCGGAAGTTACGATTCTCTTGAAATGTATAATGTCGGACTCCCGATATCAAATGTTCCCATTGTCACAGAACATTGAATTGCCAATAAGTAAAAAAAAAAACTATTGATGATTTGGCGCTGTTATTATTCATTTATATTTCTCATTAAATCGCACAAGAAAGCACCTGGTACTTTATTGTAGGCAAAATGATACCAGGCCCTCGTCGTCTCTCTCAAACTCGTCATACGTCGCTCGATTTTGTCTCGATATGGATTTAAAAACAAACTTGGAATAGAACAGGGAGAAAAGATAGTAAAAATAATGAACAGTTAAAACATAATTTTATAATGGGAACTCAATATCCATTTATGTTATATTTTCTAATTACTATGTTTTAATATGTGCGAGTGTCCGTAAGGAGAGTTTTCTTTTGTTTTAGTTAGGTATATTTTATTTTTTGCCGAGCTCGTCAGCTAAGTGTGTATAACGCATACATATATGCATACACACATTTCATACATACATACATACATACATACATACATACAGAGGCGGCGTTAGGAGTACGCGGGGTCTAGGGCCGACCATGACCGCGCGGGGCCAGAGTATCGGTATCTCGATTGGTATGCTACTGCAAACACTGATTATGTCTAGAATAGATCAATTTTCACGATTTGGCGCACGAATTTAGTTTTTTCATTATTCATTTAAAAAAAATGTTGTTTGTGGACAACGGGATTTTTTAATCGAAATAATAACATGACGACAGTGTCTTTGGCCTAATAAACTGATTATTATTTTTCAAATAACACGAAGACACGAATTAAGAACAATAATTTGCCTTTATTACGAGCGGCCTGTATCAGCGTTTCCAATTTACCGGAGAATATAGATTGACAAACTCATAAGGACGAACTTAGGCCTGAAGCGCGGGGGTCCCCTCAAGAGCTGGGCTTGTCGCCCCACTTGCCACCCCCAAACACCGTTCATACATACATACATACAGACAGACAGACAGACAGAGTAACTATTATGTATATTTGATTTAATTTATTTGTTTGTTAAGTTTAATTTTTTTAAAAAATTTTCATTACATGTTAATGTAATGTAATTTTGTTTACTAGGAATTTGGTATTTTCCAGAAAATTCAGTTTGACCTGACTCTTTTCGTGGACACCTAATAATAGAAACACTGTATTTTTAACCATGTTCCTGGCCTTGATTGTGGGTCAAGTAAACAACTTGTTTTTAAAAATTCATTTTTAATGTGTGAATGCTAATGGTGAAATCGAGGCTGTACTGGGCTACCTGCCATTAGACATGTATATACGTTCTAAATCCTTGTAGAGTGTGATCACGTGACACTCGTCAGGGAATCTGTTTTGCGTCTCGAGTTACTGTATAATCTTTGTTTACAGAGATTTTTCTTAGTTTTGGCTTAAAACACTTGATGTCAAGGTGTTCGTTTGTTTGTGACCATTTTCGGAATTACATTTTAATGTTTATTCGAATTATTTGGACTCTAAAAGATTAATTCTTTTTCCTGGAAATATCTGAGTTTTCATACATAATTCTTGGACAAAGACATTTATTTAAATTTTTATTCGAAATTCAAACACCGGAATATTGTTTTCTTTAGTTCAAAAAGGATTATACGCATCAGCTATAAACTGACTACAATATAGGTTATCGCCTTTTATCTTGGAGTTTTCGTCGGGAATCGAAGTTGAATTCACATGAACATTTCATTACTAGGACTTCTAAAATTTAATTCGTGGATTATTCTTGGATTATTTTGGATTTGATTCTTAAAACCGTAAGTTCTTATTTTTTCATTTTTACAGCGTTTTCCCAGGGAAATAAGTTATTTGTTAAATTTTTCAAAGCTTGTTGTTTACACTCTTTCTTTTGTTACTGTTTATTCTCATCTAGGATCATGCTCGAAGCCTGAACTCCCGCTCAATTCATACACCTTGAAAGAAAGTAAGTCTACGTATGCCGCAAAGGAGACGTACGAGATCTTCTGTGTGCCTGGCTTTACCTTGTCGGGCAGTACCACTCTAACGTGCAGTAGCTCGGGGCAGTGGACGCCAGATTTACCCTCGTGCTCGTCGTCAGGTACTTGGTGTCGTAAATGTTTACGTTTATTTTCTCCGCTGTCTTTCCTTCGCTCTTCTGTCTTTCTACCCATTTTTCCCCTTGTTCTATTTTGTTGTTGTTGACAGTGGCAGTGATGGTGATGGTATCAGTGCTGGTGGTGATGATGATGAAAGAAGTAGAGACAGATCGATTGTGATGGAAGCACGAGTACCATCTGCAATACGTGCATACCATTGCAGATATAAGAGTGCATTTCCTTGATTTAAAATTTATACATTTATCGTGTATAATTAATTGTGAATTTCTGGGCGCAGTAGTAGATCCTTTCCTTTTCAGCATAGGATAGTTTATCTGAAGCGCTTTCTATAGTCTGACAATACAAACCCGTTTGTTTTTACCCCCTACCGATTTAAATAATGGAAGCCTTTAATGTGATAAAAAAAAGTATAAAGAACTTAGTCAATTCATTCTTTGATTTATAGTGTCTAACCTGACTGTGAGTAGAGTGGCCCTAACACTTGATCCTCTGCGCGTTTCATGCTTAACGTTAGCTTTCAATGTAATAGACGTACATGCTCGGATCCATATCCAGTTCCTGGACAAGTCCATTTTCACCAAATGGGTGTGTCACGAGTTGAAATTATATCCCTTTGCACACATGAACATAGAAATTAAACCGCTTGTTAAATCCACGTGAAAAGCAAATTTGTTGTTGTCATTATTTTCCTTTGCTTGATTCGACATTGTAAACATGGGAAAAGCAGACGACTTATGTATGTACAGCTGTAGTAAGTCGTTTGCTTTTCCCATGTTTACAATGTCGAATCAAGTAAAGGAAAATAATGACAACAACAAATTTGCTTTTCACGTGAATTTAACAAGCGGTTTAATTTCTATGTTCATGTGTGCAAAGGGATATAATTCCAAACTCTCAACGTAATGGTTGCCAAACAGGATAACTACATCATTATGTTGTCTGATGGAAATAAACTTGCCTATAGTGTACGCAATGTGGCGCCGTGTTAGTATGGAAAGTCCGTTAAGCGTGAAAGGGTGCAAGGGTTGCCGATTAGTGCCATTTCTGGTCACAGTCAGGTTAGAAATTATAAATCAATGGTTCAACTGACGTAGGTGGCGCTCTACAGATTCGTATTTTGCATAGGTAAAGAAAACCTTGTATATCTTAAGTATAATGCAAAGAACCTTTAATTCCATTTATTTTGGTGTATGATTAATGGGTGTACTATGGGTTATAGAGTATGCAGCTTGGCCTTACTTCAGATGTGCGTCTTTCAAAAAAGTGCTAGCTCTACTTGGTCATTTTCACTTCCTGAACTTCAGAGGTAAATTGTATAAAAAAGAGCAGATAACTTTTTTTTACATTTTATATATTTGGTAATTCATTCATTGCACTTTCAGCAGCTGGTATTGTCAAGTATGGCAAAATTCATTTTCCCTTTTTTAATAGCTGCTATGTATAGTGTACTTTAGACTAATTCAGGCTGATTTTTTTAACACATGGGAGCAGTCATTTTAGTTAGCAGTGTGCTTAAATCATGTAAAATTTTCAAAAGTACAATATCCAAAAGAAATATCATCCACATTACATTAATGTAGCACAGAGGTATGCCAACATTCTCTCCATTGTGCATGTTTTAAATGCGAACTACTTCACCTTACATACGTCACTCTCTCAAAAGTAAATATTATCTGGTGAGCGCCCCCTCGGTTCTGTGCACTTTTTATCACATTAAACATTTTCGTTATTGAAATCGGAAGGGGGTACAAACAAACGGGGATGTATATTCTGACTGAATATTGTTAAGATGCTGAAGATTTTTGGGGTAGCTTCTAATCATTTTTTACGGTCCTAGGTGCATCACACCATTCCATTTTGATTTATTAAAAATGTAACTCGATCTTTTACACTATAATTCTTAACTAAGGCTGATGAGTACCGCAAAAATATTTTTGTTGAAACGATGGGTGTTAAATCGCATCAGTTTTGGGTTTATGTATATTTAATTTATATTGTGTGGTTGAACTTTGTGATTTAGGGTAGATTTGCATACCTGACTATTGCTATTTTTGTAAAAGATGTTTACTTGAATGTGAGGTTAAGCTCTAGCCTTGATTACAACCTTAGAATATACTGGAAGAAAACTTGTTGAAAATATTTTGAAATTTTCCACATCCAGGGCATTCTCTTGTGACAAAGATCAGGTGACAGTATGTATATAAATAGAGGCTGTAAACAAAGTCATCATTCCTATCTTAGGTTCATTCTATTAAATTATTTATTGGAGTACTCTGACTGTAAAGACAAGTGAAGAAAAAAAAATTATTTGAAAATTCTTACAGCTTTGGTACAATACAGACAGCGAAATTATCAAGGGAGGATACTCTTAGTATGTTTATTGTACTTTTATTAGTTTCTTCCCTTGTTTCTGGTACATGTATTCATATTTTTGGTTTGAGCGCAGCCGACCAGAGCATTTTCTATTCTTCTTAGTTTTATCCAAGAGTAAAGCAAAACATATAAAAGTTAAAAACTAATTTTTTAATTCAAGGATATTCAAATCGGGTTGTTACTTTTGTTGAAGGATATTTGACAAAAATGAGCATTTAAGCGATACACTCACCATTTGATATATTACGTTGAGGAAAGCAGTTCAATAAGGAATAAGCATCTTTTATTGTATACTAAAGTGTAAAATCTAGATAAATATTGGAAAAATAATTTTAATACTTTTTCTCATGCGAAAAATATATTCTTATATGAAAATATAATATTTCCCATTATGCCATGCAACGCTTGATTGTGTATGCCTACAAAGGTTGTACCTGTAACAACACCACCTCCCGTACTTTATGAGCTAAAACAAATAAATGGAAACTGCTTCAAATTGTATATTTAAATATTGTCCCTGATTATTGATTGTAGCGGTCATATATAAGTAACATATTATATTGCTAACTTTCGTCATTTATTGTATATTATATTTTAAGATAATGATCATTTGTAAACGTCAGGTTAACTTGGATTGGAGTTCAGGAACCTAGCTCTTCTTATGGAAATTATTTTGTCTACCTGATCGTTCGATTAATCATCAGCTTAAAGATTCTGTGATTTTTTTTTCTTCTATTTGTTCCAGATCTTTGTCTGTTTCTTAAAGTTGCATAAGATCGGAATATTGTAATTTACCTTATATTGACTGAAATCCAGTTATGAATCTGGCATAATGTTAACAAAACATAAAGTCAATTTCTTTTCTTCACTCTTGTTCCCACAAAGTTAATCACCCCTGTTTTGCGTCTAAAACAAAGCTTTTACGAATTGTATCTTTTTGGTGCTGACTGCATTGTCCTCTGGTCATAGATTTATCTTTTTTGCTTTCCTTTTATCATTATAAATTAACTTAAATTTCCATTACAACTCTCAACACACACACGCACACACACACACACGGTTTCTAGTTTCGAACTCGAGACCTATTGTTTGGCAAGCGGGACACACAGAACGACAAATCTGGGCTATATATATATATATATATATATATATATATATATATATATATATATATATATATATATATATATATATGTTTATCTAGATCTTTGTAACTCCTGTTACATGCTGTTATCTAACTTTTATAATTCTTATTCACGGTTGTAATGTGTACATAATATCTTTAGTTAAGTCTGGCCTACGTGACTTGAGTATAAAAGTGCATAAGATTTATAATAAGATATTTACGTATGTGTTGACAATGAGTAATAAAAAACCTTTAATAATAAGACTTAAAATGGCGCCTGTCGCGTAGTTTCTCAGTGACTGCAGGGATATCGATGTATCGAGAATAATTATCAGGCTTTCCATACTGTAAGTCCCTCTCACAGTGTATATTATAACTTTGATAATTAAATTGCTTGTTGAGTGTTACAATACCCGTCGGTTTTGCTTCTTTTCTGTTACTTAAATATTGTTACAATAGAGACTAAGCAAGTAAGCAAGATATATATATATATATATATATATATATATATATATATATATATATATATATATATATATATATATATATATATCTGATTTGCAAGTGCGTCCGACATTGTTGATGTTGTGCTCCTGCTCTGGCTTATATAATGAGTCCGGCTGCAAACGTCGTAGACCCTAATCTGCCGTTGCATAACGCGACGTCATAATTGGGTGTATGTCGTTTGTTCTAATGATTACCACTAATTAACTGCATAGTCCCCACTCTCTCGAAACATTATGCAACGGTAGATCTTGGGCTTTGCAATTTGCAGTTGGTTTGGACTCATAAGCAAGGCCTGATTAATTGACGCTATGCAAGCTTATTTTGTTCTCCTGATTCTTTGCCAGGTGTATTACCTTTTCTCTGATATGTATTGCAGACTAATTCTTCACACAATTATATATCATGAAATATCATTTTAAAATAAATAAACAATTATTGTTCGGATTTTGAAAGTCCCTCAGCCCCAACTAATACTTATAGTAGTGACATTGAAAGCCCCCTCTCATTAACAATTTTTTTAGTGACATTGAAAGCCCACCCCTCAACTAATAATTATGATAGTGACATAAAAAGGCCTCCCTCCCCAATACTTATTATAGTGACATTGAAAACCAACCCCTTTCGCAAGTAATAATTATTGTAGTACACTGAAAGCTCCAATAAAGGTCTAAGTGACGTCCACCGAATTCCTCATATTTAACGGAAAGGGCATACATTTTGTTTGATCAAATGCAAAACCTAACAAATCATAAGGATTTATAGATTGCATTACTTTTCCGAACTATTTCAGATACGAGCAGTAAATGTCAACAATTATTCAATCTGAACACCTGCCGTCTGTTGTCATACCGACTAATAAAACATCCATTAATTTAAGTGAGGAATGATATAATTAAATCTACCTGGAAAGCGTATGGCTTTAGACAGATTTGACCGGTCGAGGTAATACCTTCGTAATAGTACTTTCTGGAAAATGTTAGTTCATCCCATTTGAATGACACATAAACCCCTTTTTGTTCAAAGCCTTTGCCGGTGAGTGACAAAGGAGGGCACACGTTGCAGATGACTAATACAGAATGCCGCTGCTTCAACGAGGGAAATATTTTAATATTGACAATTTAATGCCGTCATGAGCAATTATTAGTCATGGCTATAAACGTTTCTGGATGTCTGACATGAAATTGTGTGTGTGTGTGTGTGTGATTTGGATTTTTTAACGTACCATTATCAATTTCTCAGTCATATCGCTACCATGTCTGCAGTGTGGCAGTTTATAGCGATGCGTAGCACTGGGGCATCATGCCACAGACATGTAGCATCATGTCCCACCTAGTCCCATTATCCTGACACTAATCCGATCAGTCCTAACACTAACCTCTTAATGGTGAGCATCTAGAGAGGCAGCTGCTAATACTGTTTTTGTAAGTCTTAGGTATGACTCGGCCTGTGTTTGAACACGCGACATACCGCATCCGGGACAGACGTTCTAACCACTTTGGCCACCAGAGTGGTAGACATGAAGGGAAAGGCTTACCAAATTCGTAATTCTGTTGCAAGAACGGTTATGGATGCAATATGAGAGGCATGCGATTGTACATCATGTAGGTGTACTACATGCCAGTAAGTACAGAGGTCCTTCTTGCAGTGTGTTTCTTTACGGATTATATCCTTGCATCATTAACTAATTAATTTAATCATTCATTTTCAGATCCATTTTGCTTTTATTCATTAATTATTGCTCATCCCGTTGCAATAGCAGATATAATTTACCATTATCTCCAAAAAAGGTTTGCCTCCTCTCCTTCCGAGAAAGGTGCTATTGAGAGTAAATCGAAACCAACTAGTATGGGCTATTGAGAGTAAATCGGAACCAGCTGGTATGGACCACTTCGTGTAAACAGGAACCAACTGGTATGGACTATTGAGTGTAAACTGGAACCAGCTGATATGAACTATTGAGAGTAAACTGGATCCAGCTGGTATGGACTATTGAGAGTAAATCGGAAACAGCTGGTATGGGCTATTAATAGTATACTGGAACCAACTGGTATGGACTATTGAGAGTAAACCCGAACCAGCTGGTATGGGCTATTGAGAGTAAACCGGAACCAGCCTTATATGGACTATTGACAGTAAACTGGAACCAGCTGGTATGAACGATTGAGAGTAAACCGGAACCATCTGTTATGGACTATTGAGAGTATTGAGAGATAAGCTGCTTCAATGCAGAAATACAAACATTTATTTTGTTGTCATGTTTGCAAAACATGATGCATAACATGCCGTCCTTGTATGGCATTGCCATAGAGTTTTACTACGTCCTTGTATGACATTGCCATATAGCTTTACTGTGTCCTTGTATGACATTGCCATAGAGCTTCAATATCTTATAAATATTGCCATATAGCTTCAATATCCTAAGCATTGCTTTACTTTGTTTTCATTGTTATCAGATCTTTTCTCTTTATATGGCATTCAGCGATGTCATGTATTGCTTTTCTAGATTTGGAGTTCATACGGTATATATTCTATCTGCAATATGATCAATTAATTATATATGCATACAATTTATTTTGATCTTTTGAATTATTTGATCTTCCTGTAGTTGTAGGTAATTAACTGAGTATAATTACTTATGGGACAGCATTCGGTAATTTAAGTCAGAGAATAGAAAAATCGTATATAAATGTGACATAAGTAGGAATTTCGAAAGAGACCGCGAGTGCTCGCCCCTAGTTATACGTTGACAGTTTACCCTCAACTCATTTATGTTTTGGGGCTTAATTTTCCAAACGGTAAATACATTCACCAGAACGATTTCAATGTCATAAACAGTATCGAAGAATTTCTCTCATTCAGTTACTATCGTGACAAATACGACCAAAGGTTTATCAATCTGGAGTAACATATTTATTGTAAAGCGTCATGGCTGTTTAGATTCAAGACTTTCTGTTCCTGAAAGAAGTGATGATGTTTACTGACAGTGTGTCTCACCCGTGGACAGCCTGTACGTACAGATAATAAAAGGTTTGCCATGAAAAGAAACTATGTCTTAGTTTGGTCAGGTCGACGAATTAGATCATCATTATTAACATTCTGAAATATGACAACTAAACCAAAACATTAAAAGACTAGGACGAATAAATGAAACGGGGCAATCATATATACCTTTTCCTTTTAATTTCTTTGAACATGCTGAAGAAGCATTGGTTCGCATTCCCTGTGTTTGTGTGGCTAATCTCTTTGATATGACGTTATTCAGGAACCTTTAACTCATCATTGTAGGAATCATAGCGTGGTTTTATTGGAACGTGAAAAGATATTTCATTATTTCTATCCTCTCTTCGGTTGCGAGGCGTGGATTTCGGACACAACTGAAGACTCCTGCAGCAAAATGGAAAGTGTTCCAGTAAGTCCATTATCTTATGAATAAAACTATTCCGACCCTTTGGTTTTCAAGAAGGGATGCCTAATTACTGTAGATCCTTTGCGCACATTTTACGACGTTATTGTGGAACATTATTTATCAAACACGAAGGTATCGGTCCCGTGGAGGAAGCTTCCACCATTGCCTAAAGAGCGTGGATTAGTGTACTCTAGAACAAAATATCCTTGATACCACTACAGTCGTATTGTCATCTGTCAGTATTCAGACAAACAATTGCGTTAGTGTCAGTTCTTAAGTGAAACGCAAGACAAGTTAATCCGGCATGCTGAAGGGTGGAAAAAAGAATGTTAGACCTTATTTGATGGATGGAAGGGAGTTAACAAGCTCACATTATCTCATAGATGACCACGTGTTATCCTCATTGCGTACTGAACACATTATGGAAGATTGGTTCGATAATCCTTACCAGCGATGCCTGGGTTTAGCAAGTTAGGGATACCAAGTAGTAGAAATGTGAGAACACTACTAAGATCGACGTCTGAAAACATATCCAGAATTTTGACTTATCGTGAAAGACTTGGATGTGGTGGAAATCGAACCTTTGAATCTCCGCGATAGTTTGTTTGAGGGACTGACCAGTGCCACTAGCATGTTGTACGGAGCCAACACATTTAAAAGGACTATGCATCAAGTATTTCCATGGATGCTTGTTCTACCATTGAGTATGTATATATGATTTGTTTTCTACCGGTTACCCTAAAAATTGTGACATAACACATCGAAGATAAACACATTCGCCAGTGTGAAGGTTTTATCACGTGTCAAATACTTCCACTCCTTCCACCAATAAACATGTATCTTCCCGTGTGTATTCATCATCGTCGCGCAAAACTGATGTTTCCGTTATGTCGTAAGTGTGCAGAAACATGAAATTAACACGAGATATGTCGCTCTATTAACTAAGTGCTTGCCTGGAGAGGGACGTGGGTGAGTGCCAGAGTGTTTCATACTCATGATCGTGGATACCAATTGTTAAATTTTACGAAATAGTACATTTTCTTACCACAAAACAATATAATTAGGATCATGACTAGAGTTCAGGAATATTTTCAGGCTACGTCAAGGAATTCCTAAAATTGAAGCTTGATGGTAGCGGCTAAAATTCATGAAGTCACACTCCAGAAGTAGAAGGTCAATTCAAATAATGGTGTCGATCCCAAAAATGTATCGACCTTGAGCACGTGGAACAGAACGAAGGAAGCTGATCTTTTGCTACAGTCACGCTGAATTGTTTATGATGAAACCTAGCTCAACGTTCGTTGTGTTCTAGCACTAAATAAGTGGCAGATCCATGTCAGTACTTTAAGCTCATCCACGTTAAAGGTAAACTCATAGAATATGCCTAAATCAAATGTGGAGATTAACGTAGAGATCATCACGAATCCAACTCCACTTCGCAATCGTGTTCGACATTTCATTGTTGCTTTGTGTGTGACGGCCAATGTCCGTTGAAAATGTATTCAATGTTTAGTCAAAGTCCTTTATTTTGTTGCATGCACATCCGTTATCTTGAAGGGTATCACTCTTATATCGAAGACGAACATTTAGGAACGTGGACCATCGAACATCTTCAAAAGTGTATATAGCTTTTTGCCAATGGTGGACTATATCACGGTGAAAAATACCGTAATAAAGAATGATGTCGGTTATGTGCCCATGCATGTATATCATCCATGAACTCGCAGACCACTGTTTATGCAAGTTCATTGAGAATCGCAACTCCATGAAGGATACATGTATACATGTTTCCCATGGCTTTGCCTGGCTTTTCCATATTGCTAGTCGATTGCAGTGAGATGGCCTAAACATTTGGAAGGACACACTCCCAAATCTGTCGCTACATCAGGATTTTTGTCTACTTGTAACAAAGAGACCACCTGTATTGTTTCGTTGTAGTTGGTAGTATGAAACTTTACGAATGGGAGCATAGAGTTACAGCGTTCCTTGTACATGAAAGACGGGTTTCATTCTGTCCCTATCTGTTTTTGGTCGGACCAGATTATTATCATCATGGATAGCTTAGACGAGAAGAAGTTTGGTTACCTTGGAACTGCGGAGAAGCATTTACGGAAACTTTGTATAGAATAAAGTTTAAAGCAAAGAACAATTGCATACAATACACATATAAACGAAAACACAATGGTGTTAGAATGCTACAAAATGACTGTAACATAGTCGGAAAGAGAGCATTTGTGCAAACAATTGATAAGACTCTCCATGTCACGAGCTCTTTCACAAATCCCCACGATCAATGGAGAGGACCTCGAGTACAAAAGAAGTGATGGACAAACTTTCCTTCACCTCCTGGAACAAGATTTCTTCCCAAGGTGCGTTCTCACATCATCGACTTTAAAATATGACCTCCATAAAAGAAAGACAGACTATTTCTTCCAGTTTAGCTAAGCATTCGATTGCCTCGTCAATACTAAGTAAAATGCCCCGATGTGACAGCAGACTACTTAAAACATCTAACGAAATAATCGATACGATGTATAAATGCTGTCTGAACGTCTGGAAAGGAACGATTCCTTTGAACAAGATACATAAACAACCATTAAAGAAGACATCGTAACTTTCGTTGCCAAATCGTGAAAGAGAAAATTCCAGTCAGTCAAAAAAGTGCACTTTCAATGAGTTAGACATCTTCCATTGCTGGTAGGTCCGTTCATAAAATGTTTCTGCTTCCTTTTTAGGTTCGATTTCTGCATCACTTTTAGAGGAAGTATTGAGTTAAATATAAAACAGAAACGCCTTTCTGGAAGAACTTCACACCTGTACTCTGGGGTTTTATGGAAGGACGAACATTGTGTTGTTTACAAATGGTGGATGGAACAACAATATGGCACACTGTTAACAAGAATTACTGTCGTTGATAAATCGAACATACTTGTCGTAAATAGAACAATCATACTGCGGACAATTATTTCAATGTCTTCAAATGCTTCACCAGAAAACTTAAGTCAGGAAGGCTAAACCTACTCTGAAAAATTTCAAGAATGTCAAGAAGGGCAAATAAATAAAAACACGGTGGTTCCAGGACGAAGACATATATGAACGCGGGGATGGAAGAAAAAATCGAATTAGAATACATTTAAAACTTTCACATCGCACCTGCTACAACATCTAAGTTGACACCTAATTCAAGAACTGGTTTGACCACAAAGCTGATGTCAACGCCTTTGCCAGCAGAAGACAAAACTTAGCAAATGAAGAAAGTTAAAAAAGGACTGAGCACACAAGCATCACCATCATATATTCCTATTGCTAGTCCAATATATTAAGAACTGAAAAAAATATCACACGAACGAAAGTGCATCGGTAGTTTGTTGATTATATTGATATGCCTCTATTTTGTGTATCTTCCAATCAGTTGATTTTATTCACAACATGCTGTTGTGGTAGAGCACATCCATTTAGAGATGTCCCCGCGTACATCGAAATGCTCGTTACTCGTTCGCGTATTTTGTACAACAATACAAGATTTTTAAATTAATTTACCTGCACAAACATTCGAAGTTGACATTCATATTTTAGGGTAGGTTTGTCGTGACTGATAATATCTTCAAATATTATGTGAACTTAGAGGAACTGAGGCACGGAGTTTTGTGTGTATCACAGCCGTGAGGTCCCGTTCCATTAGCATGTCCAATTTGTAATGACCGATCGATTGAAATACCCACCAATCCATTCTTTGTTTACCAGAATGCTTACAAGTGCCAAACTTGTATATAATCAGCCTCGTTGTTTAAAGTTGGGGGCGGAGGGTAAAAAAGATAGAGGAAAGGTAGATAGGGACTTGTAAATATTTAGCCGCAGAGCAAAGATTTGAAAGAGTGATTTATTGAATTAGAAAACGAGAGAGGTAATATACTAAAAGATTTGAAAAGGAAACGTCATGCATGAAATTGTAATGTATAATTTGGAACCAAGAATACAAAGTACAAGTTCTCATAAGCAGACGAATTTCTAGAGGTGAAATGTGGAATACAAATTTTGATTTAGAAATTACAACTTCTTATTTCAAACAACATAATGTGCTCACATTATACTGATAACAAACAGGATGAGTCTTAGTAATTTATGATATTGTTTAAATAATCGAGACACACCCACTATAGTTGTAATTACAGGTATATTTCTGCACGTAATACTGCATCTGTAAACTGGTGAATAATATAATTTTACTTTCATATGAGGAAGCATTGATTAAATATGTCCTATATTTTAATCTCCTTTTTATTGTTGCTTTTTACCCCTCCTGCCAGAGTCAGTCGAACTCCATGTAGCTTCAGGATCCGGAAAATCTAAAATCCTGACTAATTTTCTTTAGGTTACAGATTTTGTGTTAGATGTGAATCAGCAACAGCATGGTTACACGTTTATCTAGCTTTTACTATAATCCTACCCAAGCAGGTGCCATCAGAGGGATTAAAACATTTATATGGTGCAAATAAATCCGAACTCAAAGGCCTATATTCGAAATAGGTACGACAATGATTTGCAAGAATAGTGGACTTACACATTACACAAAGTCATTGGACAAAAATTTTAAAGTAATAAAACTACAATAACAGGAATCAATCATCAATGATAATCTGATTTAGCCGATATATATAATTTATATTCCGATATTATTAATTTATCATTAAAAAATCGAAGTTATAAATGTTTGATTTGTATCACTGATTTGTTTTCAGAATTAACATGGATTTTGTTTTGTTAAGTTCAGAATTAATACAATCTTTAATACAATCTTTAACAATCAGCTTAAAACAAAGTCGACACCTTCAGCTATGGCATAAATATATAGGTGCTGAATTTCTAATACAAGCTTTTCAAAAATAATTGAATAAACAACATATTAATTATTTCTCAGTTGAAAATCGTGAAAAGTAAGCTAGTGTTTTGGAACGTTTTAAGAGAATGTTGAAAGAATGTAAGTGGAAAAATATTTTCTTATCCACAAACGTTCAAATATATCGCGTGTGGTCAAAGATTACAATCAATGGCACCATTGTAGCATCGGATGCTATCCAAAAGAAGTAACGGCTCAAAACGAGGTGACCGTGCTTGATTGAATATTGGAGAATGCAAATATAATTAGGTTTGAAACAGAAAATTGGGATCGCATTGGAAAAACAAAGCACTCTTTTGACAAAGGCTAATTTTCAAAACTGACGATAGAATTGTTTCATGTCACATAACAAATACTTGGACATGACCCACTTGTCTTTGATATGTAAAATACAAAATGAGAATCGTTAACAGAAGTTTTGTTACTTGCCCTAATTTCAAGAAGTCACAAGGAAAGATGCCGACCTGGCCAATATCTAAGAAGTCCGTTGGAAATGATATCCACCAACAATCGATTCTTGGTTTACATGGTGACGACTCTAAAATGAAGTAGAGCCCAACAACATGCCACTAAACATTGCATTTCTTTCTCTTAGTTCATCATTCCAAGAACGACAAAAACAAATGCAATAGAGGGTATCTCGTGAAGAACGTGTGCTAAAAATAAAATCAGTTTTGTTTCTGTGAGACTGTTGTAGCGTAATGTGTCATTGGAGCAGAGATTTGGAACTTTGATCAAACTGTAAGTAATCAAATTTTATTTACATTATTTTAGCGTCACGTTTTGGGAGACATCCCTCAACAAATAATTATGTTGTTTCACCACCCAGTGATCCGAATCTATGCAATTAGGCCACAAAGCAATATGAGCAGTGTCTCGGTAGAAATCCTTAAACATTCAGCTCTTGGATATCATGGCAGATCAATCCACTTTCGTCTTAGAAATACTCAACTAGCAATTCCATGAACAGTTTTACACTGTGTTAGGATAACATGATATGATGGACAAAATCTTTTTTCTAAAAGAAAAGTCACCATAAACTTATTTTTCAAAATTAATTCTCGACTGAATTGTGATGGATGTCTCTTTTGTACCTAGTAGAACGAGGTGATGAATTTGGGTATATTTGAAATTGGCCTTTCGTTCGCTGCATTCATTTTAAAACCTATGGTATTTAAAGGATTACATGCTTCAACAACTGCTGCCTTGATGCAGGAAACTTATCTCTTCATAATATACTCATTGTGCAACAAAGTCCAAAACAGGTCTTATTGAAGGCACGATAAAATGTGGACAATCACTCTTTGGTCTTGAGACATCCCTATAAATTCACTTCAGGTCAAGGCAGAAGGAAATTTTGAAAACCCTTTAAACCTCATTGACACGACCAGAAAAAGTAACGAAGAACTGTCTGAGATTTGGATGTTTGACGATTCACCAGCATTCTTGCTAATAATCCGAAACAAAATTCGTTATGTTTACCTTGCCACTGTAGACGATGACGATGCCAGAATTCCAATGGGTAGAATTTCATCCTGTGTCATCTTGGATCACCTCAGTAAATATCGAGTTTAAAATCAAAGGACAAACTAAATAAGAAATATATGTGAATAACAGTTACTTGTTCCTGAAAATTTAAGTTTTTAATGTGGGCAACGTTAATCCAGTTTTAGCGGTCTTAAAACCGGATACCATGGATACCTTCCACGACACAGGGTTGACAGAAGGAGATGATTCTCACAATGATGGGTTTAATGACCGCCATTAAAAAGCAGACAATAATGTAGTTGATAAAATATGGATCGCTTGCTACTGGATATGTGGTTGCAAGACAAGTTTGTGCAGAATGGTGAGGATTTATTTATGAGACAGTAGTACTTTGATGGGAAATGATAATGAACTCAAAAGCTAACTTCGAAGAACCCTGATTGAAAGTCTTACCTTAAGTTGGAAACTAAGTCAGTCACGCTCTTTTCAGATCTCCAGCCATTTACCTTCTACTACGAGTGGAAGTCAAACTCTTTACCAATATCTCTGGAGTCCTCTCCAACTTCGATTATGTCTTCCGGAGTCTATTGCCTAAACGTTCATTATGTTTCATTTGCCAGCAATAGTCCTGTCAATGAAACTCTCGATTAAAACACATTTGAATTCCAAAACTTTAACGTGTTTAAGTTAGAAGTCACCCGAGACTGACAAACGTTTTTTACAGACCGTTTGAACCTAACGGGTTCGACAGAAAATTACTTGAGATCATATTTGACTCTATACGATGCAACACACGATATTTGGAGAACAACAGTACCCACATAGTTCGGTATGATGATTATGGAGGAGAATTCCGTTTGTGTCGATTTGACCAGACCATTTCAGCGATTAGGAACATTTTAATTCAATTCAATCAAGCCAGCTAATTGCGTATCTGCTTATAGTGGCCCGTGTAAAAGCTGAAATTGATGATGTGTGCAGAAATTGATAATATCCTCGAAATTAGGAATCAGAGGAAGTGATCATAGGCTAGACAAATAAAAACGAACAGAAAGAAAAAGCAAAATAAAAAAAAATTAAAAAAAAAAACCAACAAAAAAACAACCCACACCAACGTTAGTTGTCACAGACATTAAATCTAAGTGGAGAAGAAAAAGAGAAAACTATTAAACAATTATATCATCATCGACACATAACGGGCATTATTATTATTATTATTATTATTATTATTATTATGTCAGGTGGGCCTGAACAATATTTCTCGCCACTTGCTTAAAAAGAAAAGCTGGAAGGATATATGGAATAAGGATGGTCAATTATCCCAGAAGAGACGATTTTAAAAGAGTGGTATAAACACTTAAAGGACAATGTTCTACCCCCATTTACCTTCTTTGAGACAAAACAAATCGATGCCCTCTTCTAAAAGAGTAGAGAACCATTCGTTCACAGACCTACGGACCTACTTGACAGGTCTTTCTAAAGTAAACCGCAAGTGTGAAATCATTGCTTATAATTACCAGTGAAGATAAATATCTGGCAATTTCATTAACTCCCATCAAACAGTTTTTAATACAGATTCCTGAAATCCATTTGTATATGAAGAAGATGAACTTTCTCATCGGAAGCCTTAAGACGTTCCAGTTTGCCACATCAACACAGACGACTATCATCGACCAGGAACCCACTGACCAACCGTTTATTTTCTCAATGGCCACATCATAGAATAATCTGATTCCAGCGGATTATCTATTCTAAAATACAACACATTTTGAGTCAGAGTAGCATATTCACTAAATTCATAAACTGGGACTTGCTGGTTCGTCTCAACTCTGTTTCTACAGAAAATATTCATAACAAAATGTGTTTTTTTTTCATCATTTTGACCTATTTTCTTTAGATGAAACAAATATAGTTTCCAAAGAATTTTAATATCAGTCTTTGTAGACTTACTTTTAGTTGTGTTCAGATTTAATGTGAGATCATTTTTTTAATTTAAACTATTCATTGGAATTACAAAGTGATCAGTGATATTTTGGACTAAATCACTATTCTTGGGTTATTGTTAATTCATTCAAAGACGTTCTGGATTCTGTGTGATACATAATTACTACTGGTATATCATCATAGTCAAGACTATTCATACATCAGCGCATTCAAGACCTGGAATTCATTCTGAAATCTCGATACTTTGGACTTGTGATAGAGCCAAAATATAAATGTCTTGTGTGTATAAGTCTTTTTCTTTCATAACTTAAACCCCTTCTCCACTGTTCTGTATTGTGTGTTCTAGTAACTGTGTGAGCACTCCTACCCTTATGTATGATAGCATATAGCTATGTTTGTGTGCATGTGTTTAAGCACACTAACCATTTTCATTAGTTAGTAAGTATTGATATTGGTCACCGGAATGGTGGGTGCATCGTCAATATGTAAGTTGGTGTTGGTCAGTAAAAAATGTGTATTATTTAGTAGTACGGGTGCAGGTCCATTGAATGGCCTTTTGTTCATTATGTTGAATTGTTGGTCAAAAGCTATGTGTTGTGTGTCAGTAACATAGATATTGCTTTTAACATTACATTTCCCTTGTTCCCAGATAGTCCCATCATTCTAAAAATAGACAGTTTTAACATTAGCGTTACCGTTGTCCCCATAATACCTTTTTGGAGCTAAGACCAAAGACAATGTTTTGGGACAACAGGGGATATCATTTTATAGTCTACTGTAAAAATTACCACTGCCCCTCTTATATTATTCCTATGTACATTTATAACTCTGAAATCATATTTTCTCCAGTCTCCTAGACATTAAATACGAAAGGCCGTAATGTGAATTCCCATTTACACTAGATAGGTCTCCCTGTGTTCAGAATAGCCCCCATAACTACTTACGTATTCGCTTAGAAGGACGGATGCAATTAAATATTGCACGTATCGTGCATGTATGTATGTATGTATGTATGTATACGCACATGAGTGCATACCTTCATGTGGGAGAGATACATTTTTGGTGAATCGGTTCTTTCAGAAATTAATAAAGAAAATTGGCAAAGGGAATTTCAAACGAAAATATTGTGCATCTATTTCAGATGGTTCCTACCCATGGTGGTTGCTTCTCGTCGGTGTGACAATCTTCATCATATTTGTGGCCTGTATTGTTCCAAGACTAGTCCAATGTCTCATGTAGGTAGACATACATACATACATACATACATACATACATACGTACATACATACATACACATACACACATACACACATGCATACATACATACATACATACAAGTGTTTTTATTAATAAAAGAGAACCTTTTTACAAACTTAAGCATCGACGCTAACATTGATCTACTGGAGTTCTGACTTGCATTTTAATGGTTTTGATCGATGACAGTTCTGGTTCACTTTTGAGAGTTATGGTTTACGAGGCGGTTTTACAGAGTCCTTATGCAAAGGTGTTTTTTCCCCTTCTGAACAAGTTCTTATATGGTTGAATGAGCACAACGCTTAAACTTGATAAACCAATTTTTACATCGAAGAAACGTAACACGGAAATCATCGGGCTTGGAAATAAAAATGTACATCCTAACCCTTGATGGCGGACATGTTGATCAGAACAGTAGAGCTGTGATGTAATTGAGACAGAAATGATTTCATCGAGTAATATTTTAGGTTTCAGTTTAGTGCTTTTAATAATGATAGAACATTGCCACCTATCAATAAAGGATTTTTTTTATTCCTTTGGCTTTTTTCTTAACGTGTCCGCCATCGAGGGTTAGGATGTACATTTTATTTCCAAGCCCGATGATTTCCGTGTTACGTTTTCCATTAGTTGTTTCATCTTTGAACTTTACGATGACCTTTTGTCTTCAGCGCAGTAAAACTGGCAATGTATTATAATTATTGAGGTCAAAGAGTTTTCGGTGGTTGAAAATATCCTGATAAAAACTTTCGATTTTGATTTTCGTACGCGAGCGAGTGGTGTCCGTCATGAGCAGCTTCTTCGATGTAAAAATTGGTTTATCAAGTTTAAGCGTTGTTTTTTCTGCATTTGATGCTGACAAGATTTTCATAAATATTTTCATTTTAGCAAATGCGTCATCTGCGACTAATTTAATTCGCCTCTCCCCGTTATTGACGATTTCGATATGTTTTCTTATATATATATATATATATATATATATATATATATATATATATATATATATATATATATATATATATATATATATATATATATATGCATGTTTAAATTAAATGATTCATGAACGTCAAAATCAACCAAAATCGTAAGAATTTGCGAGTGGTATTATAGACAAATGTACAAAGATGTGTCATGGCCAAATACGTAGTGGCAGATCTTCGATTAAAATGAACACGTTTGAATTATATGCAGTTGTAAACAGATACCATCCTATCTGGTTCACAAAATAAATAAATGAACTTAAAATGAATTGCATTTACATCCTTACTTTTCTTTACAGTTCTGAAAAGAAAATAATTTGTAAGTTAATTGTTACGTATTGCAGAAGAAATGGCAGTATAACATTGAAAGTGTCTAAATGTTATAGGCCCTGTCCTATTTGTCAAGAATAAATCATTACTTATAAAGGCACAGCTGCTCTTGAATGCATGATCTGAGGAGCAGTACAAAGCTAGGCAGCAGACCTGAGACGCATATGGTGATTTTTCAATACCATTATTGTAATATTTTATCATCTTTATTTCTTGTACTATTAACTCATTCTGCCCCAGAGGTTTTGGTCGTTTTCGCCTGAAATGTGCGTAGGAAAGACATTTGCGGTGTGGGGGTGGGGGCTATTTCTGAATACATAGTAATACATCGGCTTTCAACAGATTTTCCATGAGACTAATGCCTAGTTGTATTAGAAACATCATTTTCCATTGGCTGTTTTGCTTGCGCATGACCAGAAGGGTAAAAGTTGGGTATTTTTTTTTATTATTTTTTTTGCTTAATATTTATTATGATGATCACATGACATAATACGTATAATTCATTAATATTTATTATGTTGACCACATGACAGATTAGACTTAATTCAGTAATGTTTGTTATACCGACCACAGACAGATTAGGCTTAATTCATTAATGTTGATTATGTCGACCAAATGACAGATAAGGCTTAATTCATTAATATTTATTATGTTGACCACAGACAGATTAGACTTAATTCATTAATGTTTATTATGTCGACTAAATGACAGATAAAACTTAATTCATTAATAATTATTATGTTGACCATAGACAGATTAGACTTAATTCATTAATGTTTATTATGTCGACTAAATGACAGATAAAACTTAATTCATTAATAATTATTATGTTGACCATAGACAGATTAGATTAAATTCATTAATGTTTGTTATGACGACTAAATGACAGATACAACCTAATTCATTAATAATTATTATGTTGACCACACACAGCTTAGGCTTAATTCGTTAATACTGATTATGTCGACCAAATGACAGATATGAATTAATTCATTAATTTTTATTATGTTGACCATAGATAGATTAGGCTTAATTCATTAATGTTTATTATTTTGAATACAGACAGCTTATGCTTAATTCATTAATATTTATTATGTTGACCACATACATATTAGACTTAATACATTAGTATTTATTATGTTGACCACAGGGCATATTAGGATAAATTCATTAATATTTATTATATTGACCACGGACAACTTTGACTTAATACATTAGTATTTTGTTTAGTTCGAGTCTGGATTCGGCTAATATGGTTATGTGAGAAAGCTTGCCAGTGGCTTCTCGTGGGTCGGTGGTTTTTTTGGGGGGTTTCCCGGGTTCTTCCTCCACCATTTATACTGGCCGCCATGTATAGCCTATCTTGTGCTGAAAAATGGCGTTAAACCCTACAACAACAACAACATTAGTATTTATTATGTTGACCACATGTCAGATAAGGCTAACTTCATTAATATTTATTACGTTGACCACGGACAGCTTGGACTTAATTCATTAATATTTAGGCGTATATAAGGAGAGAACTGAGCAATCAAATTTAATTCTTATTTTGGACTCATTATTATTTCGTATGCTTTTGGTTGATGTGACACCAAGTATGTGAACGTGTTTTATGTTGCACTTAGATATTATTGGAGAGAGAAAAAAAGATTGGTCTGTTCAATGGTAATAGAAAGTGCTAAGATTGTGAACAGTAATATTTTTGTTTGGAACTATTTTGAATTAGTCAAAGGAGTTCTGAACAGCACCATTTTGACAATGTCACGACTCTTGGCGGACTACTACAATTCTGATTCTGAAATTTATATGGAACTTTTCACTCTTTCGGACTTTAATAGAACTTTGTCATGATCATGTTGAAATCGCTTCATAGTTCTGTAAGATCTTCTCATATTTTCATTTATAACATTGATAATTAAATTTTTTGTAACGTTTTGCAAAACTTGTTTGGCTTTGCTTCGTTCTGTTACTTAGCCTATGACCATAGAACCGTAACACTAGCTATATCGTTTTTCTTCAACTTCATTCCCACCACATTATTTTTGAGCAAGAAAAATATGGATTTTGACTGCGTTTCAGTGTAAACTTTAGCTTAATGACGTTCTTGAACTTTTAGAGGAAAGAGAAAGAAGAACGATAAAAGCAAGAATGGTCAGTCTCCAAAGGATGAAGATAGCGAACTTGGAGAGTCGGAACACTCAAACTGGACAGCGACGCCGGTCACAGATTTCAGCGGAAGTCGCCAGTCAAATATATTCTACACAAGAAAAATAGAAAGAGATGTCCAGAGGCTGCAAATAGAGGCAAAAACCACTGCATTTTAGCGTCTCTATGAACTATTTATAACACGTTTTTATTCCATGCACAATGATATCGTTAATGACCGTTTGGACAGACCGTTGACATCAACGTCATCATAATTTCTTTACGCGCCTTCCATTAAGTATCTTGCTTATAATGTATCTGGATAGTTTTGTTTCCTGTATAGCATACACAAATTTAGGTTGTTATAATTGGATCACGTTTCAATTAATTTTCGCCAAATTTTCCTTTTCGATAAAGGAACAAAGTTTTTAAAATGATATCTTCTTTTCTTGAAAAACGAACGAAACTTATCTACTAATGAGCTGACAAAGTTAGCTTTGACTATTCATGAACTAGTGCGCATCCACCCAGATCTGTGGTTAGCGTTGTTTGACTATTCATGAACTAGTGTGCATCCACCCTGATATGTGGTTAGCTTTGTTTGACTATTCATGAACTACTATGCATCCGCCCTGATCTGTGGTTAGCTTTGTTTGACTATTCATGAACTAGTGTGCATCCACCCAAATCTGTGGTTATCTCTTTTTCATTATTCTTGTATGACAGTACATCTAAATGTCTGTGCCTGTGCTGGAATCTGGCCTTTGTTTCAATAAACAGTAAAACAAAATAATCATAATGTTTTAATTCTACTGATTTGTTTGGTTTCCTATAATTTGTGCAATTAAAAAATTGCGAAAACCAGTGCCCGAACCTTCATGTTTTGATAAAGATGGACCCTGTATTTTGTAATCATTTTTATGTCCAAACCGAATAGTCGATTTGTAAAGTTTATCGTTGCAAGTGCAATTGATTATACATATTCTATAAAATTACTTAGCATTAGTGAAATTTGTCATATATTTATTAATTTCAAATAATTTGCATTGTTAGAAAACGTTTTCATAAATGAAAGGAAAAAACAAAACAAACAACGCACATGACTAAACACAAGGACGGGCATTTTTAGAAAGCCTAACTGTGTATGAATGGTTTTTAAAAGCCTTACTGTGTATGAATGGTAAATACTCTTTTTAAGAGACCTACTGTGCATACAATGGTAAATACTGTTTTTGACAGGCTTACTGTGTATGAATGGTAAATATTGTTTTAAAAGTAACACCGTTTATAAATGGTAAATACCGTTTTAAAAATTCATTTTGTGCATGAACGGTAAATACTTTTTTCTTAAAAGCCCTACTGCGTATGAATGATAAATATTATTTTAAAAGCCTTACTGTGTATGAATGGTAAATACTGTTTTTAAAAAGCCTTACTGTGTATGAATGGTAAATACTGTTTTTAAAAAGCCTTACTGTGTATGAATGGTAAATACTGTTTTAAAAGCCCAACCGTGTATGAATGGTAAATACTGTTTTTAAAAAGCCTTACTGTGTATGAATGGTAAATACGGTTTTATAAAGCCCTACTGTGTATGAATGGTAAAACCCTTACTGTGCATGAATGGTAATTATTAAATGCTCATTTTTTTCCCCGTTAACTTTACATTGTCAGAATCGTTACATATTCCCCGATACTGAACGCGCGCCACAATACACATATAGCATTCACGTGAATAAAGGAACTACTTTCTATTGTAAACAAACAATGACGCAGACGCACTTTTGATTTGTAAACAAATCATATACACTCGCGTAAGAGGCTCTTTACGTTGTGGTTGTTAAAATTTGTTTCTGAATAACTAAAACATGTTTCGTGGACTGCAAAAAAAAACCCAAGCTGTTTTGGCACATTCCGCGTTGTTACGGATTTAGGCTAGCTACATTATATAAAAGACGGAAGATTATAGGTCCCTACAAATAACATACAAGTGACAAGGCATATACTGTCTTCTTTATCTGGTGATAAGAATGGCAAAATAAAATATACTTACAGTTTTACATCCTGAATTTCCTCAAAATGTTTTTTCTTAATTCTGCAAATCCGAATTACATGGGCTATGTCATAGGTTTTCACTCTGGATTACACATGTGATGGTGGATGGAAATTTAGTGTGTAATTTACTTGAAGTAGTTTTTTAATATACGATTTGGCTAATTTCGAACTTATTTACGCTGAAATTTAAAGTTACCCCCCCCTTCTTTTCTACATGAAGTTTTTACTTGAGCTCTGTTTATGTCAGACCATTTTTACCGGTCAGCGCACGCGTCCACTCTCTGCGCATGTCGGATAGTCCGGTGGCGGCGCGTGTATACATTTCATTTTATATATGCTTTTTGACCGGTCCAGCGTCGGGTCGGGCGAAATCGCTGTTTGCGGTTGTTGAAGGTAGTACAGTCGCGATTGCTTGGCGTTAGACCAGTCCTGTGTGGTTAGAGAGTTACTATATCGAGACGATACGATCGTCTGGTTTGTTTTGGGCGTACAAGATGGTAAGAAATTAAGCTTGGCCCCATTAATTACATAATTTATCAAATTATTTCATACTTTTCTAATTTCCTTCCCAAATTTAGTCTCCATCCACCTAAAACACATCCTTAATTTGTAGCTGCTTGTTTAACTAATTATTTACTTTTCATTGAATTTCATCTTTGCTTCTTGATTTCAGTAAGTAATAACTTCACTTTAATAAAATGAGCTATCTTTCTTTCTCTTCTCTCTGTCGTTCAACTTTTAGAACTTTCTGTCTTACTTTCCCTCTCTTTCTCTCCGATAACTAAATTATATCACCGAATACCCTTTTATTAGAAACGAACCTGGGTTAGAATAAATGAAATAAGTGGGGACTATTTCATAGCTTCATTCCGTCCGTGAGTCCACTAACTTCGCTGATGTGCATCAGCCCCCCCCCTTCCCATCAAGCGAAGAAAACCCTATTTAGATTTTGTAAAGAATTGCCCCCGTTACACACATTTCGAAAGTGTGCTGTAATTTCGATGATAAGTGCAACTGCATCCTCCTTACTGCACTCAAAATGAAATAAGCATTAAATTCCATAGCGTCTTTTTGATAATTGTAATTGAAAGACTTCATATTTTTCCCACGTTATGATCTCAAACATTCAATGACAGAAACACATTTGCAGACGTAAACACGCTTCTCCCGCGCCACTTCAGTCCGATGCATTTCATGTATAATTTGCACAGATGAATCCAGTCCAAAATTACAAACTTTCGTCGAATCGAAACAAAATGCCAAAATATATTCATTCCAGATCAAATGGAAAAGTTGTTGCAATGCGCATTCATTCACAATATGACTGCAAATTTCAATTTTAACTAGACACGCCATTTTCTTTCGAAAGTTATATCGAGCGCGCGACTAAGTTCAAATTTATCTGGGCGGAGTTATGTGCGCATTAATAATGATGTCATTGTGTAATGACAAATCTGCGCTTGTGTATTTAGTTTGGAATACGGCATTCATTCATTTACGTTGTTTCTTGTAGTGTATTTTGTTTATATAATTAAACCTTAGGTAGAATAAAAAAATGAGCATATAATTAAAAGGTTACTTCATTTGTATGGGAAAATATGAACTCGTTTTGTCGGAAGGATATACTGCACTCACAATTTCGTGCAGTATTCCATCCCAAAACTAGTTCATATTTTCCCATACAAATACAGTAACCTATAAATACTGTTTTAAAAGCCCCACCGTGTATGAATGGTAAATACGGTTTTAAAAGCCCCACTGTATATAGATGGTAAATACGGTTTTAAAAATCCCTACTGTGCATGAATGGTAAATACTGTTTTTAAAAGACTTACTGCGTATGAACGGTAAATATTGTTTTTAAAAGACCTACTGTGAATGAATTGTAAATACGGTTTTTAAAAGACCTTCTGTGAATGAATTGTAAATACTGTTTTTAAAAGACCTACTGTGAATGAATTGTAAATACTGTTTTTAAAAGACCTACTGTGAATGAATTGTAAATACGGTTTTTAAAAGCCTTATTTTGTATGAATGGTAAACATTGTTTTGAAAGCCCAATTGTGTATGACTGGTAAATACCGTTTAAAAATGTCATAACCATCTGATAGGAACCCATGTCAAATTATCTTTTTTAAAGTGAAGTTGATAAATAAAATGTAGTCTAGAGATTGTAGGCTATCCATAATCTGACGAAAGAAATGATTGTCTTGGGAACACATTTAGGAACCACTGCGTACGATTGATCAGAGTAAATCGAGGCGTACACTTTGGAAGTGAAGTGAATTTAAAGTGACGCCCTTGGTCGAAATTCCTTTTCCGAAAATTCCTGAGAGAGAAGTTTGACGCCAAGGAAGCCTAAAAAGAATAGTGTTTTCCTCGCTAAACAAGAAAAGGGGACCAGGTGGCTGTCTTGTAAGAAAGACAGATTGTAGTGCTAGGACGCACATTTTCTGAAAGAGACCAGCATTAATCTTTCTGGAAGAGATAGGACAGTCCGATGATGGAGGTCCGGACAGAGATGACGTATTCAGAATAAAAAAAGCTGGGAAGTCCAGAAAGAGAGGAAGCGTTCAGAATAGGAAGACTAGAGAGAATACATGGGTCACGAGAGGAATGTGATGCAATAAGTCATGGACATTGCGCTCTTTTCACCGTTCGTTATTATGATGAAATAAATCCAATTTAGCCATTGCTATTAAATTCTGTGGACAGAACGTATGGTAAGTTGGAGTTGCCGCTATTAATTGTTAATGATTAAATATTATTTTTCTTGTCTAATGGGGGCTCGTATTGCGTTATTTCTTCCCAATAGTCTTGCTCAGTTCTCTGTTGCTATTCTATCTATCCACTCCCACCGGGCATATAATCGAGGGAGGTCGTCCCCTATATAACGCCAGCCAATCCAGTTAACCACCTCTCTTACTTCGAGGGCGACGTTATCTTATTATTAGTATTAGTATTGTCCTCCTCCTCCTCATCTTCATCATCACAACTCGCCGAATCAGTTATCATATTTTTCTTATCAGTATTCTCTCATACAAATAACTCCTACATCGATAAAGAGCAATATAATTTTATCAACATTTCTTAAATTCACGTTACATTGCTCTTGATGATGGGGAAAAAAAAGTATATATCGGGCTTTTCCCGAAGCCGGTCGGTACAAAAGCAATAACATGCTTTCCCCCAACTCATTTTGACAATGCTTCTTGTTGTTCCACTTTTAATCTCACGTTATAGCCCAAATCGGCGAGAACACCCTCAATCACTTCGTCCATGATACTATGGCTCCTTCTAGCAAAACAGCCGAGTCATATGACCAAATATACCGAAAGTTTCGAATAAGCAAACGAGCGGAAGTCGCGTCGGATTGGTTGTTCTTTGCAGTATGGTGACCACGAAACTTAGAAATGTCAACGCTATTTAGAGTTGTGTTATTTTGCTTGGATTTGTAAGTTGTCAAACATACGATTTGATTCGGAAATATGCTGTACATATCGCAAAAAGAACCCTTCAGCCGAAGGAAGCCTTACATCCGCGAAAAATACCGGTAAGTATATAAAATATACATCGATTTGTGCAGCATGTAATGAATACGTGAAATCAGTCCCTAACCCCAACATCAATATCATCACGGTTGAAAGGTATTCCTACAACGTAAGACACATCACTCGATATTTTAGTTCTGGGGAGTGATGGGTCTTACAGCCTAACTAACGGCGCTGTGTAGCGTGTTTTGATGACGACTAACAGTGTAACCAGTCAAATTTTCAGAAATATCACACATAACTGGCAACCAATAACGCCGCTTTTCTACAAAGTAATGTTATAATGTTTTTGTTATACTTTTACTTACCCTGCTGTCTTTTCTCCAATAAATTCAAATTCTCACAAAAGGAATGGACATGTTTTCAAGTTTCGTTTGCCTACATTTAAGTTGGTTGGAAAGCGATGACAGCCGAGAATGCTGAAATCGGGTTAAGTTGAAATATTATTTGTTATATTTTGCTAAATAACACAAAACATGGTTTGGTCCACAGGTGCTCGACGCGAGCTTGATGTTGAGACAAAACAAAAAATAAATAATCATAAGGAAAAATATCATACTGAGTGACAAAAATACCTTAGATTACCCCCATGATCCATTCTGACATAGGACCCTCTCTATCATAATATATAACAGAGTAGGTACGGAACTTCCAAATACTTCGTTCCACCCATGACCCTAGATTTCCTTCTGCTATTTCCGTCTTAAAGGCACACATCCATACTATATGGCTTGTTTTGCTCCTGAGATATTTTTCTTTCCATCAATCCATCATTGACTTTTCTGCGTCATGTCGAGTCCATGTAACAAAATCTCTGTTTCTTGCAAGTGTTTTTTATTAGACGTTCACTCCTTGATCGAATCTCTCCCGTCTGGTTTGGCTCATTGATGACTAATGGCGTCTTGTCATTCAGTTCAGTGACCTCCTTGCTAGTATCTTCATATGTATCATATATTTCTGGTGATGTCTCTTTTGTTTGTAACAGATGTCTTCGGATTCTTCTGTATATAACACCTCCTGGGTTTTCACATTTTGTACTTAGTGCATGTCATTGATTTTTCTTAAATGTATGTTATGACATTGTACGAAATTAAGATTCCGTACTAGAATTGCTGTGATAGCGTGGTTGATGTCTGAATTAAAGTAATTCAAAAAGAAATATTGTCTTTAGTTACTGTTCCTAGAAGAGATAATTAAGGAAGTCCCGAGGGAGCAATTGCACATTGTTGGTGCGAGCAAGCTGAATTTAGAAATTCAGAATTTTGTACTGCCAAACGCTGCTAGGTTGCATTAGAGTAATTTAATTAAGTCCGTAAGTTAAGACTTTATTGGATTAGAATACGGGTACGTATTCTTAAGGAAGCTGTTTCTTGTAAGGCAGTAAGAGTTAGTAGATACTTAAGATAACTAAATTGGCTGGTGATACAGTCGATTATACTAGAATGGCAACTGACAGGCAGATGGTCAAAGAGTTTAAATCTCTTGGTAGAGATGAATTAGGTTTTGAATATACCCAATTAGCGGAATTTGCAGAGCGGAGTCTCAGTGAATACAGAGAACAACAGGCGGCAGAAAAGAATAGACAAGCAGAGGAAAGAGAAAGAATCAGACAAGCCGAGGGGAGAGAAAGAATCGAGTTAGCCAGATTGCAGACCGAAGAAAGAGCCAGGGAGAGAGAGAACATACGTTAGCCATGGAGAGACTAAGGATCGAAGCGGAATCTAGGATGGTTGAAGGACTGAATGAACATTCAGGACCCACAAGCAAAGGATCAGAGGATATACGCATCATCCAGATAACAATGCCGATGTTTAACGACAGAGACGAAATCATCGATAACTTTTTAACTCAGTTTGAAACGTTAGCTTTAATCCATCATATACCCAAAGACCAGTGGGCCATTAATATCTCTGCATTTCTGCAAGGAGCTACCAAGGATGAACATCATAATATGGCACTGACTGAAGTAGATGATTACGACGCTCTCAAGAAAGCGCTGTTAAGGCACTACGAGTGTCGTCTAAGCGAACAACGGAGACACACGTGCAATTTTATACTCGCGTACGCGTGCTTTTCGGTAAATGGATTAAAATGACAGGCACCGCGCTCACTTTCACTCCCGCCGGGCTATAATATCGAGGGAGGTTATCCTCTATATAACGCCAGCTAAACCCAATCAACCACCACTCTTATTAAAAGGGCGACGTTACAATCACATACAAAGACATAACAACCATTAACTTAAAACGTTTAAATTCACTGTGTAGGTGTATGTCATTGTTCTAAATTGTCTGAAAGTCACCTTTGGGACTACTAAGTGAAGCGATGACAACCACTCTGTTTGGTAAGTGCACGAGGTTTTTTTTTTTTTTGCAATTGCATTATATGTTAGATTTGACTGGGGCGGGTTAGGGGTGTTTGAGAATGTGTGAAAAATGCATTTCTGACAGAACATTTCTGGTTGTTGCACGCTTTGGGGCAACTCAGATTTTGCATTTTTGTGGCCACTAATGTGTAGAGCCAGTGTTCTGGCAGTGTCTTTTTGTTAGTTACTGTAGTTCGTTCCACATATCATGGCGAAATTTTCGGATCTGTAACTCTGAATTTTCAGGTCAGTTATTAAATGTAGCTAGAAGTACCTTATTCGTTTTAAACTCTTCGTTTGAAACGAATGAGGTACGTTTGCTACATTTAATGAAGCTGACCTGAACATACACTGAGTTACAGATAGGAAAAAATTACGATGCTATGTGGAACGAACTATGGCGGAATACCAAATAGTTCGACTACCTGTGCGTGTGTGTCTGTCTCAAAATGGTTTGAATGGTGTGTTATTAAAATTGGAGAGGCCTTAAGTTGCTTTATGAGTGAATTTCATTTCTGCTGTTACTATTGTTTCTGCTTCTGTTTGATGATACAACAGCTCCCTCATGCACAGCAAAAGACGACAGGTTTTCTTTTCTAAAAGTATTACATAGCGCTTGGACACCACGCCAGACGACCATACTGAGATCAGAAATGTAAGGTAGGCAATTAATGTCGATTTCTTTGTCGCATTGGTGATTAAAGATATGCATGTATTCATATTATTAATGGTTTTAAAATGATGAAATTTAATTGAAATTAATAGCTAACTATTGGATAGTCAAACCACTTACAAGAGTACGAAACAATTAAATTCTTACTGTAATTACGTGGCCTGTTATATTTCTTATAATCTATGATTTGTACATGTATTTATGTACATGTATTTATGTACATGCACACATCTGCATTGAGTTGGGTTCTCGCTTGATCAGATGATTAGTGTGTTATTTACGTTACTATACCCATAGTATAACTTTCTCTATATGGCACCTGTAGCAGTACTTCCTGGCAAGGCAAAATACGTAATAACGTCATAGAAAGGAACGGCGTAAACACCGAGGCATTCGAATGTTTTTCATAGTCATTTCACTACACTTCTCAGCGGGTTGGAGCAATAAAATCAGCATTTATGGTCGCCCTACATGTAGAATGTTACATTTGTGCTTGCTTGCAATTAAATCTTTTGTCCGCTTGCAAAACATTGTTAGAATCGCTTTAAATTCCATCTGTACAAATATAGGATCTTGAATTTTATGATACAATACCAGAATACTGTACAATATTTTAATATCCGTTTGATACACGCTTCGTTTTCATTTGTGCACTTTATATTTGGAAAGGATATTATGGTGTTATAATTTCAACATAAATAGAAAACATACAATCTGTTTTTGGCGTTCACTCCTTGTGCTTCATATAGTTCAGTATGTCATTGGAGTTCACCCCCGGAATTAATTTAGTCCCATCTGTCATTAAGGTCACCCTAAACACCCATCACTTGTCACCCGCCGTTTTATTTGATTCCATTAGGGTGTAAGTTCATGCGCATTAAAACAAAGAACATGTCTAAACATTTTATCTTAGTTATAGGTCATTTCTCTTAACGTTTAAAACGGTTATTTCGTAACGTGAAAAGCCGTATAAATAAGAATAAATCGATTATAAAGTCTGGATGCCCTCGGGTTTAGATTTGTAAACTTTGGTCTGAATATCAGGTTTTTATTCTGCCGAATCATTATAGAGAATCTAACATTGGAGACGTTCACTATGCAAATATTTACATTGGCTAGACCTACGTACTAAAACGAGCGAGACACAGTTTGACAAATATACCATTAATTGTCGTCATCGAGGATTAAATAGATGCGAGTATAGTGGTAGCAATCTCATTGTTTATTATGACTGTCTCAAGTTGACTATCAAAAGATAAACTGATAAAATACAGTTTAGATCGGTCTAATTACAAGGATCTATTATTGAAATCTAATGAAGGCTTCGATCTGTATTTAAAATAAATAAGATTATTGGTATCAGTCACAAGTTTACATTTCCACAAATAATGTGGTGTCCTTCCCAAATAATCATGTGAATATTACCATTATAGTATCTATCAGACGGACAAGGCCATACATTAGACACAGGCTCCATGTGTATTCTGAGAAATACGTCATACTTTGGACATGGACTCAAATGTATATTCTGAAAAACAAGGGCTCCATGTGCATTCTGAGAAATAAGCCATTTTTGTACGTGGGATCCATGTCTATTCTGATAAATAAGCATACTATGTATATGGGTTCCATTTATTCTAAAACAAGCTATACGTTTTATATGTTCTCATGTTTCCTGCGAAAGAAGCAATACTTTGGACATGGGCTTCATGTGTAATCTGAGAAACACGCCATACTTTTTATATAGACTCCATGTATTCTAAGAAATAAGCCGTGCTTTGGACATCGGCTGCATGTACATTTTTGAAATAAGCCATATCTTTGCGATGGGCTCCACATCTGTTTTGAGATATAAGCCATACATTTGATTGGCTCAATGTGTATTGTGAGAAAGAAGCCATGCTTTGGACGTTGGCTCCAATGTCTGTTGTGAGAAATAAGCTAACTCGCTTTCCCTCTTTATATTAAGGTCAACACACAGGGGCATGAATGTTTGGGGAAAAATACAATTACCAAGAGGGTGGGTATTATTTTACACGAATTTGTATTTTTTTTATAAACAACGATATATTATGTGAATACCTTGCCTATTAAATACAAGCCATCTTAATTTGTCAATTCCGCATTTTATTTAGTAAAGAGGTAAGCATGTGGATAACTTAGTTTGTTGACGGACAAAAAACACGTACAGCCACGCGCAGGAAAGCCAAAGTGAAACATGTAGAGCTTCTGCTAAGGCGCTCTCGGCAAACATGTAAATGGCTAATAGTGGAAAACTTCACTTGAGGTTACTGGGGGATGGTAAATATGGTCAAGATATTTTGAGGTCTCTACCATTTTGAAATGTACATTTTGTAACAGTAATATGAGGCGATGGTTTACACTGGAACAGAAATACCATATAACGTCTTATGTTTTAACATGAGGAATCTATCCATCAATGCGAGTCCGGCGTGCATGTGTGGGCACGTGTCGAGAGAGAGAGAGAGAGAGAGAGAGAGAGAATCAACTTTTTTAATAAATTGCTTAAATGAGATGGACGGATAAGGGCTTTTCCATTCCTTTTCCATGCATATTTATTACTCCTCTCCCTCGTAATGTTAAAGAAACATTGAATTAAAATATGCACAAAATATATGTATTAACATTGCTCCTTTCAGTCTTACCCGATAATCACATTTTGATTTACTATAAGCTTCATCCTGGTCATAGTACAATTATGACGTAATTAAGATCATGCGAGCTCCCATCTTTCATTTGGAACGTACACAAATCATACACGAGAGAGAGAGAGAGAGAGAGAGAGAGAGAGAGAGATTGATGGGTACATCCATTCGTACGATTTAACTGCCTGCTATCATTGTTGTTACTATTGTATATATGCCGAAATACATCGTGGCTTGTTACAATAATACAAATTCCATGCATTGCACACGACTGTCACAACGTACGACTTGTATTTGTAAGATTTATTCCGTTTGATCAAAGATTTATGCAGTTTTAGCATTAGCAAGCAGTACGCATAACATTTTTTTGGATCAATATATTGTACACTATGTCGTTCTCTCGCGATATTCATAATGTTTATGTTGTTAACATGAACTCGTGGATCCAAACATGTATTTGCATTCTAGGAGTGTCTTATGCTGCTATGTTTAAAGTTGTCACATCGGTTCCAGCAAATTGTTATTTGAATATAGTTAATATTGCTTGCTGTTGTGGGTATTAAGGATGCACCAGTGAGGACGGGCTCATTGTTACATCTGGCAAATGACAGATGTACCTGACTCGCTAGCTCCAACAACATGAATATTTACATATGGTGATGCCATTGTTGACGATTGTTCCATATAAACACCGTCTAAGGACGGGTTCAGTGGTGCATCTGTCTGTTCTACGGCATCTACCTTTTCCAATATATCTGCTTCGACAGTTACAGATGGTAATGACGCTGTTGATAATTGTTCTTCTTGTGCCTTATCAATCGGGTCATTATCTGGAGCTACAGTTGGTACAGGGCTGTTATAGGACGCAGAGTTAGTTCCTTTAAAAAAGCAAAATGATTACTTTATGCTTTATAAAGACAAACTGATTTTTCCAATAAAATTTTAATTCAATTCATGCGTGGAAGCGTGGATGGATGGATGGGACGGGATGGGATGGGATGGGATGGATGCATGCATGCACGGATAGATTTATGTATGGATAGATGTATGTTTAAGTGTGTAATCTATAAACAATATTAAAAATTGGAATCGTCTCATGGACGTAAGCTGCATTACCGCAATGCAGTGACGATTACTCGAAATAAAAATGTCTACGACGAATACAGTGGTGTAGTAAAGTTAACAGCCAGTCGCGTCCAATTTTAGCCAGAAATACGCAGGACAATAATTTAGAAGTAATTCGTATTTTGACGTTTTTTAATTACAATACAAATTATCAAGTTAGGTATGACTCGATTTAATGGTTTATGCAGAAGAAATAATATACCTTGAGAATACATACAATCTAACGTTAGTTGTACATGTTTCCCAACAATATAAGAAAAATGACTACTCACCTATAGCAACTGCGACCAGCAGCCTCCGTAAAGTTTTTGTCAACATGTTTAGTCTTTCATGTACAAGTCTGTGGAATGAAAACAAAGATAAGGAACAGTAATTAATTTATCATTCAAAACACATTTAACGTATCACTTTTTAAATATATTTAAATACATTTACCATTGATTTCATCATGATCACAGTACTGTAAGCTCTCTACATGTTGTAAATTAATATAACCTGTTTACGATGAGCCATTTAGTTGGTTCGTATCAATAAAAAAAGGCTGTGTTGGGGCTTAGGTATTACAGTGATTGAAATAATGACATCTACAGGATAAAATTCAAACAAACGATGGTAATTTTCAGGCTACTGAAAATAGCAAAGAAACTTCGGGCTGAGAAAAGCAGCTTGACGGCATTTTCACACAAATTCAATAATTTTTCCAGTTTTATAATGTTAGTTTATCAATATGGGTCAAATAATTGTACGGCGTGGGAGCATATCTGTGCTATACTATGTTATTTATGTAAGAGTGCATTCAATATATTGTATTTAGCGCCAATTATGGACAATCTTTAGAGAAATACCAAAGTTTCTCATCGAATAATAAACAATGCCTGCTTACTCTACTGAAGTTTGAAGATAAATTTTGTACGCCCATTGAAAGTGTGTGTACCATGAAGAAGAATAATGCCCCTGCAGGAGTTTCCTTTATTCTGTAAAGTGAATCGATACGTATAAAAAACTACATGGAGGATGTATACCATTCCGCATTAGATGTTAGGTAATGTTTCACGCGTGAAGTATCAACATTTTACTGTCGCACAGCACTAAGGACAATACAACTGTTTCCTTCAATCTACTCTAAAACATAGGATTCCTTTCCGTGTATAACCTTTTATTGCCAGACGCGTCAATGGATATTGAATGTCTTTAATACATGCTTTTCTAGTTTTAAAATATTGTGTTGGTTCAATTTCGTCATCAACACGTTATTTTCAAATGCTTGTAAATGCAGTGGAAAAGACCTAATTATGATCGAGAAACCCTTACCTATCTTAGATTAAAGAAATAAGTTATTTTGGCTGCAATTGAGCATTTATGTGTGTGTATGAATATACGTTATTATGTGCTTAAATGCCTTGATACTAAAGGACGAATGAGATTATCTTTGTATTGGAAGGTCAATAAACTAGCCCTTTCCAAAATATATATCAATACGTCAACGACTCTTCTTGTAATCAACAAAACAGCTGTTAGAGCAAATCTATAACGAGCATTTCAAAGCTACATTAGCGAGACGGGGTGTCGCACGTGGACATACATACAGGAACATCCATATCTTTGGGTATTTCGAAAAGCATGAATTTGAAACCTGATACTGCATACATTTGTTAACATGTGAAAAGTAAAGGAAGGTAGAAAGTTTGCTGTTCTTCTAATTCACACGTAATCGGTTTTCTGATGCTGTATTTCAAATATAGCATCATTTAAGATTGGTATTGCATACGTTAGCACCAAAATACATCCGAGTAATATTTGGTTGTAGAAGGGCTGCCGAAATGACCACGGAGTGAATTTAAACTTTGCACTAGATGGTGGCAATATTGTGAGTGCAAAGGGTGTTCAGCTCTTGAGATATGCACATAAAGCGTACGGTGATGTTTAAAATATATGGTAACAGTTTATGTCTATGATGATTTGATTAGTTTCACTGGGAATGTCTGATTAAGTATTCGTTGAGTTTTGAATTCTTGCATAGATCAATCTTCACATATTTGACAATTCATTTTCATATCAACTTTTGATCAAAGATCATGTTCTGGGTTAATGAAAATTATACGTTGGATGCATGTTAAATATTGATCATTAAAATTTAACTTTATGCACGTGAATGCAATATGAAGGTATACAATATCGTAAATTACCAGTCGTAATAAAAATATTATGAACAATTCAAGGCTTTTAGAAAACACGTTGTAGGGTTTAACGCCATTTTCAGCACCCGATAGGCTATACACGACGGCCAGTATCATTGGTGGAGGAAGAACCCAGGAAATCCCCGGAAAGAACCACTGACCCTCGAGAAGCTACTGGCAAGCTTTCTCATATACCCACACTGGCCGAATCCGAGACTCGAACCCATAGAAAGCACGTAAAGAGAAATATCAAGTTATCATATGTGATAAAGATTGTCTACTTGAACCAAAATGGAAAATTATTAAATATATTAAGCTCGCGTTAAAACCTAATATTAAACACATCGCTAAAATGAAAAATAATCATGTACCATAATTGTGACAATTAAAATTATTATTTATTTTTGACAATTCAAGCAAAATGTTTGACCCATACATATTACAAACAACAGTATTCAATAATGTTAATAAATGTACGGAACATGAATTGGATAAAAAGAAAACATTCATACGAGTTATGATGGACGTCTTAATGAAACTTTCATATCCTACATGAAAACTGGGAGGAAACAGCAATTACCTGACTAGTTTCCAGCTGTCCCAACTTCGATATAGGATTATGTCTTACTTTGACAACGTATCCTTTCATGGAGGAATTTAACAGATGGATTGTACAAAATCGCATTCGATAAATACGGTAAATGCACAGCCAATAGGAGCATTTCTTGCAATGTTTTAGATGGTTTCAAGCGAGTGAATAAAAAATGTTTTTGATTCCTTTGGTTGGGAGTGGTCGTGTTTGCGTAGGCTGTAAGCTAATATTCTTTGATTTACCCACGTGGCACATTGAATTACACATACAATTAGGCTTATATAACATTCATTATTGGATGTTGGTGCGTCATTAAACTGCCTTAGTTAAGGAGTTTTAAATGCGTATGTGCTATTAGGTAGTTAATGTCGCTTAATGGCTACATTAGCTTCAATACGGAGGAATTAGCTGTGCTTGAATAAACGTAAATCTACTTGGAAATCAACATCGGACATATTTGTAGTTGGAATTTTCGTTAGTGAATAAATTGCATAAAATTACGTTTGTGAGAACCTTTGCATCATGAAACGAGAAAAATATGTTATATATATTATAACTGTTTCCCTCGCTATTTTAAAATTAAAATGTAATGATTAAAACTCATACGTGTCGTATGCTTATTAATGTCAGTGTTATACCGGAAAAGTACATTAGATATAATAATGATAATAATAATAATAATAAAGAGGACTTTGTATAGCGCCTAATCTTTAGAAGCTCTAAGCGCTTTATAGCATTAGACAACACCTATAACATAAAAAACAATGACTTGATTACAAAATAACACGCACCATGAAATTAGAAAACTTAAAAACGTGCTGAAAATGTTTAAGGTAGGAAACATTAAGTCTTTAAGTTTGTTATGCAGTGAAATAATAACACTCGCTTGTCGGTAGTGGGATTTATTACGAGATGAAATGGTACGAAGTAAACCTAAACAATTACATAGCGCATACTTAGAATACAAGACATATACAATACAGAATATAACCGACCCAAATACAATATACAGTATATACAGCCCACCCAGCGGCAATTACAATTTTAACACAGAAAAATATAAATGATACCTTACCAGACTCAAACAGTATAATTTTTCCAAATTATAGTCAATCGCTGGTCTTCATCTTCACAACTCGTACTGCTCGAGGTATTCTTCGTCTCAAAAACTAGAGTAGGAATGACAGAAGTTCTTATTAGTTTGGCGGGATGTGATTTCAATAGTCGTGAAGCACGAGAATCATGTTTTGGGATGAATTTAAGGAGAAAACGTTTTGCTGATATTGGTAAGATTTATTTCGTTTGCTCAAATGGCAAGGTATTAGCAAGCACGAATCAAGTACAGAAGCTAATATGCTCTAAACAACATGACGTGTACAAATGCTTTCGATTTTGTGCAATATTTATAACGTCTATAAAGTCATCAGCAACCTCTAGATCACTACTATATTCATTGCACGCTACGAGTTTCTTATTCTGCTATGTTTGCAGTTGCTACATCGTTTTCAGAGAAAATACTTTGGTGTCTACTTTTCACTAGGGTTGGTATAAACTGCTGTTGACAATGCCGATGGCTCCTCTGACGGGCTGAGTGGCGCATCAGTCTCCGAAATATGGTTTGGTCCACAGGTGCTCGACGCGAGCTTGATGTTGAGACAAAACAAACAAAAAATAAATAAATAATAATCTGAAGGAAAAATATCATACTGAGTGACAAAAATACCTTAGATTACCCCCATGATCCATTCTGACATAGGACCCTCTCTATCATAATATATAAGAGAGTAGGTACGGAACTTCCAAATACTTCGTTCCACCCATGACCCTAGATTTCCTTCTGCTATTTCCGTCTTAAAGGCACACATCCATACTATATGGCTTGTTTTGCTCCTGAGATATTTTTCTTTCCATCAATCCATCATTGACTTTTCTGCGTCATGTCGAGTCCATGTAACAAAATCTCTGTTTCTTGCAAGTGTTTTTTTATTAGACGTTCACTCCTTGATCGAATCTTTCCTGTCTGGTTTGGCTCATTGATGACTAATGGCGTCTTGTCATTCAGTTCAGTGACCTCCTTGCTAGTATCTTCATATGTATCATGTATTTCTGGTGGTGTCTCTTTTGTTTGTAACAGATGTCTTCGGATTCTTCTGTATATAACACCTCCTGGGTTTTCACATTTTGTAGTTAGTGCATGTCATTGATTTTTCTTAAATGTATGTTATGACATTGTACGAAATTAAGATTCCGTACTAGAATTGCTGTGATAGCGTGGTTGATGTCTGAATTAAAGTAATTCAAAAAGAAATATTGTCTTTAGTTACTGTTCCTAGAAGAGATAATTAAGGAAGTCCCGAGGGAGCAATTGCACATTGTTGGTGCGAGCAAGCTGAATTTAGAAATTCAGAATTTTGTACTGCCAAACGCTGCTAGGTTGCATTAGAGTAATTTAATTAAGTCAGTAAGTTAAGACTTTATTGGATTAGAATACGGGTACGTATTCTTAAGGAAGCTGTTTCTTGTAAGGCAGTAAGAGTTAGTAGATACTTAAGATAACTAAATTGGCTGGTGATACAGTCGATTATACTAGAATGGCAACTGACAGGCAGATGGTCAAAGAGTTTAAATCTCTTGGTAGAGATGAATTAGGTTTTGAATATACCCAATTAGCGGAATTTGCAGAGCGGAGTCTCAGTGAATACAGAGAACAACAGGCGGCAGAAATGAATAGACAAGCAGAGGAAAGAGAAAGAATCAGACAAGCCGAGGGGAGAGAAAGAATCGAGTTAGCCAGATTGCAGACCGAAGAAAGAGCCAGGGAGAGAGAGAACATACGTTAGCCATGGAGAGACTAAGGATCGAAGCGGTATCTAGGATGGGTGAAGGACTGAATGAACATTCAGGACCCACAAGCAAAGGATCAGAGGATATACGCATCATCCAGATAACAATGCCGATGTTTAACGACAGAGACGAAATCATCGATAACTTTTTAACTCAGTTTGAAACGTTAGCTTTAATCCATCATATACCCAAAGACCAGTGGGCCATTAATATCTCTGCATTTCTGCAAGGAGCTACCAAGGATGAACATCATAATATGGCACTGACTGAAGTAGATGATTACGACGCTCTCAAGAAAGCGCTGTTAAGGCACTACGAGTGTCGTCTAAGCGAACAACGGAGACACACGTGCAATTTTATACTCGCGTACGCGTGCTTTTCGGTAAATGGATTAAAATGACAGGCACCGCGCTCACTTTCACTCCCGCCGGGCTATAATATCGAGGGAGGTTATCCTCTATATAACGCCAGCTAAACCCAATCAACCACCACTCTTATTAAAAGGGCGACGTTACAATCACATACAAAGACATAACAACCATTAACTTAAAACGTTTAAATTCACTGTGTAGGTGTATGTCATTGTTCTAAATTGTCTGAAAGTCACCTTTGGGACTACTAAGTGAAGCGATGACAACCACTCTGTTTGGTAAGTGCACGAGGTTTTTTTTTTTTTTTGCAATTGCATTATATGTTAGATTTGACTGGGGCGGGTTAGGGGTGTTTGAGAATGTGTGAAAAATGCATTTCTGACAGAACATTTCTGGTTGTTGCACGCTTTGGGGCAACTCAGATTTTGCATTTTTGTGGCCACTAATGTGTAGAGCCAGTGTTCTGGCAGTGTCTTTTTGTTAGTTACTGTAGTTCGTTCCACATATCATGGCGAAATTTTCGGATCTGTAACTCTGAATTTTCAGGTCAGTTATTAAATGTAGCTAGAAGTACCTTATTCGTTTTAAACTCTTCGTTTGAAACGAATGAGGTACGTTTGCTACATTTAATGAAGCTGACCTGAACATACACTGAGTTACAGATAGGAAAAAATTACGATGCTATGTGGAACGAACTATGGCGGAATACCAAATAGTTCGACTACCTGTGCGTGTGTGTCTGTCTCAAACTGGTTTGAATGGTGTGTTATTAAAATTGGAGAGGCCTTAAGTTGCTTTATGAGTGAATTTCATTTCTGCTGTTACTATTGTTTCTGCTTCTGTTTGATGATACAACAGCTCCCTCATGCACAGCAAAAGACGACAGGTTTTCTTTTCTAAAAGTATTACATAGCGCTTGGACACCACGCCAGACGACCATACTGAGATCAGAAATGTAAGGTAGGCAATTAATGTCGATTTCTTTGTCGCATTGGTGATTAAAGATATGCATGTATTCATATTATTAATGGTTTTAAAATGAAGATGAAATTTAATTGAAATTAATAGCTAACTATTGGATAGTCAAACCACTTACAAGAGTACGAAACAATTAAATTCTTACTGTAATTACGTGGCCTGTTATATTTCTTATAATCTATGATTTGTACATGTATTTATGTACATGTATTTATGTACATGCACACATCTGCATTGAGTTGGGTTCTCGCTTGATCAGATGATTAGTGTGTTATTTACGTTACTATACCCATAGTATAACTTTCTCTATATGGCACCTGTAGCAGTACTTCCTGGCAAGGCAAAATACGTAATAACGTCATAGAAAGGAACGGCGTAAACACCGAGGCATTCGAATGTTTTTCATAGTCATTTCACTACACTTCTCAGCGGGTTGGAGCAATAAAATCAGCATTTATGGTCGCCCTACATGTAGAATGTTACATTTGTGCTTGCTTGCAATTAAATCTTTTGTCCGCTTGCAAAACATTGTTAGAATCGCTTTAAATTCCATCTGTACAAATATAGGATCTTGAATTTTATGATACAATACCAGAATACTGTACAATATTTTAATATCCGTTTGATACACGCTTCGTTTTCATTTGTGCACTTTATATTTGGAAAGGATATTATGGTGTTATAATTTCAACATAAATAGAAAACATACAATCTGTTTTTGGCGTTCACTCCTTGTGCTTCATATAGTTCAGTATGTCATTGGAGTTCACCCCCGGAATTAATTTAGTCCCATCTGTCATTAAGGTCACCCTAAACACCCATCACTTGTCACCCGCCGTTTTATTTGATTCCATTAGGGTGTAAGTTCATGCGCATTAAAACAAAGAACATGTCTAAACATTTTATCTTAGTTATAGGTCATTTCTCTTAACGTTTAAAACGGTTATTTCGTAACGTGAAAAGCCGTATAAATAAGAATAAATCGATTATAAAGTCTGGATGCCCTCGGGTTTAGATTTGTAAACTTTGGTCTGAATATCAGGTTTTTATTCTGCCGAATCATTATAGAGAATCTAACATTGGAGACGTTCACTATGCAAATATTTACATTGGCTAGACCTACGTACTAAAACGAGCGAGACACAGTTTGACAAATATACCATTAATTGTCGTCATCGAGGATTAAATAGATGCGAGTATAGTGGTAGCAATCTCATTGTTTATTATGACTGTCTCAAGTTGACTATCAAAAGATAAACTGATAAAATACAGTTTAGATCGGTCTAATTACAAGGATCTATTATTGAAATCTAATGAAGGCTTCGATCTGTATTTAAAATAAATAAGATTATTGGTATCAGTCACAAGTTTACATTTCCACAAATAATGTGGTGTCCTTCCCAAATAATCATGTGAATATTACCATTATAGTATCTATCAGACGGACAAGGCCATACATTAGACACAGGCTCCATGTGTATTCTGAGAAATACGTCATACTTTGGACATGGACTCAAATGTATATTCTGAAAAACAAGGGCTCCATGTGCATTCTGAGAAATAAGCCATTTTTGTACGTGGGATCCATGTCTATTCTGATAAATAAGCATACTATGTATATGGGTTCCATTTATTCTAAAACAAGCTATACGTTTTATATGTTCTCATGTTTCCTGCGAAAGAAGCAATACTTTGGACATGGGCTTCATGTGTAATCTGAGAAACACGCCATACTTTTTATATAGACTCCATGTATTCTAAGAAATAAGCCGTGCTTTGGACATCGGCTGCATGTACATTTTTGAAATAAGCCATATCTTTGCGATGGGCTCCACATCTGTTTTGAGATATAAGCCATACATTTGATTGGCTCAATGTGTATTGTGAGAAAGAAGCCATGCTTTGGACGTTGGCTCCAATGTCTGTTGTGAGAAATAAGCTAACTCGCTTTCCCTCTTTATATTAAGGTCAACACACAGGGGCATGAATGTTTGGGGAAAAATACAATTACCAAGAGGGTGGGTATTATTTTACACGAATTTGTATTTTTTTTATAAACAACGATATATTATGTGAATACCTTGCCTATTAAATACAAGCCATCTTAATTTGTCAATTCCGCATTTTATTTAGTAAAGAGGTAAGCATGTGGATAACTTAGTTTGTTGACGGACAAAAAACACGTACAGCCACGCGCAGGAAAGCCAAAGTGAAACATGTAGAGCTTCTGCTAAGGCGCTCTCGGCAAACATGTAAATGGCTAATAGTGGAAAACTTCACTTGAGGTTACTGGGGGATGGTAAATATGGTCAAGATATTTTGAGGTCTCTACCATTTTGAAATGTACATTTTGTAACAGTAATATGAGGCGATGGTTTACACTGGAACAGAAATACCATATAACGTCTTATGTTTTAACATGAGGAATCTATCCATCAATGCGAGTCCGGCGTGCATGTGTGGGCACGTGTCGAGAGAGAGAGAGAGAGAGAGAGAGAGAGAGAGAGAGAGAGAATCAACTTTTTTAATAAATTGCTTAAATGAGATGGACGGATAAGGGCTTTTCCATTCCTTTTCCATGCATATTTATTACTCCTCTCCCTCGTAATGTTAAAGAAACATTGAATTAAAATATGCACAAAATATATGTATTAACATTGCTCCTTTCAGTCTTACCCGATAATCACATTTTGATTTACTATAAGCTTCATCCTGGTCATAGTACAATTATGACGTAATTAAGATCATGCGAGCTCCCATCTTTCATTTGGAACGTACACAAATCATACACGAGAGAGAGAGAGAGAGAGAGAGAGAGAGAGAGAGAGAGAGAGATTGATGGGTACATCCATTCGTACGATTTAACTGCCTGCTATCATTGTTGTTACTATTGTATATATGCCGAAATACATCGTGGCTTGTTACAATAATACAAATTCCATGCATTGCACACGACTGTCACAACGTACGACTTGTATTTGTAAGATTTATTCCGTTTGATCAAAGATTTATGCAGTTTTAGCATTAGCAAGCAGTACGCATAACATTTTTTTGGATCAATATATTGTACACTATGTCGTTCTCTCGCGATATTCATAATGTTTATGTTGTTAACATGAACTCGTGGATCCAAACATGTATTTGCATTCTAGGAGTGTCTTATGCTGCTATGTTTAAAGTTGTCACATCGGTTCCAGCAAATTGTTATTTGAATATAGTTAATATTGCTTGCTGTTGTGGGTATTAAGGATGCACCAGTGAGGACGGGCTCATTGTTACATCTGGCAAATGACAGATGTACCTGACTCGCTAGCTCCAACAACATGAATATTTACATATGGTGATGCCATTGTTGACGATTGTTCCATATAAACACCGTCTAAGGACGGGTTCAGTGGTGCATCTGTCTGTTCTACGGCATCTACCTTTTCCAATATATCTGCTTCGACAGTTACAGATGGTAATGACGCTGTTGATAATTGTTCTTCTTGTGCCTTATCAATCGGGTCATTATCTGGAGCTACAGTTGGTACAGGGCTGTTATAGGACGCAGAGTTAGTTCCTTTAAAAAAGCAAAATGATTACTTTATGCTTTATAAAGACAAACTGATTTTTCCAATAAAATTTTAATTCAATTCATGCGTGGAAGCGTGGATGGATGGATGGGACGGGATGGGATGGGATGGGATGGATGCATGCATGCACGGATAGATTTATGTATGGATAGATGTATGTTTAAGTGTGTAATCTATAAACAATATTAAAAATTGGAATCGTCTCATGGACGTAAGCTGCATTACCGCAATGCAGTGACGATTACTCGAAATAAAAATGTCTACGACGAATACAGTGGTGTAGTAAAGTTAACAGCCAGTCGCGTCCAATTTTAGCCAGAAATACGCAGGACAATAATTTAGAAGTAATTCGTATTTTGACGTTTTTTAATTACAATACAAATTATCAAGTTAGGTATGACTCGATTTAATGGTTTATGCAGAAGAAATAATATACCTTGAGAATACATACAATCTAACGTTAGTTGTACATGTTTCCCAACAATATAAGAAAAATGACTACTCACCTATAGCAACTGCGACCAGCAGCCTCCGTAAAGTTTTTGTCAACATGTTTAGTCTTTCATGTACAAGTCTGTGGAATGAAAACAAAGATAAGGAACAGTAATTAATTTATCATTCAAAACACATTTAACGTATCACTTTTTAAATATATTTAAATACATTTACCATTGATTTCATCATGATCACAGTACTGTAAGCTCTCTACATGTTGTAAATTAATATAACCTGTTTACGATGAGCCATTTAGTTGGTTCGTATCAATAAAAAAAGGCTGTGTTGGGGCTTAGGTATTACAGTGATTGAAATAATGACATCTACAGGATAAAATTCAAACAAACGATGGTAATTTTCAGGCTACTGAAAATAGCAAAGAAACTTCGGGCTGAGAAAAGCAGCTTGACGGCATTTTCACACAAATTCAATAATTTTTCCAGTTTTATAATGTTAGTTTATCAATATGGGTCAAATAATTGTACGGCGTGGGAGCATATCTGTGCTATACTATGTTATTTATGTAAGAGTGCATTCAATATATTGTATTTAGCGCCAATTATGGACAATCTTTAGAGAAATACCAAAGTTTCTCATCGAATAATAAACAATGCCTGCTTACTCTACTGAAGTTTGAAGATAAATTTTGTACGCCCATTGAAAGTGTGTGTACCATGAAGAAGAATAATGCCCCTGCAGGAGTTTCCTTTATTCTGTAAAGTGAATCGATACGTATAAAAAACTACATGGAGGATGTATACCATTCCGCATTAGATGTTAGGTAATGTTTCACGCGTGAAGTATCAACATTTTACTGTCGCACAGCACTAAGGACAATACAACTGTTTCCTTCAATCTACTCTAAAACATAGGATTCCTTTCCGTGTATAACCTTTTATTGCCAGACGCGTCAATGGATATTGAATGTCTTTAATACATGCTTTTCTAGTTTTAAAATATTGTGTTGGTTCAATTTCGTCATCAACACGTTATTTTCAAATGCTTGTAAATGCAGTGGAAAAGACCTAATTATGATCGAGAAACCCTTACCTATCTTAGATTAAAGAAATAAGTTATTTTGGCTGCAATTGAGCATTTATGTGTGTGTATGAATATACGTTATTATGTGCTTAAATGCCTTGATACTAAAGGACGAATGAGATTATCTTTGTATTGGAAGGTCAATAAACTAGCCCTTTCCAAAATATATATCAATACGTCAACGACTCTTCTTGTAATCAACAAAACAGCTGTTAGAGCAAATCTATAACGAGCATTTCAAAGCTACATTAGCGAGACGGGGTGTCGCACGTGGACATACATACAGGAACATCCATATCTTTGGGTATTTCGAAAAGCATGAATTTGAAACCTGATACTGCATACATTTGTTAACATGTGAAAAGTAAAGGAAGGTAGAAAGTTTGCTGTTCTTCTAATTCACACGTAATCGGTTTTCTGATGCTGTATTTCAAATATAGCATCATTTAAGATTGGTATTGCATACGTTAGCACCAAAATACATCCGAGTAATATTTGGTTGTAGAAGGGCTGCCGAAATGACCACGGAGTGAATTTAAACTTTGCACTAGATGGTGGCAATATTGTGAGTGCAAAGGGTGTTCAGCTCTTGAGATATGCACATAAAGCGTACGGTGATGTTTAAAATATATGGTAACAGTTTATGTCTATGATGATTTGATTAGTTTCACTGGGAATGTCTGATTAAGTATTCGTTGAGTTTTGAATTCTTGCATAGATCAATCTTCACATATTTGACAATTCATTTTCATATCAACTTTTGATCAAAGATCATGTTCTGGGTTAATGAAAATTATACGTTGGATGCATGTTAAATATTGATCATTAAAATTTAACTTTATGCACGTGAATGCAATATGAAGGTATACAATATCGTAAATTACCAGTCGTAATAAAAATATTATGAACAATTCAAGGCTTTTAGAAAACACGTTGTAGGGTTTAACGCCATTTTCAGCACCCGATAGGCTATACACGACGGCCAGTATCATTGGTGGAGGAAGAACCCAGGAAATCCCCGGAAAGAACCACTGACCCTCGAGAAGCTACTGGCAAGCTTTCTCATATACCCACACTGGCCGAATCCGAGACTCGAACCCATAGAAAGCACGTAAAGAGAAATATCAAGTTATCATATGTGATAAAGATTGTCTACTTGAACCAAAATGGAAAATTATTAAATATATTAAGCTCGCGTTAAAACCTAATATTAAACACATCGCTAAAATGAAAAATAATCATGTACCATAATTGTGACAATTAAAATTATTATTTATTTTTGACAATTCAAGCAAAATGTTTGACCCATACATATTACAAACAACAGTATTCAATAATGTTAATAAATGTACGGAACATGAATTGGATAAAAAGAAAACATTCATACGAGTTATGATGGACGTCTTAATGAAACTTTCATATCCTACATGAAAACTGGGAGGAAACAGCAATTACCTGACTAGTTTCCAGCTGTCCCAACTTCGATATAGGATTATGTCTTACTTTGACAACGTATCCTTTCATGGAGGAATTTAACAGATGGATTGTACAAAATCGCATTCGATAAATACGGTAAATGCACAGCCAATAGGAGCATTTCTTGCAATGTTTTAGATGGTTTCAAGCGAGTGAATAAAAAATGTTTTTGATTCCTTTGGTTGGGAGTGGTCGTGTTTGCGTAGGCTGTAAGCTAATATTCTTTGATTTACCCACGTGGCACATTGAATTACACATACAATTAGGCTTATATAACATTCATTATTGGATGTTGGTGCGTCATTAAACTGCCTTAGTTAAGGAGTTTTAAATGCGTATGTGCTATTAGGTAGTTAATGTCGCTTAATGGCTACATTAGCTTCAATACGGAGGAATTAGCTGTGCTTGAATAAACGTAAATCTACTTGGAAATCAACATCGGACATATTTGTAGTTGGAATTTTCGTTAGTGAATAAATTGCATAAAATTACGTTTGTGAGAACCTTTGCATCATGAAACGAGAAAAATATGTTATATATATTATAACTGTTTCCCTCGCTATTTTAAAATTAAAATGTAATGATTAAAACTCATACGTGTCGTATGCTTATTAATGTCAGTGTTATACCGGAAAAGTACATTAGATATAATAATGATAATAATAATAATAATAAAGAGGACTTTGTATAGCGCCTAATCTTTAGAAGCTCTAAGCGCTTTATAGCATTAGACAACACCTATAACATAAAAAACAATGACTTGATTACAAAATAACACGCACCATGAAATTAGAAAACTTAAAAACGTGCTGAAAATGTTTAAGGTAGGAAACATTAAGTCTTTAAGTTTGTTATGCAGTGAAATAATAACACTCGCTTGTCGGTAGTGGGATTTATTACGAGATGAAATGGTACGAAGTAAACCTAAACAATTACATAGCGCATACTTAGAATACAAGACATATACAATACAGAATATAACCGACCCAAATACAATATACAGTATATACAGCCCACCCAGCGGCAATTACAATTTTAACACAGAAAAATATAAATGATACCTTACCAGACTCAAACAGTATAATTTTTCCAAATTATAGTCAATCGCTGGTCTTCATCTTCACAACTCGTACTGCTCGAGGTATTCTTCGTCTCAAAAACTAGAGTAGGAATGACAGAAGTTCTTATTAGTTTGGCGGGATGTGATTTCAATAGTCGTGAAGCACGAGAATCATGTTTTGGGATGAATTTAAGGAGAAAACGTTTTGCTGATATTGGTAAGATTTATTTCGTTTGCTCAAATGGCAAGGTATTAGCAAGCACGAATCAAGTACAGAAGCTAATATGCTCTAAACAACATGACGTGTACAAATGCTTTCGATTTTGTGCAATATTTATAACGTCTATAAAGTCATCAGCAACCTCTAGATCACTACTATATTCATTGCACGCTACGAGTTTCTTATTCTGCTATGTTTGCAGTTGCTACATCGTTTTCAGAGAAAATACTTTGGTGTCTACTTTTCACTAGGGTTGGTATAAACTGCTGTTGACAATGCCGATGGCTCCTCTGACGGGCTGAGTGGCGCATCAGTCTCCGATGCTTCTGATTGGCTAGCTTCAACATTATCACCATTTCCAGCTGGCGATGCCATTGTTGACAATTGTTCTGCTCCCTCTACGGGAGGGCTCATTGGTGCATCTGTCTGTTCTGCCGCGACCATTCAGTTGGATGTACTTCAGAATCATGAATAGTTACAGAGGGCGATGCCTCTGTTGCCATGTCATTATTATCTTGAGCTACAGTGAGTACAGGGTTGTCGTGGGTCACTGAGATAGTTCCTTTAACCAAAAATGAAAAGGAATTTTATACGTTTCTAACAGCAAGAAAACTAATAAAACTGATTTTGAGTACATTTTAAATGGAGTTCATGTTTACTGGAATAGACTTGCGTTAAGGGGTATTTATGTAACTTCTAATATCGCAATGGAATGATGATTACGTGGAAATAATAAAACTGCTTACGACGACTACAGTGGTGACAAAGTTAGGTATGACTCGATGTAATGGAGCATATAGGAGAAATTATTATACCTTCTTCAGAAAACACAATATTACGTTCGTTGTACATGTTTTCCAACTATTTACGAAATATTATTACTCACCGACAGCAATTGCAACACCAATGTTATGGATTTCGTCAACATCGTGTATGTTTATCACCTACATTTCTGTGGAATAAAAGGCAAAGAATAACAATGCATCATTGAAAACTGACTTTAGTAGCACATCCCTTTTAGGGACATATGTATTACCCTTTAATTTATATTGACTCCAGCACAGTACCTTTTATACATAGTGGAATTGAATACAACTATTTTACGGTAATACATTTTGTTCATTCTGCTTCAAGCTATCATCAAAAAAGAAGTTTGTAGGGACTAATATACCAGTGATTAAACTAGTGATGAAAACTACAGGATAATGTTCAAACAGAGGAAGATCATTTTCAGGATGACCGGGCAATTGAAAATAGTCAACAACCCGCAGGCAAGGGAAAGTAACGTGCAGAGGATTTTCACATCATTTCAGAACTTTGAAACCATTCTCATATTTTGTAATGGCTGTTAAGAACCTTCCATACGTTTGTAATGGCACTTACTTTACACGTAATAATAAAGAGGACTTTGTATGGCGCCTAATCTTTAGAAGCTCTAAGCGCTTTACAGCATTAGACAACACCTGTAACATAAAAAACAATGACATTACAAAAACCACGCACAATGAAATTAGAAAACTTATAAACGTGCTGAAAATATTTAAGGTAGGAAACATTAGGTCTTTAAGTTTGTTATTCAGTGAAATAACACTCGCTTGTCGGTAGTGGGGTTTATTTCGAGATGAAATGGTACGAAATACACCTTAAAAATTACATAGCGCATACCTGGAATACAAGACAAATACAATACAGAATATAACCGACACAAATACAATACACAGTATACAACCCACCCAGCGGCAATTCAGACTCTAAAAAAATATAAATGATACCTTACCAGACTCAAAGAGTATAATTTTTCCAAATTATAGTCAATCGCTGGTCTTCATCTTCACAATTCGGTATTAAGTAGGAATGACAGAAGTTCTTGTTAGTTTGGCGGGATGTGATTTTAATAGTCGTGAAGCACGAGAATCATGCACCGCGATCGATCACTCACTCGCTCACTTACTCATGACAAACACGCAAGTTGGTACACGACACAAATCATGTGTCACATATGTGTTCCTGCTTAGAAAAAAAGGATTCTAAGTGCATTGAATGCGTAATATTCAAATTAGTTACGAGGCCTCAAGTGCGTGTGCGTGTGCGTGTGTGATTTTGATTTTTAACGTAGCTTTAACAAATTTCAGTCATATCGCTACGATGTCTATAGTGTGGCAGTTTAAAGTGATGCCATGCACTGGGGTATCATATCGCAGACAGGTAGCATGATGTCCCACCCAGTCACATTATCGTGACACCAGGTCGACCAGTCCTAACACTAACCTATTAATGCTGAGCACCAAGCGAGGCAGCTGTTAGTACCATTTTTGTAAGTTTTTGGTATGACTCGGCCGAGGATCGAATCCACGACCTCCTGCATCCGAGGCGGACGCTCTAACCTGTAGGTCACCAGATCGGTTGAGGCCCAAAGAGAACATGGGTGATAATCTCAATGTACCAGATACACTTTTAATGCCTTATCTCACACATATGCGGACACACCGTAGCTCACATTGAACAATCAACTTATCTAAGCGATAAATGAAACGTCAAATATGCTTTAATGAATAATTTATTCCGTAGAGCCTCCACCTATCTGTAGACAATTATCCATAGAACAACTGTCCTTTTCTGTACGATATTGACCAAACGGATCGTCTGCAACTAACTATACTCTGCGTCTAGGTACTTCGATTGGAAGAGTAAATTTTAGAAATAGAAAATTTAGGTTAAATATTACAACAGATAGGAAAGGAAAGTACTACATCAAGAAGAGAGCTGAGGAATTCACTATATAAGTTGGTCGCTTGGACTAGGCCTATCCACCAGCTACGGCAAACAGCGTGTTTCGAGTCCATCGTCAGTTCCTTCTCAACATAATTTGATCGAATACTTAAATGTTTGAACTTTTCCTTCAAATAACAATTATTTATTATATAATTGAGTAATTAATTAGTGTTCGTAAACAAGAGAAATAATATGAAGTATTTGAGAAAAATGTGGAGAATCATTGCCATAAAATGCACAATTGTTTGCAGACAGCAAGGCGTACAGTAGATTGCAAATACTAGTTTTTGTAATGATGCTATCTTGTAAATATGTGGGTCATTCTTCTAAAGGAAGGTACTGAGTGATATTTGACATTCACTGCTTTGAGAGATGAGGGAGTTGAGTTGGGCTGGGGTGTGTGATATTTTGATTTTTAACGTAACTTTGTCAATTTTCCATTCATATGGCTACGATGTTTGCCGTGGCAGTATATAGTGATGTCTGGCACTGGGGAATTATGCCCCAGACATGTGACATCATATTCTACCCAGTCCCATTATCTTCACATTTGGCCCACTAGTCCTAATGCAAACGTCTTAATGACGAGCGCCTATCGAGGCTTCTGCTAGTAAACTGTTTCTAAGACTATGGTATCAATCAGCCGGGGTTCGAAACCGCGACCTAACGCATTAGGTTGCTCTAGCCACTTAGGTCACCGGATCGGTCTTCAGAGTGGAGTACATTGTCTTTTATTTAGTGATGTTAAACTTAATTTCAATAGTTGTTGACCCAAACTCTTTCATGTTGTACAATTGAATATAATAGTTCCTTCTTTATTAATGCATTTAATATTACCATTAATTTCGAACATGTAGTATGCATATTCTGGCAAGATTACCTTGCTCTGACACGCGCAATCCAGAGAGTTTTATTTTTAACGTTTCGTTAACAATGTTAAACATACCGCTACAATGTTTGCAGTGTGACAGTCTATAGTGATGTCTAGCACTGGGACATCGTGCCGATGACTTGTGGCATTATGTCCAGCCCAGATCCTCTATCTTGACACCAGCCGACCAGTTCTAACACTAACCTCTTAATGCAGAGACTGTGCGAGGCAGTTGTTTTCACCGGTTTTATAACACTATGATATGACTCTTTTTGAGTTTGGACCCGCGACCTTTCGCAAACGTTTGAACCATTTAGATTATCTGTGCGGTGTTTGTGTGTTTGTGTGTGTGTGTTTGTGTGTGTGTGTGTGTGTGTGTGTGTGTGTGTGTGAGAGAGAGAGAGAGAGAGAGAGAGAGAGAGAGAGTGATGGATATCTGTGAATCCTTATGTGCGATATTAGCGTGTAATAGTCTTTGTATTGATGCATGAGAGAGAGAGAGAGAGAGAGAGAGTAATATAGTCGACATTGTCTACAACACATGGCAGATGCAAGCACAAAGCTTTTTCAGTTAGTATCATTGCCACCTCTTTTACATTCTTCAGAATTTCGTGAAACGTTTAACCGCCCCGGTGGCCTAGTGGTTAGAGCTTCCGCCTCGGATACGGGTTCGATCACCGACCGAGTCATACTAAAGACTTACAAAATGGTATTAACAGATGCCTCACTTGGCGCTCAGCATTAAGAGGTTCGTGTAAGGACTGGTCGGCTTGGTGTCAGGATAATGTGACTGGGTGGGACATCATGCTACATGTCTGCGACATGATGCGCCAGTACTAGGTATCACAATAAACTGTCACAGTGTAGTCAAATTAGCGATGTGACTGAAAAATTTATAAAGCTACGACATGCATTTGAATAAGGCGGACGAATCTTTCGTGTCATCGATGTCATATTTAAATTTGTATTGTTTATTGGACTTTCTTAATGATTGAATGTTATGTATTTCTATTTTGTACCTCTGCTTTTGTCCAAAATCAAGTTAATGATGTACCCGACCAAAGACATTGATTATGTAAGCAACATACTACTTAGCGAATATTTATATATCACTGCGTTTGTTTTGGATCTTTCCCCCTGCGGGTCCGGGGTTGTAGAATTGGCCGACGTGCCTCGCTACGTGTCGTAAAAGGCGACTAAGTAGAGGCAAAATGTTTACCGTGGGATGCGTCCCGTGTCAGGGGAGGAAAGGATCCTGGTAGTTAAGCAGAGGCTTTCCATGCAATACACTACTTTGGCCTCTACTTCTCTTAGACGGGTGGTCGGGATGGGCCCGGTCTCGACAAATCGGCTGGTCACGCCGATCCCTAGGAAGTCTTTATTTATTCTCTCACCTTCTTTATCTTTTTCCTTGTATCTCTCTTGATACCACCGTTGCCCCTATAGTCTATTCCTTTATCTTTGCCTTTCCCAAGTCTTAGAAGTCTTCCTAGAAGGCGGTGGCCTAACGGGTCAATCGGGAGGTAATTTTACCGACCCTAGAAGGTGGCAACTTCACGGGTCAATCAAAGGTAATTTTATCAACTGAGTATGGCATCTGTGTATCCCTGGCACTTAAAAAGTGTCCCCTTGTTGGGCTCCATGGTGGGCGGGGAGCACGGGTGCTGAATTTTAATGAAGCCAACATGGATAATTCCCAAAAAATCAAAATAAACGATCGAAAACCCTATCAGACTCTGACGACGAAGCATGTAGTGTGGAGTCATTTCCACGCCTCATGGTCATACAGTCTAAAGATGCCATTGCAAGAATCCGAATTGATCATACTTATATCACCCACTCCCACATACTAAAAGGTGAAGACCCACCAGAGTGCGTTTCTTGTAATGAACCATTCACTGTCAAGCACTTGATGATAGAGTGTTTTGACCTGCAACCTACGCGCGATCGTTACTACATTGTGCATGACATGAAAGAACTTTTTGATACTATAAACATCACTCGTATTGTAGAGTTCCTGAAGGCCGTAAATATTTACTCTAAACTCTGACTTTTATGCTATCACCTTGTGCAGTTTTATGCAATATATATACCGTCCCTTTTTAATACCTTTTCATCATTTTTCACCAACATACAACATTTACATCCCCCGTTGATCGGGAAGCTTTATTTTTCACCATTACCATCTTACCGTTCTTAATTTCAACCAATTCTTCTTTTATATCGCTGGCTGATATAGGACCTTTATAATTTTTAAAATAATATACAAATTACATTTTGTTTGGCGCTAAATAGCCTAACAGCGCTGATGCGCCGTTAAAAAATCAATGAATCAATCAATCAATCTCCACTGTAGTGAAGAACAATCCGAAAATAACAAAGGACGCTCAAATACAAACAGAAAGACCCGATTCAACAGCTTCCCGCACTCTTTGTTTTACTCGGGGATTTTAATGCCCATAACATTTTATGGGGATCAAATCATATAAGTGACAGAGGTCACAAAGTTGGAGACTTTATTTCTAGGCTCGATCTGTGTCTATATAACTCCAAAACACCGACATATTTACACCCAGGCACGGATACATACACATACGTCGATTTGACAATGTGTTCTCCTTCGCTGCTTTTGGACTATGAATGGAAGGTCGCTGATGACCTTCACAGCAGCGATCACTTCCCAATCTCCCTTGTAAATCTTAATTCTACAATTGATGAAGTAATTCCACAATGGAATTTAAAGAAGGCCGACTGGGCCAAGTTTGAAACACTCTGTAAAACTAGGCTGAATGAGGATACAGTTTTCAATGTTAACGACCCCATTCAGCATTTTACATCTATTTTAACCGACATTGCAGAAGAATCTATCCCCAAGTCCTCAACAAGCTGTGAAAGAACCCTAAAACCTTGGGTCACTAAGGAATGTAAGGAAGCCATACGACAACGCCGAGAAGCCTTAAGAAAATTTAGCAATCATCCGACGCCCGAGAATTTAAGTAAATATCGTATTCTCCGGGCCAAAGCTCGCCGCACAAATCAAAGAAAGTAAACGAGCATCATGGAAGAAATATGTTTCCTCTTTAAACTCTCGTTCCTCAATTACGAAAGTTTGGGAAACGATCCGCAAAATAAACGGAAAGAGAAAACACAATTCTTTCCGACATCTGAAACTGAACAATAACAATTTTAGCTCAAAACGTGACATAGCAAATGTTCTTGCTGTTACATTCTCTACAAAGTCCACATCATCTAATTATTCCGAAGCCTTCCAAAAATTGAAAATTCAAAAGGAAAAGTCACGTTTAAAATTCACATCCAACAACTCGGAAAGTTACAACCAACTGTTTTCACTATCAGAACTTATGGAGGCTTTAGATAAGGCCCATGATACTTCCGCTGGGCCTGACAAAATACATTACCAGTTTTTAAAACATCTTCCAGAATCATCTTTAACATCTCTTTTGAAAGTCTTCAATGATTTATGGATTACTGGTAATCTACCTAAGATATGGAAAGAAGCAACAGTAACACCAGTTCCCAAACCAGGTAAAGATAGCGAAGATCCTAGCAACTTTCGACCTATTGCACTCACAAGCCGCATGTGCAAAACAATGGAACCAATGATCAATTCTCGGCTTGTATGGTACCTGGAAACTAACAATTTAAAATCTCCTTTCCGAAGTGGCTTTCGTTATGGACGGAGCACCAACGATCATCTGGTTAGACCAGAAACATTCATTCGCGATGAATTTATCAAGAAAGAACATTTAGTAGCAGTTTTCTTTGATTTAGAAAAGGCCTATGACACAACATGGAAGTACGGGATACTAAAAGACCTGCACGATCTAGGTCTAAAAGGCCGTCTGCCCTCTTTCATATCCAACTTCCTCTCAGACAGAGAATTCAAGGTACGAGTGGGCTCTACTCTCTCAGATTTGCACGAGCAAGAGATGGGTGTGCCCCAGGGCAGTATTTTATCTGTGACACTTTTCAATATCAAAATTAAAAACATCACCAAGTGTTTGACTCCTGGTGTGGATTGCTTACTATATGTTGATGATTTTCTCATATGTTATCGGTCAAAGTACATGCATACAATTGAAAGACAACTACAGCAAAATATAAACAAGATTCATAATTGGGCTAGTACGAACGGTTTCAAATTCTCAAAATCAAAAACGGTATGCATGCATTTCTGTCAGTTACGACGACACCACGATGAACCTAAACTCACGCTGGACGGAACACCTATTCCAGTTGTTGAGGAAACAAAATTTTTGGGTATTATCTTTGACAGAAAACTGACTTTTATTCCACACCTAAAGAACTTGAAAGCTAAATGCTTAAAAGCACTTGATCTACTTAAAGTAGTAGCGCACACTGACGGGGGTGCTGATAGAAAAGTCATTCTCAGTTTATATAGAACGTTCATACGGTCCAAACTGGACTATGGTTGCGTTGTGTATGGTTCAGCCAGAAAATCATATTTGAAAATGCTTGACCCAATTCATCATCAGGGAGTAAGACTGGCCCTGGGAGCATTTAAAACATCCCCGTGTGAAAGCCTACTAGCTGAAGAGAATGAACCATCGTTATCGCATCGTAGAGAAATGCTTTCAGCACAGTATACTTTCAAATTAAAATCAAATTCTCTGATTCCTGCTTTTTCGGCTGTCTTTCAACCCAAATACAAAACCTTATACGAAAATAAACCAAATGCTATACCTTCCTTTGGCATTAGAATGGCATCCAGCCTTGACAGTACAAAAATTGATCTTTCTAAAATTCAGAAAACGTCCATCTCCGAAAAACCACAATGGCTAATTAAACAACCAAAAGTACTTTTTTCGCTACACGATGGAGAAAAATCTGAGACAAACCCTTCCGTCTTCCACAACTATTATCAAGAACTCCTCACCGAATTTAAAAACTACACAAGAATTTATACCGACGTCTCAAAGGATGAGGAAAAGGCTGTTGCAGCCTTCGTTTGTGGAAATCACACAACGCATGTAGAGTTCCTGAAGGCCGTAAATATTTACTCTAAACTCTGACTTTTATGCTATCACCTTGTGCAGTTTTATGCAATATATATACTGTCCCTTTTTAATACCTTTTCATCATTTTTCACCAACATACAACATTTACATCCCCCGTTGATCGGGAAGCTTTATTTTTTCACCATTACCATCTTACCGTTCTTAATTTCAACCAATTCTTCTTTTATATCGCTGGCTGATATAGGACCTTTATAATTTTTAAAATAATATACAAATTACATTTTGTTTGGCGCTAAATAGCCTAACAGCGCTGATGCGCCGTTAAAAAAATCAATGAATCAATCAATCAATCTCCACTGTAGTGAAGAACAATCCGAAAATAACAAAGGACGCTCAAATACAAACAGAAAGACCCGATTCAACAGCTTCCCGCACTCTTTGTTTTACTCGGGGATTTTAATGCCCATAACATTTTATGGGGATCAAATCATATAAGTGACAGAGGTCACAAAGTTGGAGACTTTATTTCTAGGCTCGATCTGTGTCTATATAACTCCAAAACACCGACATATTTACACCCAGGCACGGATACATACACATACGTCGATTTGACAATGTGTTCTCCTTCGCTGCTTTTGGACTATGAATGGAAGGTCGCTGATGACCTTCACAGCAGCGATCACTTCCCAATCTCCCTTGTAAATCTTAATTCTACAATTGATGAAGTAATTCCACAATGGAATTTAAAGAAGGCCGACTGGGCCAAGTTTGAAACACTCTGTAAAACTAGGCTGAATGAGGATACAGTTTTCAATGTTAACGACCCCATTCAGCATTTTACATCTATTTTAACCGACATTGCAGAAGAATCTATCCCCAAGTCCTCAACAAGCTGTGAAAGAACCCTAAAACCTTGGGTCACTAAGGAATGTAAGGAAGCCATACGACAACGCCGAGAAGCCTTAAGAAAATTTAGCAATCATCCGACGCCCGAGAATTTAAGTAAATATCGTATTCTCCGGGCCAAAGCTCGCCGCACAATCAAAGAAAGTAAACGAGCATCATGGAAGAAATATGTTTCCTCTTTAAACTCTCGTTCCTCAATTACGAAAGTTTGGGACACGATCCGCAAAATAAACGGAAAGAGAAAACACAATTCTTTCCGACATCTGAAACTGAACAATAACAATTTTAGCTCAAAACGTGACATAGCAAATGTTCTTGCTGATACATTCTCTAAAATGTCCTCATCATCTAATTATTCCGAAGCCTTCCAAAAATTCAAAACTCAAAAAGAAAGGTCACGTTTAAAATTCACATCCAACAACTCGGAAAGTTACAACCAACTGTTTTCACTATCAGAACTTATGGAGGCTTTAGATAAGGCCCATGATAATTCTGTTGGGCCTGACGAAATACATTACCAGTTTTTAAAACATCTTCCAGAATCATCTTTAACATCTCTTTCGAAAGTCTTCAATGATTTATGGATTACTGGTAATCTACCTAAGATATGGAAAGAAGCAACAGTAATACCAGTTCCCAAACCAGGTAAAGATAGCGAAGATCCTACCAACTATCGACCTATTGCACTCACAAGCCGCATGTGCAAAACAATGGAACGAAATGATCAATTCTCCTCTTGTATGGTACCTGGAAACTAACAATTTAATATCTCCTTTCCAAAGTGGCTTTCGCTATGGACGGAGCACCAACGATCATCTGGTTAGACTAGAAACATTCATTCGCGATGAATTTATCAAGAAAGAACATTTAGTAGCAGTTTTCTTTGATTTAGAAAAGGCCTATGACACAACATGGAAGTACGGGATACTAAAAGACCTGCACGATCTAGGTCTAAAAGGCCGTCTGCCCTCTTTCATATCCAACTTCCTCTCAGACAGAGAATTCAAGGTACGAGTGGGCTCTACTCTCTCAGATTTGCACGAGCAAGAGATGGGTGTGCCCCAGGGCAGTATTTTATCTGTGACACTTTTCAATATCAAAATTAATAACATCACCAAGTGTTTGACTCCTGGTGTGGATTGCTCACTATATGTTGATGATTTTCTCATATGTTATCGGTCAAAGTACATGCATACAATTGAAAGACAACTACAGCAAAATATAAACAAGATTCATAATTGGGCTAGTACGAACGGCTTCAAATTCACGAAATCAAAAACGGTATGTATGCATTTCTGTCAATTACCACGACACCACGATGAACCTAAACTCACACTGGACGGAACACCTATTCCAGTTGTTGAGGAAACAAAATTTTTGGGTATTATCTTTGACAGAAAACTGACTTTTATTCCACACCTAAAAAACTTGAAAGCCAAATGCTTAAAAGCACTTGACCTACCTATAGTAGTAGCGCACACTGACTGGGGTGCTGTTAGAAAAGTCATCCTGAATTTATATAGAACGTTTATTCGCTCAAAACTAGACTATGGTTGCGTTGTGCATGGTTCAGCCCGAGAGTCATATCTTAAAATGTTTGATTCAATTCATCATCAGGAATAAGACTGGCTCTGGGAGCATTTAATGATTGATTTATTTATTGATTGATTTGATTTTTAACGGCGCATTAGCACTGTTAGGCTATTTAGCGCCAAACAAAGTGTTATTTGAATAATCTTTTAAAACTTATAAAAGGTCCTATATCGACCAGCGATATAAAAGAACAAATGGTTGAAATTAAAAATGGTAAGATGGTAACGGTGCAAAATAAAGCTTCCCGATCAACGGGAGATGTAAAAAAGATGAATAGGTATTAAAATGGGACGGTATATATATTGCATAAAACTGCACAAGGTGATAGCATAAAGTCAGAGTTTAGAGTAAATATTTACGGCTTTCAGGAACTCTATAATACGAGTGATGTTTATAGTATCAAAAAGTTATTTCATGTCATGCACAATGTAATAACGATCGCGAGTAGGTTGTAGGTCAAAGCACTCTATCATCAAGTGCTTGACAGTGAATGGTTCATTACAAGAAACACACTCTGGTGGGTCTTCACCTTTTAGTATGTGGGTGTGGGTGATATAAGTATGACCAATTCGGATTCTTGCAATGACTATCTCCTCCCTACGATTGGTTCTGTAGGAAGGAGTCCATTCTCCTAGAGTTGGATTGATTGCATGAAGTTTGTTATTCAATGCATCATTCCATGATGCCTGCCACTTCTGACGAAAGAACTTTCTGATACAAGGTTTAAAATCAGTATATGGTATTTTAAAATCAGATGGTTCTTGAGTAAGGGCCATTTTAGCAGCGCGTTCCGCTTTTTCGATACCTTTAATACCAATGTGGCTAGGTAACCAACAGTATATTATATTGTGGGAGACACTCAGCTCGGTATTTTTGAAGAGTATGTTTTTTAATAATGGGTTCTCCAGTTTTCTATTGTGTAGTGACTGGAGTACTGATAGCGAGACGGAGAAGATGATACTGTTTAAAATATATTTCTTTTCTATATGTTGCAGAGCAAGGTCTATTGCTCTGATTTCGGCTGTAAAAATTGATGCTCCATTTGGTAAGCGAACTTGCGTTGTGTGATTTCCACAAACAAAGGCTGCAGCAGCCTTTTCCTCATCCTTTGATCCATCAGTATAAATTCTGGTGTAGTTTTTAAATTCGGTGAGGAGTTCATGGTAAGAGTTGTGGAAGACAGAAGGGTTTGTTTCGGATTTTTCTCCATCGTGTAGCGTAAAACGTACTTTTGGTTCTTTAATTAGCCAGGGTGGTGTTTCGGAAATGGACGTTTCCTGAATTTTAGAAAGATCTATATTTGTAGTGTCAAGGCTGGATGATATTCTAATGCCAAAGGAAGGTATGGCGTTTGGTTTATTTTCGTATAAAGTTTTGTTTTTGGGTTGAAAAACAGCCGAAAAAGCAGGATTCAGAGGGTTTGATTTTAATTTGAGAGCATACTGTGCGGAAAGCATTTGTCTACGATGCGATAACGGTGGTTCATTCACCTTAGCTAGAACGCTTTCACACGGGGATGTTTTAAATGCTCCCAGAGCCAGTCTTATTCCCTGATGATGAATTGGATCAAGCATTTTAAGATACGATTTTCTGGATGAACCATACACAACGCAACCATAGTCCAGTTTGGAGCGAATAAACGTTCTGTATAAATTTAGGATGATTTTTCTATCAGCACCCCAGTCAGTGTGCGCTACTACTTTAAGTAGGTTAAGTGCTTTTAGGCATTTAGCTTTTAAGTTCTTTAGGTGTGGAATAAAGGTCAGTTTTCTGTCAAAGATTATACCTAAAAATTTGGTTTCCTCAACAACTGGAATAGGTGTTCCATCCAGCGTGAGGTTCGGTTCATCGTGATGTTTTCGTAACTGACAGAAATGCATGCATACCGTTTTTGATTTCGAGAATTTGAAACCGTTTGCATTGGCCCAATTTTGAATTTTGTTTATATTTTGCTGCAGTTGTTTTTCAATTGTATGCATGTGCTTTGACCGATAACATATTAGAAAATCATCAATGTGTAACGCGCAATCCACACCTGGAGTCAAACACTTGGTGATGCTATTAATTTTGATGTTAAAGAGCGTCACAGATAAAATACTGCCCTGGGGCACACCCATGGGAGCATTTAAAACATCCCCGTGTGAAAGCCTTCTAGCTCAGGCGAATGAACCACCGTTATCGCATCGTAGACAAATGCTTTCCACACAGTATGCTCTCAAATTAAAATCAAACCCTCTGAATCCTGCTTTTTCGGCTGTTTTTCAACCCAAAAGAAAAATTTATACGAAAATAAACCAAACGCCATACCTTCCTTTGGCATTAGAATATCATCCAGCCTTGACACTACAAATATAGATCTTTCTAAAATTCAGAAAACGTCTATCTCCGAAACACCACCCTGGCTACTTAAACAACCAAAAGTACGTTTTACGCTACACGAGGGAAAAAAATCCGAAACAAACCCTTCTGTCTTCCACAACTCTTACCATGAACTCCTCACCGAATTAAAAAAGTACACCAGAATTTACACTGATGGATCAAAGGATGAGGAAAAGGCTGCTGCAGCTTTGTTTGTGGAAATCACACAACGCAAGTTCGCTTACCAAATGGAGCATCAATTTTTACAGCCGAAATCAGAGCAATAGACCTTGCTCTGCAACATATAGAAAAGAAACATATTTTAAACAGTATCATCTTCTCCGACTCGCTATCAGTATTCCAGTCACTACACAATGAAAACTGGAGAACCCATTATTGAAAAACATACTCGTCAAAAATACCGAGCTGAGTATCTCCCACAACATAATATACGGTTGGTTACAAAGCCACATTGGTATTAAAGGTAACAAAAAAGCAGATCGCGCTGCTAAAATGGCCCTTACTCAAGAACCATCTGATTTTAAAATACCGTATACTGATATTAAACCTTGTATCAGAAAGTTCTTTCGTCAGAAGTGGCAGGCATCATGGAATGATGCACTGAATAACAAACTTCATGCAATCAATCCAACTCTAGGAGAATGGACTCCTTCCTACAGAACCATGCGTAGGGAGGAGGTAGCCATTGCAAGAATCCGAATTGGTCATACTTATATCACCCACTCCCACATACTAAAAGGTGAAGACCCATCAGAGTGCACTTCTTGCAATGAACCATTCACTGTTAAGCACTTTATGATAGAGTGTTTTGACCTGCAACCTTCGCGCGATCGTTATTAGATAGTGCATGACATGAAAGAATTTTTTGATACTATAAGCATCACTCGTATTATAGAGTTCCTTAAAGCAGTAAATATTTACTCTAAACTCTAACTTTTATGATGTCACCTTGTATAGTTTTATGCAATACCGTCCCTTTTTAATACCTTTTTATCATTTTTCATTAACATAGAACATTTACATTCCCCGTTGATCGGGAAACTTTATTTTTCACCGTTACCATCTTTACCGTTTAAATTTCAACTATTTGTGTCTTAATATCGCTGGTCGATATGAGACTTATCATAAATTTTAAAAGATTATACATATAACATTTTGTTTGGCGCTAAATAGCCTTACAGTGCTGATGCGCCGTTAAAAATAAAATCAATCAATCAATCAATCAACCGATTCAACACCAAGCTGATACACCCCCCCATTATCAAGCACAGAAAAAAACGGCATCGACGCAGACTACGTTAAATAATACCCAACCACCGAAATCACCAAAAAATAAAAACAAATTGCACGGAAACAGGGAACAAAAGGGGTCAGATGACCCCATGAAACTCTATGACAGGTTTGGAGACATTGAGAGCATGTATGGAGAGGAAACTGCTCCATGCGCTCAAGGTAGCTCCAGACCTACAAACAAAAATTCACCCCCGTACTTCCTCCAGAGAAATAGCCACACAAATTGCCTCCACGAAAAGTCTAACCTATGTCCACAATCTTCAATTTAAAAGGATAATGAAGAACACCATCATACAATGGGACTGTCGAGGACTTAAAGCAAATTACAAAGATATTCTCCTACTTTTAAACGAACATGATCTAGCGGTACTATGCCTTCAAGAAACATTCTTGAAAGAAACGGAAAACATCACATTGAAAAAAACTCCCTGTTTTACACCTACTCCCAAAATGTTGACAGGGCCTCAGGAGGAGTTTCTGTTATTGTAAACAACAGAGCCCCTCATAGCGTCATCCCTTTATTCACAAATTTGCAAGCCATTGCTGTAAGCGTCACTATACGTAGAGTGATTATATTTTGCTCTATTTACTTACCACCAAACACTAACCTAGTACTAAACGAATTAGACAATTTTGTTCAACAGCTTCCCGCGCCATTTGTTTTACTCGGGGATTTGGATGCCCATACCATTTTATGGGGATCAAATCACATAAGTGACAGAGGTCACAAAGTTGAAGACTTTGTTTCTAGACACGATCTGTGTCTATATAACACCAAAATACCGATATATTTACACCCAGGAACTGGTACATACACGTGCATCGATTTGATAATTTGTTCTCCTTCGCTGCTTTTGGACTATGAATAGAAGGTCGCTAATGACACTCACAGCTGTGATCACTTTCCAATCTCCCTTGAAAATATTAAATTTACAAATAATGACGCAACTCCAGAATGGAATATTAAGAAGGCCGACTGGGCTACGGTTGGAACACTATGTCAAACTAGGCTCAATGAGGATACTGTTTTCAACATTAATGACCCTATTCAGCATTTTACTTTTTGTTTTAATAGAGATTGCAGAAGAATCCATTCCTAAGTCCTCGTCGAAGTGTAGAAGAACCCCAAAACCTTGAGTCACTAAGGAATGTAAGGAAGCCATTAGACAACGCCGAGAAGCACTGAAAAAATTTAATAATCATCCGACGCCCGAAAACTTAAATTTTTTCGTATTGTTCGGGCCAAAGCTCTCCGCATAATCAAAGAAAGTAAAAGAGCATCATGGAAGAAATATGTTTCTTCTTAAACTCTCGTTCCTCTATTAAGAAAGTTCGGGACAGTATACGCAAAATAAACGGAAAGAGAAAACAAAATCCTCTCCGACAACTGAAACTGAACAATAACAATTTTAGTTCAAAACGTGACATTGCAAATGCTCTTTCTGACAGTTGCTCCAAAAATTCATCATCATCTAATTATTCAGAAGCCTTCCGAAGACTTAAAACTCAAAAAGAAAAGTCACGTTTAAAATTCACATCCAACAACTCGGAAAGTTATAACCAACTGTTCTCACTATTTGAGCTTAGGGAGGCTTTAGATAAGGCGCATGATACATCCTCTGGGCCTGACGAAACATATTACCAGCTTTTGAAACACCTTCCAGAATCATCATCAAATCTCTTTGAAAGTCTTCAATGATTTATGGATTACTGGTAATGTACCATACATTTGGAAAGAAGCAACTGTAATACCATTTCCCAAACCAGGCAATGATAGAGAAGATCTCAACAGCTACCGACCTATTGCACTCACAAGCTGCATGTGCAAAACAATGGAACGAATGATCAATTCTCGGCTTGTATGGTACTTGGAAATTAACAATTTAATATCTCCTTTCCAAAGTGGCTTTCGATATGGCCGTAGCACCAATGGTCATGTGGATGGACTGGAAACATTTATTCGCGAAGCATTTATCAAGAAAGTACATTAAGTAGCGGTTTTCTTTAATTTAGAAAAGGCATATGACACGACATGGAAGTACGGGATACTAAATGACCTGCACGATCTAGGTCTAAAAGGCCGACTGTCCTCTTTCATATCCAACCTTCTCTCCGACAGAAAATTCAAAGCACGAGTGGGCTCTACTCTCTCAGATCTGCACGAGCAAGAGATGGGTGTGCCCCAGGGCAGTATTGTATCTGTGATGCTTTTCAACATCAAAATTAATAGCATCACCTAGTGTTTAGCTCCTGGTATGGAGTGCGCGTTTTACGTTGGTGATTTACTAACATGTTATCGATCAAAGCACATGCATACAATTGAAAGATAACTTCAGCAAAATATAAACAAGATTCAAAATTGGGCCAGTGCAAACGGTCTCAAATTCTCGAAATCCAAACCAGTATGCAAGTATTTCTGTCAGTTACGAAGACATCACGATGAACCTAACCTTACGCTGGACGGAACACCTATTCCAGTTGTTGAGGAAACAAAATTTTTAGGTATTATCTTTGACAGAAAACTGACCTTTATTCCACACCTAAAGAACTTGAAAGCTAAATGCTTTAAATGATTGATTGATTGATTTTATTTTTAACGGCGCATCAGCACTGTTAGGCTATTTAGCGCCAAACAAAATGTTATATGTATAATCTTTTAAAAAATTTAAAAAGTCTCATATCGACCAGCGATATACAAAACACATAGTTGAAATTAAAACGGTAAGATGGTAACGGTGCAAAATAAAGCTTCCCGATCAACGGGGGATGTAAATGTTGTATGTTAATGTAAAATGATGAAAAGGTATTAAAAAGGGATGGTATATATATTGCATAAAACTGCACAAGGTGATAGCAGAAAAGTTAGAGCTTAGAGTAAATATTCACTGCTTTCAGGAACTCTATAATACGAGTGCTGTTTATAGTATCAAAAAGTTCCTTCATGTCATGAACATTGTAATACTGATCGCGCATAGGTTGCAGGTCAAAACACTCTATCATAAAGTGCTTCACAGTGAAAGATTCATTGCAAGAAACGCACTCTGGTGGGTCTTCACCTTTTAGCATGTGGGTGTGGGTGATATAAGTATGACCAGTTCGGATTATTGCAATGACTACCTCGTCCCTACGCAATATTCTGTAGGAAGGAGTCCATTCTCCTAGGGTTGGCTTGATGGCGTGAATTTTATTATTCACTGCACCATTCCATGATGCCTGCCACTTTTGACGTAAAGTCTCTTTGATACTAGGTTTAAAATCAGTAAACGGTATTTTAAAATCAAATGGTTCATGAGATAAGGCGATTTTAGCAGCGCGATCTGCTTTTTCATTACTTTTAATACCAACATGGCAAGGTAACCAACAGTATACGATATTGTGGGAGGTACTCAGCTTAGTATTTTTGACGAGAACATTGGTCAAAAATGGGTTCTCCAGTTTTCTATTATGTAGTGACTGAAGTACTGATAGTGAAGATGATGCTGTTTAAAATACGTTTGTTTTCGATATATTGCAGAGCAAGATCGATTGCTCTTATTTCGGCTGAAAAAATTGATGTTCCATTTGGTAAGCGAACATGCGTTGTGTGATTTCCACAAACGAAGGCTGCAGCAGCCTTTTCCTCATCCTTTGATCCGTCAGTATATATTCTTGTGAAGTTTTTAAATTCGGTGAGGAGTTCTTGATAACAGTTGTGGAAGACGGAAGGGTTTGTCTCAGATTTTTTTCCCATCGTGTAGCGTAAAAAGTACTTTTGGATGTTTAAGTAGCCAGGGTGGTGTTTCGGAGATAGACTTTTTCTGAATTTTAGAAAGATCAATTTTTGTACTGTCAAGGCTGGATAATATTCTAATGCCAAAGGAATGTATGGCGTTTGGTTTATTTCGTATAAAGTTTTGTATGTTGGTTGAAAAACAGCCGAAAAAGCAGGATTCAGAGGGTTTGATTTTAATTTGAGAGCATACTGTGCGGAAAGCATTTCTCTATGATGCGATAACGGTGGTTCATTCGCTTCAGTTAGTAGGCTTTCACACGGGGATGTTTTAAATGCTCCCAGAGCCAGTCTTATTCCCTGATGATGAATTGGGTCAAGCATTTTTAAATATGACTTTCTGGCTGAACCATACACAACGCAACCATAGTCCAATTTGGAGCGAATAAACGTTCTATATAAATTGAGTATGACTTTTCTATCAGCACCCCAGTCAGTGTGCGCTACTTCTTTGTATCTTGTTTATATTTTGCTGTAGTTGTCTTTCAATTGTATGCATGTGCTTCCATCGATAACATATGAGAAAATCATCGACATATAACGAGCAATCCTCACCAGGAGTCAAACACTTGGTGATGCTATTAATTTTGAAATTGAAAAGTGTCACAGATAAAATACTTCCCTGGGGCACACCCATCTCTTGCTCGTGGAGATCTGAGACAGTAGAGCCCACTCGTACCTTGAATTGTCTGTCTGAGAGAAAGTTGGATATGAAAGAGGGTAGACAGCCTTTTAGACCTAGATCGTGCAGGTCATTTAGTATCCCGTACTTCCATGTCGTGTCATATGCCTTTTCTAAATTAAAGAAAACCGCTACTTAATGTACTTTCTTGATAAATGCTTCGCGAATAAATGTTTCCAGTCCATCCACATTACCATTGGTGCTACGGCCATATCAAAAGCCACTTTGGAAAGGAGATATTAAATTGTTTTGTTTGCAGGTCTAGACCTCCTTTGGGCGCATGGAGCACATTCTTCTGCATCCATGCTCTCAGTGTCTCCAAACCTGTTATAGAGTTTCATTGGGTCATATGACCCCTTTTGTTGCCTGTTTCCCTGAGATTTGTTTTTGTTTTTTGGTGATTTCGGAGGTTGGGTATTGTTAAAGGTAGTTACGTAGATGCCGTGTTTTTTTGTGCTTGGTAATGGGGGTTATTAGATCTTTGTGTTGAATCTGTAGATCTGTCTGTGTTTTAGCGTGCTTCGTTGTTTTAGGACTGTTCTTCACTACAGTGGAGAAGGATGGGCCAGGATGGGCTGTTTTGGCCTGTACAAGTTTTCTGGTCGTGGAAAGGGAATATTAGTTATGTATTTTACCCTGTGAATTTCCTTCTCCTGTTTCCAGGTATCGCAATCCTTGGAATTGGCGTGGTGCTCCTTTCCACAGTTGACACAATGCGGAGTTACTCTACAATCAGAGTCCTGATGAGAATGGTCTCAGCATCGGCACCATATTTGGCCTTTTGAGCAACGGTGTTCGTGATGGCCGTATTTTTCACACTTATAGCATCAAAGGGCGTTTGGAATATATATCTCAACCTTCACTTGCAAGAAGCCAACTTTGACCACTTGGGTACTGTTGGTTTGTTGAAGGTGAGTACAATGGTGTTGGTGTCAGGTTGATTCATTGATTGATTTATTGATTGATTGGTTGATGTTTAACGGCGCATCAGCACTGTTAGGCTATTTAGCGACAAACAAAGTGTTATTTGTATAATCTTTTAAAACTTATAAAAGGTCCTATATCGACCAGCGATATAAAAGAACAAATGGTTGAAATTAAAAACGGTAAGATGGTAACGGTGCAAAATAAAGCTTCCCGATCAACGGGAGATGTAAAAAAGATGAATAGGTATTAAAATGGGACGGTATATCTATTGCATAAAACTGCACAAGGTGATAGCATAAAAGTCAGAATTTAGAGTAAATATTTACGGCCTTCAGGAACTCTATAATACGAGTGATGTTTATATTATCAAAAAGTTCTTTCATGTCATGCACAATGTAATAACGATCGCGCGTAGGTTGTAGGTCAAAGCACTCTATCATAAAGTGCTTGACAGTGAATGGTTCATTGCAAGAAACGCACTCTGGTGGGTCTTCACCTTTTAGTATGTGGGTGTGGGTGATATAAGTATGACCAATTCGGATTCTTGCAATGACTATCTCCTCCCTACGAATGGTTCTGTAGGAAGGATTCCATTCTCCTAGAGTTGGCTTGATTGCATGAAGTTTGTTATTCACGGCATCATTCCATGATGCCTGCCACTTCTGACGAAAGAACTTTCTGATACAAGGTTTAAAATCAGTATATGGTATTTTAAAATCAGATGGTTCTTGAGTAAGGGCCATTTTAGCAGCGCGATCTGCTTTTTCGCTACCTTTAATACCAATGTGGCTAGGTAACCAACAGTATATTATATTGTGGGAGACACTCAGCTCGGTATTTTTGACGAGTATGTTTTTCAATAATGGGTTCTCCAGTTTTCTATTGTGTATGACTGGAGTACTGATAGCGAGTCGGAGAAGATGATACTGTTTAAAATATATTTCTTTTCTATATGTTGCAGAGCAAGGTCTACTGCTCTGATTTCGGCTGTAAAAATTGATGCTCCATTTGGTAAGCGAACTTGCGTTGTGTGATTTCCAAAACAAAGGCTGAAGCAGCCTTTTCCTCATCCTTTGATCCGTCAGTGTAAATTCTGGTGTAGTTTTTAAATTCGGTGAGGAGTTCATGGTAAGAGTTGTGTAAGACAGAAGGGTTTATTTCTGATTTTTTACCATCGTGTAGCGTAAAACGTACTTTTGGTTGTTTAATTAACCAAGGTGGTGTTTCGGAGATAGACGTTTTCTGAATTTTAGAAAGATCTATATTTGTAGTGTCAAGGCTGGGTGATATTCTAATGCCAAAGGAAGGTATGGCGTTTGGTTTATTTTCGTATAAAGTTTTGTATTTGTGTTGAAAAACAGCCGAAAAAGTAGGATTCAGAGGGTTTGATTTTAATTTGAGAGCATACTGTCCAGAAAGCATTTCTCTGCGATGCGATAACGGTGGTTCATTCGCCTCAGCTAGAAGTCTTTCACACGGGGATGTTTTAAATGCTCCCAGAGCCAGTCTTAGTCCCTGATGATGAATTGGATCAAGCATTTTAAGATATGACTTCAGGGCTGAACCATACACAACGCAACCATAGTCTAGTTTGGAGCGAATAAACGTTCTGTATAAATTTAGGATGACTTTTCTATCAACACCCCAGTCAGTGTGCGCTACTACTTTAAGTAGGTTAAGTGCTTTTAAGCATTTAGCTTTTAAGTTCTTTAGGTGTGGAATAAAGGTCAGTTTTCTGTCAAAGATTATACCTAAAAATTTGGTTTCCTCAACAACTGGAATAGGTGTTCCATCCAGCGTGAGGTTCGGTTCATCGTGATGTTTTCGTTGCTGACAGAAATGCATGCATACCGTTTAAGATTTCGAGAATTTGAAACCGTTTGCATTGGCCCAATTTTGAATTTTGTTTATATTTTGCTGCAGTTGTCTTTCAATTGTATGCATGTGCTTTGACCGATAAAATATTAGAAAATCATCAACGTATAACGAGCAATCCACACCAGGAGTCAAACACTTGGTGATGCTATTAATTTTGATGTTAAAGAGCGTCACAGATAAAATACTGCAATGGGGCACACACATCTCTTGGTCGTGCAGATCTGAGAGGGTAGAGCCCACTCGTACTTTGAATTCTCTGTCTGAGAGGAAGTTGGATATGAAGGAGGGCAGACGGCCTCTTAGACCTAGATCGTTCAGGTCATTTAGTATCCCGTACTTCCATGTCGTGTCATAGTCCTTTTCTAAATCAAAGAAAACCGCTACTAAATGTTTTTTCTTAATAAATGCATCGCGAATAAATGTTTCCAGTCTAACCAGATGATCATTGGTGCTCCGGCCATATCGAAAGCCACTTTGGAAAGGAGATATTAAATTGTTAGTTTCCAAATACCAGACAAGCCGATAATTGATCATTACTTCCGTTGTTTTGCACACACAGCTTGTGAGTGCAATTGGTCGATAGCTGTTGGGGTCTTGGCTATCTTTGCCGGGTTTGGGGACTGGTATTACAGTTGCTTCTTTCCAGATTTTTGGTACATTACCAGTAATCCATAAATCATTGAAGAGTTTCAAAAGAGATGTTAAAGATGATTCTGGAAGGTGTTTCAAAAACTGGTAATGTATTTCGTCAGGCCCAGCGGAAGTATCATGAGGCTTGTCTAAAGCCTCCCTAAGCTCTGATAGTGAGAACAATTGATTATAACTTTCCGAGTTGTTGGATGTGAATTCTAAACGTGACGTTTCTTTTTGAGTTTTAAGTTTTCGGAAGGCTTCTGAATAATTAGATGATGAGGAATTTTTCGAGAAACTGTCAGCAAGAATATTTGCAATGTCACGTTTTGAACTAAAGTTGTTATTGTTCAGTGTCAGATGTCGGAGAGGGTTTTGTTTTCTCTTTCCGTTTATTTTGCGTATAGTGTCCCAAACTTTCTTAACAGAGGAACGAGAGTTTAAAGAAGAAACATATTTCTTCCATGATGCTCTTTTACTTTCTTTGATTGTGCGGCGAGCTTTGGCCCGGACAATGCGATATATATTTAAGTTTTCGGGCTTCGGGGGATTATTGAATTTTTTTAATGCTTCTAAGCGTTGCCGTATGGCTTCCTTACATTCCTTAGTGAGCCAAGGTTTTAGGGTTCTTTTACAGTTTGTTGAGGGCTTGGGGATAGATTCTTCTGCAATGTCGGTTAAAATAGATGTAAAATGCTGAATGGGATCGTTAACATTGAAAACTGTATGCTCATTCAGCCTGGTTTTACAGAGTGTTTCGAACTTGGCCCAGTCGGCCTTCTTTAAATTCCATTGTGGAATTACTTCATCAATTGTAGAGTTAGGATTTACAAGGGAGATTGGGAGTGATCGCTGCTGTGAAGGTCATGAGCGACCTTCCATTCATAGTCCAAAAGCAGCGAAGGAGAACAAATTGTCAAATCGATGCATATGTATGTACCCGTGCCTGGGTGTAAATATGTAGGTGTTTTGGTATTATATAGACACAGATCGTGTCTAGAAATAAGGTCTTCAACTTTGTGACCTCTGTCACTTATGGTATAACGGTACCAATTGCGCAAGTCCAGGTGGGCGGAGCTTAAGGTGTATTGAACATTGTATTCAGAATTAAAGAACAACACTAGCTGTGATTGGTGCATTATGTAAGAGCTGTACTTTCTGTTTAGCTTAAAAAAATGTTGAGCCTCTTGGCAACATGTGAGTTTGTGTTAATTTCTATCTAGATCATATTTTGTATTTTTTATGATTTTTTTAAAATATGGTACACATGGCTGAAAATGTGCTTGTTGTGACTAGATAACTCTTACCCCTGTCTAGTTCCAGTAGAGTTATCTCTCTTAAATGCAATGGAGTACCTGGTTATGTCATTGTCAAATTAGCAATCTAGCATTGTTCTATATGACAGTTTGTGACATGCATGCCCAAGTAGGACAGAAAGTATATTTCACAAAACATTAGCATTGAGGTATATGGAAAAACAATTGGTACCGTGATACCTAAAGGAAAGAATAGCCTCACAGTGTATCCATAGAAACGCATACATGTGGGCGGCATTTATGAACTCAAATAGTTTGATGTAGGAAAACAAATGTGTGCTGAACAGTTTTGGTCAAATATTGAAAGTTCTTTAAGAATAAAATGTATGAAATCTTCAGAAAATAGCAAAAGTTGGCTTTGGATGGGGACTTTTGATAACTATAGCTATGATAGATATAGGCTTGTGTTAACTGATGCCTTTATGTATGTGCTGTTACCTCCTAGATTGGAATGCATGCAACAAAATAAGTTATGTAAACATAATATAGTTGATTTTGGCCAAATATTGGCTATTTTACCTGCAAAAGATGAAAAATCATGTGTACAAAAACAGCTATCTTGTTCTTGTAAGGCATGCCATAAACCAGGATAGAGAACACTCTACACTTGTAGATAGATCACTAGTACCATGTGGGATGTTCTGGCATGAGTAATTTTTAGGTAATTTATTAAGGATATGGTATTTCTTCCCACTTTGATTTGAATTGTCCTGCTCTAATTGTCCTTTTTTTTACACTTTCCTGCTTTGAAATTGTTCATGTAGTTAGTTCAGTTCTCTTGCATTCCCTTTTGTTGAAGTAGCAGTGAATACCAACAAACAAGAACAGTTTCCTTAAGTCAGCATTTCCCATTGGCACTTGTATAAGCCCAATTATAATCTACTATTGACTTTCAATTGATTCTATTTCTTTCTGTCAAGCTGCTCTTGTGGAATTTCCATGTTTGGTCCAACATTACAGAATGATAACCATTTTAGTCACACAGTGCGTATTCATTCCATTCAAATCCACACTGTTCTTGAAACTTTGCATCCCATCGCAAGAATCCAAATTGGCATGAGATGATATCTGCATTGTTATGGAAGGCTGCACTCTACATGCTGGCATTGTAGAAAATATGAACTATGTGATATGAAAGAGCTGCGTCATCTTAGAAATTAAAATTACATGACTCTTGAGGTCTCCACTAAATATAGGAGTCTAAATGTTAGGTTCTCACTTTTTCAGAAATGTATTTTGAGATAATTTAATTGCAATGAAGTTAATACAGGTTGTTGATGAACTCATCTATATTACAGGGATACTGTATTAGAGGTTACCACACCTTATGCATATCATTCAGTTATCTCCCTTACACCAGTCATAACATTTCAAGGAAATAAAATCTCACATTTTCAGTGACTGGTTATGAAAATAAAGAGAAGATTTGTGAAGTATTATATTAGCCCTCTATCTTGATGCAAATGTAAGTAGAAGCAATTTAATAATTTCTCACAGTAAAGTTTACAAGTTTAAAAACTGATAAGGTATGTTCAATTTGGATCTGAGATAAGTTTCTCTCTATCTTATGCCAATCATTATTAAATTCTTATGTAGAAGAAATATACATTATATGTATCGATATTATCTAAATTATTCACCCTTTCATATTAGATGGAAATGAACACAACTTCACTTGAAATTTGGGTACCTGTAAGGGATGTTATAGCACAGCCGCCTTTGGGCTGTCCTTGGACCTGTTGGGCCCTGCCCCATATATTTGTCCAAGGTAAGGTCATCAAACTTTCACTTCTCATTTTTCGCATTGCTGATTTTGCCTCCTTTAATTCCTTTATCATATGCTACCTCTCCCTTTTAGATAAACACTTTCCTCCTGTTTTTAACTCCATTTAATGTGCTATACTTAGTGTTTATATTTGGCATTTTTCTGTATTTTATTCCCCTAATTTCACCCCCCCAATCCAACATAACCACTTAGAAGCTGTGATTTACTATATTTGGTGACTGACTGTCTTATTGAAACAATTTTATTTACATCACAAAGGAGGAAAGCTTACTATTTGTGTTACAAAGAGGATGGGTAGGTGGACCTTTGTGTGAGGACTGGTGGTTAGTGACCTCTTGTATCTGCAGATAGTATAAAGTGGTCAAAGCTTATACTTTATAATAAGATTGGGTCATGTCCACCTGTCTCTGATGTTAAGTTCTGCACCTACCAAACAAATATAAATTCCTTTCTTTTAGGTGAATTGTACATTTTGAAATAGGACAGGTACATACTTATTTGGTACATTGACCTTTGACCTAGTTATTACATAATATGACATAATGTGATTTATCCCATATCACCTATGTGAAGTTAAATAAGTGCTGATAGGAATAAGATACAACTCATAGTTGAAAGAATTCATTTTATTTCAAAAGATGATTTTGATGGTGAAACAAAAGTATGAAAACAATAGTTCAAACAGCTCAATGACATTTCTATACACATTCATATAAGACATAGGTTAGTACCTCATCAAATTGTTTTTCACAAGTGAGACTAAGTATATTTGTTACATATACAGTCCCGAACTATTTCACAGATTATTGGAAAAATTAAGGTTTGCTATAGGTATAACGGTACCAATTGCGCAAGTCCAGGTGGGCGGAGCTTAAGGTGTATGGAACATTGTATTCAGAATTAAAGAACAACACTAGCTGTGATTGGTGCATTATGTAAGAGTTGTACTTTCTGTTTGGCTTAAAAAAATGTTGAGCCTCTTGGCAACATGTGAGTTTGTGTTAATTTCTATCTAGATCATATTTTGTATTTTTTATGATTTTTTTAAAATATGGTACACATGGCTGAAAATGTGCTTGTTGTGACTAGATAACTCTTACCCGTGTCTAGTTCCAGTAGAGTTATCTCTCTTAAATGCAATGGAGTACCTGGTTATGTCATTGTCAAATTGACAATCTAGCATTGTTCTATATGACAGTGTGTGACATGCATGCCCAAGTAGGACAGAAAGTATATTTATTTCACAAAACATTAGCATTGAGGTATATGGAAAAACAATTGGTACCGTGATACCTTATATGATTCGATCCCCATAAAACGTTATGGGCATTAAAATCCCCGAGTAAAACAAATGGCGCGGGAAGCTGTTGAACAAGGTCGTCTAATTCGTTTGGTACTAGGTTAGTGTTGGTGGTAAGTAAATAGAGCAAAATGTAATCACTCGATGTAGAGTGACGCTTACAGCAATGGCTTGTAAATTGGTGTTTAAATGAATGAAGCTATGAGGAGCTCTGCTGTTCACAATAACAAAACTCCTCCTGATGCCTATCAACATTTGGAGAGCAGGTGTTAAACAGGGAGTAGTTTTTAAATGTGATATTGTCCGTATCTTTCAAGAATGTTTCTTGAAGGCATAGTACCGCAGGATCATGTTCGTTTAAAAGCAGAAGAATATCATTGTAATTTGCTTTAAGTCCTCGACAATTCCATTGTATGATAGTGTTTTTCATTATAAATTTAAATGAAAGATTGTGGAGCTAGGTTAGACCTTTCGCAGAGGGAATTTGTTTCGTTATTTCTCTGGAGGAAGTACGGTGGTGAATTTTTTGTTTGTAGGTCTGGAGTTCCCTTGGGCGCATGGAGCAGATTCTTCTGCATCCATGCTCTCGATGTCTCCAAACCTGTTATAAAGTTTGATGGGGTCATCTGACCCCTTTTGTTGCCTGTTTCCATGAGATTTATTTTTGTTTTTTGGTGATTTAGGTTGTTGGGTATTGCTGAATGTAGTTTGTGTAGATGCCGTGTTTCTCTGTGATTGGTAATGAGGGGTGTTTGAGCTTGGTGTTGAATCGGGTGCTTCTGTTTGTGTTTGAGCGTCCTTCGTTGTTTTAGGATTGCTCTTCACTACAGTGGAGAAGGATGGGCTGTTTTCGCCTGTACAAGTTTTCTGGCTTCTGGATAGGGAATATTATTTGTGTATTTTACCCTCTGAATTTCCTTCTCCTGTTTCCAGGCATCGCAATCCTTGGAATTTGCGTGGTGCTCTTTTCCACAGTTGACACAATGCGGAGTTGCTCTACAGTCAGCTTCCTGATGAGAATTTTCTCCGCATCGGCCACATATTTGGGTTTTAGAGCAGCGGTCTTCGTGATGGCCGTATTTTTGACACTTATAACATCGAAGGGGGCTTGGAATGTAGATCTCAACCTTCACTTGCAAGAAGCCAACTTTGACCACTTTGGGTACAGTTGGCTTGTTGAAGGTGAGTACAATGGTTTGGTGTCCTGCAGGTTATTATTACGTTTGATACGTATTCGACGGACTGCAGTGACACCTTCACTTTTCATTCCTTCAATGATATCTGTGTCGCTGAGTCCAGCCAAGTCGCGATAAGGAATTACGCTTTTGGATGTATTGAGTGTGGTGTGAGCGAATGAGGTCACTGGAATATCGAAGAAAGTTTTTATCTTCTTGATATTTTCTGTCTGACCTCGTCGCTCACACTCAACAAGAGGGCAACCAGATTTCATTTGTTTGACGCCTTTTGGTGTACAATCGATCCTGTAATTGTTTTCTCGATCACAAACGTAGAGAGTCAGGCAAGCGGTTTTGTGGCATCTTTGGACTGTATTACCATGAAGCGTGGAAATGAATCCACACTACATGGTTCGTCATCAGAGTCATATAAAGTTTTGGATCGTTTATTTTGATTTATTTTAGAATTATCCATGTTGACTTAATTAAAATTCAGCACCCGTGATCCCCACTCACCGTGGAGCCCAAGGAGGGGACACTTTTTAAGTGCCAGGGATACACAGATGCCATATTCAGTTGATAAAATTACCTTTGATTGACCCGTTAGATCGCCAGTTTCGAGGGTCGGTAAAATTACCTCCCGATTGACCCGTTAAGCCACCGCCTTCTAGGAAGTCTTCTAAGACTTGGGAAAGGGAAAGCTAAAGGAATAGACTATAGGGGCAACGGTGGTATCAAGAGAGATACAAGGAGAAAGATAAAGGTGAGAGAGTAAATAAAGACTTCCTAGGGCTCGGCGTGACCAGCCGATTTGTCGAGACCGGGCCCATCCTGACCACCCGTCTAAGAGAAGTAGAGGCCAAAGTAGTGTATTGCATGGAAAGCCTCTGCTTAACTACCAGGATCCTTTCCTCCCCCGACACGGGATGCAACCCACGGCAAACATTTTGCCTCTACTTAGTCGCCTTTTACGACACGTAGCGAGGCACGTCGGCCAATTCTACAACCCCGGACACGCAGGGGGACTAAATGCTTTAAATCTCTAGATCTACTTAAAGTAGTAGCGCACACTAACTGGGGTGCTGATAGAAAAGTCATAATTAATTTATATAGAACGTTTACACGCTCCAAACTGGAGTATGGTTGCGTTGTGTATGGTTCAGCCAGAAAGTCATATCTTAAAATGCTTGATCCAATTCTTCATGAGGGAATGAGACTGGTTCTGGGTGCACTTAAAACATTCCCGTGTGAAGGCCTACTAGCTGAAGCGAATGAACCACCGTTATCACATCGTAGAGAATTGCTTTCCACATAGTATGCTCTCAGATTAAAATCAAACCCTCTGAATCCTGCTTTTTCGGCTGTTTTTCAACCCAAATACAAAACCTTATACGAAAATAAACCAAATGCCATACCTTTCTTTGGCATTAGAATATCATCCAGCCTTGACAGTACAAAAATAAATCTTACTAAAATTCAGAAAACGTCCATCTCCGAAACACCACCCTGGCTACACGATGGAAAAAAATCGGAGACAAAGCCTTCTGTCTTCCACAACTCTTACCATGAATTTACACCGATGGATCAGACGATGAGGAAAAGGCTGCTGCAGCCTTTGTTTGTGGAAATCACACAACGCAAGTTCGCTTACCAAATGGAACATCAATTTTTTCAACCGAAATCAGAGCGATAGACCTTGAACTGCAACATATAGAAAACAAACGTATTTTAAACAGCATCATCTTCTCCGATTCACTATCAGTACTTCAGTCACTACACAATAGAAAACTGAAGAATCCATTATTGAAAAACATACTCGTAAAAAATACAGAGATGAGTGTCTCCCACGATATAATATACTGTTGGTTACCTAGCCATATTGGTATTAAAAGTAAAACGGATCGCGCTGTTAAAATGGCCCTTAGTCAAGAACCATCTGATTTTAAAATACCGTATACTGATTTTAAACCTTGTGTCAAAAAGTCCTTACGTCAGAAGTGGCAGGCATCATGGAATTATGCAGTGAATAACAAACTTCGTGCAATCTAGCCAACTCTAGGAGAATGGACTCCTTCCTACAGATCCATACGGAGGGAGGAGGTAATCATTGCAAGAATCCGAATTGGTCATACTTATATCACCCACTCCCACATACTAAAATGTGAAGACCCACCAGAGTACGTTTCTTGCAATGAACCGTTCACTGTTAAGCACTTTATTATGATCTGCAACCGACGCGCGATCAGTATTACAATGTTCATGACATGAAGGCACTTTTTGATAATATAAACATCACTCGTATTATAGCCTTCCTGAAAGCAGTGAATATCTACTCTAAACTTTGACTTTTATGCTATCACGTTGTGCAGTTTTATGCAATATATATACCGTCCCTTTTTAAATACCTTTTCATCATTCTTCATTAACGTCATTTACATCACCCGTTGATCGGGAAACTTTATTTTCAACCGTTACCATCCTATCGTTTCAATTTCAACTATTTGCTTATTATAGCGCTGGTCGATATGAGACATTTTATAATCTTTTAAGAGATTAAACATATAGCATTTTGTTTGGCGCTGAATAGCCTAACAGTGCTGATGCGGCGTTAAAACTCAACCAATCAATCAATCGAAACCGCGACCTAACGCATTCCGTCGCTCTAGCCACTTAGGTCACCCGATCGGTCTTCAGAGTGGAGTACATTGTCTTTTATGCAGCGATGTTAAACTTAATTTCAATAGTTGTTGACCCAAACTATTTCATGTTGTACATTTGAATATAATAGTTCCTTCTTTATTAATGTATTTAATATTAAAATTAATTTCGAACATGTCGTATGCATATTCTGGCAAGATTATTTTGCGCTGACAAGCGTGAAAGAGAGAGAAAGATTTTTAATTGTAACGTATCGTTAATAATTTTGAGCATACCGTTATGGTGTGTGCAGTGTGAGAGTTTATAGTGATGTCGAGTACGATGGAATCGTGCCGCCGCCGCCGACTTGTGGCATTATGCCCTGCCCAGATCCTCTATCTTGACAGCAGGTCGACCATTTCTAACACTAACATCTTAATGCAGAGTGCCATGCGAGGCAGCTGTTGCTACCAAATTTATAAACCTTTGTTACGACTCTTTTTGAGTTTGAACCCGCGACCTTTCGCGGACGTTTGAACCACTTAAATCATCTAAGCTGCGTGTGTGTTTGTGTGTATATTTGTGTGTGTGAGTGTGTGTGTGTGTGTGTTTGTGAGAGAGAGAAAGAGAGATGCATATCGGATAAATCTTTGAATCGTTATGTTCGATATTTGTGTGTAATAGTCTTTGCATTTTTGTATGAGGGAGAGTGTAAAATAGTCGATTTTATTTAATATCTATTGCAGATGTGGAAACAAAGCTCTTCGATTAGTATCATTGACACCTCTTTTATATTCTTCAGATTTTTACGAAACGTTTGGTCAGTGTATTGTCTATTTTTATTTTAATTTTGTTAATCGATGAATCATCATTCAAATTCACTTTATTCTGGATCTTAGAAAATTTCTGTAATAGTGATTTGGTTTTAACTTGTTCAGAACAGACTATTCCTTTGCAATTGTGAAAAAAAAGACGTGTCCTATAAAATTTAAAAAATAAATAAATATAAATGATACAGAGCCTTTAAAATTTTCAGTTTGGTGTATCGACATTTAGTCTGCCAAAGTAGATAGATTTATTTGCTCTTAAGACAAATGTTCAATTTGGGTGCATTTTGTTCAATCACGACTGAATATTTTATCTAGGATCTGGTACACTCTGGTACAGAAAGAGTGTGAATTTTAGGGCGCAGAAATTCAAGATAGTCAGTCATAAGCGGCGTGTTACATTCTCGACACGTGGTAAATGGACCTGGGCGAGATGATTGATTATTTGTGTTTATTGCCCCAACAACTAAATAAGCTCCAAATGACAAAAATGGCCAGAAAATTCGGCCATGTCTTCAGTGCATACTAGGTTCATAAATTAGGCTGGATAATCTAACATTACTAGAGAAGAACCGGTAAAGAGGATTTGTAGTTGTCACCCCCCCCCGCTCTATTGTGTTATGTTCAAAAGCTTTATACTGAATTTATTGGAACCCCATAACAGATTTGGCAATAATAATAACACCAATAACAATAACGTGGTTTCAAGATTTATTTGCGGCTACTTGGAAACATTACTGAGTAATGGGTACATTGGAACCGCTGTTTGCAGAAGACGAATGGTGTCGCCATTAAATGTACAGCTTGGAATTGGAAAAATAACCTCTCTGAAATGGACAATGAGAATCAATCCCTTGAAAATGTATTGGGCGGCTGTACCCATTTTTAACAAAAATGCACGTTCTCCGTGCATTGCCTAAATGTGTTAGGTACGTGACTATTAGGAAGAAGTGAAACACATCCAATTCGAGAAACATACAAAAGTTCTGTTTCGCTGCTAGATATTGTGACTGATTTAAAATCGGTCGCGGTAGCATTGGTACATTAGTAGTGTATTACTTGTAAGGATATAGGATTGGCTGACCAAGGCTGGGTAAAAAATATACTGTACACAGGTGCGCTAAGATCTATTTGGAGACGTGCATACTGGTGGAAACGCAAACTCCAGACCGGAGTTTTTCGGGTAAAACAGGAATAGTCCTGTGTTACCTTTGTTGTCTTGTTGTTAGATACCTATGTTTAGAGAAGTCTTTTCTGCGTCGAATTCCTAGGATTGTTAGGAAAGAGTTTGAACCCGAATAAGATGTCGGAATATTTTCATGTTTGATTCATTCAGATTGGTTAATTTATGTTTATTGTTGACATTTAATTTACTTATACGCAATTAGTGATTCAGAAAAAAGTTTAGTTGCGGATGTTGAGTGACGGGCTAATCGGAACAAGTTCATTGATTCAGAGTTTTGATTTAATCATGTTTGGGAATCATTAATCGAGTTGTTGGATGATTTTAGGGAAAGTCATCGATTTTGATTAGGCCACAGAAGTGTGACGTTTGTATCACTCGAGGTCGAGTGATCATTTTAAAGATGAGGCTAATGTGATCAATTTGAAGTATGTGCATTTTGATCATAGCGCCCCGTTTTAAAGAATTCTTAAATTATTCTGATCCCCTTGCGAGTCCGGGGTTGTAGAATTGGCCCGACGTGCCTCGCTACGTGTCGTAAAAGGCGACTAAGTAGAGGCAACCTGTTTGCCGTGGGTTGCGTCCCGTGTCGGGGGAGGAAAGGATCCTGGTAGTTGAGCTGAGGCTTTCCATGCAATACACTACTTTGGCCTCTACATCTCTTAGACGGGTGGTCAGGATGGGCCCGGTCTCGACAAATCGGCTGGTCACGCCGAGCCCTAGGAAGTCTTTATTTACTCTCTCACCTTCTTTATCTTTCTCCTTGTATCTCTCTTGATACAGCCGTTGCCCCTATAGTCTTTTCCTTTATCTTTGCCCTTCCTAAGTCTTAGAAGACTTCCTAGAAGGCGGTGGCTTAACGGGTCAATCGGGGGGTAATTTTACCGCCCCTAGAAATTGGCGACTTCAGGGTGAATCAGAGGTAATTTTATCAACTGAGTATGGCATCTATGTATCCCTGGCACTTGGCACTTGAAAAGTGTCCCCTTGTTGGGCTCCTTGGTGGGCGGGGAGCACGGGTACTGGATTTTAATTAAGCTAAAATGGATATTTCCAAAAAAAAAATCAAAACAAACGTACGAAACCTTTATTTGACTCTGATGATGAACCATGTAGTGTGGATTCATTTCCAGGCTTGGTGGTTATACAGTCTTAAGATGCCGCAAAATCCCTTGCCTCACTCTCTCCGTTTGTGATCGAGAAAACTATAACAGGATTGATTGGAACGCCAAAGAGCGTAAAAAAGACGAAATCGGGTTGCGTTCATGTTGAGTGTTAGCGACGAGGTCAGACAGACAATATCAAGAAAATTAAACCTTTCTTTGATATTCCAGTGACCTCATTCGCTCACACCACACTGAATACGTCCAAAGGCGTGATTCGCTGTCGTTACTTGGCTGGAGTCACCGACGCAGATATCATTGAAGGAATGAAAAGTGAAGGTGTCACTGCAGACCGTCGAATACGTCTCGAGCGTAATAATAACCTGCAGGACACCAACACCATTGTGCTCACCTTCGGCGGGCCAACTGTACCCAAAGTGGTCAAAGTTGGCTTCTTGCAAGTGAAGGTTGGGAAAAACACGGCATCTACACAAACTGCTTTCAACAATAACCAACCACCAAAATCACCAAAAAAGAAAAAGAAATCTCATGGAAACAGGCAACAAAAGGGGGCAGGTGACCACATCAAACTCTACAACAGGTTTTGTGACATTGAAAGCATGGATGCAGAAGAAACTGCTTCATGCGCTCAAGGTAGCTCGAGACCTACAAACAAAAAATTCACCCCCGTACTTCCTCCAAAGAAATAACCACACAAATTGCCTCCGCAAAAAGTCTAACCTAGGTCCACAATCTTCAATTTGAAAGGGTAATGAAGGATACCATCATACAATGGAATTGTCGAGGACTTAAAGCAAATTGCAATGATATCCTCCTACTTTTATACGAACATGATCCTGCAGTACTATGTCTTCAGGAAACAATTTTGAAAGATACGGATAACATCACACTTAAAAACTACTCTTTGTTTAACAATTACTCTCAAAATGTTGACAGGGCCGCAGGAGGAGTCTCTGTTATTGTGCAGAACAGAGTCCCCCATAGCGTCATCACTTTAAACACAAATTTGCAAGCCATGGCTGTGAGCGTCACTCTACATCGAGTGATTACCTTTTGCTCTATTTACCAAACACCAACCTATTACCAAACGAATTAGACAACCTTGTTCAACAAGTCTCCGCACCCTTTGTTTTACTCGGGGATTTTAATGCCCATAACATTTTATGGGGTTCAAATCACATAAGTGACAGAGGTCACACAATAGAAGACTTCATTTCCAGACACTATTTGTGTCTATATAATACAAATCACCGACATATTTACACCGAGGAACGGGTACATACACATATATCGATTTGACAACTTGTTCCCCATTGCTGCTTATGGACTATGAATGTAAGGTCGCTGATGACCTTCACAGCAGTGATCACTTTCCAATCTCTCTTTACAACACCGACGTTACAATTGACGAAGCAATTCCACATTGGAATTTCAAGAAAGCCGACTGGGCCAAATTTGAAACACTTTGTACAACTAGACTTAACAGGGATACTGTTTTAAACGACAATAACCCTTTTTAATATTTTTCTCTTGTTTTAATCGACATTGCAGAAGAATCCATTCCCAAGTCCTCACCAAACAGTAAAAAACTCTCAAAACCGTGATTCACAAAAGAATGTAAAGAGGCCATTAGACAACGCTGAGAAGAACTGAAAACTTTTAATAATCGTCCAACGCCCGAAAATTTAACTAAGTACCATATTGTTCGGGCCAAAGTCCGCCGCACGATTAAAGAAAGTAAAAGAGCATCATGGAAAAAATATGTTTCCACTATAAATTCTCGTTCCTCTATAAAGAATGTTGGGACACGATCCGCAAAATAAATGGAAAGGGAAAATAGAATTCGTTTCGACATCTCAAACTAAACAACAAGAATATCAATTCCAAACATGACATAGGCAATATACTTGCTGATAGCTTCTCCAAAAATTTATCATCCTCTAATTATTCAGAAGTATTCAGAAGATTAAAAACTCACAAAGAAAAGACACGGTTGAAATTCACATTGAATAACTCAGAAAGTTATAATCAACAGTTTACACTGTTTGATCTGATGGAATCTCTGAATAAGGCCCACGATACATCCACAGGGCGTGACGAAATACATTACCAGTTTTTGAAACACCTCCCAGAACCTTCATCAACAGTCATTCTGGAAATTTTCAATAATTTATGGATTACCGGTAATGTACCAAAAATTTGGAAAGAGGCAACATTAAGATTAGTTCCCAAAAAAGGTAAAGATAGCGCAGATCCTAACAGCTATCGACCAATTGCACTCGCTAGCTGTGTGTTCAAAATAATGGAACGAATGGTCAATTGCCGGCTTGTCTGGTACATGGAAACTAACAATTTAATATCTCCTTTCCAAAGTGGCTTTCGATATGGCCGTAGCACCAACGATCATCTGGTTAGACTAGAAACATTTATTCGCGATGCATTTATCAAAGAAAGAACATTTAGTAGCGGTTTTCTTTGATTTAGAAAAGGCCTATGACACGACATGGAAGTACGGGATACTAAATGACCTGCACGATCTTAGTCTAAAAGACCGTCTGCTCTCTTTCATATCCAACTTTCTCTCAGACAGAGAATTCAAGGTACGATTGGGCTCTACTCTCTCAGATCTGCATGAGCAAGAGATGGGTGTGCCCCAGGACAGTATTTTATCTGTGACACTTTTCAATATCAAAATTAATAGCATCAAAAAAGTGTTTGACTCCTGGTGTGGATTGCTCGCTATATGTTGATGATTTTCTCATTTGTTATCGATCGAAGCACATGCATACAATTGAAAGACAACTTCAGCAAAATATAAACAAGATTTAAAATTGGTCCAGTGGAAACGGTTTCAAATTCTCGAAGTCCAAAACAGTATGCATGCATTTCTGTCATTTACGAAGACATCACGATGAGCCTCAGCTCACGCTGGACGGAAAACCTATTCCAGCTGTTGAGGAAACAAAATTTTTAGGTATTATCTTTGACAGAAAACTGACTTTTATTCCACACCTAAAGAACTTGAAAGCTAAATGCTTAAAAGCACTTGATCTCCTTAAAGTAGTAGCGCACACTGACTGGGGTGCTGATAGAAAAGTCATACTCAATTTATATAGAACGTTTATACGGTCCAAACTGGAGTATGGTTGCGTTGTGTATGGTTCAGCAAGAAAATCATATTTGAAAATCCTTGATCCAATTCATCATCAGGGAATAAGACCGGCTCTCGACCTTCTTTTGGCATTAGAATATCATCCTGTTTGACAGTACAGAAATAGATCTTTCTAAAATTCAGAAAACGTCCATCTCCGAAACACCACCCTGGCTACTTAAACAACCAAAAGTACGTTTTACGCTAAACGATGCAAAAAAATCCGAGACAAGTCCTTCTGTCTTGCACAACTCTTACCATGAACTGCTCACCGAATTTAAAAGCTGCACAAGAATTTACACGGATGGATCAAAGGATGAGGAAAAGGCTGCTTCAGCCGTCATTTGTGGAAATCACACAACACATGTCCGCTTACCAAATGAAACCTCAATTTTTTTCAGCCGAAATCAGTGCAATGGACCTTGCTCGGCAACATATAGAAAACAAACGTATTTTAAACAGCATCATCTTTTCCGACTCACTATCAGCACTTCAGTCACTACACAATAGAAAACTGGAGAATCCATTATTGAAAAACATACTCGTCAAAAATACCGAGCTGAGTGTCTCCCACAATATAATATACTGTTGGTTACCTAGCCACATTGGTATTAAAGGTAACGAAAAATCAGATAGCGCTGCTAAAATGGCCCTTACTCAAGAACCATCTGATTTTAAGATACCGTATACTGATTTTAAACCTATCAGAAAGTCCTTTCGTCAGAAGTGGCAGGCATCTTGGAATGGTGCCGTGAATAACAAACTTCATGCAATCAAGCCAACTCTAGGAGAATGGACTCCTTCCTACAGAACCATGCGTAAGGAGGAGGTAGTCATTGCAAGAATCCGAATTGGTCATACTTATATCACCCACTCCCACATACTCAAAGGTGAAGACCCACCAGAGTGCATTTCTTGCAATGAACCATTCACTGTTAAGCACTTTATGATAGAGTGTTTTGACCTGCAACCTAGGCGCGATCGTTATTACATTGTGCATGACATGAAGGAACTTTTTGATACTATAAACATCACTCGTATTATAGAGTTCCTGAAAGCAGTAAATATTTACTCTAAACTCTAACTTTTATGCTGTCACCTTGTGCAGTTTTATGCATTATGTATACCGTCCCATTTTAATACCTTTTCATCATTTTTTCATTAACATAGAACATTTACATCCCCTGTTGATCGGGCAGCTTTATTTTGCACCGTTACCATCTTACCGTTTTAATTTGAACCATCTGTTCTTTTATATCGCTGGTCGATATAGGACCTTTTATAATTTTTTAAAGATTATGCAAATAATATTTTGTGTATCGCTAAATAGCCTAACAGTGCTGATGCGACGTTAAAAATAAAATCAATCAATCAAATCTAATTATTCTGATTACTTGTTTGATTATTGGAATTCGGTACAATGAAAATATTCCTTATAATTACCCAATCACTGTAAGCAAGCGTCAGGGAGTGAACTGATAGTGAGTTTCCGTGATGGCATGGTTTACTAATAACTAATTCAGGTGAAAACCGAATGCGTGACCCTGGAATAACATAGCCCTATTAACATCGAGTGGTGTACATTGGTGGCGTGACTGCAGTGGCAGTATTTACAGTATAAAAACGGTAAATTTCAAAACGGAATCAACAAGAATTGATTTATCATATACCGTTTATGTCGCCATTATGGCAACTTTGATGCAGTTGTACTAGTGAAATGTGCCTGGAAATAGTTGATTGAATGGCCTAAGGTGGCGTAGTTAAAATAGTTCCTTGTGTTGGGGGACAGTTGCATAGTTTCTATGGCGAGAACTTCTGGCGGTACGGAAACCTAACGAAGTGAATCCATGCAGATGTGCGATTGATAAATATTTGGCGGGTTGTGAGATCTGTCGTCTTGCATTGATTAGGGTACAATTTATGTATAGACCGGACACGTCGGGCTTTCTAATTTTCAACTGAAGTTGTATGAAAGTCTTTGGAAATTTTGGGTAAACATATGACTTCTAGGGTGAATCGCGCCAGGATTTGACGCCGCTAGGTCAAGTAAAGACCCCTGGCTTGTAACAATTTGTTACTCATATCTATATTTCGTGCTTGACCTTTTCACCGAAATCAAGTTAGTAGTGTTCCTGACCTGTAACGTTCAGCTTGTAAGAAAGATAATGCTCGGCGAAGATTTTTCTATCATTGCTGATTGGATATTGAAATCTTTGTTAGTAGTAAAAATGTAAATGAAGGTTGCTGGTGTTTCGCGTGGAAAGTGTTGAACATGTCAACACATTTGAATGTTTCAGAATGGAGACTGACCTACGTCTTGGCTTATTACTGTGTCGTAGCATTTTATATAATATTGTTTACTTGGAAAATTATTCATTCCTGCCGTAAGATCTGTTCTAGAATCAGTCTTACCGTGTGTTGAATTGTTAATTTAGTTGCCTTTATTTATTCATTGGAATTACTAAGTCCCCATTACTATTATTGGTGTAGAACATTAATTTGGAAATTTTGTTATTTCAGAGAGTGACATTTATGACTGTATTATTGTGATCTATCAAAAGTCTTTTTGAAGGGCACCACAGTCCCGATATTTGGTACATTACCACGTTGGTAAGTACTGGCACATGCACGCATTTAATATCAGAATTTATTTGAAATAGCGGTGGAAGTGAATTGAAACTTTATACATGTAAACTTGGGATAGAACGTTTAGTACTATGGGGATCTAATTCACAATGCTGTGAGTTGTTTTTAAATTTTCACTTTGTATTCTGGAGAAAAAAGTTTCGTTGAATTTTACAAAATTTGTTGGTTTTCGCTTTTATGTGCTACTTAGCGTAAGAACATGGAATCTTTACCATTGATGATCAATTATTATAACTCAGAAGCTTTGTTCTTTCGGAGAGTGACATTTATTACTGTATTATTGTGATCTATCAAAAGACTGTTTGAAGGGCGCCACAGTCCCAATATTTGGTACATTACCCCATTAGCACGTACTAGCACATGCCGCATTCAATATCGGAATTTATTTGAAATAGCACTGGAAGTGAATTGAAACTTCGTACATGTAAACTTGGGATAGAACGTTTAGTACTATAAGGATCTAATTCACAATGCTGTCACTGTGTATTCTGGAGAAAAAAGTTTCGTTGAATTTTACAAAATTTGTAGGTTTTCGCTTTTATCTGTTACTAAGAGTAAGACCATGGAATCATTAACAGTCATGATCAATTATTATAGCTCAACTGCTTTGCAGAAAGTGAGGAGAGAGAGAGAGAGAGAGAGAGAGAGAGAGAAAATGCCTGTGATTAATAAAATTAATTCCCCAAGTTTTCTCATGGGTGCAGTGAATTATTGTAATGATAGAATTTCCATGAAATATGACTGCCTTTGTGAAAGGAAGTTGTCATTGTTTTGGGATGAATTTAAAGAGAAAACGTACTGCTCATATTGGTAAGATTTATTTCGTTTGCTCAAAGAAGTAATAAATGGCAAGGTATTAGCAAGCACGAATCAAGTACAGAAGCTAATACCTTCTAAACAACATGACGTGCACAAATGCTTTCGATTTTGTGCGATATTTATAACGTCTGTAAAGTCATCAGCAACCTCTAGATCACTACTATATTCATTGCACGCTACGGATTTCTTATTCTGCTATGTTTGCAGTTGCTACATCGTTTTCAGAGAAAATACTTTGGTGTCTACTTTTCACTAGGGTTGGTATAAACTGCTGTTGACAATGCCGATGGCTCCTCTGACGCGCTGAGTGGCGCATCAGTCTCCGAAGCTTCTGACTGGCTAGCTTCAATATTATCACTATTTCCGACTGGTGACGCCATTGTTGACAATTGTTCTGCTCCCTCTGCGGCAGGGCTCATTGGTGCATCTGTCTGTTCTGCTGCCTCGACCTTTTCAGTTGGATCTACTTCAGAATGATGAATCACAGCGGGTGATGCCTCTGTTCCCAGGTCATTATTATCTTCAGCTACAGTGGGTACAGGGTTGCCATAGGTCACTGAGATAGCTCCTTTAACCAAAAATGAAAAGTAATTATTTTATACGCTTCTAACAACGGCAAGAAAACTAGTAAAACTGATTTTGAGTACATTGTAAATGGAGTTCATGTTTACTGGAATAGACTTGCATTAAGGTGTATATGTGTAAGTTCTAATATCGCATTGCAATGATGATTACGTGGAAATAATAAAACTGCCTACGACGACTACAGTGGTGACGTAAAGTTAAGTATGACTCAGTGTAATGGAGCATATAGAAGAAATTATTATCCCTTCTTCAGAAAACACAATATTACGTTTGTTGTACATGTTGTCCAACTATTTACGAAATATTACTACTCACCGATAGCGATTGCAACTTACACCAATGTCATGGATTTCGTCAACATCGTAGGTGTTTTTCGTGTATATGTCTGGAATAAAAGGCAAAGAATAACAATTTATGCATCATTTAAATCTGACATTGTTAGCACATCTCTTTTATTGACATATGTAGCATTTACTCTTTAATTTATATTGACTCCAACACTGTACTCTGTATACAATTTGGAACTGAATATAACTTGTTTACGGAATACATTTTGTTCATTCTTCTTCAATCTACCATCAATTAAAGAAGTTTTTAGAGACTAAGATATCAGTGATAAAGTTCAAACAGAGGAAGATCATTTTCAGGATGACCGGGGAATTAAAAATGGTCAACAACCCGCAGGCAGAGGAAAGTAACGTGCATAGGATTTTCATATCATTTCAGATCTTTGAAACTATTCTCATACTTTGTAATGGCTGTTTAGAACCATCCATACATTTGTAATGGCACTTACTTTACACGTATGGGTCGTATTATTTTATCTTGCGGCAACGTACCCATGAACGACTAGCATCAGTTCTTCAAAGGTTCATATTCAGTTATTGCTGAGTATGTGATAGAGAGCGTAATTTCCTATATGATGAAAATAATACAATGTACATTGAATGTTTTTATTGCGCCTCATTTTCGTGTTGATGCTGATTGTTTCAATTATGACATTAGCATGATATACTCCCTCCTCTAAGTGCAATGGGAAGGGATAAACCATGTATCAAAGAACTTCCCCTTATCGTACGGTTAAAATATACGCTTTATTGGTTAGATGCGATTGTACAGATGAGACTATATGTGTTTGGATGATCTGGAAGCTTTAGTTTGTACCGTTACCATCTTACTTTTTAATTTCAACTAAAAGATTATACATATAACAGTTTGTTTGGCGCTAAATAGCCCAACGGTGCTGATGCTCCGTTAAAAATAAAATCAATCAATCAATAACGTCCACACTCGGGAAATCAACAAAAGGAAGCTGATAACAATCATTCTAAAGTTACATTAACGAGATGGGATGTAACAAGCGGATATACAGACAGATATACACATCCATATTGTGGATAGTTCGAAAAGCTTGAAAATGAAAGCTGATTAATACATATATTTGTTTACCTATAAAAAAAGGAAGGCGGAGACTTTCGCCATTATTCTAATTGGCACATACTTGTTTCTTTTATTGATGCGGAGTTTCTGTTTGAAATGATCTTTGTAAAAATAACATTATTTAAAATTGTCATAGAATCTTTTGTGCAAAACAATTAGTAAGGCTTGGTTGTGGAATTGCTGCCAAAATGACAATCAAATGGATTTTAAATTCTCATTAGGTGTTCGCAATACTGGTTGAACAAATGCATTTTTGAAATATTCCATCATGTAATAAAAGCGTACAATGATGATTGGATTGCAATATATGAAAACACGTGGATGACTTGAAACATCTGATTCGTCATTTCACAGGCAACGTTTGAGCAAAGATTGTAGGTTTGAATTTAAACTCTTGTGTGTATATTAAATATATTTAGATCTTTACACTTTGGGCTCATATCTTAATGATTAGAAAAATATTATAAAGAAAACAATTTAGAAAGCACCTATACTGAAATATGAACATGGCATAGATCATACAGATTATCTACTTGTACCAGTATAACAAACTAGCATATTTGTTCAGCGGAAAGAAAACACTGATACTATGCACATAATTCAATGCCAACGAATCATGTTCCTTAATTGTGAAAATATACGAAAATGTATTTTCACTGATGATAGGAGGAAAACGGTTGGCCCGTACATCTTAATTATAGATTAGAACATCAACAACGTAATTATTAATGACAAAATATGAAGTGAGCATGAAGTTGAGGAAATATAAACAAATATAGAAAGGATTATTTAACGAATATGAAATGTGCGAATAAAAATTTACTCTCCTGAATAAAATTAGGAGGAAAATGTACTTACCTGACAAACGTTTGCTGCTTTGACCCAGCTTTGGTTTTGCAATATATACAAATTTAACTTTCACAGCATTTCCTTTTATCCGATTGATACGACAAATGCACAACCAATAGGAACATTTCTGGTAATTTTTGGGATGGTTTCTATCAAATCAATACAATGCGGATTTCAATTTCCTTTGGGGCTGGGATAGGGCTAGAGTAGTCTGTAAGCTACTTTTGTTTTAATTATGGGTGTGGAGAGTTTAACAACAACGGTTTAATTCGGTTTACATAATGCATTAGTCGTCCATTGATATCTTTTTGCCACTTAACTACCACGACGAAAAAGTTTGAGTATTTGCCTTACGTAGGCAATGTTGTAATATGGTTACATCCGATTAAATGCGGAGGAATTAGTTTATTTTCTGAGTAAAAGTAAATCTACGTGGAGATCAATATCTGACATGTTTGTACTTGGAATTCCCGTTATTTGATTACGTACAATTATGTGTATATACCGATAGATTGTGTCACTAACTATGCTGCATGAAAAGAGAAAGAAATGTTGCAAATATCTTGACTCTTTCTTTCAGTGTGTTATTGAACATTAAATGATGAGAATTATGATTCAAGTTAACAATTTAACCTACCGTTAGCTTTTTAATTTCAATACAGAAACAATTATTCTCCAATTAGGAACATCGGTAGATACCGCAGTCATGCTCCATGAGGAATTTCAAGCGAGCGTTTAATTCTTCTGAACAAGGTTACGTTTTACGCTTTTTCCTAAAGACTAAAGAGATGGCACGTTTCACTGTGTATGCAGTGTTGATATTTTGTTGTTTTGCATTGTTTTTACCCTTCTCATGGGTCGGTGAACCTTCCCTAGGTTTTCCAGGGTTCTTCCTCCACAAGTTATACTGGCCGCCATGTATAGCCTATTTTGTGCTGAAAAATGGCTTTAAACCCTGGAACAACAAGATTGTTTTTATCCCAGTCTCTACTGCGTGGAAGGGAAAGAAAAATCAGTTCAACCGCGCCTTATTCTATTTTTACCCGGATTTTATTTTTAAAGATTCAATAAGTCAGCACTTTAAGATACTTCTCACTCCCTCTTTTCGCCCTTGATATATTTAAAATTTTTGAAGCGACATTTTCACTTCTCGCTCAGATTTTCGGAGTGCAACTGAGAATTGCGAAAGAAAGCTATGAAACATATATTAGCAACCGTTTTCGTTTTCAACGTGCCTGGACACTGCCAATGTAAGACAGAAAGGATTCAGTGGCTGATTCAAAGATACGTATATGTATTCCTGCTTAGAAACAAAGGATTCGAAGTGGATTGACTTCTTAATATTCAAACAGAAACACCCGATTCAACACCTAGCTCAAGCACCCCCATTACCGAGCACAGACAAACACGGCATCTACTCAGACTACATTTAATAATACCCAACCACCAAAATCACCAAAAAATAAAAGATCTCACCGAAACAGGCAAAAACGGGCCAGATGACCCCATCAAACTCTACAACAGGTTTTGTGACATTGAGAGCATGGATGCAGAAGAAACTGCTTCATGCGCTCAAGGTAGCTCCAGACCTACAAACAAAAAGTTCACGCCCGTACTTCCTCCAAAGAAATAACCACACAAATTGCCTCCGCGAAAAGTCTAACCTAGGTCCACAATCTTCAATTTAAAAGGATAATGAAGAACACCATCATACAATGGAACTGTTGATTACTTAAAGCAAATTACAATGATATTCTCCTTCTTTTAAACAAACACGATCCTGCAGTACTATGTCTTCAGGAAACTTCATTTCCACTCTCTGGGTGTAAATATGTCAGTGATTTGATATTATATAGACACAAATCGTGTCTGGAAATGAAGTCTTCTATTTTGTGACCTCTGTCACTTATGTAATTTGAACCCCATAAAATGTTATGGGCATTAAAATCCCCGAGTAAAACAAAGGGTGCGGCCAGTTGTTGAACAAGGTTGTCTAATTCGTTTGGTACTAGGTTCGTGTTTGGTGGTATGTAAATAGAGCAAAAGGTAATCACTCGATGTAGAGTGACGCTCACAGCAATGGCTTGTAAATTTGTGTCTAAAGAGATGACGCTATGTGGGGCTCTGTTGTTCACAATAACAGAGACTCCTCCTGCGGCCATGTCAACATTCTGAGAGTAATTGTTAAACAGGGAGTAGTTTTTAAGTGTGATGTTGTCCGTATCTTTCAAAAATGTTTCCTGAAGACATAGTACTGCAGGATCGTGTTCGTTTAAAAGCAGAAGAATATCATGGTAGTTGGTTGAAGACCTCTACAGTTCCATTGTATGATGGTGTTCTTCATTACAAGTTTATATTGATTATTCTGGAGCTAGGTTAGACCTTTTGTTGAGGCAATCTGTTTGGTTATTTATCTGGAGGAAGTACGGGGGTGTATTTTTTGTTGTTAGGTCTGGACCCACCTTGAGGACATGGAGCAGATTCTTCTGCATCCATATCCTTATAGTCTCCAAACCTATTATGCAGCTTTATGGGGCCATGAGACCCTTTTTGCTGTCTATTTGTTGGCGACATTTTTTTACTGTTTGGTGATCTTGGTGGTGAAGTATTATTGAATGTTGTTTGCGTCGATGTTGAGTTTTTCTTGGGTTTGTAATGCGGATTGTTCGAGTCGGAAGGGGATTCAGGTGGGTTTGTTTGGGTTTGGGCGTCTTTCGTTGCTTTTTAGTTGCTCTTCACTACAGTTGAGAAGGATGGACCAGGCAGTTATGTTCTAGCTTGTACAAGCTTCCTGGCCTCTGGATATGGGATGTTGGATGTGTATTTAACCCTTTGGGTTTCTTTCTCCTGTTTCCATGTATCGCAATCTTTTGAATTAGCATGGTGTTCCTTTCCACAGTTGACGCAATGCGGAGTGGCTTTGCACTCGGATTCCCGATGAGAAGGGTCTCCACATCGTCCACATATTTGGCTTCTGGAACATCAGTCTTCATGATGACCGTATTTTTGACATTTGTAGCATCGGAGGGATTTGGTATGTATATCTCAACCTTAACTTGTAGGAACCCAACTTTGACAACTTTAGGTACCGTTGGTTTGTTGAAGGTGAGTATAATGGAGTTGGTGTCCTGCAGATTGTTGTTTCGTTTGATACGAATCCTACGAACTGCAGTGACACCTTCATTTTTCATCCCCTCTACGATTTCTTCGTCGTTGACTCCAGCCAAGTCACGGCAATGAATGACGCCTTTTGATGTGTTAAGAGATGTGTGTGCGAAACAACTTAATGGAATGTCATGAAAGATCTTAATTTTTTGAATGTTCTCAGTATGTGCTTTACGGTCGCACTCCACAAGCAGACCACCTGATTTGATCTTTTTAACGCTTTTTGGTTTGCCGACGAATCCATGTATAGTCTTTTCGATTATAAATGGCGATAGTGCGGCTAGGGATTTGGTTTCATCTTTTGATTTGATGACCATGAAGCGAGGAAAGGATTCCACACTACATGGTTCATCATTGTATGCATGTGCTTTGACCGATAACATATGAGAAAATCATCAACATATAGTGAACAATCCACAACAGGAGTCAAACACTTGGTGATGTTATTAATTTTGATATTGAAAAGCCAAAACACCTACATATTTACACCCAGGCAGGGGTACATACACAAGCATCGATTTGACAATTTGTTCTCCTTCTCTGCTTTTGGACTATGAATGGAAGGTCGCCTATGACCTTCACAGCAGCGATCACTTCCCAATCTCCCTTGTAAATCTTAATTCTACAATTGATGAAGTAATTCCACAATGGAATTTAAAGAAGGCCGACTGGGCCAAGTTTGGAACACTCTGTAAAACTAGGCTGAATGAGGATACAGTTTTCAATGTTAACGACCCCATTCAGCATTTTACATCTATTTTAACCGACATTGCAGAAGAATCTATCCCCAAGTCCTCAACAAGCTGTGAAAGAACCCTAAAACCTTGGGTCACTAAGGAATGTAAGGAAGCCATACGACAACGCCGAGAAGCCTTAAGAAAATTTAGCAATCATCCGACGCCCGAGAATTTAAGTAAATATCGTATTCTCCGGGCCAAAGCTCGCCGCACAAATCAAAGAAAGTAAACGAGCATCATGGAAGAAATATGTTTCCTCTTTAAACTCTCGTTCCTCAATTACGAAAGTTTGGGAAACGATCCGCAAAATAAACGGAAAGAGAAAACACAATTCTTTCCGACATCTGAAACTGAACAATAACAATTTTAGCTCAAAACGTGACATAGCAAATGTTCTTGCTGTTACATTCTCTACAAAGTCCACATCATCTAATTATTCCGAAGCCTTCCAAAAATTGAAAATTCAAAAAGAAAAGTCACGTTTAAAATTCACATCCAACAACTCGGAAAGTTACAACCAACTGTTTTCACTATCAGAACTTATGGAGGCTTTAGATAAGGCCCATGATACTTCCGCTGGGCCTGACAAAATACATTACCAGTTTTTAAAACATCTTCCAGAATCATCTTTAACATCTCTTTTGAAAGTCTTCAATGATTTATGGATTACTGGTAATCTACCTAAGATATGGAAAGAAGCAACAGTAACACCAGTTCCCAAACCAGGTAAAGATAGCGAAGATCCTAGCAACTTTCGACCTATTGCACTCACAAGCCGCATGTGCAAAACAATGGAACCAATGATCAATTCTCGGCTTGTATGGTACCTGGAAACTAACAATTTAAAATCTCCTTTCCGAAGTGGCTTTCGTTATGGACGGAGCACCAACGATCATCTGGTTAGACCAGAAACATTCATTCGCGATGAATTTATCAAGAAAGAACATTTAGTAGCAGTTTTCTTTGATTTAGAAAAGGCCTATGACACAACATGGAAGTACGGGATACTAAAAGACCTGCACGATCTAGGTCTAAAAGGCCGTCTGCCCTCTTTCATATCCAACTTCCTCTCAGACAGAGAATTCAAGGTACGAGTGGGCTCTACTCTCTCAGATTTGCACGAGCAAGAGATGGGTGTGCCCCAGGGCAGTATTTTATCTGTGACACTTTTCAATATCAAAATTAAAAACATCACCAAGTGTTTGACTCCTGGTGTGGATTGCTTACTATATGTTGATGATTTTCTCATATGTTATCGGTCAAAGTACATGCATACAATTGAAAGACAACTACAGCAAAATATAAACAAGATTCATAATTGGGCTAGTACGAACGGTTTCAAATTCTCAAAATCAAAAACGGTATGCATGCATTTCTGTCAGTTACGACGACACCACGATGAACCTAAACTCACGCTGGACGGAACACCTATTCTAGTTGTTGAGGAAACAAAATTTTTGGGTATTATCTTTGACAGAAAACTGACTTTTATTCCACACCTAAAGAACTTGAAAGCTAAATGCTTAAAAGCACTTGATCTACTTAAAGTAGTAGCGCACACTGACGGGGGTGCTGATAGAAAAGTCATTCTCAGTTTATATAGAACGTTCATACGGTCCAAACTGGACTATGGTTGCGTTGTGTATGGTTCAGCCAGAAAATCATATTTGAAAATGCTTGACCCAATTCATCATCAGGGAGTAAGACTGGCCCTGGGAGCATTTAAAACATCCCCGTGTGAAAGCCTACTAGCTGAAGAGAATGAACCATCGTTATCGCATCGTAGAGAAATGCTTTCAGCACAGTATACTTTCAAATTAAAATCAAATTCTCTGATTCCTGCTTTTTCGGCTGTCTTTCAACCCAAATACAAAACCTTATACGAAAATAAACCAATTGCTATACCTTCCTTTGGCATTAGAATGGCATCCAGCCTTGACAGTACAAAAATTGATCTTTCTAAAATTCAGAAAACGTCCATCTCCGAAAAACCACAATGGCTAATTAAACAACCAAAAGTACTTTTTTCGCTACACGATGGAGAAAAATCTGAGACAAACCCTTCCGTCTTCCACAACTATTATCAAGAACTCCTCACCGAATTTAAAAACTACACAAGAATTTATACCGACGTCTCAAAGGATGAGGAAAAGGCTGTTGCAGCCTTCGTTTGTGGAAATCACACAACGCATGTAGAGTTCCTGAAGGCCGTAAATATTTACTCTAAACTCTGACTTTTATGCTATCACCTTGTGCAGTTTTATGCAATATATATACTGTCCCTTTTTAATACCTTTTCATCATTTTTCACCAACATACAACATTTACATCCCCCGTTGATCGGGAAGCTTTATTTTTTCACCATTACCATCTTACCGTTCTTAATTTCAACCAATTCTTCTTTTATATCGCTGGCTGATATAGGACCTTTATAAGTTTTAAAATAATATACAAATTACATTTTGTTTGGCGCTAAATAGCCTAACAGCGCTGATGCGCCGTTAAAAAAATCAATGAATCAATCAATCAATCTCCACTGTAGTGAAGAACAATCCGAAAATAACAAAGGACGCTCAAATACAAACAGAAAGACCCGATTCAACAGCTTCCCGCACTCTTTGTTTTACTCGGGGATTTTAATGCCCATAACATTTTATGGGGATCAAATCATATAAGTGACAGAGGTCACAAAGTTGGAGACTTTATTTCTAGGCTCGATCTGTGTCTATATAACTCCAAAACACCGACATATTTACACCCAGGCACGGATACATACACATACGTCGATTTGACAATGTGTTCTCCTTCGCTGCTTTTGGACTATGAATGGAAGGTCGCTGATGACCTTCACAGCAGCGATCTCTTCCCAATCTCCCTTGTAAATCTTAATTCTACAATTGATGAAGTAATTCCACAATGGAATTTAAAGAAGGCCGACTGGGCCAAGTTTGAAACACTCTGTAAAACTAGGCTGAATGAGGATACAGTTTTCAATGTTAACGACCCCATTCAGCATTTTACATCTATTTTAACCGACATTGCAGAAGAATCTATCCCCAAGTCCTCAACAAGCTGTGAAAGAACCCTAAAACCTTGGGTAACTAAGGAATGTAAGGAAGCCATACGACAACGCCGAGAAGCCTTAAGAAAATTTAGCAATCATCCGACGCCCGAGAATTTAAGTAAATATCGTATTCTCCGGGCCAAAGCTCGCCGCACAATCAAAGAAAGTAAACGAGCATCATGGAAGAAATATGTTTCCTCTTTAAACTCTCGTTCCTCAATTAAGAAAGTTTGGGACACGATCCGCAAAATAAACGGAAAGAGAAAACACAATTCTTTCCGACATCTGAAACTGAACAATAACAATCTTAGCTCAAAACGTGACATAGCAAATGTTCTTGCTGATACATTCTCTAAAATGTCCTCATCATCTAATTATTCCGAAGCCTTCCAAAAATTCAAAACTCAAAAAGAAAGGTCACGTTTAAAATTCACATCCAACAACTCGGAAAGTTACAACCAACTGTTTTCACTATCAGAACTTATGGAGGCTTTAGATAAGGCCCATGATAATTCTGTTGGGCCTGACGAAATACATTACCAGTTTTTAAAACATCTTCCAGAATCATCTTTAACATCTCTTTCGAAAGTCTTCAATGATTTATGGATTACTGGTAATCTATCTAAGATATGGAAAGAAGCAACAGTAATACCAGTTCCCAAACCAGGTAAAGATAGCGAAGATCCTACCAACTATCGACCTATTGCACTCACAAGCCGCATGTGCAAAACAATGGAACGAAATGATCAATTCTCCTCTTGTATGGTACCTGGAAACTAACAATTTAATATCTCCTTTCCAAAGTGGCTTTCGCTATGGACGGAGCACCAACGATTATCTGGTTAGACTAGAAACATTCATTCGCGATGAATTTATCAAGAAAGAACATTTAGTAGCAGTTTTCTTTGATTTAGAAAAGGCCTATGACACAACATGGAAGTACGGGATACTAAAAGACCTGCACGATCTAGGTCTAAAAGGCCGTCTGCCCTCTTTCATATCCAACTTCCTCTCAGACAGAGAATTCAAGGTACGAGTGGGCTCTACTCTCTCAGATTTGCACGAGCAAGAGATGGGTGTGCCCCAGGGCAGTATTTTATCTGTGACACTTTTCAATATCAAAATTAATAACATCACCAAGTGTTTGACTCCTGGTGTGGATTGCTCACTATATGTTGATGATTTTCTCATATGTTATCGGTCAAAGTACATGCATGCAATTGAAAGACAACTACAGCAAAATATAGACAAGATTCATAATTGGGCTAGTACGAACGGCTTCAAATTCACGAAATCAAAAACGGTATGTATGCATTTCTGTCAATTACCACGACACCACGATGAACCTAAACTCACACTGGACGGAACACCTATTCCAGTTGTTGAGGAAACAAAATTTTTGGGTATTATCTTTGACAGAAAACTGACTTTTATTCCACACCTAAAAAACTTGAAAGCCAAATGCTTAAAAGCACTTGACCTACCTATAGTAGTAGCGCACACTGACTGGGGTGCTGTTAGAAAAGTCATCCTGAATTTATATAGAACGTTTATTCGCTCAAAACTAGACTATGGTTGCGTTGTGCATGGTTCAGCCCGAGAGTCATATCTTAAAATGTTTGATTCAATTCATCATCAGGAATAAGACTGGCTCTGGGAGCATTTAATGATTGATTTATTTATTGATTGATTTGATTTTTAACGGCGCATTAGCACTGTTAGGCTATTTAGCGCCAAACAAAGTGTTATTTGAATAATCTTTTAAAACTTATAAAAGGTCCTATATCGACCAGCGATATAAAAGAACAAATGGTTGAAATTAAAAACGGTAAGATGGTAACGGTGCAAAATAAAGCTTCCCGATCAACGGGAGATGTAAAAAAGATGAATAGGTATTAAAATGGGACGGTATATATATTGCATAAAACTGCACAAGGTGATAGCATAAAGTCAGAGTTTAGAGTAAATATTTACGGCTTTCAGGAACTCTATAATACGAGTGATGTTTATAGTATCAAAAAGTTATTTCATGTCATGCACAATGTAATAACGATCGCGAGTAGGTTGTAGGTCAAAGCACTCTATCATAAAGTGCTTGACAGTGAATGGTTCATTACAAGAAACACACTCTGGTGGGTCTTCACCTTTTAGTATGTGGGTGTGGGTGATATAAGTATGACCAATTCGGATTCTTGCAATGACTATCTCCTCCCTACGATTGGTTCTGTAGGAAGGAGTCCATTCTCCTAGAGTTGGATTGATTGCATGAAGTTTGTTATTCAATGCATCATTCCATGATGCCTGCCACTTCTGACGAAAGAACTTTCTGATACAAGGTTTAAAATCAGTATATGGTATTTTAAAATCAGATGGTTCTTGAGTAAGGGCCATTTTAGCAGCGCGTTCCGCTTTTTCGATACCTTTAATACCAATGTGGCTAGGTAACCAACAGTATATTATATTGTGGGAGACACTCAGCTCGGTATTTTTGAAGAGTATGTTTTTTAATAATGGGTTCTCCAGTTTTCTATTGTGTAGTGACTGGAGTACTGATAGCGAGTCGGAGAAGATGATACTGTTTAAAATATATTTCTTTTCTATATGTTGCAGAGCAAGGTCTATTGCTCTGATTTCGGCTGTAAAAATTGATGCTCCATTTGGTAAGCGAACTTGCGTTGTGTGATTTCCACAAACAAAGGCTGCAGCAGCCTTTTCCTCATCCTTTGATCCATCAGTATAAATTCTGGTGTAGTTTTTAAATTCGGTGAGGAGTTCATGGTAAGAGTTGTGGAAGACAGAAGGGTTTGTTTCGGATTTTTCTCCATCGTGTAGCGTAAAACGTACTTTTGGTTCTTTAATTAGCCAGGGTGGTGTTTCGGAAATGGACGTTTCCTGAATTTTAGAAAGATCTATATTTGTAGTGTCAAGGCTGGATGATATTCTAATGCCAAAGGAAGGTATGGCGTTTGGTTTATTTTCGTATAAAGTTTTGTTTTTGGGTTGAAAAACAGCCGAAAAAGCAGGATTCAGAGGGTTTGATTTTAATTTGAGAGCATACTGTGCGGAAAGCATTTGTCTACGATGCGATAACGGTGGTTCATTCACCTTAGCTAGAACGCTTTCACACGGGGATGTTTTAAATGCTCCCAGAGCCAGTCTTATTCCCTGATGATGAATTGGATCAAGCATTTTAAGATACGATTTTCTGGATGAACCATACACAACGCAACCATAGTCCAGTTTGGAGCGAATAAACGTTCTGTATAAATTTAGGATGATTTTTCTATCAGCACCCCAGTCAGTGTGCGCTACTACTTTAAGTAGGTTAAGTGCTTTTAGGCATTTAGCTTTTAAGTTCTTTAGGTGTGGAATAAAGGTCAGTTTTCTGTCAAAGATTATACCTAAAAATTTGGTTTCCTCAACAACTGGAATAGGTGTTCCATCCAGCGTGAGGTTCGGTTCATCGTGATGTTTTCGTAACTGACAGAAATGCATGCATACCGTTTTTGATTTCGAGAATTTGAAACCGTTTGCATTGGCCCAATTTTGAATTTTGTTTATATTTTGCTGCAGTTGTTTTTCAATTGTATGCATGTGCTTTGACCGATAACATATTAGAAAATCATCAATGTGTAACGAGCAATCCACACCAGGAGTCAAACACTTGGTGATGTTATTAATTTTGATGTTAAAGAGCGTCACAGATAAAATACTGCCCTGGGGCACACCCATGGGAGCATTTAAAACATCCCCGTGTGAAAGCCTTCTAGCTCAGGCGAATGAACCACCGTTATCGCATCGTAGACAAATGCTTTCCGCACAGTATGCTCTCAAATTAAAATCAAACCCTCTGAATCCTGCTTTTTCGGCTGTTTTTCAACCCAAAAGAAAAATTTATACGAAAATAAACCAAACGCCATACCTTCCTTTGGCATTAGAATATCATCCAGCCTTGACACTACAAATATAGATCTTTCTAAAATTCAGAAAACGTCTATCTCCGAAACACCACCCTGGCTACTTAAACAACCAAAAGTACGTTTTACGCTACACGAGGGAAAAAAATCCGAAACAAACCCTTCTGTCTTCCACAACTCTTACCATGAACTCCTCACCGAATTAAAAAAGTACACCAGAATTTACACTGATGGATCCAAGGATGAGGAAAAGGCTGCTGCAGCCTTTGTTTGTGGAAATCACACAACGCAAGTTCGCTTACCAAATGGAGCATCAATTTTTACAGCCGAAATCAGAGCAATAGACCTTGCTCTGCAACATATAGAAAAGAAACATATTTTAAACAGTATCATCTTCTCCGACTCGCTATCAGTATTCCAGTCACTACACAATGAAAACTGGAGAACCCATTATTGAAAAACATACTCGTCAAAAATACCGAGCTGAGTATCTCCCACAACATAATATACGGTTGGTTACAAAGCCACATTGGTATTAAAGGTAACAAAAAAGCAGATCGCGCTGCTAAAATGGCCCTTACTCAAGAACCATCTGATTTTAAAATACCGTATACTGATATTAAACCTTGTATCAGAAAGTTCTTTCGTCAGAAGTGGCAGGCATCATGGAATGATGCACTGAATAACAAACTTCATGCAATCAATCCAACTCTAGGAGAATGGACTCCTTCCTACAGAACCATGCGTAGGGAGGAGGTAGCCATTGCAAGAATCCGAATTGGTCATACTTATATCACCCACTCCCACATATTAAAAGGTGAAGACCCATCAGAGTGCACTTCTTGCAATGAACCATTCACTGTTAAGCACTTTATGATAGAGTGTTTTGACCTGCAACCTTTGCGCGATCGTTATTAGATAGTGCATGACATGAAAGAATTTTTTGATACTATAAGCATCACTCGTATTATAGAGTTCCTTAAAGCAGTAAATATTTACTCTAAACTCTAACTTTTATGATGTCACCTTGTATAGTTTTATGCAATACCGTCCCTTTTTAATACCTTTTTATCATTTTTCATTAACATAGAACATTTACATTCCCCGTTGATCGGGAAGCTTTATTTTTCACCGTTACCATCTTTACCGTTTAAATTTCAACTATTTGTGTCTTAATATCGCTGGTCGATATGAGACTTATCATAAATTTTAAAAGATTATACATATAACATTTTGTTTGGCGCTAAATAGCCTTACAGTGCTGATGCGCCGTTAAAAATAAAATCAATCAATCAATCAATCAACCGATTCAACACCAAGCTGATACACCCCCCCATTATCAAGCACAGAAAAAAACGGCATCGACGCAGACTACGTTAAATAATACCCAACCACCGAAATCACCAAAAAATAAAAACAAATTGCACGGAAACAGGGAACAAAAGGGGTCAGATGACCCCATGAAACTCTATGACAGGTTTGGAGACATTGAGAGCATGTATGGAGAGGAAACTGCTCCATGCGCTCAAGGTAGCTCCAGACCTACAAACAAAAATTCACCCCCGTACTTCCTCCAGAGAAATAGCCACACAAATTGCCTCCACGAAAAGTCTAACCTATGTCCACAATCTTCAATTTAAAAGGATAATGAAGAACACCATCATACAATGGGACTGTCGAGGACTTAAAGCAAATTACAAAGATATTCTCCTACTTTTAAACGAACATGATCTAGCGATACTATGCCTTCAAGAAACACTCTTGAAAGAAACGGAAAACATCACATTGAAAAAAACTCCCTGTTTTACACCTACTCCCAAAATGTTGACAGGGCCTCAGGAGGAGTTTCTGTTATTGTAAACAACAGAGCCCCTCATAGCGTCATCCCTTTATTCACAAATTTGCAAGCCATTGCTGTAAGCGTCACTATACGTAGAGTGATTATATTTTGCTCTATTTACTTACCACCAAACACTAACCTAGTACTAAACGAATTAGACAATTTTGTTCAACAGCTTCCCGCGCCATTTGTTTTACTCGGGGATTTTGATGCCCATACCATTTTATGGGGATCAAATCACATAAGTGACAGAGGTCACAAAGTTGAAGACTTTGTTTCTAGACACGATCTGTGTCTATATAACACCAAAATACCGATATATTTACACCCAGGAACTGGTACATACACGTGCATCGATTTGATAATTTGTTCTCCTTCGCTGCTTTTGGACTATGAATAGAAGGTCGCTAATGACACTCACAGCTGTGATCACTTTCCAATCTCCCTTGAAAATATTAAATTTACAAATAATGACGCAACTCCAGAATGGAATATTAAGAAGGCCGACTGGGCTACGGTTGGAACACTATGTCAAACTAGGCTCAATGAGGATACTGTTTTCAACATTAATGACCCTATTCAGCATTTTACTTTTTGTTTTAATAGAGATTGCAGAAGAATCCATTCCTAAGTCCTCGTCGAAGTGTAGAAGAACCCCAAAACCTTGAGTCACTAAGGAATGTAAGGAAGCCATTAGACAACGCCGAGAAGCACTGAAAAAATTTAATAATCATCCGACGCCCGAAAACTTAAATTTTTATCGTATTGTTCGGGCCAAAGCTCTCCGCATAATCAAAGAAAGTAAAAGAGCATCATGGAAGAAATATGTTTCTTCTTAAACTCTCGTTCCTCTATTAAGAAAGTTCGGGACAGTATACGCAAAATAAACGGAAAGAGAAAACAAAATCCTCTCCGACAACTGAAACTGAACAATAACAATTTTAGTTCAAAACGTGACATTGCAAATGCTCTTTCTGACAGTTGCTCCAAAAATTCATCATCATCTAATTATTCAGAAGCCTTCCGAAGACTTAAAACTCAAAAAGAAAAGTCACGTTTAAAATTCACATCCAACAACTCGGAAAGTTATAACCAACTGTTCTCACTATTTGAGCTTAGGGAGGCTTTAGATAAGGCGCATGATACATCCTCTGGGCCTGACGAAACATATTACCAGCTTTTGAAACACCTTCCAGAATCATCATCAAATCTCTTTGAAAGTCTTCAATGATTTATGGATTACTGGTAATGTATCATACATTTGGAAAGAAGCAACTGTAATACCATTTCCCAAACCAGGCAATGATAGAGAAGATCTCAACAGCTACCGACCTATTGCACTCACAAGCTGCATGTGCAAAACAATGGAACGAATGATCAATTCTCGGCTTGTATGGTACTTGGAAATTAACAATTTAATATCTCCTTTCCAAAGTGGCTTTCGATATGGCCGTAGCACCAATGGTCATGTGGATGGACTGGAAACATTTATTCGCGAAGCATTTATCAAGAAAGTACATTAAGTAGCGGTTTTCTTTAATTTAGAAAAGGCATATGACACGACATGGAAGTACGGGATACTAAATGACCTGCACGATCTAGGTCTAAAAGGCCGACTGTCCTCTTTCATATCCAACCTTCTCTCCGACAGAAAATTCAAAGCACGAGTGGGCTCTACTCTCTCAGATCTGCACGAGCAAGAGATGGGTGTGCCCCAGGGCAGTATTGTATCTGTGATGCTTTTCAACATCAAAATTAATAGCATCACCTAGTGTTTAGCTCCTGGTATGGAGTGCGCGTTTTACGTTGGTGATTTACTAACATGTTATCGATCAAAGCACATGCATACAATTGAAAGATAACTTCAGCAAAATATAAACAAGATTCAAAATTGGGCCAGTGCAAACGGTCTCAAATTCTCGAAATCCAAACCAGTATGCAAGTATTTCTGTCAGTTACGAAGACATCACGATGAACCTAACCTTACGCTGGACGGAACACCTATTCCAGTTGTTGAGGAAACAAAATTTTTAGATATTATCTTTGACAGAAAACTGACCTTTATTCCACACCTAAAGAACTTGAAAGCTAAATGCTTTAAATGATTGATTGATTGATTTTATTTTTAACGGCGCATCAGCACTGTTAGGCTATTTAGCGCCAAACAAAATGTTATATGTATAATCTTTTAAAAAATTTAAAAAGTCTCATATCGACCAGCGATATACAAAACACATAGTTGAAATTAAAACGGTAAGATGGTAACGGTGCAAAATAAAGCTTCCCGATCAACGGGGGATGTAAATGTTGTATGTTAATGTAAAATGATGAAAAGGTATTAAAAAGGGATGGTATATATATTGCATAAAACTGCACAAGGTGATAGCAGAAAAGTTAGAGCTTAGAGTAAATATTCACTGCTTTCAGGAACTCTATAATACGAGTGCTGTTTATAGTATCAAAAAGTTCCTTCATGTCATGAACATTGTAATACTGATCGCGCATAGGTTGCAGGTCAAAACACTCTATCATAAAGTGCTTCACAGTGAAAGATTCATTGCAAGAAACGCACTCTGGTGGGTCTTCACCTTTTAGCATGTGGGTGTGGGTGATATAAGTATGACCAGTTCGGATTATTGCAATGACTACCTCGTCCCTACGCAATATTCTGTAGGAAGGAGTCCATTCTCCTAGGGTTGGCTTGATGGCGTGAATTTTATTATTCACTGCACCATTCCATGATGCCTGCCACTTTTGACGTAAAGTCTCTTTGATACTAGGTTTAAAATCAGTAAACGGTATTTTAAAATCAAATGGTTCATGAGATAAGGCGATTTTAGCAGCGCGATCTGCTTTTTCATTACTTTTAATACCAACATGGCAAGGTAACCAACAGTATACGATATTGTGGGAGGTACTCAGCTTAGTATTTTTGACGAGAACATTGGTCAAAAATGGGTTCTCCAGTTTTCTATTATGTAGTGACTGAAGTACTGATAGTGAAGATGATGCTGTTTAAAATACGTTTGTTTTCGATATATTGCAGAGCAAGATCGATTGCTCTTATTTCGGCTGAAAAAATTGATGTTCCATTTGGTAAGCGAACATGCGTTGTGTGATTTCCACAAACGAAGGCTGCAGCAGCCTTTTCCTCATCCTTTGATCCGTCAGTATATATTCTTGTGAAGTTTTTAAATTCGGTGAGGAGTTCTTGATAACAGTTGTGGAAGACGGAAGGGTTTGTCTCAGATTTTTTTCCCATCGTGTAGCGTAAAAAGTACTTTTGGATGTTTAAGTAGCCAGGGTGGTGTTTCGGAGATAGACTTTTTCTGAATTTTAGAAAGATCAATTTTTGTACTGTCAAGGCTGGATAATATTCTAATGCCAAAGGAATGTATGGCGTTTGGTTTATTTCGTATAAAGTTTTGTATGTTGGTTGAAAAACAGCCGAAAAAGCAGGATTCAGAGGGTTTGATTTTAATTTGAGAGCATACTGTGCGGAAAGCATTTCTCTATGATGCGATAACGGTGGTTCATTCGCTTCAGTTAGTAGGCTTTCACACGGGGATGTTTTAAATGCTCCCAGAGCCAGTCTTATTCCCTGATGATGAATTGGGTCAAGCATTTTTAAATATGACTTTCTGGCTGAACCATACACAACGCAACCATAGTCCAATTTGGAGCGAATAAACGTTCTATATAAATTGAGTATGACTTTTCTATCAGCACCCCAGTCAGTGTGCGCTACTTCTTTGTATCTTGTTTATATTTTGCTGTAGTTGTCTTTCAATTGTATGCATGTGCTTCCATCGATAACATATGAGAAAATCATCGACATATAACGAGCAATCCTCACCAGGAGTCAAACACTTGGTGATGCTATTAATTTTGAAATTGAAAAGTGTCACAGATAAAATACTTCCCTGGGGCACACCCATCTCTTGCTCGTGGAGATCTGAGACAGTAGAGCCCACTCGTACCTTGAATTGTCTGTCTGAGAGAAAGTTGGATATGAAAGAGGGTAGACAGCCTTTTAGACCTAGATCGTGCAGGTCATTTAGTATCCCGTACTTCCATGTCGTGTCATATGCCTTTTCTAAATTAAAGAAAACCGCTACTTAATGTACTTTCTTGATAAATGCTTCGCGAATAAATGTTTCCAGTCCATCCACATTACCATTGGTGCTACGGCCATATCAAAAGCCACTTTGGAAAGGAGATATTAAATTGTTTTGTTTGCAGGTCTAGACCTCCTTTGGGCGCATGGAGCACATTCTTCTGCATCCATGCTCTCAGTGTCTCCAAACCTGTTATAGAGTTTCATTGGGTCATATGACCCCTTTTGTTGCCTGTTTCCCAGAGATTTGTTTTTGTTTTTTGGTGATTTCGGAGGTTGGGTATTGTTAAAGGTAGTTACGTAGATGCCGTGTTTTTTTGTGCTTGGTAATGGGGGTTATTAGATCTTTGTGTTGAATCTGTAGATCTGTCTGTGTTTTAGCGTGCTTCGTTGTTTTAGGACTGTTCTTCACTACAGTGGAGAAGGATGGGCCAGGATGGGCTGTTTTGGCCTGTACAAGTTTTCTGGTCGTGGAAAGGGAATATTAGTTGTGTATTTTACCCTGTGAATTTCCTTCTCCTGTTTCCAGGTATCGCAATCCTTGGAATTGGCGTGGTGCTCCTTTCCACAGTTGACACAATGCGGAGTTACTCTACAATCAGAGTCCTGATGAGAATGGTCTCAGCATCGGCACCATATTTGGCCTTTTGAGCAACGGTGTTCGTGATGGCCGTATTTTTCACACTTATAGCATCAAAGGGCGTTTGGAATATATATCTCAACCTTCACTTGCAAGAAGCCAACTTTGACCACTTGGGTACTGTTGGTTTGTTGAAGGTGAGTACAATGGTGTTGGTGTCAGGTTGATTCATTGATTGATTTATTGATTGATTGGTTGATGTTTAACGGCGCATCAGCACTTTTAGGCTATTTAGCGACAAACAAAGTGTTATTTGTATAATCTTTTAAAACTTATAAAAGGTCCTATATCGACCAGCGATATAAAAGAACAAATGGTTGAAATTAAAAACGGTAAGATGGTAACGGTGCAAAATAAAGCTTCCCGATCAACGGGAGATGTAAAAAAGATGAATAGGTATTAAAATGGGACGGTATATCTATTGCATAAAACTGCACAAGGTGATAGCATAAAAGTCAGAATTTAGAGTAAATATTTACGGCCTTCAGGAACTCTATAATACGAGTGATGTTTATATTATCAAAAAGTTCTTTCATGTCATGCACAATGTAATAACGATCGCGCGTAGGTTGTAGGTCAAAGCACTCTATCATAAAGTGCTTGACAGTGAATGGTTCATTGCAAGAAACGCACTCTGGTGGGTCTTCACCTTTTAGTATGTGGGTGTGGGTGATATAAGTATGACCAATTCGGATTCTTGCAATGACTATCTCCTCCCTACGAATGGTTCTGTAGGAAGGATTCCATTCTCCTAGAGTTGGCTTGATTGCATGAAGTTTGTTATTCACGGCATCATTCCATGATGCCTGCCACTTCTGACGAAAGAACTTTCTGATACAAGGTTTAAAATCAGTATATGGTATTTTAAAATCAGATGGTTCTTGAGTAAGGGCCATTTTAGCAGCGCGATCTGCTTTTTCGCTACCTTTAATACCAATGTGGCTAGGTAACCAACAGTATATTATATTGTGGGAGACACTCAGCTCGGTATTTTTGACGAGTATGTTTTTCAATAATGGGTTCTCCAGTTTTCTATTGTGTATGACTGGAGTACTGATAGCGAGTCGGAGAAGATGATACTGTTTAAAATATATTTCTTTTCTATATGTTGCAGAGCAAGGTCTACTGCTCTGATTTCGGCTGTAAAAATTGATGCTCCATTTGGTAAGCGAACTTGCGTTGTGTGATTTCCAAAACAAAGGCTGAAGCAGCCTTTTCCTCATCCTTTGATCCGTCAGTGTAAATTCTGGTGTAGTTTTTAAATTCGGTGAGGAGTTCATGGTAAGAGTTGTGTAAGACAGAAGGGTTTATTTCTGATTTTTTACCATCGTGTAGCGTAAAACGTACTTTTGGTTGTTTAATTAACCAAGGTGGTGTTTCGGAGATAGACGTTTTCTGAATTTTAGAAAGATCTATATTTGTAGTGTCAAGGCTGGGTGATATTCTAATGCCAAAGGAAGGTATGGCGTTTGGTTTATTTTCGTATAAAGTTTTGTATTTGTGTTGAAAAACAGCCGAAAAAGTAGGATTCAGAGGGTTTGATTTTAATTTGAGAGCATACTGTCCAGAAAGCATTTCTCTGCGATGCGATAACGGTGGTTCATTCGCCTCAGCTAGAAGTCTTTCACACGGGGATGTTTTAAATGCTCCCAGAGCCAGTCTTAGTCCCTGATGATGAATTGGATCAAGCATTTTAAGATATGACTTCAGGGCTGAACCATACACAACGCAACCATAGTCTAGTTTGGAGCGAATAAACGTTCTGTATAAATTTAGGATGACTTTTCTATCAGCACCCCAGTCAGTGTGCGCTACTACTTTAAGTAGGTTAAGTGCTTTTAAGCATTTAGCTTTTAAGTTCTTTAGGTGTGGAATAAAGGTCAGTTTTCTGTCAAAGATTATACCTAAAAATTTGGTTTCCTCAACAACTGGAATAGGTGTTCCATCCAGCGTGAGGTTCGGTTCATCGTGATGTTTTCGTTGCTGACAGAAATGCATGCATACCGTTTAAGATTTCGAGAATTTGAAACCGTTTGCATTGGCCCAATTTTGAATTTTGTTTATATTTTGCTGCAGTTGTCTTTCAATTGTATGCATGTGCTTTGACCGATAAAATATTAGAAAATCATCAACGTATAACGAGCAATCCACACCAGGAGTCAAACACTTGGTGATGCTATTAATTTTGATGTTATAGAGCGTCACAGATAAAATACTGCAATGGGGCACACACATCTCTTGGTCGTGCAGATCTGAGAGGGTAGAGCCCACTCGTACTTTGAATTCTCTGTCTGAGAGGAAGTTGGATATGAAGGAGGGCAGACGGCCTCTTAGACCTAGATCGTTCAGGTCATTTAGTATCCCGTACTTCCATGTCGTGTCATAGTCCTTTTCTAAATCAAAGAAAACCGCTACTAAATGTTTTTTCTTAATAAATGCATCGCGAATAAATGTTTCCAGTCTAACCAGATGATCATTGGTGCTCCGGCCATATCGAAAGCCACTTTGGAAAGGAGATATTAAATTGTTAGTTTCCAAATACCAGACAAGCCGATAATTGATCATTACTTCCGTTGTTTTGCACACACAGCTTGTGAGTGCAATTGGTCGATAGCTGTTGGGGTCTTGGCTATCTTTGCCGGGTTTGGGGACTGGTATTACAGTTGCTTCTTTCCAGATTTTTGGTACATTACCAGTAATCCATAAATCATTGAAGAGTTTCAAAAGAGATGTTAAAGATGATTCTGGAAGGTGTTTCAAAAACTGGTAATGTATTTCGTCAGGCCCAGCGGAAGTATCATGAGGCTTGTCTAAAGCCTCCCTAAGCTCTGATAGTGAGAACAATTGATTATAACTTTCCGAGTTGTTGGATGTGAATTCTAAACGTGACGTTTCTTTTTGAGTTTTAAGTTTTCGGAAGGCTTCTGAATAATTAGATGATGAGGAATTTTTCGAGAAACTGTCAGCAAGAATATTTGCAATGTCACGTTTTGAACTAAAGTTGTTATTGTTCAGTGTCAGATGTCGGAGAGGGTTTTGTTTTCTCTTTCCGTTTATTTTGCGTATAGTGTCCCAAACTTTCTTAACAGAGGAACGAGAGTTTAAAGAAGAAACATATTTCTTCCATGATGCTCTTTTACTTTCTTTGATTGTGCGGCGAGCTTTGGCCCGGACAATGCGATATATATTTAAGTTTTCGGGCTTCGGGGGATTATTGAATTTTTTTAATGCTTCTAAGCGTTGCCGTATGGCTTCCTTACATTCCTTAGTGAGCCAAGGTTTTAGGGTTCTTTTACAGTTTGTTGAGGGCTTGGGGATAGATTCTTCTGCAATGTCGGTTAAAATAGATGTAAAATGCTGAATGGGATCGTTAACATTGAAAACTGTATGCTCATTCAGCCTGGTTTTACAGAGTGTTTCGAACTTGGCCCAGTCGGCCTTCTTTAAATTCCATTGTGGAATTACTTCATCAATTGTAGAGTTAGGATTTACAAGGGAGATTGGGAGTGATCGCTGCTGTGAAGGTCATGAGCGACCTTCCATTCATAGTCCAAAAGCAGCGAAGGAGAACAAATTGTCAAATCGATGCATATGTATGTACCCGTGCCTGGGTGTAAATATGTAGGTGTTTTGGTATTATATAGACACAGATCGTGTCTAGAAATAAGGTCTTCAACTTTGTGACCTCTGTCACTTATGGTATAACGGTACCAATTGCGCAAGTCCAGGTGGGCGGAGCTTAAGGTGTATTGAACATTGTATTCAGAATTAAAGAACAACACTAGCTGTGATTGGTGCATTATGTAAGAGCTGTACTTTCTGTTTAGCTTAAAAAAATGTTGAGCCTCTTGGCAACATGTGAGTTTGTGTTAATTTCTATCTAGATCATATTTTGTATTTTTTATGATTTTTTTAAAATATGGTACACATGGCTGAAAATGTGCTTGTTGTGACTAGATAACTCTTACCCCTGTCTAGTTCCAGTAGAGTTATCTCTCTTAAATGCAATGGAGTACCTGGTTATGTCATTGTCAAATTAGCAATCTAGCATTGTTCTATATGACAGTTTGTGACATGCATGCCCAAGTAGGACAGAAAGTATATTTCACAAAACATTAGCATTGAGGTATATGGAAAAACAATTGGTACCGTGATACCTAAAGGAAAGAATAGCCTCACAGTGTATCCATAGAAACGCATACATGTGGGCGGCATTTATGAACTCAAATAGTTTGATGTAGGAAAACAAATGTGTGCTGAACAGTTTTGGTCAAATATTGAAAGTTCTTTAAGAATAAAATGTATGAAATCTTCAGAAAATAGCAAAAGTTGGCTTTGGATGGGGACTTTTGATAACTATAGCTATGATAGATATAGGCTTGTGTTAACTGATGCCTTTATGTATGTGCTGTTACCTCCTAGATTGGAATGCATGCAACAAAATAAGTTATGTAAACATAATATAGTTGATTTTGGCCAAATATTGGCTATTTTACCTGCAAAAGATGAAAAATCATGTGTACAAAAACAGCTATCTTGTTCTTGTAAGGCATGCCATAAACCAGGATAGAGAACACTCTACACTTGTAGATAGATCACTAGTACCATGTGGGATGTTCTGGCATGAGTAATTTTTAGGTAATTTATTAAGGATATGGTATTTCTTCCCACTTTGATTTGAATTGTCCTGCTCTAATTGTCCTTTTTTTTACACTTTCCTGCTTTGAAATTGTTCATGTAGTTAGTTCAGTTCTCTTGCATTCCCTTTTGTTGAAGTAGCAGTGAATACCAACAAACAAGAACAGTTTCCTTAAGTCAGCATTTCCCATTGGCACTTGTATAAGCCCAATTATAATCTACTATTGACTTTCAATTGATTCTATTTCTTTCTGTCAAGCTGCTCTTGTGGAATTTCCATGTTTGGTCCAACATTACAGAATGATAACCATTTTAGTCACACAGTGCGTATTCATTCCATTCAAATCCACACTGTTCTTGAAACTTTGCATCCCATCGCAAGAATCCAAATTGGCATGAGATGATATCTGCATTGTTATGGAAGGCTGCACTCTACATGCTGGCATTGTAGAAAATATGAACTATGTGATATGAAAGAGCTGCGTCATCTTAGAAATTAAAATTACATGACTCTTGAGGTCTCCACTAAATATAGGAGTCTAAATGTTAGGTTCTCACTTTTTCAGAAATGTATTTTGAGATAATTTAATTGCAATGAAGTTAATACAGGTTGTTGATGAACTCATCTATATTACAGGGATACTGTATTAGAGGTTACCACACCTTATGCATATCATTCAGTTATCTCCCTTACACCAGTCATAACATTTCAAGGAAATAAAATCTCACATTTTCAGTGACTGGTTATGAAAATAAAGAGAAGATTTGTGAAGTATTATATTAGCCCTCTATCTTGATGCAAATGTAAGTAGAAGCAATTTAATAATTTCTCACAGTAAAGTTTACAAGTTTAAAAACTGATAAGGTATGTTCAATTTGGATCTGAGATAAGTTTCTCTCTATCTTATGCCAATCATTATTAAATTCTTATGTAGAAGAAATATACATTATATGTATCGATATTATCTAAATTATTCACCCTTTCATATTAGATGGAAATGAACACAACTTCACTTGAAATTTGGGTACCTGTAAGGGATGTTATAGCACAGCCGCCTTTGGGCTGTCCTTGGACCTGTTGGGCCCTGCCCCATATATTTGTCCAAGGTAAGGTCATCAAACTTTCACTTCTCATTTTTCGCATTGCTGATTTTGCCTCCTTTAATTCCTTTATCATATGCTACCTCTCCCTTTTAGATAAACACTTTCCTCCTGTTTTTAACTCCATTTAATGTGCTATACTTAGTGTTTATATTTGGCATTTTTCTGTATTTTATTCCCCTAATTTCACCCCCCCCCAATCCAACATAACCACTTAGAAGCTGTGATTTACTATATTTGGTGACTGACTGGCTTATTGAAACAATTTTATTTACATCACAAAGGAGGAAAGCTTACTATTTGTGTTACAAAGAGGATGGGTAGGTGGACCTTTGTGTGAGGACTGGTGGTTAGTGACCTCTTGTATCTGCAGATAGTATAAAGTGGTCAAAGCTTATACTTTATAATAAGATTGGGTCATGTCCACCTGTCTCTGATGTTAAGTTCTGCACCTACCAAACAAATATAAATTCCTTTCTTTTAGGTGAATTGTACATTTTGAAATAGGACAGGTACATACTTATTTGGTACATTGACCTTTGACCTAGTTATTACATAATATGACATAATGTGATTTATCCCATATCACCTATGTGAAGTTAAATAAGTGCTGATAGGAATAAGATACAACTCATAGTTGAAAGAATTCATTTTATTTCAAAAGATGATTTTGATGGTGAAACAAAAGTATGAAAACAATAGTTCAAACAGCTCAATGACATTTCTATACACATTCATATAAGACATAGGTTAGTACCTCATCAAATTGTTTTTCACAAGTGAGACTAAGTATATTTGTTACATATACAGTCCCGAACTATTTCACAGATTATTGGAAAAATTAAGGTTTGCTATAGGTATAACGGTACCAATTGCGCAAGTCCAGGTGGGCGGAGCTTAAGGTGTATGGAACATTGTATTCAGAATTAAAGAACAACACTAGCTGTGATTGGTGCATTATGTAAGAGTTGTACTTTCTGTTTGGCTTAAAAAAATGTTGAGCCTCTTGGCAACATGTGAGTTTGTGTTAATTTCTATCTAGATCATATTTTGTATTTTTTATGATTTTTTTAAAATATGGTACACATGGCTGAAAATGTGCTTGTTGTGACTAGATAACTCTTACCCGTGTCTAGTTCCAGTAGAGTTATCTCTCTTAAATGCAATGGAGTACCTGGTTATGTCATTGTCAAATTGACAATCTAGCATTGTTCTATATGACAGTGTGTGACATGCATGCCCAAGTAGGACAGAAAGTATATTTATTTCACAAAACATTAGCATTGAGGTATATGGAAAAACAATTGGTACCGTGATACCTTATATGATTCGATCCCCATAAAACGTTATGGGCATTAAAATCCCCGAGTAAAACAAATGGCGCGGGAAGCTGTTGAACAAGGTCGTCTAATTCGTTTGGTACTAGGTTAGTGTTGGTGGTAAGTAAATAGAGCAAAATGTAATCACTCGATGTAGAGTGACGCTTACAGCAATGGCTTGTAAATTGGTGTTTAAATGAATGAAGCTATGAGGAGCTCTGCTGTTCACAATAACAAAACTCCTCCTGATGCCTATCAACATTTGGAGAGCAGGTGTTAAACAGGGAGTAGTTTTTAAATGTGATATTGTCCGTATCTTTCAAGAATGTTTCTTGAAGGCATAGTACCGCAGGATCATGTTCGTTTAAAAGCAGAAGAATATCATTGTAATTTGCTTTAAGTCCTCGACAATTCCATTGTATGATAGTGTTTTTCATTATAAATTTAAATGAAAGATTGTGGAGCTAGGTTAGACCTTTCGCAGAGGGAATTTGTTTCGTTATTTCTCTGGAGGAAGTACGGTGGTGAATTTTTTGTTTGTAGGTCTGGAGTTCCCTTGGGCGCATGGAGCAGATTCTTCTGCATCCATGCTCTCGATGTCTCCAAACCTGTTATAAAGTTTGATGGGGTCATCTGACCCCTTTTGTTGCCTGTTTCCATGAGATTTATTTTTGTTTTTTGGTGATTTAGGTTGTTGGGTATTGCTGAATGTAGTTTGTGTAGATGCCGTGTTTCTCTGTGATTGGTAATGAGGGGTGTTTGAGCTTGGTGTTGAATCGGGTGCTTCTGTTTGTGTTTGAGCGTCCTTCGTTGTTTTAGGATTGCTCTTCACTACAGTGGAGAAGGATGGGCTGTTTTCGCCTGTACAAGTTTTCTGGCTTCTGGATAGGGAATATTATTTGTGTATTTTACCCTCTGAATTTCCTTCTCCTGTTTCCAGGCATCGCAATCCTTGGAATTTGCGTGGTGCTCTTTTCCACAGTTGACACAATGCGGAGTTGCTCTACAGTCAGCTTCCTGATGAGAATTTTCTCCGCATCGGCCACATATTTGGGTTTTAGAGCAGCGGTCTTCGTGATGGCCGTATTTTTGACACTTATAACATCGAAGGGGGCTTGGAATGTAGATCTCAACCTTCACTTGCAAGAAGCCAACTTTGACCACTTTGGGTACAGTTGGCTTGTTGAAGGTGAGTACAATGGTTTGGTGTCCTGCAGGTTATTATTACGTTTGATACGTATTCGACGGACTGCAGTGACACCTTCACTTTTCATTCCTTCAATGATATCTGTGTCGCTGAGTCCAGCCAAGTCGCGATAAGGAATTACGCTTTTGGATGTATTGAGTGTGGTGTGAGCGAATGAGGTCACTGGAATATCGAAGAAAGTTTTTATCTTCTTGATATTTTCTGTCTGACCTCGTCGCTCACACTCAACAAGAGGGCAACCAGATTTCATTTGTTTGACGCCTTTTGGTGTACAATCGATCCTGTAATTGTTTTCTCGATCACAAACGTAGAGAGTCAGGCAAGCGGTTTTGTGGCATCTTTGGACTGTATTACCATGAAGCGTGGAAATGAATCCACACTACATGGTTCGTCATCAGAGTCATATAAAGTTTTGGATCGTTTATTTTGATTTATTTTAGAATTATCCATGTTGACTTAATTAAAATTCAGCACCCGTGATCCCCACTCACCGTGGAGCCCAAGGAGGGGACACTTTTTAAGTGCCAGGGATACACAGATGCCATATTCAGTTGATAAAATTACCTTTGATTGACCCGTTAGATCGCCAGTTTCGAGGGTCGGTAAAATTACCTCCCGATTGACCCGTTAAGCCACCGCCTTCTAGGAAGTCTTCTAAGACTTGGGAAAGGGAAAGCTAAAGGAATAGACTATAGGGGCAACGGTGGTATCAAGAGAGATACAAGGAGAAAGATAAAGGTGAGAGAGTAAATAAAGACTTCCTAGGGCTCGGCGTGACCAGCCGATTTGTCGAGACCGGGCCCATCCTGACCACCCGTCTAAGAGAAGTAGAGGCCAAAGTAGTGTATTGCATGGAAAGCCTCTGCTTAACTACCAGGATCCTTTCCTCCCCCGACACGGGATGCAACCCACGGCAAACATTTTGCCTCTACTTAGTCGCCTTTTACGACACGTAGCGAGGCACGTCGGCCAATTCTACAACCCCGGACCCGCAGGGGGACTAAATGCTTTAAATCTCTAGATCTACTTAAAGTAGTAGCGCACACTAACTGGGGTGCTGATAGAAAAGTCATAATTAATTTATATAGAACGTTTACACGCTCCAAACTGGAGTATGGTTGCGTTGTGTATGGTTCAGCCAGAAAGTCATATCTTAAAATGCTTGATCCAATTCTTCATGAGGGAATGAGACTGGTTCTGGGTGCACTTAAAACATTCCCGTGTGAAGGCCTACTAGCTGAAGCGAATGAACCACCGTTATCACATCGTAGAGAATTGCTTTCCACATAGTATGCTCTCAGATTAAAATCAAACCCTCTGAATCCTGCTTTTTCGGCTGTTTTTCAACCCAAATACAAAACCTTATACGAAAATAAACCAAATGCCATACCTTTCTTTGGCATTAGAATATCATCCAGCCTTGACAGTACAAAAATAAATCTTACTAAAATTCAGAAAACGTCCATCTCCGAAACACCACCCTGGCTACACGATGGAAAAAAATCGGAGACAAAGCCTTCTGTCTTCCACAACTCTTACCATGAATTTACACCGATGGATCAGACGATGAGGAAAAGGCTGCTGCAGCCTTTGTTTGTGGAAATCACACAACGCAAGTTCGCTTACCAAATGGAACATCAATTTTTTCAACCGAAATCAGAGCGATAGACCTTGAACTGCAACATATAGAAAACAAACGTATTTTAAACAGCATCATCTTCTCCGATTCACTATCAGTACTTCAGTCACTACACAATAGAAAACTGAAGAATCCATTATTGAAAAACATACTCGTAAAAAATACAGAGATGAGTGTCTCCCACGATATAATATACTGTTGGTTACCTAGCCATATTGGTATTAAAAGTAAAACGGATCGCGCTGTTAAAATGGCCCTTAGTCAAGAACCATCTGATTTTAAAATACCGTATACTGATTTTAAACCTTGTGTCAAAAAGTCCTTACGTCAGAAGTGGCAGGCATCATGGAATTATGCAGTGAATAACAAACTTCGTGCAATCTAGCCAACTCTAGGAGAATGGACTCCTTCCTACAGATCCATACGGAGGGAGGAGGTAATCATTGCAAGAATCCGAATTGGTCATACTTATATCACCCACTCCCACATACTAAAATGTGAAGACCCACCAGAGTACGTTTCTTGCAATGAACCGTTCACTGTTAAGCACTTTATTATGATCTGCAACCGACGCGCGATCAGTATTACAATGTTCATGACATGAAGGCACTTTTTGATAATATAAACATCACTCGTATTATAGCCTTCCTGAAAGCAGTGAATATCTACTCTAAACTTTGACTTTTATGCTATCACGTTGTGCAGTTTTATGCAATATATATACCGTCCCTTTTTAAATACCTTTTCATCATTCTTCATTAACGTCATTTACATCACCCGTTGATCGGGAAACTTTATTTTCAACCGTTACCATCCTATCGTTTCAATTTCAACTATTTGCTTATTATAGCGCTGGTCGATATGAGACATTTTATAATCTTTTAAGAGATTAAACATATAGCATTTTGTTTGGCGCTGAATAGCCTAACAGTGCTGATGCGGCGTTAAAACTCAACCAATCAATCAATCGAAACCGCGACCTAACGCATTCCGTCGCTCTAGCCACTTAGGTCACCCGATCGGTCTTCAGAGTGGAGTACATTGTCTTTTATGCAGCGATGTTAAACTTAATTTCAATAGTTGTTGACCCAAACTATTTCATGTTGTACATTTGAATATAATAGTTCCTTCTTTATTAATGTATTTAATATTAAAATTAATTTCGAACATGTCGTATGCATATTCTGGCAAGATTATTTTGCGCTGACAAGCGTGAAAGAGAGAGAAAGATTTTTAATTGTAACGTATCGTTAATAATTTTGAGCATACCGTTATGGTGTGTGCAGTGTGAGAGTTTATAGTGATGTCGAGTACGATGGAATCGTGCCGCCGCCGCCGACTTGTGGCATTATGCCCTGCCCAGATCCTCTATCTTGACAGCAGGTCGACCATTTCTAACACTAACATCTTAATGCAGAGTGCCATGCGAGGCAGCTGTTGCTACCAAATTTATAAACCTTTGTTACGACTCTTTTTGAGTTTGAACCCGCGACCTTTCGCGGACGTTTGAACCACTTAAATCATCTAAGCTGCGTGTGTGTTTGTGTGTATATTTGTGTGTGTGAGTGTGTGTGTGTGTGTTTGTGAGAGAGAGAAAGAGAGATGCATATCGGATAAATCTTTGAATCGTTATGTTCGATATTTGTGTGTAATAGTCTTTGCATTTTTGTATGAGGGAGAGTGTAAAATAGTCGATTTTATTTAATATCTATTGCAGATGTGGCAACAAAGCTCTTCGATTAGTATCATTGACACCTCTTTTATATTCTTCAGATTTTTACGAAACGTTTGGTCAGTGTATTGTCTATTTTTATTTTAATTTTGTTAATCGATGAATCATCATTCAAATTCACTTTATTCTGGATCTTAGAAAATTTCTGTAATAGTGATTTGGTTTTAACTTGTTCAGAACAGACTATTCCTTTGCAATTGTGAAAAAAAAGACGTGTCCTATAAAATTTAAAAAATAAATAAATATAAATGATACAGAGCCTTTAAAATTTTCAGTTTGGTGTATCGACATTTAGTCTGCCAAAGTAGATAGATTTATTTGCTCTTAAGACAAATGTTCAATTTGGGTGCATTTTGTTCAATCACGACTGAATATTTTATCTAGGATCTGGTACACTCTGGTACAGAAAGAGTGTGAATTTTAGGGCGCAGAAATTCAAGATAGTCAGTCATAAGCGGCGTGTTACATTCTCGACACGTGGTAAATGGACCTGGGCGAGATGATTGATTATTTGTGTTTATTGCCCCAACAACTAAATAAGCTCCAAATGACAAAAATGGCCAGAAAATTCGGCCATGTCTTCAGTGCATACTAGGTTCATAAATTAGGCTGGATAATCTAACATTACTAGAGAAGAACCGGTAAAGAGGATTTGTAGTTGTCACCCCCCCTCCCCGCTCTATTGTGTTATGTTCAAAAGCTTTATACTGAATTTATTGGAACCCCATAACAGATTTGGCAATAATAATAACACCAATAACAATAACGTGGTTTCAAGATTTATTTGCGGCTACTTGGAAACATTACTGAGTAATGGGTACATTGGAACCGCTGTTTGCAGAAGACGAATGGTGTCGCCATTAAATGTACAGCTTGGAATTGGAAAAATAACCTCTCTGAAATGGACAATGAGAATCAATCCCTTGAAAATGTATTGGGCGGCTGTACCCATTTTTAACAAAAATGCACGTTCTCCGTGCATTGCCTAAATGTGTTAGGTACGTGACTATTAGGAAGAAGTGAAACACATCCAATTCGAGAAACATACAAAAGTTCTGTTTCGCTGCTAGATATTGTGACTGATTTAAAATCGGTCGCGGTAGCATTGGTACATTAGTAGTGTATTACTTGTAAAGATATAGGATTGGCTGACCGAGGCTGGGTAAAAAATATACTGTACACAGGTGCGCTAAGATCTATTTGGAGACGTGCATACTGGTGGAAACGCAAACTCCAGACCGGAGTTTTTCGGGTAAAACAGGAATAGTCCTGTGTTACCTTTGTTGTCTTGTTGTTAGATACCTATGTTTAGAGAAGTCTTTTCTGCGTCGAATTCCTAGGATTGTTAGGAAAGAGTTTGAACCCGAATAAGATGTCGGAATATTTTCATGTTTGATTCATTCAGATTGGTTAATTTATGTTTATTGTTGACATTTAATTTACTTATACGCAATTAGTGATTCAGAAAAAAGTTTAGTTGCGGATGTTGAGTGACGGGCTAATCGGAACAAGTTCATTGATTCAGAGTTTTGATTTAATCATGTTTGGGAATCATTAATCGAGTTGTTGGATGATTTTAGGGAAAGTCATCGATTTTGATTAGGCCACAGAAGTGTGACGTTTGTATCACTCGAGGTCGAGTGATCATTTTAAAGATGAGGCTAATGTGATCAATTTGAAGTATGTGCATTTTGATCATAGCGCCCCGTTTTAAAGAATTCTTAAATTATTCTGATCCCCTTGCGAGTCCGGGGTTGTAGAATTGGCCCGACGTGCCTCGCTACGTGTCGTAAAAGGCGACTAAGTAGAGGCAACCTGTTTGCCGTGGGTTGCGTCCCGTGTCGGGGGAGGAAAGGATCCTGGTAGTTGAGCAGAGGCTTTCCATGCAATACACTACTTTGGCCTCTACATCTCTTAGACGGGTGGTCAGGATGGGCCCGGTCTCGACAAATCGGCTGGTCACGCCGAGCCCTAGGAAGTCTTTATTTACTCTCTCACCTTCTTTATCTTTCTCCTTGTATCTCTCTTGATACAGCCGTTGCCCCTATAGTCTTTTCCTTTATCTTTGCCCTTCCTAAGTCTTAGAAGACTTCCTAGAAGGCGGTGGCTTAACGGGTCAATCGGGGGGTAATTTTACCGCCCCTAGAAATTGGCGACTTCAGGGTGAATCAGAGGTAATTTTATCAACTGAGTATGGCATCTATGTATCCCTGGCACTTGGCACTTGAAAAGTGTCCCCTTGTTGGGCTCCTTGGTGGGCGGGGAGCACGGGTACTGGATTTTAATTAAGCTAAAATGGATATTTCCAAAAAAAAATCAAAACAAACGTACGAAACCTTTATTTGACTCTGATGATGAACCATGTAGTGTGGATTCATTTCCAGGCTTGGTGGTTATACAGTCTTAAGATGCCGCAAAATCCCTTGCCTCACTCTCTCCGTTTGTGATCGAGAAAACTATAACAGGATTGATTGGAACGCCAAAGAGCGTAAAAAAGACGAAATCGGGTTGCGTTCATGTTGAGTGTTAGCGACGAGGTCAGACAGACAATATCAAGAAAATTAAACCTTTCTTTGATATTCCAGTGACCTCATTCGCTCACACCACACTGAATACGTCCAAAGGCGTGATTCGCTGTCGTTACTTGGCTGGAGTCACCGACGCAGATATCATTGAAGGAATGAAAAGTGAAGGTGTCACTGCAGACCGTCGAATACGTCTCGAGCGTAATAATAACCTGCAGGACACCAACACCATTGTGCTCACCTTCGGCGGGCCAACTGTACCCAAAGTGGTCAAAGTTGGCTTCTTGCAAGTGAAGGTTGGGAAAAACACGGCATCTACACAAACTGCTTTCAACAATAACCAACCACCAAAATCACCAAAAAAGAAAAAGAAATCTCATGGAAACAGGCAACAAAAGGGGGCAGGTGACCATATCAAACTCTACAACAGGTTTTGTGACATTGAAAGCATGGATGCAGAAGAAACTGCTTCATGCGCTCAAGGTAGCTCGAGACCTACAAACAAAAAATTCACCCCCGTACTTCCTCCAAAGAAATAACCACACAAATTGCCTCCGCAAAAAGTCTAACCTAGGTCCACAATCTTCAATTTAAAAGGGTAATGAAGGATACCATCATACAATGGAATTGTCGAGGACTTAAAGCAAATTGCAATGATATCCTCCTACTTTTATACGAACATGATCCTGCAGTACTATGTCTTCAGGAAACAATTTTGAAAGATACGGATAACATCACACTTAAAAACTACTCCTTGTTTAACAATTACTCTCAAAATGTTGACAGGGCCGCAGGAGGAGTCTCTGTTATTGTGCAGAACAGAGTCCCCCATAGCGTCATCACTTTAGACACAAATTTGCAAGCCATGGCTGTGAGCGTCACTCTACATCGAGTGATTACCTTTTGCTCTATTTACCAAACACCAACCTATTACCAAACGAATTAGACAACCTTGTTCAACAAGTCTCCGCACCCTTTGTTTTACTCGGGGATTTTAATGCCCATAACATTTTATGGGGTTCAAATCACATAAGTGACAGAGGTCACACAATAGAAGACTTCATTTCCAGACACTATTTGTGTCTATATAATACAAATCACCGACATATTTACACCGAGGAACGGGTACATACACATATATCGATTTGACAACTTGTTCCCCATTGCTGCTTATGGACTATGAATGTAAGGTCGCTGATGACCTTCACAGCAGTGATCACTTTCCAATCTCTCTTTACAACACCGACGTTACAATTGACGAAGCAATTCCACATTGGAATTTCAAGAAAGCCGACTGGGCCAAATTTGAAACACTTTGTACAACTAGACTTAACAGGGATACTGTTTTAAACGACAATAACCCTTTTTAATATTTTTCTCTTGTTTTAATCGACATTGCAGAAGAATCCATTCCCAAGTCCTCACCAAACAGTAAAAAACTCTCAAAACCGTGATTCACAAAAGAATGTAAAGAGGCCATTAGACAACGCTGAGAAGAACTGAAAACTTTTAATAATCGTCCAACGCCCGAAAATTTAACTAAGTACCATATTGTTCGGGCCAAAGTCCGCCGCACGATTAAAGAAAGTAAAAGAGCATCATGGAAAAAATATGTTTCCACTATAAATTCTCGTTCCTCTATAAAGAATGTTGGGACACGATCCGCAAAATAAATGGAAAGGGAAAATAGAATTCGTTTCGACATCTCAAACTAAACAACAAGAATATCAATTCCAAACATGACATAGGCAATATACTTGCTGATAGCTTCTCCAAAAATTTATCATCCTCTAATTATTCAGAAGTATTCAGAAGATTAAAAACTCACAAAGAAAAGACACGGTTGAAATTCACATTGAATAACTCAGAAAGTTATAATCAACAGTTTACACTGTTTGATCTGATGGAATCTCTGAATAAGGCCCACGATACATCCACAGGGCGTGACGAAATACATTACCAGTTTTTGAAACACCTCCCAGAACCTTCATCAACAGTCATTCTGGAAATTTTCAATAATTTATGGATTACCGGTAATGTACCAAAAATTTGGAAAGAGGCAACATTAAGATTAGTTCCCAAAAAAGGTAAAGATAGCGCAGATCCTAACAGCTATCGACCAATTGCACTCGCTAGCTGTGTGTTCAAAATAATGGAACGAATGGTCAATTGCCGGCTTGTCTGGTACATGGAAACTAACAATTTAATATCTCCTTTCCAAAGTGGCTTTCGATATGGCCGTAGCACCAACGATCATCTGGTTAGACTAGAAACATTTATTCGCGATGCATTTATCAAAGAAAGAACATTTAGTAGCGGTTTTCTTTGATTTAGAAAAGGCCTATGACACGACATGGAAGTACGGGATACTAAATGACCTGCACGATCTTAGTCTAAAAGACCGTCTGCTCTCTTTCATATCCAACTTTCTCTCAGACAGAGAATTCAAGGTACGATTGGGCTCTACTCTCTCAGATCTGCATGAGCAAGAGATGGGTGTGCCCCAGGACAGTATTTTATCTGTGACACTTTTCAATATCAAAATTAATAGCATCAAAAAAGTGTTTGACTCCTGGTGTGGATTGCTCGCTATATGTTGATGATTTTCTCATTTGTTATCGATCGAAGCACATGCATACAATTGAAAGACAACTTCAGCAAAATATAAACAAGATTTAAAATTGGTCCAGTGGAAACGGTTTCAAATTCTCGAAGTCCAAAACAGTATGCATGCATTTCTGTCATTTACGAAGACATCACGATGAGCCTCAGCTCACGCTGGACGGAAAACCTATTCCAGCTGTTGAGGAAACAAAATTTTTAGGTATTATCTTTGACAGAAAACTGACTTTTATTCCACACCTAAAGAACTTGAAAGCTAAATGCTTAAAAGCACTTGATCTCCTTAAAGTAGTAGCGCACACTGACTGGGGTGCTGATAGAAAAGTCATACTCAATTTATATAGAACGTTTATACGGTCCAAACTGGAGTATGGTTGCGTTGTGTATGGTTCAGCAAGAAAATCATATTTGAAAATCCTTGATCCAATTCATCATCAGGGAATAAGACCGGCTCTCGACCTTCTTTTGGCATTAGAATATCATCCTGTTTGACAGTACAGAAATAGATCTTTCTAAAATTCAGAAAACGTCCATCTCCGAAACACCACCCTGGCTACTTAAACAACCAAAAGTACTTTTTACGCTAAACGATGCAAAAAAATCCGAGACAAGTCCTTCTGTCTTGCACAACTCTTACCATGAACTGCTCACCGAATTTAAAAGCTGCACAAGAATTTACACGGATGGATCAAAGGATGAGGAAAAGGCTGCTTCAGCCGTCATTTGTGGAAATCACACAACACATGTCCGCTTACCAAATGAAACCTCAATTTTTTTCAGCCGAAATCAGTGCAATGGACCTTGCTCGGCAACATATAGAAAACAAACGTATTTTAAACAGCATCATCTTTTCCGACTCACTATCAGCACTTCAGTCACTACACAATAGAAAACTGGAGAATCCATTATTGAAAAACATACTCGTCAAAAATACCGAGCTGAGTGTCTCCCACAATATAATATACTGTTGGTTACCTAGCCACATTGGTATTAAAGGTAACGAAAAATCAGATAGCGCTGCTAAAATGGCCCTTACTCAAGAACCATCTGATTTTAAGATACCGTATACTGATTTTAAACCTATCAGAAAGTCCTTTCGTCAGAAGTGGCAGGCATCTTGGAATGGTGCCGTGAATAACAAACTTCATGCAATCAAGCCAACTCTAGGAGAATGGACTCCTTCCTACAGAACCATGCGTAAGGAGGAGGTAGTCATTGCAAGAATCCGAATTGGTCATACTTATATCACCCACTCCCACATACTCAAAGGTGAAGACCCACCAGAGTGCATTTCTTGCAATGAACCATTCACTGTTAAGCACTTTGTGATAGAGTGTTTTGACCTGCAACCTAGGCGCGATCGTTATTACATTGTGCATGACATGAAGGAACTTTTTGATACTATAAACATCACTCGTATTATAGAGTTCCTGAAAGCAGTAAATATTTACTCTAAACTCTAACTTTTATGCTGTCACCTTGTGCAGTTTTATGCATTATGTATACCGTCCCATTTTAATACCTTTTCATCATTTTTTCATTAACATAGAACATTTACATCCCCTGTTGATCGGGCAGCTTTATTTTGCACCGTTACCATCTTACCGTTTTAATTTGAACCATCTGTTCTTTTATATCGCTGGTCGATATAGGACCTTTTATAATTTTTTAAAGATTATGCAAATAATATTTTGTGTATCGCTAAATAGCCTAACAGTGCTGATGCGACGTTAAAAATAAAATCAATCAATCAAATCTAATTATTCTGATTACTTGTTTGATTATTGGAATTCGGTACAATGAAAATATTCCTTATAATTACCCAATCACTGTAAGCAAGCGTCAGGGAGTGAACTGATAGTGAGTTTCCGTGATGGCATGGTTTACTAATAACTAATTCAGGTGAAAACCGAATGCGTGACCCTGGAATAACATAGCCCTATTAACATCGAGTGGTGTACATTGGTGGCGTGACTGCAGTGGCAGTATTTACAGTATAAAAACGGTAAATTTCAAAACGGAATCAACAAGAATTGATTTATCATATACCGTTTATGTCGCCATTATGGCAACTTTGATGCAGTTGTACTAGTGAAATGTGCCTGGAAATAGTTGATTGAATGGCCTAAGGTGGCGTAGTTAAAATAGTTCCTTGTGTTGGGGGACAGTTGCATAGTTTCTATGGCGAGAACTTCTGGCGGTACGGAAACCTAACGAAGAGAATCCATGCAGATGTGCGATTGATAAATATTTGGCGGGTTGTGAGATCTGTCGTCTTGCATTGATTAGGGTACAATTTATGTATAGACCGGACACGTCGGGCTTTCTAATTTTCAACTGAAGTTGTATGAAAGTCTTTGGAAATTTTGGGTAAACATATGACTTCTAGGGTGAATCGCGCCAGGATTTGACGCCGCTAGGTCAAGTAAAGACCCCTGGCTTGTAACAATTTGTTACGCATATCTATATTTCGTGCTTGACCTTTTCACCGAAATCAAGTTAGTAGTGTTCCTGACCTGTAACGTTCAGCTTGTAAGAAAGATAATGCTCGGCGAAGATTTTTCTATCATTGCTGATTGGATATTGAAATCTTTGTTAGTAGTAAAAATGTAAATGAAGGTTGCTGGTGTTTCGGGTGGAAAGTGTTGAACATGTCAACACATTTGAATGTTTCAGAATGGAGACTGACCTACGTCTTGGCTTATTACTGTGTCGTAGCATTTTATATAATATTGTTTACTTGGAAAATTATTCATTCCTGCCGTAAGATCTGTTCTAGAGTCAGTCTTACCGTGTGTTGAATTGTTAATTTAGTTGCCTTTATTTATTCATTGGAATTACTAAGTCCCCATTACTATTATTGGTGTAGAACATTAATTTGGAAATTTTGTTATTTCAGAGAGTGACATTTATGACTGTATTATTGTGATCTATCAAAAGTCTTTTTGAAGGGCACCACAGTCCCGATATTTGGTACATTACCACGTTGGTAAGTACTGGCACATGCACGCATTTAATATCAGAATTTATTTGAAATAGCGGTGGAAGTGAATTGAAACTTTATACATGTAAACTTGGGATAGAACGTTTAGTACTATGGGGATCTAATTCACAATGCTGTGAGTTGTTTTTAAATTTTCACTTTGTATTCTGGAGAAAAAAGTTTCGTTGAATTTTACAAAATTTGTTGGTTTTCGCTTTTATGTGCTACTTAGCGTAAGAACATGGAATCTTTACCATTGATGATCAATTATTATAACTCAGAAGCTTTGTTCTTTCGGAGAGTGACATTTATTACTGTATTATTGTGATCTATCAAAAGACTGTTTGAAGGGCGCCACAGTCCCAATATTTGGTACATTACCCCATTAGCACGTACTAGCACATGCCGCATTCAATATCGGAATTTATTTGAAATAGCACTGGAAGTGAATTGAAACTTCGTACATGTAAACTTGGGATAGAACGTTTAGTACTATAAGGATCTAATTCACAATGCTGTCACTGTGTATTCTGGAGAAAAAAGTTTCGTTGAATTTTACAAAATTTGTAGGTTTTCGCTTTTATCTGTTACTAAGAGTAAGACCATGGAATCATTAACAGTCATGATCAATTATTATAGCTCAACTGCTTTGCAGAAAGTGAGGAGAGAGAGAGAGAGAGAGAAAATGCCTGTGATTAATAAAATTAATTCCCCAAGTTTTCTCATGGGTGCAGTGAATTATTGTAATGATAGAATTTCCATGAAATATGACTGCCTTTGTGAAAGGAAGTTGTCATTGTTTTGGGATGAATTTAAAGAGAAAACGTACTGCTCATATTGGTAAGATTTATTTCGTTTGCTCAAAGAAGTAATAAATGGCAAGGTATTAGCAAGCACGAATCAAGTACAGAAGCTAATACCTTCTAAACAACATGACGTGCACAAATGCTTTCGATTTTGTGCGATATTTATAACGTCTATAAAGTCATCAGCAACCTCTAGATCACTACTATATTCATTGCACGCTACGGATTTCTTATTCTGCTATGTTTGCAGTTGCTACATCGTTTTCAGAGAAAATACTTTGGTGTCTACTTTTCACTAGGGTTGGTATAAACTGCTGTTGACAATGCCGATGGCTCCTCTGACGCGCTGAGTGGCGCATCAGTCTCCGAAGCTTCTGACTGGCTAGCTTCAATATTATCACTATTTCCGACTGGTGACGCCATTGTTGACAATTGTTCTGCTCCCTCTGCGGCAGGGCTCATTGGTGCATCTGTCTGTTCTGCTGCCTCGACCTTTTCAGTTGGATCTACTTCAGAATGATGAATCACAGCGGGTGATGCCTCTGTTACCAGGTCATTATTATCTTCAGCTACAGTGGGTACAGGGTTGCCATAGGTCACTGAGATAGCTCCTTTAACCAAAAATGAAAAGTAATTATTTTATACGCTTCTAACAACGGCAAGAAAACTAGTAAAACTGATTTTGAGTACATTGTAAATGGAGTTCATGTTTACTGGAATAGACTTGCATTAAGGTGTATATGTGTAAGTTCTAATATCGCATTGCAATGATGATTACGTGGAAATAATAAAACTGCCTACGACGACTACAGTGGTGACGTAAAGTTAAGTATGACTCAGTGTAATGGAGCATATAGAAGAAATTATTATCCCTTCTTCAGAAAACACAATATTACGTTTGTTGTACATGTTTTCCAACTATTTACGAAATATTACTACTCACCGATAGCGATTGCAACTTACACCAATGTCATGGATTTCGTCAACATCGTAGGTGTTTTTCGTGTATATGTCTGGAATAAAAGGCAAAGAATAACAATTTATGCATCATTTAAATCTGACATTGTTAGCACATCTCTTTTATTGACATATGTAGCATTTACTCTTTAATTTATATTGACTCCAACACTGTACTCTGTATACAATTTGGAACTGAATATAACTTGTTTACGGAATACATTTTGTTCATTCTTCTTCAATCTACCATCAATTAAAGAAGTTTTTAGAGACTAAGATATCAGTGATAAAGTTCAAACAGAGGAAGATCATTTTCAGGATGACCGGGGAATTAAAAATGGTCAACAACCCGCAGGCAGAGGAAAGTAACGTGCATAGGATTTTCATATCATTTCAGATCTTTGAAACTATTCTCATACTTTGTAATGGCTGTTTAGAACCATCCATACATTTGTAATGGCACTTACTTTACACGTATGGGTCGTATTATTTTATCTTGCGGCAACGTACCCATGAACGACTAGCATCAGTTCTTCAAAGGTTCATATTCAGTTATTGCTGAGTATGTGATAGAGAGCGTAATTTCCTATATGATGAAAATAATACAATGTACATTGAATGTTTTTATTGCGCCTCATTTTCGTGTTGATGCTGATTGTTTCAATTATGACATTAGCATGATATACTCCCTCCTCTAAGTGCAATGGGGAAGGGATAAACCATGTATCAAAGAACTTCCTCTTATCGTACGGTTAAAATATACGCTTTATTGGTTAGATGCGATTGTACAGATGAGACTATATGTGTTTGGATGATCTGGAAGCTTTAGTTTGTACCGTTACCATCTTACTTTTTAATTTCAACTAAAAGATTATACATATAACAGTTTGTTTGGCGCTAAATAGCCCAACGGTGCTGATGCTCCGTTAAAAATAAAATCAATCAATCAATAACGTTCACACTCGGGAAATCAACAAAAGGAAGCTGATAACAATCATTCTAAAGTTACATTAACGAGATGGGATGTAACAAGCGGATATACAGACAGATATACACATCCATATTGTGGATAGTTCGAAAAGCTTGAAAATGAAAGCTGATTAATACATATATTTGTTTACCTATAAAAAAAGGAAGGCGGAGACTTTCGCCATTATTCTAATTGGCACATACTTGTTTCTTTTATTGATGCGGAGTTTCTGTTTGAAACGATCTTTGTAAAAATAACATTATTTAAAATTGTCATAGAATCTTTTGTGCAAAACAATTAGTAAGGCTTGGTTGTGGAATTGCTGCCAAAATGACAATCAAATGGATTTTAAATTCTCATTAGGTGTTCGCAATACTGGTTGAACAAATGCATTTTTGAAATATTCCATCATGTAATAAAAGCGTACAATGATGATTGGATTGCAATATATGAAAACACGTGGATGACTTGAAACATCTGATTCGTCATTTCACAGGCAACGTTTGAGCAAAGATTGTAGGTTTGAATTTAAACTCTTGTGTGTATATTAAATATATTTAGATCTTTACACTTTGGGCTCATATCTTAATGATTAGAAAAATATTATAAAGAAAACAATTTAGAAAGCACCTATACTGAAATATGAACATGGCATAGATCATACAGATTATCTACTTGTACCAGTATAACAAACTAGCATATTTGTTCAGCGGAAAGAAAACACTGATACTATGCACATAATTCAATGCCAACGAATCATGTTCCTTAATTGTGAAAATATACGAAAATGTATTTTCACTGATGATAGGAGGAAAACGGTTGGCCCGTACATCTTAATTATAGATTAGAACATCAACAACGTAATTATTAATGACAAAATATGAAGTGAGCATGAAGTTGAGGAAATATAAACAAATATAGAAAGGATTATTTAACGAATATGAAATGTGTGAATAAAAATTTACTCTCCTGAATAAAATTAGGAGGAAAATGTACTTACCTGACAAACGTTTGCTGCTTTGACCCAGCTTTGGTTTTGCAATATATACAAATTTAACTTTCACAGCATTTCCTTTTATCCGATTGATACGACAAATGCACAACCAATAGGAACATTTCTGGTAATTTTTGGGATGGTTTCTATCAAATCAATACAATGCGGATTTCAATTTCCTTTGGGGCTGGGATAGGGCTAGAGTAGTCTGTAAGCTACTTTTGTTTTAATTATGGGTGTGGAGAGTTTAACAACAACGGTTTAATTCGGTTTACATAATGCATTAGTCGTCCATTGATATCTTTTTGCCACTTAACTACCACGACGAAAAAGTTTGAGTATTTGCCTTACGTAGGCAATGTTGTAATATGGTTACATCCGATTAAATGCGGAGGAATTAGTTTATTTTCTGAGTAAAAGTAAATCTACGTGGAGATCAATATCTGACATGTTTGTACTTGGAATTCCCGTTATTTGATTACGTACAATTATGTGTATATACCGATAGATTGTGTCACTAACTATGCTGCATGAAAAGAGAAAGAAATGTTGCAAATATCTTGACTCTTTCTTTCAGTGTGTTATTGAACATTAAATGATGAGAATTATGATTCAAGTTAACAATTTAACCTACCGTTAGCTTTTTAATTTCAATACAGAAACAATTATTCTCCAATTAGGAACATCGGTAGATACCGCAGTCATGCTCCATGAGGAATTTCAAGCGAGCGTTTAATTCTTCTGAACAAGGTTACGTTTTACGCTTTTTCCTAAAGACTAAAGAGATGGCACGTTTCACTGTGTATGCAGTGTTGATATTTTGTTGTTTTGCATTGTTTTTACCCTTCTCATGGGTCGGTGAACCTTCCCTAGGTTTTCCAGGGTTCTTCCTCCACAAGTTATACTGGCCGCCATGTATAGCCTATTTTGTGCTGAAAAATGGCTTTAAACCCTGGAACAACAAGATTGTTTTTATCCCAGTCTCTACTGCGTGGAAGGGAAAGAAAAATCAGTTCAACCGCGCCTTATTCTATTTTTACCCGGATTTTATTTTTAAAGATTCAATAAGTCAGCACTTTAAGATACTTCTCACTCCCTCTTTTCGCCCTTGATATATTTAAAATTTTTGAAGCGACATTTTCACTTCTCGCTCAGATTTTCGGAGTGCAACTGAGAATTGCGAAAGAAAGCTATGAAACATATATTAGCAACCGTTTTCGTTTTCAACGTGCCTGGACACTGCCAATGTAAGACAGAAAGGATTCAGTGGCTGATTCAAAGATACGTATATGTATTCCTGCTTAGAAACAAAGGATTCGAAGTGGATTGACTTCTTAATATTCAAACAGAAACACCCGATTCAACACCTAGCTCAAGCACCCCCATTACCGAGCACAGACAAACACGGCATCTACTCAGACTACATTTAATAATACCCAACCACCAAAATCACCAAAAAATAAAAGATCTCACCGAAACAGGCAAAAACGGGCCAGATGACCCCATCAAACTCTACAACAGGTTTTGTGACATTGAGAGCATGGATGCAGAAGAAACTGCTTCATGCGCTCAAGGTAGCTCCAGACCTACAAACAAAAAGTTCACGCCCGTACTTCCTCCAAAGAAATAACCACACAAATTGCCTCCGCGAAAAGTCTAACCTAGGTCCACAATCTTCAATTTAAAAGGATAATGAAGAACACCATCATACAATGGAACTGTTGATTACTTAAAGCAAATTACAATGATATTCTCCTTCTTTTAAACAAACACGATCCTGCAGTACTATGTCTTCAGGAAACTTCATTTCCACTCTCTGGGTGTAAATATGTCAGTGATTTGATATTATATAGACACAAATCGTGTCTGGAAATGAAGTCTTCTATTTTGTGACCTCTGTCACTTATGTAATTTGAACCCCATAAAATGTTATGGGCATTAAAATCCCCGAGTAAAACAAAGGGTGCGGCCAGTTGTTGAACAAGGTTGTCTAATTCGTTTGGTACTAGGTTCGTGTTTGGTGGTATGTAAATAGAGCAAAAGGTAATCACTCGATGTAGAGTGACGCTCACAGCAATGGCTTGTAAATTTGTGTCTAAAGAGATGACGCTATGTGGGGCCCTGTTGTTCACAATAACAGAGACTCCTCCTGCGGCCATGTCAACATTCTGAGAGTAATTGTTAAACAGGGAGTAGTTTTTAAGTGTGATGTTGTCCGTATCTTTCAAAAATGTTTCCTGAAGACATAGTACTGCAGGATCGTGTTCGTTTAAAAGCAGAAGAATATCATGGTAGTTGGTTGAAGACCTCTACAGTTCCATTGTATGATGGTGTTCTTCATTACAAGTTTATATTGATTATTCTGGAGCTAGGTTAGACCTTTTGTTGAGGCAATCTGTTTGGTTATTTATCTGGAGGAAGTACGGGGGTGTATTTTTTGTTGTTAGGTCTGGACCCACCTTGAGGACATGGAGCAGATTCTTCTGCATCCATATCCTTATAGTCTCCAAACCTATTATGCAGCTTTATGGGGCCATGAGACCCTTTTTGCTGTCTATTTGTTGGCGACATTTTTTTTACTGTTTGGTGATCTTGGTGGTGAAGTATTATTGAATGTTGTTTGCGTCGATGTTGAGTTTTTCTTGGGTTTGTAATGCGGATTGTTCGAGTCGGAAGGGGATTCAGGTGGGTTTGTTTGGGTTTGGGCGTCTTTCGTTGCTTTTTAGTTGCTCTTCACTACAGTTGAGAAGGATGGACCAGGCAGTTATGTTCTAGCTTGTACAAGCTTCCTGGCCTCTGGATATGGGATGTTGGATGTGTATTTAACCCTTTGGGTTTCTTTCTCCTGTTTCCATGTATCGCAATCTTTTGAATTAGCATGGTGTTCCTTTCCACAGTTGACGCAATGCGGAGTGGCTTTGCACTCGGATTCCCGATGAGAAGGGTCTCCACATCGTCCACATATTTGGCTTCTGGAACATCAGTCTTCATGATGACCGTATTTTTGACATTTGTAGCATCGGAGGGATTTGGTATGTATATCTCAACCTTAACTTGTAGGAACCCAACTTTGACAACTTTAGGTATCGTTGGTTTGTTGAAGGTGAGTATAATGGAGTTGGTGTCCTGCAGATTGTTGTTTCGTTTGATACGAATCCTACGAACTGCAGTGACACCTTCATTTTTCATCCCCTCTACGATTTCTTCGTCGTTGACTCCAGCCAAGTCACGGCAATGAATGACGCCTTTTGATGTGTTAAGAGATGTGTGTGCGAAACAACTTAATGGAATGTCATGAAAGATCTTAATTTTTTGAATGTTCTCAGTATGTGCTTTACGGTCGCACTCCACAAGCAGACCACCTGATTTGATCTTTTTAACGCTTTTTGGTTTGCCGACGAATCCATGTATAGTCTTTTCGATTATAAATGGCGATAGTGCGGCTAGGGATTTGGTTTCATCTTTTGATTTGATGACCATGAAGCGAGGAAAGGATTCCACACTACATGGTTCATCATTGTATGCATGTGCTTTGACCGATAACATATGAGAAAATCATCAACATATAGTGAACAATCCACACCAGGAGTCAAACACTTGGTGATGTTATTAATTTTGATATTGAAAAGCCAAAACACCTACATATTTACACCCATTCGTAGGGAGGAGGTAGTCATCGCCAAAACACCTACATATTTACACCCATTCGTAGGGAGGAGGTAGTCATTGCAAGAATCCGAATTGGTCATACTTATATCACCCACACCCACATACTAAAAGGTGAAGATCCACCAGAGTGCGTTTCTTGCAATGAACCATTCACTGTCAAGCACTTTATGATAGAGTGCTTTGACCTACAACCTACGCGCGATCGTTATTACGTTGTGCATGACATGAAAGAACTTTTTGATAATATAAACATCACTCGTATTATAGAGTTCTTGAAAGCCGTAAATATTTACTCTAAACTCTGACTTTTATGCTATCACTTTGTGCAGTTTTATGCAATATATATACCGTCCCATTTTAATACCTATTCATCTTTTTTACATCTCCCGTTGATCGGGAAGCTTTATTTTGCACCGTTACCATTTTACCGTTTTTAATTTCAACCATTTGTTCTTTTATATCGCTGGTCGATATAGAACCTTTTATAAGTTTTAAAAGATTATACAAGTAACACTTTGTTTGGCGCTAAATAGCCTAAAAGTGCTGATGCGCCGTTAAAAAACAAACAATCAATCAATCAATCAGTTGAAAATTAGAAAGCCCGACGTGTCCGGTCTATATATAAATTGTTCTCTAATCAATGCAAGACCACACATCTCACAACCCGCCAAAAATCTATCAATCGCACATCTGCATGGTTTCTTTTCGTTAGATTTCCGTACCGCCAGCAGTTCTCGCCGTGGAAACTATACAACTATCCGCTAACAAAAGGAACTATTTTAACTACGCCACCTTAGTCCATTCAAACGGCTATTTTCAGGCACATTTCACCAGTACAACTGCATCAAAGTTGCCATAATGGCGACATAAATGGCAAGTGATGAATCAATTCTTGTTGATTCCGTTGTGCAATTTACCGATTTCCTACTGTAAATACTCCCACTGCAGTGAAGCCACCAATGTACACGTCTAGACGTTAATTGGGACTATGTAATTCCAAGGTCATTCATTCAGTTTTCCCCAGAATTCACTATTAGTAAATAATGTCATCATGGATTGATTGATTGATTGATTGTTTGTTTTTTAACGGCGCATCAGCACTTTTAGGCTATTTAGCGCCAAACAAAGTGTTATTTGTATAATCTTTTAAAACTTATAAATGGTCCTGTATCAACCAGCGATATAAAAGAACAAATGGTTAAAATTAAAAACGGTAAGATGGTAACGGTGCAAAATAAAGCTTCCCGATCAACGGGAGATGTAAAAAAGATTAATAGGTATTAAAATGGGACGGTATATATATTGCATAAAACTGCACAAGGTGATAGCATAAAAGTCAGAGTTTAAAGTAAATATTTACGGCTTTCAAGAACTCTATAACACGAGTGATGTTTATATTATCAAAAAGTTCTTTCATGTCATGCACAATGTAATAACGATCGCGCGTAGGTTGTAGGTCAAAGCACTCTATCATAAAGTGCTTGACAGTGAATGGTTCATTGCAAGAAACGCACTCTGGTGGGTCTTCACCTTTTAGTATGTGGGTGTGGGTGATATAAGTATGACCAATTCGGATTCTTGCAATGACTACCTCCTCCCTACGAATGGTTCTGTAGGAAGGAGTCCATTCTCCTAGAGTTGGCTTGATTGCATGAAGTTTGTTATTTACAGCATCATTCCCTGATGCCTGCCACTTCTGACGTAAGAACTTTCTGATACAAGGTTTAAAATCAGTATATGGTATTTTAAAATCAGATGGTTCTTGAGAAAGGGCTATTTTAGCAGCGCGATCTGCTTTTTCGTTACCTTTAATACCAATGTGGCTAGGTAACCAACAGTATATTATATTGTGGGAGACACTCAGCTCGGTATCTTTTACGAGTATGTTTTTCAATAATGGGTTATCCAGTTTTCTATTGTGTAGTGACTGGAGTACTGATAGCGAGTCGGAGAAGATGATACTGTTTAAAATACGGTTCTTTTCTATATGTTGCAGAGCAAGGTCTATTGCTCTGATTTCGGCTGTAAAAATTGATGCTCCATTTGGTAAGCGAACTTGCGTTGTGTGATTTCCACAAACAAAGGCTGCAGCAGCCTTTTCCTCATCCTTTGATCCATCAGTGTAAATTCTGGTGTAGTTTTTAAATTCGGTGAGGAGTTCATGGTAAGAGTTGTGGAAGATAGAAGGGTTTGTTTCGGATTTTTTTCCATCGTGTAGCGTAAAACGTACTTTTGGTTGTTTAATTAGCCAGGGTGGTGTTTCGGAGATGGATGTTTTCTGAATTTTAGAAAGATCTATATTTGTAGTGTCAAGGCTGGATGATATTCTAATGCCACAGGAAGGTATAACGTTTGGTTTATTTTCGTATAAAGTTTTGTATTTGGGTTGAAAAACAGCCGAAAAAGCAGGATTCAGAGGGTTTGATTTTAATTTGAGAGCATACTGTGCTGAAAGCATTTCTCTACGATGCGATAACGGTGGTTCATTCGCCTCAGCTAGAATGCTTTCACACGGGGATGTTTTAAATGCTCCCAGAGCCAGTCGTATTCCCTGATGATGAATTGGATCAAGCATTTTAAGATACGATTTTCTGGCAGAACCATACACAACGCAACCATAGTCCAGTTTGGAGCGAATAAACGTTCTGTATAAATTTAGGATGACTTTTCTATCAGCACCCCAGTCAGTGTGCGCTACTACTTTAAGTAGGTTAAGTGCTTTTAAGCATTTAGCTTTTAAGTTCTTTAGGTGTGGAATAAAGGTCAGTTTTCTGTCAAAGATTATACCTAAAAATTTTGTTTCCTCAACAACTGGAATAGGTGTTCCATCCAGCGTGAGGTTCGGTTCATCGTGATGTTTTCGTAGCTGACGGAAATGCATGCATACCGTTTTTGATTTCGGGAATTTGAAACCGTTTGCATTGGGCCAATTTTGAATTTTGTTTATATTTTGCTACAGTTGTCTTTCAATTGTATGCATGTCCTTTGACCGATAAAATATTAGAAAATCATCAACGTATAACGAGCAATCCACACCAGGAGTCAAACACTTGGTGATGCTATTAATTTTGATGTTAAAGAGCATCACAGATAAAATACTGCCCTGGGGCACACCCATCTCTTGCTCGTGAAGATCTGAGAGGGTAGAGCCCACTCGTACTTTGAATTCTCTGTCGGAGAGAAAATTGGATATGAAGGAGGGCAGACGGCCTTTTAGACCTAGATCGTTCAGGTCATTTAGTATCCCGTACTTCCATGTCGTGTCATAGGCCTTTTCTAAATCAAAGAAAACCGCTACTAAATGTTCTTTCGTAATAAATGCATCGCGAATAAATGTTTCCAGTCTAACCAGATGATCATTGGTGCTCCGGCCATATCGAAAGCCACTTTGGAAAGGAGATATTAAATTGTTAGTTTCCAAATACCAGACAAGCCGAGAATTGATCATTCGTTCCATTGTTTTGCACACACAGCTTGTGAGTGCAATTGGTCGATAGCTGTTGGGGTCTTCGCTATCTTTACCGGGTTTGGGGACTGGTATTACAGTTGCTTCTTTCCAGATTTTTGGTACATTACCAGTAATACATAAATCATTGAAAAGTTTCAAAAGAGATGTTAAAGATGATTCTGGAAAGTGTTTCAAAAACTGGTAATGTATTTCGTCAGACCCAGCGGAAGCATCATGGGCCTTATCTAAAGCCTCCCTAAGCTCCGATAGTGAGAACAATTGATTATAACTTTCCGAGTTGTTGGATGTGAATTTTAAACGTGACTTTTCTTTTTGAGTTTTAAGTTTTTGGAAGGCTTCTGAATAATTAGATGATGAGGAATTTTTCGAGAAACTGTCAGCAAGAATATTTGCAATGTCACGTTTTGAACTAAAGTTGTTATTGTTCAGTGTGAGATGTCGGAGAGGGTTTTGTTTTCTCTTTCCGTTTATTTTGCGTATAGTGTCCCAAACTTTCTTAACAGAGGAACGAGAGTTTAAAGAAGAAACATATTTCTTCCATGATGCTCTTTTACTTTCTTTGATTGTGCGGCGAGCTTTGGCCCGGACAATGCGATATATATTTAAGTTTTCGGGCGTCGGGTGATTATTGAATTTTTTTAATGCTTCTCGGCGTTGCCGTATGGCTTCCTTACATTCCTTAGTGAGCCAAGGTTTTAGGGTTCTTTTACAGTTTGTTGAGGACTTGGGGATAGATTCTTCTGCAATGTCGGTTAAAATAGATGTAAAATGCTGAATGGGATCGTTAACATTGAAAGCTGTATCCCCATTCAGCCTAGTTTTACAGAGTGTTTCAAACTTGGCCCAGTCGGCCTTCTTTAAATTCCATTGTGGAATTACTTCATCAATTGTAGAGTTATGATTTACAAGGGAGATTGGGAGTGATCGCTGCTGTGAAGGTCATCAGCGACCTTCCATTCATAGTCCAAAAGCAGCGAAGGAGAGCAAATTGTCAAATCGATGCATGTGTATGTACCCGTGCCTGGGTGTAAATATGTAGGTGTTTTGGTATTATATAGACACAGATCGTGTCTAGAAATAAGGTCTTCAACTTTGTAACCTCTATCACTTATATGATTCGATCCCCATAAAATGTTATGGGCATTAAAATCCCCTAGTAAAACAAAGGGTGCGGGAAGCTGTTGAACAAGATTATCGAGTTCGTTTGGTACTAGGTTAGTGTTTGGTGGTAAATAAATAGAGCAAAATGTAATCACTCTATGTAGAGTGACGCTTACAGCAATGGCTTGTAAATTGGTGTTTAAAGGAATGAAACTATGAGGAGCTCTGTTGTTCACAATAACAGAAACTCCTTCTGATGCCCTGTCAACATTTGGAGAGCAGGTGTTAAACAGGGAGTAGTTTTTAAATGTGATATTGTCTGTATCTTTCAAGAATGTTTCTTGAAGGCATAGTACCGCAGGATCATGTTCGTTTAAAAGCAGGAGAATATCATTGTAATTTGCTTTAAGTCCTCGACAATTCCATTGTATGATAGTGTTTTTCATTATAAATTTAAATTAAAGATTGTGGAGCTAGGTTAGACCTTTCGCAGAGGGAATTTGTTTTGTTATTTCTCTGGAGGAAGTACGGGGGTGAATTTTTTGTTTGTAGGTCTGGAGTTCCCTTGAGCGCATGGAGCAGATTCTTCTGCATCCATGCTCTCGATGTCTCCAAACCTGTTATAAAGTTTGATGGGGTCATCTGACCCCTTTTGTTGCCTGTTTCCATGAGATTTATTTTTGTTTTTTGGTGATTTAGGTTGTTGGGTATTGCTGAATGTAGTTTGTGTAGATGCCGTGTTCTCTGTGATTGGTAATGAGGGGTGTTTGAGCTTGGTGTTGAATCGGGTGCTTCTGTTTGTGTTTGAGCGTCCTTCGTTGTTTTAGGATTGCTCTTCACTACAGTGGAGAAGGATGGGCCAGGATGGGCTGTTTTCGCCTGTACAAGTTTTCTGGCTTCTGGATAGGGAATATTATTTGTGTATTTTACCCTCTGAATTTCCTTCTCCTGTTTCCAGGTATCGCAATCCTTGGAATTTGCGTGGTGTTCTTTTCCACAGTTGACACAATGCGGAGTTGCTCAACAGTCAGCTTCCTGATGAGAATTTTCTCCGCATCGGCCACATATTTGGCTCTTGGAGCAGCGGTCTTCGTGATGGCCGTATTTTTGACATTTATAACATCGAAGGGGGTTTGGAATGTAATGTCAACCTTCACTTGCAAGAAGCCAACTTTGACCACTTTGGGTACAGTTGGCTTGTTGAAGGTGAGTACAATGGTGTTGGTGTCCTGCAGGTTATTATTACGTTTGATACGTATTCGACGGACAGCAGTGACACCTTCACTTTTCATTCCTTCAATGATATCTGCGTCGGTGACTCCAGCCAAGTCACGACAGCGAATCACGCCTTTGGACGTATTGAGTGTGGTGTGAGCGAATGAGGTCACTGGAATATCGAAGAAGGTTTTAATTTCTTGATATTGTCTGACTGACCTCGTCGCTCACATTCCACGAGAAGGCAACCCGATTTCATTTTTTTGATGCTCTTTGGCGTACCAATCAAGCCTGTAATTGTTTTCTCGATCACAAACGGAGAGAGTGAAGCAAGGGATTTTGCGGCATATTTAGATTGTATTACCATGAAGCGTGGAAATGTGTCCACACTACATGGTTCGTCGTCCGAGTCAGATAAAGTTTTCGTACGTTTATTTTGATTTTTTTGGAGATATCCATTTTGGCTAGATTAAAAATTCAGCACCCGTGCTCCCCACCCACCAAGGAGCCCAACAAGGGGACACTTTTCAAGTGTCAGGGATACACAGATGCCATACTCAGTTGATAAAATTACCTTTGATTGACCCTGAAGTCGCCAATTTCTAAGGTCGGTAAAATTACCTCCCGATTGACCCGTTAAGCCACCGCCTTCTAGAAAGTCTTCTATGACTTGGAAAAGGGAAAGATAAAGGATTAGAATATAGGGGCAACGGTGGTATCAAGAGAGATACAAGGAGAAAGATAAAGGAGGTGAGAGAGTAAATAAAGACTTCCTAGGGCTCGGCGTGACCAGCCGATTTGTCGGAACCGGGCCCATCCCGACCACCCGTCTAAGAGAAGTAGAGGACAAAGTAGTGTATTGCAGGGAAAGCCTCTACTCAGCTACCATGATCCTTTCCTCCTCCGACACGGGACGCAACCCACGGCAAACAGGTTGCCTCTACTTAGTCGCCTTTTACGACACGTAGCGAGGCACGTCGGGCCAATTCTACAACCCCGGACCCGCAGGGGGAAATGTCATCATGGAAACTCACTAACACTTCACTCCCTGATGGTTGCTTCTAGTGACTGGGTAATTGTTTCGGGATAAGGAATTTTTTGATTGCACCGAATTCCAATAATTAGACAAGTAATCAGAATAATTTAAGAATTCTTTAAAACGGGGCTCTGTAACCAAATTGCACATACTTCAAATTGATCACATTAGCCTCATCTTTAAAATGATCACTCGACCTCGAGTGACACAAACGTCACACTTCTGTGGTCTAATCAAAATTGATGACTTTCCCTAAAATCAACCACCAACTCGATTAATGATTCACAAACATGATTAAAACAAAACTCTGAATCAATGGACTTGTTCCTATTAACCCGTCACTCAACATCCGCAACTAAATTTTTTTCTGAATCACTAATTGCTTTTAAGCAAACTAAATGTCAACAATAAAAATAAATTAACCAAGCTGAATGAATCAAACATGAAAATGTTCTGACATCTTATTCGGTTTCAAACTCTTTCCTAACAATCCTAGGTTGATTGATTGATTGATTGTTTGTTTTTTAACGGCGCATCAGCACTTTTAGGCTATTTAGCGCCAAACAAAGTGTTACTTGTATAATCTTTTAAAACTTATAAAAGGTTCTATATCGACCAGCGATATAAAAGAACAAATGGTTGAAATTAAAAACGGTAAGATGGTAACGGTGCAAAATAAAGCTTCCCGATCAACGGGAGATGTAAAAAAGATTAATAGGTATTAAAATGGGACGGTAAGTATATTGCATAAAACTGCACAAGGTGATAGCATAAAAGTCAGAGTTTAGAGTAAATATTTACGGCTTTCAAGAACTCGATAATACGAGTGATGTTTATATTATCAAAAAGTTCTTTCATGTCATGCACAACGTAATAACGATCGCGCGTAGGTTGTAGGTCAAAGCACTCTATCATAAAGTGCTTGACAGTGAATGGTTCATTGCAAGAAACGCACTCTGGTGGGTCTTCACCTTTTAGTATGTGGGTGTGGGTGATATAAGTATGACCAATTCGGACTCTTGCAATGACTACCTCCTCCCTACGAATGGTTCTGTAGGAAGGAGTCCATTCTCCTAGAGTTGGTTTGATTGCATGAAGTTTGTTATTTACAGCATCATTCCATGATGCCTGCCACTTCTGACGTAAGAACTTTCTGATACAAGGTTTAAAATCAGTATATGGTATTTTAAAATCAGATGGTTCTTGAGAAAGGGCCATTTTAGCAGCGCGATCTGCTTTTTCGTTACCTTTAATACCAATGTGGCTAGGTAACCAACAGTATATTATATTGTGGGAGACACTCAGCTCCGTATTTTTTACGAGTACGTTTTTCAATAATGGGTTCTCCAGTTTTCTATTGTGTAGTGACTGGAGTACTGATAGCGAGTCGGAGAAGATGATACTGTTTAAAATACGGTTCTTTTCTATATGTTGCAGAGCAAGGTCTATTGCTCTGATTTCGGCTGTAAAAATTGATGCTCCATTTGGTAAGCGAACTTGCGTTGTGTGATTTCCACAAACAAAGGCTGCAGCAGCCTTTTCCTCATCCTTTGATCCATCAGTGTAAATTCTGGTATAGTTTTTAATTTCGGTGAGGAGTTCATGGTAAGAGTTGTGGAAGATAGAAGGGTTTGTTTCGGATTTTTTTCCATCGTGTAGCGTAAAACGTACTTTTGGTTGTTTAATTAGCCAGGGTGGTGTTTCGGAGATGGATGTTTTCTGAATTTTAGAAAGATCTATATTTGTAGTGTCAAGGCTGGATGATATTCTAATGCCAAAGGAAGGTATGGCGTTTGGTTTATTTTCGTATAAAGTTTTGTATTTGGGTTGAAAAACAGCCGAAAAAGCAGGATTCAGAGGATTTGATTTTAATTTGAGAGCATACTGTGCTGAAAGCATTTCTCTACGATGCGATAACGGTGGTTCATTCGCCTCAGCTAGAATGCTTTCACACGGGGATGTTTTAAATGCTCCCAGAGCCAGTCTTATTCCCTGATGATGAATTGGATCAAGCATTTTAAGATACGATTTTCTGGCAGAACCATACACAACGCAACCATAGTCTAGTTTGGAGCGAATAAACGTTCTATATAAATTCAGGATGACTTTTCTATCAGCACCCCAGTCAGTATGTGCTACTACTTTAAGTAGGTCAAGTGCTTTTAAGCATTTGGCTTTCAAGTTTTTTAGGTGTGGAATAAAGGTCAGTTTTCTGTCAAAGATAATACCCAAAAATTTTGTTTCCTCAACAACTGGAATAGGTGTTCCGTCCAGCGTGAGTTTAGGTTCATCGTGGTGTCGTCGTAATTGACAGAAATGCGTACATACCGTTTTTGATTTCGAGAATTTGAAACCGTTCGTACTAACCCAATTTTGAATCTTGTTGATATTTTGCTGTAGTTGTCTTTCAATTGTATGCATGTGCTTTGACCGATAACATATGAGAAAATCATCAACATATAGTGAGCAATCCACACCAGGAGTCAAACACTTGGTGATATTATTAATTTTGATATTGAAAAATTGTCACAGATAAAATACTGCCCTGGGGCACACCCATCTCTTGCTCGTGCAAATCTGAGAGAGTACAGCCCACTCGTACCTTGAATTCTCTGTCGGAGAGGAAGTTGGATATGAAAGAGGGCAGACGGCCTTTAAGACCTAGATAGTGCAGGTCTTTTAGTATCCCGTTGTTGTGTCATAGGCCTTTTCTAAATCAAAGAAAACCGCTACTAAATGTTCTTTCTTGATAAATTCATCGCGAATGAATGTTTCTAGTCTAACCAGATGATCGTTGGTGCTCCGTCCATAGCGAAAGCCACTTTGGAAAGGAGATATTAAATTGTTAGTTTCCAGGTACCATACAAGCCGAGAATTGATCATTCGTTCCATTGTTTTGCACACACAGCTTGTGAGTGCAATAGGTCGATAGTTGGTAGGATCTTCACTATCTTTACCGGGTTTGGGAACTGGTATTACAGTTGCTTCTTTCCATATTTTAGGTAGGTTACCAGTAATCCATAAATCATTGAAGAGTTTTAAAAGAGATGTTAAAGATGATTCTGGAAGATGTTTTAAAAACTGGTAATGTATTTTGTCAGGCCCAGCGGAAGTATCATGGGCCTTGTCTAAAGCCTCCATAAGTTCTGATAGTGAAAACAGCTGGTTGCAGCTTTCCGAGTTGTTGGATGTGAATTTTAAACGTGACTTTTCTTTTTGAGTTTTCAATTTTTGGAAGGCTTCGTAATAATTAGATGATGACGAATTTTTAGAGAATGTATCAGCAAGAACATTTGCTATGTCAAGTTTTGAGCTAAGATTGTTATTGTTCACTTTTAGATGTCGGAAAGAATTGTGTTTTCTCTTTCCGTTTATTTTTCGGATCGTGTCCCAAACTTTCTTAATTGAGGAACGAGAGTTTAAAGAGGAAACATATTTCATCCATGATGCTCGTTTACTTTCTTTGATTGTGCGGCGAGCTTTGGCCCGGAGAATACGATTCTCATTGTCATTTCGGAAGGGGGTTATTTTTCCAATGCGTCCAAGCTATACGTTGAATGGCGACACCATTCTTCTTCTGCAAACAGTGGTTCCAATGTACTACAAATAAATATTAAAGCCACGTTATTGTTATTGGTGTTATTATTATTGCCAAATCTGTTATGGGGTTCCAATAAAGTCAGTATAAAGTTTTGAACTTAAGCGGTGTGTGTGTGTGTGTGTGTGTGTGTGTGTGTGTGTTTGACAATACGTATGCTCTTTACCGGTTCGTCTTTAGTAATGTTAGATTATACAGCCTAATTGATTAACCTGGTATGCACTGAAGTCATGACCAACTTTTCTAATCATTTTTGTACATTAGAACTTACTTAGTTGTTGGGGCAACAAAAAATAAACAATCATCTCTCCGGCTCCATTTACCACGTGTCGAGGTTGTAACACGCCGCTTACGACTGACTCTCTTGAATTTCTGCGCCCTTAAAATCACACTCTTTTTGTATCATAGTGTGTCATATCCTAGATAAAATAGTCAGTCTTGACTGAACAAAATGCACACTCAAATTAAGCATTTCCCTTAAGAGCAAATAGATCTATCTACTTTCGCAGACTAAATGTTGAGACTCCAAACTGAAAATTTGAAAGGCGCTGTATCATTTATATTTTTTTATTTATTTTTTAAATTTTATAGGACACGTCATTTTTTATAATTGCAAAGTAACAGTCTGTTCTAAACAAATTAAAACCAAATCACTTGCAACACAATTACAGAAATTTTCTAAGATCCATAATATAGAGTAAATTTGAATAAGGATTCCAACGATCACCATAATTAAAATAAACATAGAAAATATTCTTACCAAAACGTTTCGTGAAAATTTGAAGAATATAAAAGAGGTGTGAATGATACTAACATAAGGAGCTTTGTGTGCACATCTGCCATATATATATATATATATATATATATATATATATATATATATATATATATATATATATATATATATATATATATATATATATATATATATATATATATATATATATGTATATATATATATATATATATATATATATATATATATATATATGTATATATATATATATATATATATATATATATATATATATATATATATATATATATATATATATATATATATATATAGATATATATATATAGATATATATATATAGATATATATATAGAGATATATATATATATATATATATATATATATATATATATATATATATATATATATATATATATATATATATATATATATATATATATATATATAGATATATATATATATATATATATATATATATATATATATATATATATATATATATATATATATATATATATATATATATATATATATATAGATATAGATATATATATATATACAATTGTTAACGATACGTTACAATTAAAAAATCTTTCTCTCTCTTTCACGCGTGTCAGCGCAAAATAATATTGCCAGAATATGCATACTACATGTTCGAATTTAAAGTTAATATTAAATGCATTAATAAAGGAACTATTATATTCAAATGTACAACATGAAAGAGTTTGGGTCAACAACTATTGAAATTAAGTTTAACATCGCTACATAAAAGACAATGTACTCCACTCTGAAGACCGATCCGGTGACCTAAGTGGCTAGAGCTACCGAATGCGTTAGGTCGTGGTTTCGAAGCCCGGCAGAGTGATACCATAGTCTTAGAAACATTTTAGTAACAGCTGCCTCGCCAGGCCCTCAGCATTATGAGGTTAGTTTCAGGACTGGTTGGACAAATGTTAGGATAATGGAATATAATATCCCATGTCAAGGGCATTAACTCCCGTGCTCGACTTCACTATAAACTGCCACTGCAGACATCGTAGCGATATGAATGGAAAATTGATAAAGCTCCATTAAAAATCACACAATCACACACACCAACCGGACCCTACACCCTCCTCTCTCAAAGCATTAAAAATCATATATTGATCAGCACCTTCATTTAGAAGAATGACCCACATCTTTACAATCAAGGATCATTTTCAAAATAAAAACTTATTTGGAAACTAGTGCAGACCTTGCTGTCTGCAAACTATTCCTCATTTAATGGCAATGATTCTTCGCATTTTCCTCATATAGTTCATATGATTTCTCTTGTTTATGAAAATTATTGAATTACTTAATTATATAATAAAACGCTTGTTGTTTGAAGGAAAGGTCCAAAAATAAAATTATTCGATCAAACCATGTTGAGAAGTAATTGAGGAGGGATTCGAAACTCGCGGTTTTCCGTAGCAGCTAGATGGCCCTAGTCCATGCGGCCAACTTGTATAGCCAATTCCTCTGTTTTATTCTTGAATAATTACTTTTCTTTCGTAGCTTTGTAGTATTTACCATAGATTCTCTATTTCTCAAATTTACTCTTTCAATTCAAGTACCTAGACGCAGAGTTTAGTTAGTTGGATACTTGCAGACGATCCGTTGGTCAATGTCGTACATAATAGACTAGTTGTTTTATGGACATATGTGTTAGAAATATTTGAAGACTCTACGCAGCTCCTTGGTGGGTGGGGAGCACGGGTACTGAATTTTTAATCTAGCCATCATGGATAATTCCAAAAAAAATCAAAATAAAAGATCGATACCCTTATCAGAGTCTGACGATGAACCATTTAGTGTGGAGTCATTTCCACGCTTCATGGTCATACAGTCAAAAGATGCCACGAAACCGCTTGCCGCACTATCTCCATTTGTCATCGAAAAGACTATCACAGGATCGATTGGCACACCTAAAAGTGTTAAAAAGTTGAAATCGGGTTGTCTTCTTATTGAGTGTGAGCGACGAGGTCAATCAGACAATATCAGGAAAATGAAAACGTTCTTTGATATCCCAGTAACCTCATTCGCTCACACCACACTGAATACGTCCAAAGGCGTGATTCGCTGCCGTGACTTGGCTGGAGTCACCGACGCTGACATCATCGAAAGAATGAAAGATGAAGGTGTCACTGCAGTCCGACGAATACGTATTAAACGTAATAACAATCTGCAGGACACCAACACCATTGTACTCACCTTCAACAGGCCAACTGTACCCAAAGTGGTGAAAGTTGGCTTTTTGCAAGTAAAGGTAGAGATTTACATTCCCAACCCCCTTCGGTGTTATAAGTGTCAAAAATACGGCCATCACGAAGACCGCTGCTCCAAGAGCCAAATATGTGGCCGATGCGGAGACAATGCTCATCAGGAATCTGATTGTAGAGCAACTCCGCATTGTGTCAACTGCGGAAAAGAGCACCACGCAAATTCCAAGGATTGCGATACCTGGAAACAGGAGAAGGAAATTCAGAGGGTAAAATACACAAATAATATTCCCTATCCAGAAGCCAGAAAAATTGTACAGGCAAAAACAGCCCATCCTGGCCCATCCTTCTCCACTGTAGTGAAGAGCAATCCTAAAACAACGAAGGACGCTCAAACACAAACAGAAGCACCCGATTCAACACCAAATTCAAGCACCCCCCATTACCAAGCACAGAAAAACACGGCATCTACTCAGACTACATTTAATAATACCCAACAACCTAAATCACCAAAGAATAAAAAATCTCACGGAAACAGGCAACAAAAGGGGTCAGATGACCCCATCAAACTTTATAACAGGTTTGGAGACATCGAGAGCATGGATGCAGAAGAATCTGCTCCATGCGCTCAAGGGAACTCCAGACCTACAAACAAAAAATTCACCCCCGTACTTCCTCCAGAGAAATAACGAAACAAATTCCGTCTGCGAAAGGTCTAACCTAGCTCCACAATCTTTAATTTAAATTTATAATGAAAAACACTATCATACAATGGAATTGTCGAGGACTTAAAGCAAATTACAATGATATTCTCCTGCTTTTAAACGAACATGATCCTGCGGTACTATGCCTTCAAGAAACCTTCTTGAAAGATACAGACAATATCACATTTAAAAACTACTCCCTGTTTAACACCTGCTCTCCAAATGTTCATAGGGCATCAGGAGGAGTTTCTGTTATTGTAAACAACAGAGCTCCTCATAGCTTCATTCATTTAAACGCCAATTTACAAGCCATTGCTGTAAGCGTCACTCTACATCGAGTGATTACATTTTGCTCTATTTATTTACCACCAAACACTAACCTAGTACCACACGAACTCGACATTCTTCTTCAACAGCTTCCCGAACCCTTTGTTTTTCTCGGGGATTTTAATGCCCATAACATTTTATGGGGATCAAATCATGTAAGTGACAGAGGTCACAAAGTTGAAGACTTTATTTCTAGACACGATCTGTGTCCATATGATACCAAAACACCTACATATTTACACCCAGGCACGGGTACATACACAAGCATCGATTTGACAATTTGTTCTCCTTCGCTGCTTTTGGACTATGAATGGAAGGTCGCTGATGACCTTCACAGCAGCGATCACTTCCCAATCTTTCTTGTAAATCTTAACTCTACAGGCGATGAAGTAATTCCACATTGGAATTTAAAGAAGGCCGACTGGGCCAAGTTTGAAACACTCTGTAAAACTAGGCTGAATGAGGATACAGTTTTCAATGTTGACGACACCATTCAGCATTTTACATCTATTTTAATAGAGATTGCAGAAGAATCCGTTCCCAAGTCCTCGCCATATTGTAAAAGAACCCAAAAACCTTCGGTCACTAAGGAATGTAAGGAAGCCATTAAACTACGCCGAGAAGCATTAAGGAAATTTAATAATCAACCGACGCCCGAAAACTTACGTATATATCGCATTACCCGGGCCAAAGCTCGCCGCATAATCAAAGAAAGTAAAAGAGCATCATGGAAGAAATATGTTTCTTCTTTAAACTCTCGTTCCTCTGTTAAAAAAGTTTGGGACACTATACGCAAAATAAACGGAAAGAGAAAGCAAAACCCTCTCCGACATCTGACACTGAACAATAACAACTTTAGTTCGAAACATGACATTGCAAATATTCTTGCTGACAGTTTCTCGAAAAATTCCTCATCATCTAATTATTCAGAAGCCTTCCAAAAACTTAAAACTCAAAAAGAAAAGTCACGTTTAAAATTCACATCCAACAACTCGGAAAGTTATAATCAATTGTTCTCACTATCGGAGCTTAGGGAGGCTTTAGATAAGGCCCATGATACATCCGCTGGGCCTGACGAGATACATTACCAGTTTCTGAAACACCTTCCAGAATCATCATTAACATCTCTTTTGAAACTCTTCAATGATTTATGGATTACTGGTAATGTACCAAAAATCTGGAAAGAAGCAACTGTAATACCAGTCCCCAAACCCGGTAAAGATAGCGAAGACCCCAACAGCTATCGACCAATTGCACTCACAAGCTGTGTGTGCAAAACAATGGAACGAATGATCAATTCTCGGCTTGTCTGGTATTTGGAAACTAACAATTTAATATCTCCTTTCCAAAGTGGCTTTCGATATGGCCGGAGCACCAATGATCATCTGGTTAGACTAGAAACATTCATTCGCGATGCATTTATTAGGAAAGGACATTTAGTAGCGGTTTTCTTTGATTTAGAAAAGGCCTATGACACGACATGGAAGAACGGGATACTAAATGACCTGAACGATCTAGGTCTAAAAGGCCGTCTGCCCTCTTTCATATCCAACTTTCTCTCCGACAGAGAATTCAAAGTACGAGTGGGCTCTACCCTCTCAGATCTGCACGAGCAAGAGATGGGTGTGCCCCAGGGCAGTATTTTATCTGTGACGCTCTTTAACATCAAATTAATAGCATCACCAAGTGTTTGACTCCTGGTGTGGATTGTTCGTTATACGTTGATGATTTTCTAATATGTTATCGGTCAAAGCACATGCATACAATTGAAAGACAACTGCAGCAAAATATAAACAAAATTCAAAATTGGGCCAATGCAAACGGTTTCAAATTCTCGAAATCAAAAACGGTATGCATGCATTTCTGTCAGTTACGAAAACATCATGATGAACCGAACCTCACACTGGATGGAACACCTATTCCAGTTGTTGAGGAAACCAAATTTTTAGGTATAATCTTTGACAGAAAACTGACCTTTATTCCACACCTAAAGAACTTAAAAGCTAAATGCTTAAAAGCACTTAACCTACTTAAAATAGTAGCGCACACTGACTGGGGTGCTGATAGAAAAGTCATCCTAAATTTATACAGAACGTTTATTCGCTCCAAACTAGACTATGGTTGCGTTGTGTATGGTTCTGCCAGAAAATCGTATCTTAAAATGCTTGATCCAATTCATCATCAGGGAATACGACTGGCTCTGGGAGCATTTAAAACATCCTCCTGTGAAAGCCTTCTAACTGAGGCGAATGAACCACCGTTATCGCATCGTAGAGAAATGCTTTCCGCACAGTATGCTCTCAAATTAAAATCAAACCCTCTGAATCCTGCTTTTTCGGCTGTTTTTCAACCCAAATACAAAACTTTATACGAAAATAAACCAAACGCCATACCTTCCTTTGGCATTAGAATATCATCCAGCCTTGACACTACAAATATAGATCTTTCAAAAATTCAGAAAACATCCATCTCCGAAACACCACCCTGGCTAATTAAAGAACCAAAAGTACGTTTTACGCTACACGATGTGAAAAAGTCCGAAACAAACCCTTCTATCTTCCACAACTCTTACCATGAACTCCTCACCGAATTTAAAAACTATACCAGAATTTACACTGATGGATCAAAGGATGAGGAAAAGGCTGCTGCAGCCTTTGTTTGTGGAAATCACACAACGCAAGTTCGCTTACCAAATGGAGCATCAATTTTTACAGCCGAAATCAGAGCAATAGACCTTGCTCTGCAACATATAGAAAAGAACCGTATTTTAAACAGTATCATCTTCTCCGACTCGCTATCAGTACTCCAGTCACTACACAATAGAAAACTGGAGAACCCATTATTGAAAAGCATACTCGTAAAAAATACGGAGCTGAGTGTCTCCCACAATATAATATACTGTTGGTTACCTAGCCACATTGGTATTAAAGGTAACGAAAAAGCAGATCGCGCTGCTAAAATGGCCCTTTCTCAAGAACCATCTGATTTTAAAATACCATATACTGATTTTAAACCTTGTATCAGAAAGTTCTTACGTCAGAAGTGGCAGGCATCATGGAATGATGCTGTAAATAACAAACTTCATGCAATCAAACCAACTCTAGGAGAATGGACTCCTTCCTACAGAACCATTCGTAGGGAGGAGGTAGTCATTGCAAGAATCCGAATTGGTCATACTTATATCACCCACACCCACATACTAAAAGGTGAAGACCCACCAGAGTGCGTTTCTTGCAATGAACCATTCACTGTCAAGCACTTTATGATAGAGTGCTTTGACCTACAACCTACGCGCGATCGTTATTACGTTGTGCATGACATGAAAGAACTTTTTGATAATATAAACATCACTCGTATTATCGAGTTCTTGAAAGCCGTAAATATTTACTCTAAACTCTGACTTTTATGCTATCACCTTGTGCAGTTTTATGCAATATATATACCGTCCCATTTTAATACCTATTCATCTTTTTTACATCTCCCGTTGATCGGGAAGCTTTATTTTGCACCGTTACCATCTTATCGTTTTTAATTTCAACCATTTGTTCTTTTATATCGCTGGTCGATATAGAACCTTTTATAAGTTTTAAAAGATTATACAAGTAACACTTTGTTTGGCGCTAAATAGCCTAAAAGTGCTGATGCGCCGTTAAAAAACAAACAAACAAAACAAACAAGACTCTACGCAAAAAAATGTTCATTAAATTATCTTTGCGATTGTATGACTCCTTAAATAAGCAGCTTGTTCAATTTGAGCTAGGTTGTGTGCGCATGTGTGAGAAAATACATTACAAGTGTATATGATACATTGAGAAATACTCCCATTATCTCTTGGGGCCTAATAACTATTTTGAATATTAAGCATTCAATGCAGTTAGAATCCTTTGTTTCTAAGCAGGAATACATATACCTCTCTTTCCATCAGCAACTGAATCCTTGCTATCATACATGTTCAGTCACGTTGAAAATCAAAAGCGGCTGCTAATATGTTTCATAGCTTTCTTTCGCAATTCTCAGTTGCACTTCCAAAAACTGAGCGAGAAGTGATGAGTGAGAAGTGAAAATGTCGCTTCGTAAATTGTAAAATAATCAAAAGCGAAAGGAAGGAGTGAGAAGTATCTTAAAGTGCTGACTTATTGAATCTTTAATAATAAAATACGGGTACAAATAGAATAAGGCGCGGTAGAACTGATTTTTCTTTCCCTTCCACGCAGTGGAGCCTGCTGTAAAAACAATGCAACAACAGCATAATATCAACACTGCATACACGATGAAACGTGCCATCTCTTTAGTCTTTAGGAAAAAGCGTAAAACATAACCTTGTTCAGAAGAATTAAACGCTCGCTTGAAATTCCTCATGGGGCATGACTGCGATATTTACCGATGTTCCTAATTGGAGCATTCTTGTTTCTGTATTGCAATTAAAAAGCTTATGGTATGTTAAATTGTTAACTTGAATCATAATTCTCATCATTTAATGTTCAATAACACACTGAAAGAAAGAGTCATGATATTTGTAACATTTTTTTCTCTTTTCATGCAGCATAGTTAGTGACACAATCTATCGGTATATACACATAATTGTACGTAATCAAATAACGGGAATTCCAAGTACAAACATGCCAGATATTGATCTCCACGTAGATTTACTTTTATTCAGAAAATAAACTAATTCCTCCGCGTTTGATCGGATGTAACCATACTACAACATTACCTACCCAAAGGCAAATAGTCACGCTTTCGTCGAGGCACTTTAGCGGCAATCCGATATGAATAAATGACTTATGCATTATGTAAACCCAATTAAACCGTTGTTCTTCTTCTCTCCACACCCATATTTAAAACAAAAGTAGCTTACAGACTACTGTAGCCCGATCTCAGCCCGAAGGAAACTGAAACTCGCATTGTATTGATTTGATAGAAACCATCCCAAAAATTACCAGAAATGCTCCTATTGGTTGTACATTTGTCGGATCAATCGGATAAAAGGAAATGCTGTGAAAGTTAAATTTGTATATATTGCTAAACCAAAGCTGGTTCAAAGCTGGAAACGTTTATCAGGTAAGTGCCTTTTCCTCCCAATTTTATTCAGGAGAGTAAATTTATATTCGCACATTTCATAATTCGTTAAATATTCATTTCTATATTTGTTTCTATTTCCTCGACTTCCTACTCACTACATTTTTCGTCATTAATAATTACCTTGTTGAAGTGCTAATTTAGAATTAACATGTACGGGTCAACCGTTTTCCTCCTATCTTCAGTGAAAATACATTTTCGTTTATTTTCACAATTAAGGAACGCGATTCGTTAGCATTTAATTATGTGCGTATTATCATCTTTTTCTTTCCGCTAACCAAATTTGCCAGTTTGTTATATTAGTTCAAGTAGATAATCTGCATGACCTATGCCATGTTCATATTTCAATATAGGTTCTTTCTAAATTGTTTTCTTTATAATATTTTTCTAATCATTAAGACATGAGCCCAAAGTGTAATGATCTATATATTTAATATACACACAAGAGTTTTAAATTCAAACCTACAATCTTTACACAAACGTTGCCTGTGAAATGACGAATCAAATGTTTTAAGTCATCCACGTGTTTTCATATATTGCAATCATCATTGTACGCTTTTATTACATGATGGAATATTTCAAAAATACCTTTGTTTAACCAGTATTGCGAACACCTAATGAGAATTTAAAATCCATTTGATTGTCATTTTGGCAGCTATTTCAATACCAAGCCTTGCTAATTGTTTTGCACAAAAGATTCTGTTACCAATCTTAAATAATGTCATTTTTACAAAGATCATTTCACACAAAAACACCGCATCAATAAAAGAGACAAGTATGTGCCAATTAAAATTATGGCGAAAGTCTCCGCTTTCCTTTTTTATAAGTAAAGAAATATATGTATTAATCAGCTTTCAAATTCATGCTTTTCGAACTATCCAAAATATGCATGTGTATATCTGTCTGTATATCAGCTTGCTACATCTCATCTCGTTAATGTAACTTTGGAACGATTGGAAAGATAGTTTAATCACTAATATCTTAGTCCCTACAAACGTCTTTTATTGATGATAGATTGAAGAAGAAAGAACAAAATATATTACCGTAAACATGTTATATTCAGTTCCAATATGTATACATAGTATTGTGCTGGAGTCAAGATAAATTAAAGAGTAAATACTACACTTGTCAATAAAAGCGATGTGCTAAAATTGTCAGTTCTCAATGATGCGTTAATTGGCATTCTTTGCCTTTTATTCCAGACATATACACGAAAAACAAACATGATGTTGACGAAATCCATAACATTGGTGTTAGTTGCAATCGCTATCGGTGAGTAGTAATATTTCGTAAATAGTTGGAAAACATGTACAACAAACGTAAGATTGTGTTTTCTGAAGATGGTATAATAATTTCGTCTATATGTTCAATTACATCGAGCCATACCTAACTTTACGTCAGCACTGTAGTCGTCGTAGGCAGTTTTATTATTTCCACGTAATCATCATTGCAATGCGATATTAGAACTTACACATATACACCTTAATGCAAGTCTATTCCAGTAAACATGAACTCCATTTACAATGTACTCAAAATCAGTTTTACTAGTTTTCTTGCCGTTGTTAGAAGCGTATAAAATAATTCCTTTTCATTTTTGGTTAAAGGAGCTATCTCAGTGACCTATGGCAACCCTGTACCCACTGTAGCTGAAGATAATAATGACCTGGTAACAGAGGCATCACCCGCTGTGATTCATGATTCTGAAGTATATCCAACTGAAAAGGTCGAGGCAGCAGAACAGACAGATGCACCAATGAGCCCTGCCGCAGAGGGAGCAGAACAATTGTCAACAATGGCGTCACCAGTCGGAAATAGTGATAATGTTGAAGCTAGCCAGTCAGAAGCTTCGGAGACTGATGCGCCACTCAGCGCGTCAGAGGAGCCATCGGCATTGTCAACAGCAGTTTATACCAACCCTAGTGAAAAGTAGACACCAAAGTATTTTCTCTGAAAACGATGTAGCAACTGCAAACATAGCAGAATAAGAAATCCGTAGCGTGCAATGAATATAGTAGTGATCTAGAGGTTGCTGATGACTTTATAGACGTTATAAATATCGCACAAAATCGAAAGCATTTGTGCACGTCATGTTGTTTAGAAGGTATTAGCTTCTGTACTTGATTCGTGCTTGCTAATACCTTGCCATTTATTACTTCTTTGAGCAAACGAAATAAATCTTACCAATATGAGCAGTACGTTTCCTCTTTAAATTCATCCTAAAACAATGACAGTTTCCTTTCACAAAGGCAGTCATATTTCATGGAAATTCTATCATTACAATAATTCACTGCACCCATGAGACAACTTGGGGAATTAATTTTATTAATCACAGGCATTTTCTCTCTCTCTCTTCACTTTCTGCAAAGCACTTGAGCTATAATAATTGATCATGAATGTTAATGATTCCATGGCCTTACGCTAAGTAACAGACAAAACAGAAAACCAACAAATTTTGTAAAACTCAACGAAAGTTTTTTTCTCCAGAATACAAAGTAAAAATTTAAAAACAACTGACAGCATTGTGAATTAGATCCCTATAGAACTAAACGTTCTATCCCAAGTTACATGCATGAAGTTCCTATTCACTTCCAGTGCTATTTCAGATAGATTCCCCTACTGAATGCGTGCATGCGCCAGTACTTGCTAATGTGATAATGTACCAGCTATCTGGTTTGTGGAGCCCTTCTAACAGACTTTTGATAGATGACAATAATACAATCATCAATGTCACTCTCCGAAATAACAATGATTCCAAATTAATGTTCTACCCCAATAATAGTAATGGGGACTTAGTAATTCCAATGAATAAATAAAGGCAACTAAATTGACAATTGAACACACGGTAAGACTGATTCTAGAACAGATCTTACGGCAGGAATGCATAATTGTGTAAGAAAGGAATATCATATAAAATGCTACGAAACAGTAATATAGCCAGTACGTAGGTCAGTCTCCATTCTGAAACATTCAAATGTGTTGGCAAGTTCATCACTTTCCACGCGAAACACTAGCAACCTTCATTTGCATTTTTACTACTAACAAAGATTCGAATATCCAATCTTTAATGATAGAAACATCTTCGCTAAGCATTATCTTTATTACAAGCTAAACGTTACAGGTCAGGAACACTACTAACTTGATTTCGGTGAAAAGGTCAAGCACGAAATATAGATATGCCTAACAAAGTTTTACAAACCAGGGGCCCTTGCTTGACCTAGCGGCGTCAAATCCTGGCGCGATTCACCCTAGATGTCATATGTTTACCCAAAATTTCCAAAGACATTCATACAACTTCAGTTGAAAATTAGAAAGCCCGACGTGTCCGGTCTATACATAAATTGTTCTCTAATCAATGCAAAACCACACATCTCACAACCCGCCAAAAATGTATCAATCGCACATCTGCATGGTTTCTCTTCGTTAGGTTTTCGTACCGCCAGCAGTTCTCGCCGTGGAAACTACACAACTATCCCCTAACAAAAGGAACTATTTTAACTACGCCACCTTAGTCCATTCAAACGGCTATTTTCAGGCACATTTCACCAGTACAACTGCATCAAAGTTGCCATAATGGCGACATAAACGGCATCTGATGAATCAATTCTTGTTAATTCCGTAGTGCAATTTACCGATTTCCTACTGTAAATACTGCCACTGCAGTGAAGTCACCACTGTACACCACTAGACGTTAATAGGGGCTATGTAATTCCAAGGTCATTCATTCAGTTTTCCCCAGAATTCACAATTAGTAAGTGATGTCATCATAGAAACTCACTAACTCTTCACTCCCTGACGCTTGCTTCTAGTGACTGGGTAATTGTTTCGGGATAAGGAATATTTTCATTGCACCGAATTCCAATAATTAGACAAGTAATCATAGTAATTTAAGAATTCTTTAAAACGGGGCGCTATGATCAAAATGCACATACTTCAAATTGATCACATTAGCCTCATCTTTAAAATGATCACTCGACCTCGAGTGACACAAACGTCACACTTCTGTCGTCTAATCAAAATTGATGACTTTCCCTAAAATCAACCACCAACTCGATTAATGATTCCCAAATATGATTAAGACAAAACTCTAAATCAATGGACTTGTTCCTATTAGCCCGTCACTCTCCATCCGAAACTAAACGTTTTTCTGAATCACTAATTGCTTATAAGCAAACTAAATGTCAACAATAAACATAAATTAACCATGCTGAATGAATCAAGCATGAAAATGTTCCGACATCTTATTCGGGTTCAGACTCTTTCCTAACAATCCTAGGAATTCGCTGCATAAAATACTTTCTCTAAACATAGGTATCTAACAACAAGACAACAAATGTAATACAGGGCTATTCCTGTTTTACCCGAAAAACTCCGGTCTGGAGTTTGCGTTTCCACCAGTATACCCGACTCCAAATAGATTTTAGCGCACCTGTGCACAGTATATTTTTTACCCAGCCTCGGTCCGCCAATCTTGTATCCTAACAACTAACAGACTACTAATGGACCAATGCTACCGCGAACGATTATTAAATCAATCACAATATCTAGCAGCGAAACGGAACTTGTGTATGTTTCTCGAATTGGATGCGATTCGCTTCTTCCTAATAGTCACGTACCTAACACATTTACATTTAGGCAATGCACCGAGAGCGCGTGCATTTTTGTTATTAATGGGTACAGACGCCCAGTACAATTTCAAGGGACTGATTCTCATTGTCATTTCGGAGAGGTTATTTTTCCAATGCTTCCAAGCTATACATTTTATGGCGACACCATTCTTCTTATACAAACAGCGGTTCCAATGTACGCGTAAATAAATGTTGAAGCCACGTTATTGTTATTGGTGTTATTATTATTGCCAAATCTGTTATGGGGTTCCAATAAAGTTAGTATAAAGTTTTGAACTTAACACAATAGAGCAAGGGGGTATGTGTGACAATACGTATGCTCTTTACCGGTTCGTCTCTAGTAATGTTAGATTATACAGCCTAATTTATGAACCTGGTATGCTGCAGCAAAGAGGGCGAAGGAAAAAAAAAAGCGTCGACACGAGTTAAATCAAGAGCGTCGACACAAATTGAAGCAAAAAATAAAATCTTCCGAAGGATTTCTCGGCGGTGTTACTTTACCGTCGTTGTCTTTTTTGGTTCGTAGGAGTGGTTATTTTACCACGTGTACGCTTTATTGAGGTCGCGCCCTCTCTGCTGCTATTAATTAAAAAGTTGTTATATCAAAATAATGATACATCCAGATTCTCATACTGCAAGAAAAGCACGAGAACGATTAGAAGCAATTAAAAAATGTCTTCCTGTCAGAGACTCATTTAGAAAAAATCTACAAGCGCAACAAGAAGCACAGGCTGAGTACGAAGAAGACACTAAAAAACTGTTTAAACACGTCACTGCAGCTACTGAAAAAGTTACAACTGTCATCAAGGAAGATCTTCTTCTGGTATCAAAACAAACAGCAGAACAAGCTGAAAAAATAGCAAGAAGATCTAAACAGACAAAGAAGATTTTACGAGATATTCCAACTGATATAGCTGCGGCTCAACCTCCACCTGTTGGTGAGGAAATACTTGAAAGTATTGGAAAAGTTCGTACTGAAGTCACCGGCGTAAAGAAAGAACATACACCTGAACCCTGGCCAGTAAAAGAAAATATAAAATTAATTGCAAGATTCAAAGAAGGGGTTGTTGAAGAAATTAGAAATAATGAAAGAGAAAAATTACCCGAAAAAATATTAGATTATATATCTGGCAAATCTGGTATTTTAAACCCACCTTATGAAAAAACAAATAATGAAAAATGTATTAAATGGATATATCGCATATATGCAAACAAAAGACAGGTTAAAAAAATGATTCGGAATACAAAGCTGTTTATAAAGAAATAGACACACTTCATAGAGAGAGACTGAAATAACTAGAACAAGAAGAATTCCCCCAGTATCAGCTTCCTCCACCTCTGCAGCAAATAGAACAACAGCAATCTTCTTCACCGCAAAAACCATCTCGAGAGAAAAGGAAGCAGATGTCAAAAGAAATGAAGCGAAAGGAGAAGAAAAATGGAAGCAAGAAGAAGAAATATTCAAAAATATAGAAACTAAACAACGGGAGAAATTACGTTCACTGGGTAAAGAAAGAGATCATAGTGATGATCCTCCGAGCGCTGTTGGAAGTGGTTTTCTGACTACATCGGGAGAAAACAATTTTGTTTGTCCCGATAATATCATTAATGATGTGTCACGGTTAGAAGTTCTCATAGGAGGAAAACGTGCCGGAAATAATTCACCAGAAATAATTAATGAAGCAGCTGATATTTATCGGCGATTATTTCAAGGTGGTATAGTAAAAATATATCCTCGCTTTTTATTATGATTACCAATCACACTGCAATAAACACCCTGATGACTTTGGAAAATTCATCAATATTCACTGACAAATGTTGAAATATTTAATTTTTTTCTGAAAATTTGATCATTTTGCATGATTCTGAGTACCAACTAACCCATCAAAATTACAAATTTGATCATTTTGCATGATTCTGAGTACCAACTAGCCCATCAATTTCAGAAAAGATAAAATATTTCAGAAAAAATAAAATATAATTTTAGAATAAATAAAATATAATTTCAGAATAAATATATAATATTTCAGAAAATAAAATAAAATATTTCAGAATAAATATATAATATTTTAGAAAAAATAAAATATTTCAGAAAAAAATAAAATATTTCAGAATATTATTTCTTATCAAAGATCTACCCAGTTACTCGTTGGATAATGTCGATCTGACCTTTCTACTGCAACAGAAAGAGGAACAAATTCATTTACTTGATCATCGTTCACCATAGCTAGTGACTGAAACATAGCTGCCTGAATTCGCTTTATGAACTTATACTGAGATGATAGAACATACGTATTTTCATTTTTAAGTTCTTCTAATGTTTCAAAATCAGATATTATTTTTTCAGGATTTAGTTCATCAGATATATTAACTCCATTTTCTTCTAGCTTTTTCATAGCAGAAATAATGTCTTTGATATTTTCATGGTTCATTATATAATATATAAATATTTAAAATAAAAAATTATCCCTATAGAACCCCTATCGAGTGTTTAGCGAGTTCGTCGGAATGTTTCAAGGACGGCACAACATATACAATGAATATATACAATGAAATGGATATATACAATGAATGACGAGCCCCTATCGAGTGTTTAAGCGAGCTCAGATTATGGATATATACAATGAATGACGAGCCCCTATCGAGTGTTTTAGCGAGCTCAGATTATGGATATATACAATGAATGACGAGCCCATATCGAGTGTTTTAGCGAGCTCAGATTATGGATATATACAATGAATGACGAGCCCATATCGAGTGTTTTAGCGAGCTCAGATTATATATACAATGAATGAATGACGGCACAACATATATTATGAAATGAACTTCTATTCGAGTGTTTTAGCAAGTTCATTAAATATGAAATGAATGAATGACGGCACAACATATATTATGAAATGAACTTCTATTCGAGTGTTTTAGCAAGTTCATTAAATATGAAATGAAATATATACAATGAATGAATGAAATGAAATATATACAATGAATGAATGAATGAATGAATGAAATGAATGAATGAAATGAAATGAAATGAATGAATGAAGGACAGTGCAAACATATACGCTCAGTAGACCCCACCCCCAATAATCAAACCCGTGGGTGATACGAAAATATATATCAACCACCATTTGATATGTGGTTGAGAGTTCTGCTGAGCGGGGGGTGGGGGTGTTGCGGTGCCCCCAATTATTATAAAATCGCAATTATGCGCACCACCGACCAGTTGTCAGCCATGGGGATTCGATCCTGGACCGCGAGCGTCACAGTCCAATACGATACCGATTGAGCTATCGAATCTTTTTACAAACATATGTTTCGGAAATTAATATGTAGCTAATAATCATTGAAAAGGAACTAATTTCGAATATATTTGCTCAAAATACAATTCTGAATTCAAGAAATACGTTTTCACCAAACAAGTTAGATTTATAAAGCTGGATGAATGAATTTCCTATTTACTATACCGCTTATGATCCACGCTATCTATGATAGAACAATCCGGTCCAGATCATCTAACTGCTAGATTTTTCCATCCTCTCTGTAACATAACTGCTAGATTTTTCCATCTCTCTATAACTGTTCAATGGAGAAATATATATTTCGAGATTTTCCACTCGTAAATCTGTGTCCGTGAAGAACATGGTCAAGGGAGTATTTAGTTGTCAATATTACTCGTTAAAAAGATAACCACACATACGTACATAAATAAATGATCACACATACGTACACAATCTCGCATGATATTTCTGCACTGAACAAGAAAAATGCAACTAATTTTTAATTCCAAACATTATTATACACGTATTTCTGTAATCGAGTAAATACATGCAGGATCCTTGTACTGTACTGTAGATCTAAAATTAACCCGCTGCGATCGATACAGACTAGACGCTGGATTCTGCACTCAGTAGGCTGAAATATACATGTCGGTTTTCTGTAGTTTAGATGTATTTTATATGCTGTCTATGTGTAGTGCGCTGTTCTAAATGTTTCACGAATAGAGCAGAAAATACACGAACCGTATATTTTTGTAAGTTAGAAACCATAAACAGGTATGTAGATAATTATGACCATATACCGAGAATCATAAAATTACCTCCCTTTCGTGAGTCAAAAAATAAGTAATGTATGGGGGAAATACTGTGATATAAATTTAAAAATTAATTCGAGGTAGTGATGATAATTATTGATATCGGAAGGTGATTTTTTGTTTATATTTTTTTGAGAAAGCAGTTTTATATATATATTTTCTGCAACTTTTTGTACCGAACGTGGATTAATATTAAAGTATTTCGCAGCAGAATACATTGACTGAAATGTAATTTCTTCACCGGTTTATATGTTTGTAGACTTTACCGCCCTCTTTCCGATTGTTTTACATCTTCCAGTATTACCACGTGTATTATTCTCACTCTGTGAGATAGCTTGCAAATTAGATAAGGAGCTGTTCTGAGGATCCCCGTCAATATGATCGATCACAAGACCATCTTTGATCACTCCGAAGAAACACTCGTACGTAAATCGATGACAATTATACATTTTATTTTTTCCAGCGTTGAACCTTAGATAACCAGAATTACTAACATTACCAACTGGTCTCTTCAACCTGTAGTGTCTGATGACACCATTACGATCTGATTCATAGTTTGTTATTGTGGGATGTGGGATAAATTTATTTTGCTCCATTTATACAATAATATTATTTGTTTAAATCATTGTTTGTCTGAAATCTTGATATATAATCCTCCACGGATTTTATAGCGTTTTCACTATTATTATTTGTTTGTCATAATATCTTTTAAGTTCTCTGAACCGTTTTCCACCGAACTTTCCACATAATCCTGTTTTTCCTCGCACCCCAACACCACATCGCAGACACAGTATTGGTCCTAGACTTCCTCGCTGTATACTTTGTAAGTGCATCCAACAAAATTCCTTTCTGCTGGATTTATTGCATCGATTTACTGAACCGATCATGAGCCATCTGCATTGAGACATTGTATATATAATATTTTTTATTTAAATATTTGTTTTAATTATATGAACGAGTTTGAGAGATTATCCCAAACTAGGCCTTCTAAATATAAATTTAATCTCGACAGATTATCTCCTGACTTACCAGTACGAGATCTGGCTAATCCGAAAAATAAAAGTTTGATAAGTAAAATTCATGACGCCAAGAAAGAATTTTACACGGATGGTGCATCTCATGTATGGTCAACGTTCAAGATTATTCGCAACACTGTCAAGGACGCTACAATGAATGACAAACGAGCGGCAACTATCATTAACTACATCACTGAATACGAGGGCAATCAAAAATATTTCTTCAGAGTAAAATTTATTGTATTAACAGAAACAGGTAGTTGGATTATCCGTGACAAATATGATCCTGTCCTTAGTAATAATAAAATTGCCATATTAAGCAAAAATTCCAGACCGGGTCTGCTGACTGGTATTGATAAACCCTATTATGAGCGAGCGTACCCTGTAACAGCAGTTATTTATGGAATCTATGAGATAAATTAAAAACCCAACGTTGATAAACTGGCACCCATGAAATTTTCAAGGTTAAATTGTGTAGCCGAACGAGTAATAGAACACTTTACAAACGCGATGCGTGGAAATGGATTAACTGATTTAAGACGTGAAAAAGTAAACTCGTGGGCTGATTCAGTTAAGGATACCGGTGCTACAATAAAAGATGTTGCTGAATTAGGAAAAATATTAAAATTTCCAATAAAAATATCAACGATAACGGGAGAAGTACTGTACGAATCAAAATATAAATCGAAAGGAGCTCCAATAAATATTATTGATCATAACGCGCACGCATGGACCAGCGCAGTAACAATATTTCCACGTGATCAAACTGTTAGATTTTACCCCTCAGATTCGGGAAGTATGTTTGATTTTATCAACGAAATAAGTAAAACCGATCCTGTATCAGTATGGTTATTTAAAAGTGATGAGGAAAGTGAATTTGATCAGTTTGTTAGACCGAATGGTGAAATATATCGAACATAATATCTCCACGACGAGATGAAAAATCTCGCGGAGAAGGTTTTAGAGTGCAAGCACTCCACGGAAAATACTGACAAATTACTAACTAATTGTTTTACCGTTACATCTGTTGCGGCTCATTTTGCTAGAGAAAAAAAATTCATGGAAACCAACACTATTTGATTTACTCGAGGACGTACGCACAAGTTGCGTCGAATATGGACACGGCGGATTGTGGAATACCAAGTATAATTACAATGATGTTATTTCGGTTGATATGGTTGCATGTTATCCGGGAAGTTTTCTAGGATACGGAGATTGTTCTGTGTACTTTAAAAGATTTGGTCACCCTACAAACGAGATGACGCGAGTGGCAATTAATGGACCATTACCTGATTTTGATCTGACTGGATTCGCTTGTGTTGAATGATTCGAGTTTAATGAAAATCTTCACAAGATTTGTTATGTTTGGTTTGGCAGACATTTTTGTGAAACACGTTGGGCACCTATAGTTTTATTACGATATATGCTAGATTGCGCTGTACTGACATCGTTGGTGGTTAGTGAGGCAATTATATTATATCACGCGCAGACCGAAGTTTGGTTGCCTATGCCAGATTCTATCAATCTCGATGAAGTTATTAAGGAATTTAAAGAAAAATGTCCTGATGTTTCCGAAGATGATATTATCAAAGAAGCTCTTAAAATTCTTGAGATTAAACTTAAAAATAACGAAAAAACCGCAAAAGATCTCGGTAGAAAAATTATAGGTAAATTTACTCAAGGTGGTGCATATGATCATAAAAGACATCACGCACGATTAATTCGAGATGATGCCGAGTACGATTTTATAATTGCTGATACAGCAGCGAGAAATATACTTGTAAACCGAGAAAATGCTTATTTATCCGACGGAACAAAATTGGATACGATCGTTAGTTACATAAATGATGTATCCCCACAGTACACTCATTTAAGATCTTCTATGTTGACTTATGTTTCTATAAATTTATTATCGTTGATTAATAGATTTCCTGAGACCGCAGTCAGAGTCGCAACAGATTCGTTTTATATTTCGAGTAAATATTTAGAATCTGTTATGGAATTTATAAGTGATGATGAACGATGGAGTTCGTGCAGAATAAAAAAAGAAATATTACACAATTATACAGAATCAGCAGATGTTCCGATGAGAAATTTTTATCGTAAGTGTAATAAAATATCAGAAATGTCGAAAGCGCCGTCGTTGAGTGATCCAATAACTAATATAAGACAGTATATCTCAATGGACCTGGTGGATGCAGCAAGACGACTCGAGCAATTAATGTTTTTAGAAATTCAGATATGATCGTGCTGACACCCACACATAGACTTGCTCGAGAGATGAAACAACGGCAAGTACAATCGTGCACGTATCATAGTTTCTTTCGGTGGCGCGGGGATACATGGACTCCTGAACGAATGGGAGAAAAATATATACCTAAAATAATTATTTAGGACGAGATAATACATTAAAAACGTTTCTTGATTGGTTGCTGACAAAAAATACCGCTATAATAATGTGTGGCGATCATGGTCAACCGCCGCCTTTTGTTGGATCATCTCCACATGATTGGTTAAAACATTTCGTCGATTATTACGAAGAAATAGATGATGATCATAGAGCTCTCTATGAAAATTTAAAGGAATTTAAAAAATTAATCAGATTACAATCAAACAAAATTCAGTGTGAAATAATACGCGGAGTAATCTCAGAGACCTCAATGAGTGATTTTTTAAATTTATGGAGACCCAACGATTTGATAGTAGCAAGCAGAAAAATAATCAGAGACGCTTTACAACAGCAGTTATTTCAGCTCCATAAAGAAAAATATTCAGAATTGCCCGTTCCGTTATGTTATAGACCATCAGATACACGAAAACAGAATATTAATATTGATATTCCAGGGCAGACTGAAAAACAAAATCTACTTATTAAATGATATTGTCGCTATTGATATCAATGTAGTCGAAGATGCATTACGCGGTGACAAATCTCCATGGGTGTTGGGATACGCTATGACGATCCACTCGTCTCAGGGATTAACTATTTCTGATACACAAGTTTGGATCGTAGACGATCGTATCGAGTGGTCAAATTTAGTCTATTTAGCGGTAGACAGAAAAGATAATAGTCGCGGTCATACACGAGAAAATATCATGTTGACCTGTCTCGAGTGTAATCGACATAGAGGCGCCAGCGCCTTGGGTGCTAGTTAAGTGATCGCGGTGGTAATTGTGTATCCTCGGGAATTATTTGTAGTTGTTCACGTGTAAATCCACGTTGAGGAGCAGCCGAATCTAATCTATAGATTGCAGGTCTACCTGAGGATCTTGTTACGGTTGATATCTTATGTGTGGTAACACTCCAAATAGGATCAGTCGCTCTTTTTTTACCACCTTCGAGTTCACCTGGCTCGTATAAATACCTTACAGCGATATTACCTAGCATTGGCTGTGTGGAAAGATCACGTCGTTGTGAAGGTATATTTTTTTGTAATTGCATTAATAGGTTTCATGTTGGTTGTTCGAGTGATCTCGTTATTTAATGCAGTTATCACACTTGGTAATCTTGCAACCCATTCGCGAGATCTTTTATCCTGAATAAATTCCTTTGCATATTGATATCCAGATAACCGCTCAGCAAGTGTTCGATTAAATCGCTCAACAATTGCCTGATCACGGTGAATTGCAGTATGCCCTCGTCGTATTTTGGTATTATGTTGTTTCATCAACGATGATACTGGACTAAGAAATTCCTTGCCAGGATCAGCCTGTAATAATTGTGGCCATCGCAATTGTCCTCGTTGATAAATTCGTTCAAACGCATCAGATACTTCAGATGCTGTTTTCGTTGATAGCGGCTCTGCCTCTTTATACCTACTTGCAACATCAACAACAGTCAACGCGTACTTGTACGTTTTTCTGCGTACAGTATCATGTGGTAAAAACAGAATATCAGCTTGATGAACTTCATTAGGAACATTAACATCGAAATACGCGTACTGAATTCGTTTCGGTGGTGGTAGATAAATTTGCCATATTGCTTGTTTGGATAACCATGCTTTAGCAGTAGAATGTTTAACCGCTGCTGCATCAGCAAGTTTACTAATTGCTGCTTTGCCTCTCAAGTATCTTCTTGGTGAATAATAAATTAATTCCATTATATATTACCAGCCCCGAATACGAGTTTACCTTTCATCGCAGATCTTACCAACCAATTAGCTAATTTTTCTTTGATATTTTTATTTTTTATAGGATCTAGCGCATGAATTAATTTCACATCTGCAATATGCCTATCTTGTAGATTTTTACTTTTATAAGCTACATCATGAGCGTGACAAGCTCGATCAATAGCGTTTATTGGTTCCTCGCCTGGTTTTGGTTGATCTTGATTATCAAGCCTGATATCAAGTCTGGTACCAGGACCGCAATAATTATATCCTGGTAGATGTTTTTCTCCTGGGTATTTAGCCCATGGAGCACCTGGAAACTTTGACATCATTTCAGCAATATCACCACCGCGCTTATTAGGTAAAAATGAAAATTTCTTTCTACCGCATACAGAACATTTTCCACCATACGCTATTTTTTTATTTTTTGTTGTAACCGTAGCTAAATCAGTAGTTGGAGTTTTAACTTTACAGCGTAAACAATATAAATTCATGTTATAAAATATATGGATATAATTGATTTCTCAGCAACTCGGCGACGAGAGCCAGTTAAACACCACCCTGCGTTACCAAATTATGTCAGAATGATTATCATAGGACCATCTGGATCGGGTAAGACGCAATTATTACTTAATTTGATAATGAGATGGTTGAAATGGGATAAATTATATTTGGTAGCACCATCCGTTGATGATCAGAGGTGTTATGAAGTATTAAAAGATTTTAACGGAAATGCAAGATTACTGGACGAAGGTAATGATGTTACAGAGTTTATAACAGATATTGATGAAGCACCGTCGGTAGATGTTTTAGACGGATTTATTAATAATTCAGTTGTATACGACGATGTGATGCTTGATAAACAATCAAATCCAGCCAGAATATTTTCTCGCGGCAGACATAAAAATACAGATGTCATTTATGTTACTCAACGATATACACAAATTCCGAAAGTGATCAGGGACAAAATTTAATTGTGTTTAATGGCGTAGATACACACACGATGAGAAATATTCATCAAACCTGGTGCAGCGGTGACATGGATTATAATAAATTCAGAAATTTCTTCTCACGAGCGCAAACTACTCCGCATGGATTTATAACAATAAATTTGCACGATCCTAGAACAAGATATCGTGTAGGTCTTGATAAAATCTTTTAACGTTTCTGATTTTTAAAATTAATAGCAGCAGAGAGGGCGCGACCTCAATAAAGCGTCCACGTGGTAAAATAACCCCTCCTACGAACCAAAAAAGACAACGACGGTAAAGTAACACCCCCGAGAAATCCTTCGGAAGATTTTATTTTTTGCTTCAATTTGTGTCGACGCTTTTGGTTTAATTCGTTACGACGCTTTTCATTTTTTTGTTCGTAGGAAGGGTTATTTTTAGTTTCTCGACGCTTCTCGATCTTTGGTCTGTTCGCCCTCTCTGCTGCTTATGCACTGAAGTCATGACCAACTTTTCTGATCATTTTTGTACATTAGAGCTTACTTAGTGGTTGGGGCAACAAAAAACTAAAGAATCATCTGGCCCGGCTCCATTTACCACGTGTCGAGATTGTAACACGCCGCTTACGACTGACTCTCTTGAATTTCTGTGCCCTCAAAATCACACTCTTTCTGTATCATAGTGTATCAGATAATAGATAAAATTTTCAGTCTTGACTGAACAAAAGTGAATGCACTCAAATTAAGCATTTGTCTTCAGAGCCAATAAATCTATCTATGATTGATTGATTGATTGTTTGTTTTTAACGGCGCATCAGCACTTTTAGGCTATTTAGCGCCAAACAAAGTGTTACTTGTATAATCTTTTAAAACTTATAAAAGGTTCTATATCGACCAGCGATATAAAAGAACAAATGGTTGAAATTAAAAACGGTAAGATGGTAACGGTGCAAAATAAATCTTCCCGATCAACGGGAGATGTAAAAAAGATGAATAGGTATTAAAATGGGACGGTATATATATTGCATAAAACTGCACAAGGTGATAGCATAAAAGTCAGAGTTTACAGTAAATATTTACGGCTTTCAAGAACTCGATAATACGAGTGATGTTTATATTATCAAAAAGTTCTTTCAGGTCATGCACAACGTAATAACGATCGCGCGTAGGTTGTAGGTCAAAGCACTCTATTATAAAGTGCTTGACAGTGAATGGTTCATTGCAAGAAACGCACTCTGGTGGGTCTTCACCTTTTAGTATGTGGGTATGGGTGATATAAGTATGACCAATTCGGATTCTTGCAATGACTACCTCCTCCCTACGAATGGTTCTGTAGGAAGGAATCCATTCTTCTAGAGTTGGTTTGATTGCATGACGTTTGTTATTTACAGCATCATTCCATGATGCCTGCCACTTCTGACGTAAGAACTTTCTGATACAAGGTTTAAAATCAGTATATGGTATTTTAAAATCAGATGGTTCTTTAGAAAGGGCCATTTTAGCAGCGCGATCTGCTTTTTCGTTACCTTTAATACCAATGTGGCTAGGTAACCAACAGTATATTATATTGTGGGAGACACTCAGCTCCGTATTTTTTACGAGTATGCTTTTCAATAATGGGTTCTCCAGTTTTCTATTGTGTAGTGAATGGAGTACTGATAGCGAGTCGGAGAAGATAATACTGTTTAAAATACAGTTCTTTTCTATATGTTGCAGAGCAAGGTCTATTGCTCTGATCTCGGCTGTAAAAATTGATGCTCCATTTGGTAAGCGAACTTGCGTTGTGTGATTTCCACAAACAAAGGCTGCAGCAGCCTTTTCCTCATCCTTTGATCCATCAGTGTAAATTCTGGTATAGTTTTTAAATTCGGTGAGGAGTTCATGGTAAGAGTTGTGGAAGATAGAAGGGTTTGTTTCGGACTTTTTCCCATCGTGTAGCGTAAAACGTACTTTTGGTTGTTTAATTAGCCAGGGTGGTGTTTCGGAGATGGATGTTTTCTGAATTTTTGAAAGATCTATATTTGCAGTGTCAAGGCTGGATGATATTCTAATGCCAAAGGAAGGTATGGCGTTTGGTTTATTTTCGTATAAAGTTTTGTATTTGGGTTGAAAAACAGCCGAAAAAGCAGGATTCAGAGGGTTTGATTTTAATTTGAGAGCATACTGTGCGGAAAGCATTTCTCTACGATGCGATAACGGTGGTTCATTCGCCTCAGTTAGAAGGCTTTCACAGGGGGATGTTTTAAATGCTCCCAGAGCCAGTCTTATTCCCTGATGATGAATTGGATCAAGCATTTTAAGATACGATTTTCTGGCAGAACCATACACAACGCAACCATAGTCTAGTTTGGAGCGAATAAACGTTCTGTATAAATTTAGGATGACTTTTCTATCAGCACCCCAGTCAGTGTGCGCTACTACTTTAAGTAGGTTAAGTGCTTTTAAGCATTTAGCTTTTAAGTTCTTTAGGTGTGGAATAAAGGTCAGTTTTCTGTCAAAGATTATACCTAAAAATTTGGTTTCCTCAACAACTGGAATAGGTGTTCCATTCAGTGTGAGGTTCGGTTCATCGTGATGTTTTCGTAACTGACAGAAATGCATGCATACCGTTTTTGATTTCGAGAATTTGAAACCGTTTGCATTGGCCCAATTTTGAATTTTGTTTATATTTGGCTGCAGTTGTCTTTCAATTGTATGCATGTGCTTTGACCGATAACATATTAGAAAATCATCAACGTATAACGAGCAATCCACACCAGGAGTCAAACACTTGGTGATGCTATTAATTTTGATGTTAAAGAGCGTCACAGATAAAATACTGCCCTGGGGCACACCCATCTCTTGCTCGTGCAGATCTGAGAGGGTAGAGCCCACTCGTACTTTGAATTCTCTGTCGGAGAGAAAGTTGGATATGAAAGAGGGCAGACGGCCTTTTAGACCTAGATCGTTCAGGTCATTTAGTATCCCGTACTTCCATGTCGTGTCATAAGCCTTTTCTAAATCAAAGAAAACCGCTACTAAATGTTCTTTCTTAATAAATGCATCGCGAATGAATGTTTCTAGTCTAACCAGATGATCATTGGTGCTCCGGCCATATCGAAAGCCACTTTGGAAAGGAGATATTAAATTGTTAGTTTCCAAATACCAGACAAGCCGAGAATTGATCATTCGTTCCATTGTTTTGCACACACAGCTTGTGAGTGCAATTGGTCGATAGCTGTTGGGGTCTTCGCTATCTTTACCGGGTTTGGGGACTGGTATTACAGTTGCTTCTTTCCAGATTTTTGGTACATTACCAGTAATCCATAAATCATTGAAGAGTTTCAAAAGAGATGTTAATGATGATTCTGGAAGGTGTTTCAGAAACTGGTAATGTATCTTGTCAGGCCCAGCGGATGTATCATGGGCCTTATCTAAAGCCTCCCTAAGCTCCGATAGTGAGAACAATTGATTATAACTTTCCGAGTTGTTGGATGTGAATTTTAAACGTGACTTTTCTTTTTGAGTTTTAAGTTTTTGGAAGGCTTCTGAATAATTAGATGATGAGGAATTTTTCGAGAAACTGTCAGCAAGAATATTTGCAATGTCACGTTTCGAACTAAAGTTCTTATTGTTCAGTGTCAGATGTCGGAGAGGGTTTTGCTTTCTCTTTCCGCTTATTTTGCGTATAGTGTCCCAAACTTTTTTAACAGAGGAACGAGAGTTTAAAGAAGAAACATATTTCTTCCATGATGCTCTTTTACTTTCTTTGATTATGCGGCGAGCTTTGGCCCGGGTAATGCGATATATATTTAAGTTTTCGGGCGTCGGTTGATTATTAAATTTCCTTAATGCTTCTCGGCGTAGTTTAATGGCTTCCTTACATTCCTTAGTGACCGAAGGTTTTTGGGTTCTTTTACAATATGGCGAGGACTTGGGAACGGATTCTTCTGCAATCTCTATTAAAATAGATGTAAAATGCTGAATGGTGTCGTCAACATTGAAAACTGTATCCTCATTCAGCCTAGTTTTACAGAGTGTTTCAAACTTGGCCCAGTCGGCCTTCTTTAAATTCCAATGTGGAATTACTTCATCGCCTGTAGAGTTAAGATTTACAAGAAAGATTGGGAAGTGATCGCTGCTGTGAAGGTCATCAGCGACCTTCCATTCATAGTCCAAAAGCAGCGAAGGAGAACAAATTGTCAAATCGATGCTTGTGTATGTACCCGTGCCTGGGTGTAAATATGTAGGTGTTTTGGTATTATATAGACACAGATCGTGTCTAGAAATAAAGTCTTCAACTTTGTGACCTCTGTCACTTATATGATTTGATCCCCATAAAATGTTATGGGCATTAAAATCCCCGAGTAAAACAAAGGGTGCGGGAAGCTGTTGAACAAGATTGTCGAGTTCGTTTGGTACTAGGTTAGTGTTTGGTGGTAAATAAATAGAGCAAAATGTAATCACTCGATGTAGAGTGACGCTTACAGTAATGGCTTGTAAATTGGTGTTTAAATGAATGAAGCTATGAGGAGCTCCGTTGTTTACAATAACAGAAACTCCTCCTGATGCCCTATCAACATTTGGAGAGCATGTGTTAAACAGGGAGTAGTTTTTAAATGTGATATTGTCTGTATCTTTCAAGAATGTTTCTTGAAGGCATAGTACCGCAGGATCATGTTCGTTTAAAAGCAGGAGAATATCATTGTAATTTGCTTTAAGTCCTCGACAATTCCATTGTATGATAGTGTTTTTCATTATAAATTTAAATTAAAGATTGTGGAGCTAGGTTAGACCTTTCGCAGACGGAATTTGTTTTGTTATTTCTCTGGAGGAAGTACGGGGGTGAATTTTTTGTTTGTAGGTCTGGAGTTCCCTTGAGCGCATGGAGCAGATTCTTCTGCATCCATGCTCTCGATGTCTCCAAACCTGTTATAAAGTTTGATGGGGTCATCTGACCCCTTTTGTTGCCTGTTTCCGTGAGATTTTTTATTCTTTGGTGATTTAGTTTGTTGGGTATTATTAAATGTAGTCTGAGTAGATGCCGTGTTTTTCTGTGCTTGGTAATGGGGGGTGTTTGAATTTGGTGTTGAATCGGGTGCTTCTGTTTGTGTTTGAGCGTCCTTCGTTGTTTTAGGATTGCTCTTCACTACAGTGGAGAAGGATGGGCCAGGATGGGCTGTTTTTGCCTGTACAATTTTTCTGGCTTCTGGATAGGGAATATTATTTGTGTATTTTACCCTCTGAATTTCCTTCTCCTGTTTCCAGGTATCGCAATCCTTGGAATTTGCGTGGTGCTCTTTTCCGCAGTTGAGACAATGCGGAGTTGCTCTACAATCAGATTCCTGATGAGCATTGTCTCCGCATCGGCCACATATTTGGCTCTTGGAGCAGCGGTCTTTGTGATGGCCGTATTTTTGACACTTATAACACCGAAGGGGGTTGGGAATGTAAATCTCTACCTTTACTTGCAAAAAGCCAACTTTCACCACTTTGGGTACAGTTGGCCTGTTGAAGGTGAGTACAATGGTGTTGGTGTCCTGCAGATTGTTATTACGTTTAATACGTATTCGTCGGACTGCAGTGACACCTTCATCTTTCATTCCTTCGATGATGTCAGCGTCGGTGACTCCAGCCAAGTCACGGCAGCGAATCACGCCTTTGGACGTATTCAGTGTGGTGTGAGCGAATGAGGTTACTGGGATATCAAAGAACGTTTTCATTTTCCTGATATTGTCTGATTGACCTCGTCGCTCACACTCAATAAGAAGACAACCCGATTTCAACTTTTTAACACTTTTAGGTGTGCCAATCGATCCTGTGATAGTCTTTTCGATGACAAATGGAGATAGTGCGGCAAGCGGTTTCGTGGCATCTTTTGACTGTATGACCATGAAGCGTGGAAATGACTCCACACTAAATGGTTCATCGTCAGACTCTGATAAGGGTTTCGATCTTTTATTTTGATTTCTTTTGGAATTATCCATGATGGCTAGATTAAAAATTCAGCACCCGTGCTCCCCACCCACCAAGGAGCCCAACAAGGGGACACTTTTCAAGTGTCAGGGATACACAGATGCCATACTCAGTTGATAAAATTACCTTTGAATGACCCTGAAGTCGCCAATTTCTAAGGTCGGTAAAATTACCCCCCGATTGACCCGTTAAGCCACCGCCTTCCAGGAAGCCTTCTAAGACTTGGAAAAGTGAAATATAAAGGAAAAGAATATAGGGGCAACGGTGGTATCAAGAGAGATACAAGGAGAGAGAGAAAGAAGGTGAGAAAGTTAATAAAGACCTCCTAGGGCTCGGCGTGACCAGCCGATTTGTCGGAACCGGGCCCATCCCGACCACCCGTCTAAGAGAAGTAGAGGCCAAAGTAGTGTATTGCAGGGAAAGCCTCTGCTCAACTACCAGGATCCTTTCCTCCCCCGACACGGGACGCAACCCACGGCAAACAGGTTGCCTCTACTTAGTCGCCTTTTACGACACGTAGCGAGGCACGTCGGGCCAATTCTACAACCCCGGACCCGCAGGGGGATAAATCTATCTACTTTCGTAGACTAAATGTCAAGAGACCAAACAGAAAATTTTAAAGGAGCTGTATCATTTATATTTATTTTTTATTTTTTAAATTTGATAGGACACGTCTTTTTCCAATTGCAAAGGAATAAACTGTTCTAAACAAATTAAAACCAAATCACTTGCAACACTATTACAGAAATGTTTTAAGATCCAGAATAGAGTACAATTAATTGATTGATTGATTGATTCAATTTTTGATTGATTGATTGATTGATTGTTTGTTTTTTAACGGCGCATCAGCACTTTTAGGCTATTTAGCGCCAAACAAAGTGTTATTTGTATAATCTTTTAAAACTTATAAAAGGTCCTATATCGACCAGCAATATAAAAGAACAAATGGTTGAAATTAAAAACAGTAAGATGGTAACGGTGCAAAATAAAGCTTCCCGATCAACGGGAGATTAAAAAAGATGAATAGGTATTAAAATGGGACGGTATATATATTGCATAAAACTGCACAAGGTGATAGCATAAAAGTCAGAGTTTACAGTAAATATTCACGGCTTTCAAGAACTCTATAATACGAGTGATGTTTATATTATAAAAAAGTTCTTTCATGTCATGCACAATGTAATAACGATCGCGCGTAGGTTGTAGGTCAAAGCACTCTATCATAAAGTGCTTGACAGTGAATGGTTCATTGCAAGAAACGCACTCTGGTGGGTCTTCACCTTTTAGTATGTGGGTGTGGGTGATATAAGTATGACCAATTCGGATTGTTGCAATGACTACCTCCTCCCTACGAATGGTTCTGTAGGAAGGAGTCCATTCTCCTAGAGTTGGCTTGATTGCATGAAGTTTGTTATTCACGGCATCATTCCATGATGCCTGCCACTTCTGACGAAAGAACTTTCTGATACAAGGTTTAAAATCAGTATATGGTATTTTAAAATCAGATGGTTCTTGAGTAAGGGCCATTTTAGCAGCGCGATCTGCTTTTTCGTTACCTTTAATACCAATGTGGCTAGGTAACCAACAGTATATTATATTGTGGGAGACACTCAGCTCTGTATATTTTACGAGTATGCTTTTCAATAATGGGTTCTCCAGTTTTCTATTGTGTAGTGACTGGAGTACTGATAGCGAGTCGGAGAAGATGATACTGTTTAAAATACGGTTCTTTTCTATATGTTGCAGAGCAAGGTCTATTGCTCTGATTTCGGCTGTAAAAATTGATGCTCCATTTGGTAAGCGAACTTGCGTTGTGTGATTTCCACAAACAAAGGCTGCAGCAGCCTTTTCCTCATACTTTGATCCATCAGTGTAAATTCTGGTGTAGTTTTTAAATTCGGTGAGGAGTTCATGGTAAGAGTTGTGGAAGATAGAAGGGTTTGTTTCGGATTTTTTTCCATCGTGTAGCGTAAAACGTACTTTTGGTTGTTTAATTAGCCAGGGTGGTGTTTCGGAGATGGATGTTTTCTGAATTTTAGAAAGATCTATATTTGTAGTGTCAAGGCTGGATGATATTCTAATGCCAAAGGAAGGTATGGCGTTTGGTTTATTTTCGTATAAAGTTTTGTATTTGGGTTGAAAAACAGCCGAAAAAGCAGGATTCAGAGGGTTTGATTTTAATTTGAGAGCATACTGTGCGGAAAGCAGTTCTCTACGATGCGATAACGGTGGTTCATTCGCCTCATCAAGAAGGCTTTCACACGGGGATGTTTTAAATGGTCCCAGAGCCAGTCGTATTCCCTGATGATGAATTGGATCAAGCATTTTAAGATACGATTTTCTGGCTGAACCATACACAACGCAACCATAGTCCAGTTTGGAGCGAATAAACGTTCTGTATAAATTTAGGATGACTTTTCTATCAGCACACGGTCAGTGTGGGTTACTACTTTAAGTTGGTTAAGTGCTTTTAAGCACTTGGCTTTTAAGTTCTTTAGGTGTGCAATAAAAGTCAGTTTTCTGTCAAAGAGTATACCTAAAAATTTTGTTCCCTCAACAACTAGAATAGGTATTCCGTCCAGCGCGAGTTTAGGTTCACCGTGGTGTCGTCGTAACTGACAGAAATACATGCATACCGTTTTTGATTTCGAGAATTTGAAGCCGTTTGTAATTGCCCAATTTTGTATCTTGTTTATATTTTTTATATTTTGCTGTAGTTGTCTTTCAATTGTATGCATGTACTTTGATCGATAACATATGAGAAAATCATCAACATATAAGTAAATTTGAATAATGATTCCAACGATCATAATAATTGAAATAAAAATAGAGAATACACTTACCAAAACTTTTTATGAAAATCTGAAGAATATAAAGCGATGTCAATGATACTAAGATAAGGAGCTTTGTGCGCACATCTAACATATATATTAGACAATATCGACTATTTTACACACTCCCTCATACAACAATGCAAAGACTATTACACGCAAATATAAAGACATATAAGATTTGCATCTCTTCCTCAATTTCTCTCTCTCTCACGTACACACACACACACACACACAAACACACAGGCTGCTTAGACGATTTAAGTTGTTAAAACATCCGCGAAAGGTCGCGGGTACAAACTCAAAAGAGTCATAACAAAGGTTTATAAAACCGGTAGCAACAGCTGCCTGGCCTGGCACTCTGCATTAAGCGGTTAGTTTTAGAACTGGCCGACCTGCTGTCAAGATAGAGGATCTGGGCGGGGCATAATGCCACAAGTCGGCGGCGACGGCACGATTCCACCGTGCTAGACATCACAATACACTGTGACACTGCAGACATCATAGCGGTATGCTTACAATTGTTAACGATACGTTACAATTAAAAAGTCTTTCTCTCTTTCACGCGTGTCAGCGCAAAATAATATTGCCAGAATAAGCATGCTACATGTTCGAATTTAAAGGTAATATTACATGCATTAATAAAGAAGGAACTATTATATTCAAATGTACAACATGAAAGAGTTTGGGTCAACAACTATTGAAATTAAGTCTAACATCGCTACATAAAAGACAATGTACTCTACTCTGAAGACTGATCCGGTGACCTAAGTGGCTAGAGCGACCAAATGCGTTAGGTCGCGGTTTCGAACCCCGGCCGAGTGATACCATAGTCTTAGAAACATTTTAGTAGCAGCTGCCTCGCCAGACCCTCAGCATTTAGAGGTCAGTTTCAGTACTGGTTGGACAAATGTTAGGATAATGGAATATAATGTCCCATGTCAAGGGCATTAATCCCCAGTGCTCGATTTCACTATATACTGCCACTGCAGACATCGTAGCGATATGAATGAAAAAATGATAAAGCTCCGTTAAAAATCACGCTACACCATCCTCTCTCAAAGCATTAAATATCATATATTGATCAGCACCTTCATTTAGAAGAATGACCCACATCTTTACGAGCATGGACCATTTCCAAAAGGAAAACTTATTTGCAAACTAGTGTAGACTTTGCTGTCTGCAAATTATTCTGCAGTTAATGGCAATGATTCTTAACATTTTCCTCATATAGTTCATATGATTTCTATTGTTTATGAAAATTAATGAATTACTTAATTAGATAATAAAATGCTTGTTGTTTGAAAGAGAGGTCCAAAAATAAAATTATTCGATCAAAGCATGTTGAGAAGTACTTTATGAGGGATTCGAAACTCGCGGTTTGCCGTAGCTGGTGGATGGCCCTAGTCCATGCGGCCAACTTGTATAGCCAATTCCTCTGTTTTATTCTTGAAGAATTACTTTTCTTTCGTAGCTTTGTAGTATTTACCCTAGATTTTCTATTTCTAAAATTTACTCTTTCAATTGAAGTACCTAGACGCAGAGTTTAGTTAGTTCGATACTTACAGACGATCCGTTTGGTCAATGTCGTACAGAATGACCAATTGTTTTATGGAGATATGTCTTAGAAATATTTGAAGGCTCTACGGATAAAAAATGTTCGTTAAATTATCTTTGCGATTTTATATCTCCTTAAATAAGCAGCTTGTTCAATTTGAGCTAGGTTGTGCGCGTGTGAGAAAATGCATTACAAGTGTAAATGATACATTGTGAAAATCTCCCATTATCACTTGGGGCCTACTAACTAATTTGAATATTAAGCATTCAGTGCACTGAGAATCCTTTGTTTCCAAGCAGGAATACATATATGTCTCTTTCATCAGCAACTGAATCCTTTCTGTCGTACATTGGCAATGTTCAGGCACGTTGAAAATCAAAACGGCTGCCAATATTTGTTTCATAGCTTTCTTTCGCAATTATCAGTTGAACTCCCTAAAACTGAGCGAGAAGTGAAAATGTCGCTTGAAAAATTGTAAAAGGATCACGAGAGAAAGGAGAGAGTGAGAAATATCTTAAAGTGCTGACTTACTGAATCTTTACTAATGAAATACTGGTACAAATAGAATAAAGCGCGGTATAACTGAGTTTTTTTTTCCTCTTCACGCAGTGGAGACTGGGGTAAATCAATGCAACAAGAACAAAATATCAAGACTGCATACACAATGATTGTTGTTGTTGTTGGGTTTAACGCCATTTTTCAGCAGACGATTGGCTATACATGGCGGCCAGTATTAATGGTAGAGGAAGAACCCGGGAAAACCCCGGAAGGAATCACCGACCCTGGAGAAGCTAGTGGCAAGCTTTCTCACATACACAATGAAACGTGCCATCTCTTTAGTCTTTAGGAAAAAGCGTAAAACATAACCTTGTTCAGAAGAATTAAACGCTCGCTTGAAATTCCTCATGGAGCATGACTGCGATATCTACCGATGTTCCTAATTGGAGCATTCCTGTTTCTGTATTGAAATTAAAAAGCTTATGGTATGTTAAATTGTTAACTTGAATCATAATTCTCATCATTTAATGTTCAATAACACACTGAAAGAAAGAGTCATGATATTTGCAACATTTCTTTCTCTTTTCATGCAGCATAGTTAGTGACACAATCTATCGGTATAGACACATAATTGTACGTAATCAAATAACGGGAATTCCAAGTACAAACATGTCAGATATTGATCTCCACGTAGATTTATTTTTATTCAGAAAATAAACTAATTCCTCCGCATTTAATCGGATGTAACCATACTACAACATTACCTACCCAAAGGCAAATAGTCACTCTTTCGTCGAGGCACTTTAGCGGCAATCCGATATGAATAAACGACTTATGCATTATGTAAACCCAATTAAACCGTTGTTCTTCTTCTCTCCACACCCATATTTAAAACAAAATTAGCTTACAGACTACTGTAGCCCGATCTCAGCCCCAAGGAAATTGAAATCCGCATTGTATTGATTTGATAGAAAACATCTCAAAAATTACCAGAAATGCTCCTACTGGTTGTACATTTGTCGCATCAATCGGATAAAAGAAAATGCTGTGAAAGTTAAATTTGTATATATTGCTAAACCAAAGCTGGGTCAAAGCTGGAAACGTTTATCAGATAAGTGCCTTTTCCTCCCAATTTTATTCAGGAGAGTAAATTTATATTCGCACATTTCATAATTCGTTAAATATTCATTTATATATTTGTTTCTATTTCCTCAACTTCCTACTCACTACATTTTTCGTCATTAATAATTACCTTGTTGATGTGCTAATTTAGAATTAACATGTACGGGTCAACCGTTTTCCTCCTATCTTCAGTGAAAATACATTTTAATTTATTTTCACAATTAAGGAACGCGATTCGTTAGCATTTAGTTATGTGCGTATTATCATCTTTTTCTTTCCGCTAACCAAATTTGCCAGTTTGTTATACTAGTTCAAGTAGATAATCTGCATGACCTATGCAAAGTTCATATTTCAATATAGGTTCTTTCTAAATTGTTTTCTTTATAATATTTTTCTAATCATTAAGATATGAGCCCAAAGTGTAATGATCTATATATTTAATATACACACAAGAGTTTTAAATTCAAACCTACAATCTTTACCCAAACGTTGCCTGTGAAATGACGAATCAAATGTTTTAAGTCATCCACGTGTTTTCATATATTGCAATCATCATTGTACGCTTTTATTACATGATGGAATATTTCACAAATACCTTTGTTTAACCAGTATTGCGAACACCTAATGAGAATTTAAAATCCATTTGATTGTCATTTTGGCAGCTATTTCAATACCAAGCCTTGCTAATTGTTTTGCACAAAAGATTCTATTACCAATCTTAAATAATGTCATTTTTACAAAGATCATTTCACACAAAAACACCACATCAATAAAAGAGACAAGTATGTGCCAATTAAAATTATGGCGAAAGTCTCCGTTTTCCTTTTTTATAAGTAAACAAATATATGTATTAATCAGCTTTCAAATTCATGCTTTTCGAACTATCCAAAATATGCATGTGTATATCTGTCTGTATATCCGCTTGCTACATCCCATCTCGTTAATGTAACTTTGGAACGATTGGAAAGATAGTTTAATCACTAATATCTTAGTCCCTACAAACGTCTTTTATTGATGATAGATTGAAGAAGAAAGAACAAAATATATTACCGTAAACATGTTATATTCAGTTCCAATATGTATACATAGTATTGTGCTGGATGTGCTAAAAATGTCAGTTTTCAATGATGCATTAATTGGCATTCTTTGCCTTTTATTCCAGACATATACACGAAAAACAAACATGATGTTGACGAAATCCATAACATTGGTGTTAGTTGCAATCGCTATCGGTGAGTAGTAATATTTCGTAAATAGTTGGAAAACATGTACAACAAACGTAAGATTGTGTTTTCTGAAGATGGTATAATAATTTCGTCTATATGTTCAATTACATCGAGCCATACCTAACTTTACGTCAGCACTGTAGTCGTCGTAGGCAGTTTTATTATTTCCACGTAATCATCATTGCAATGCGATATTAGAATTTCACATATACACCTTAATGCAAGTCTATTCCAGTAAACATGAACTCCATTTACAATGTACTCAAAATCAGTTTTACTAGTTTTCTTGCCGTTGTTAGAAGCGTATAAAATAATTCCTTTTCATTTTTGGTTAAAGGAGCTATCTGAGTGACCTATGGCAACCCTGTACCCACTGTAGCTGAAGATAATAATGACCTGGTAACAGAGGCATCACCCGCTGTGATTCATGATTCTGAAGTATATCCAACTGAAAAGGTCGAGGCAGCAGAACAGACAGATGCACCAATGAGCCCTGCCGCAGAGGGAGCAGAACAATTGTCAACAATGGCGTCACCAGCCGGAAATAGTGATAATGTTGAAGCTAGCCAGTCAGAAGCTTCGGAGACTGATGCGCCACTCAGCCCATCAGAGGAGCCATCGGCATTGTCAACAGCAGTTTATACCAACCCTAGTGAAAAGTAGACACCAAAGTATTTTCTCTGAAAACGATGTAGCAACTGCAAACATAGCAGAATAAGAAATCCGTAGCGTGCAATGAATATAGTAGTGATCTAGAGGTTGCTGATGACTTTAGAGACGTTATAAATATCGCACAAAATCGAAAGCATTTGTGCACGTCATGTTGTTTAGAAGGTATTAGCTTCTGTACTTGATTCGTGCTTGCTAATACCTTGCCATTTATTACTTCTTTGAGCAAACGAAATAAATCTTACCAATATGAGCAGTATGTTTTCTCTTTAAATTCATCCCAAAATAATGACAACTTCCTCTCGCAAGGGCAGTCATATTTCATGAAAATTCTATCATTACAATAATTCACTGCACCCATGAGAAAACATGGGGAATTAATTTTATTAATCACAGGCATTTTCTCTCTCTCTCTCTCTCTCTCTCTCTCTCTCTCTCTCTCTTCCCTTTCTGCAAAGCAATTGAGCTATAATAATTGATCATGAATGTTAATGATTCCATGGCCTTACGCTAAGTAACAGACAAAACAGAAAACCAATAAATTTTGTAAAACTCAACGAAAGTTTTTTTCTCCAGAATACAAAGTAAAAATTTAAAAACAACTGACAGCATTGTGAATTAGATCCCTATAGAACTAAACGTTCTATCCCAAGTTACATGCATGAAGTTCCTATTCACTTCCAGTGATATTTCAGATAGATTCCGCTATTGAATGCGTGCATGCGCCACTACTTGCTAACGTGATAATGTACCAACTATCTGGTTTCTGGAGCTCTTCTAACAGACTTTTGATAGATCACAATAATACCATCATCAATGTCACTCTCTGAAATAACAATGATTCCAAATTAATGTTCTACCCCAATAATAGTAATGGGGACTTAGTAATTCCAATGAATAAATAAAGGCAACTAAATTAACAATTGAACACACGGTAAGACTGATTCTAGAACAGATCTTACGGCAGGAATGCATAATTGTGTAAGAAAGGAATATCATATAAAATGCTACGAAACAGTAATATAGCCAGTACGTAGGTCAGTCTCCATTCTGAAACATTCAAATGTGTTGGCAAGTTCATCACTTTCCACGCGAAACACTAGCAACCTTCATTTGCATTTTTACTACTAACAAAGATTCGAATATTCAATCTTCAAAGATAGAAACATCTTCGCTAAGCATTATCTTTATTAGAAGCTAAACGTTACAGGTCAGAACACTACTAACTTGATTTCGGTGAAAAGGTCGAGGGCGAAATATAGATATGCGTAACAAAGTTTTACAAACCAGGGGTCTTTGCTTGACCTAGCGGCGTCAAATCCTGGCGCGATTCACCCTAGAAGTCATATGTTTACCCAAAATTTCCAAAGACATTCATACAACTTCAGTTGAAAATTAGAAAGCCCGACGTGTCCGGTCTATACATAAATTGTTCTCTAATCAATGCAAGACCACACATCTCACAACCCGCCAAAAATGTATCAATCGCACATCTGCATGGTTTCTCTTCGTTAGGTTTCCGTACCGCCAGCAGTTCTCGCCGTGGAAACTATACAACTATCCCCTAACAAAAGGAACTATTTTAACTACGCCACCTTAGTCCATTCAAACGGCTATTTGCAGGCACATTTCACCAGTACAACTGCATCAAAGTTGCCATAATGGCGACATAAACGGCATCTGATGAATCAGTTCTTGTTAATTCCGTTGTTCAATTTACCGATTTCCTACTGTAAATACTGCCACCAATGTACACCACTAGACGTTAATAGGGGCTATTCAGATTTCCCCAGAATTCACAATTAGTAAACCAGGTCATCATGGAAACTCACTAACACTTCAGTCCCTGACGATTGCTTCTAGTGAATGGGTAATTGTTTCGGGAGACGGAATATTTTCATTGCACCGAATTCCAATAATTAGACAAGTAATCATAATAATTTAAGAATTCTTTAAAACGGGGCGCTATGATCAAAATGCACATACTTCAAATTGATCACATTAGCCTCATCTTTAAAATGATCACTCGACCTCGAGTGACACAAACGTCACACTTCTGTGGTCTAATCAAAATTGATGACTTTCACTAAAATCAACCACCAACTCGATTAATAATTCCCAAATATGATTAAGACAAAACTCTAAATCAATGGACTTGTTCCTATTAACCCGTCACTCACCATCCGAAACTAAACGTTTTTCTGAATCACTAATTGCTTATAAGTAAACTAAATGTCAACAATAAACATAAATTAACCAAGCTGAATGAATCAAGCATGAAAATGTTCCGACAGCTTATTCGGGTTCAAACTCTTTCCTAACAATCCTAGGAATTCGCTGCATAAAATACTTTGTCTAAACATAGGTATCTAACAACAAGACAACAAATGTAATACAGGGCTATTCCTGTTTTACCCGAAAAACTCCGGTCTGGAGTTTGCGTTTCCACCAGTATGCCCGACTCAAAATAGATTTTAGCGCACCTGTGCACAGTATATTTTTTACCCAGCCTCGGTCCCGCCAATCTTGTATGCTTACAACTAACAGGCTACTAATGGACCAATGCTACCCCGAACGATTATTAAATCAGTCACAACATCTAGCAGCGAAACGGAACTTGTGTATGTTTCTCGAATTGGATGCGATTCGCTTCTTCCTAATAGTCACGTACCTAACACATTTACATTTAGGCAATGCACCGAGAGCGCGTGCATTTTTGTTATTAATGGGTACAGACGCCCAGTACAATTTCAAGGGACTGATTCTCATTGTCATTTCGGAGAGGTTATTTTTCCAATGCTTCCAAGCTATACATTTTATGGCGACACCATTCTTCTTATACAAACAGCGGTTCCAATGTACCCGTATAAATGTTGAAGCCACGTTATTGTTATTGGTGTTATTATTATTGCCAAATCTGTTATGGGCTTCCAATAAAGTCAGTATAAAGTTTTGAACTTAACACAATAGAGCAGGGGTGTGTGTGTTACAATACGTATGCTCTTTACCGGTTCAACTCTAGTAATGTTAGATTATACAGCCTAATTTATGAACCTGGTATGCACTGAAGTCATGACCAACTTTTCTGACCTTTTTTGTACATTAGAGCTTACTTAGTGGTTGGGGCAACAAAAAGATAAAGAATCATCTCGCCCGGCTCCATTTACCACGTGTCGAGATTGTAACACGCCGCTTACGACTGACTCTCTTGAATTTCTGTGCCCTCAAAATCACACTCTTTCTGTATCATAGTGTATCAGATCCTAGATAAAATATTCAGTCTTGACTGAACAAAAATGAATGCACTCAAATTAAGCATGTCTTAAGAGCAAATGAATCTATGTACTTTCGCGGACTAAATGTCGAGAGACCAAACAGAAAATTTTAAAGGCGCTGTATCATTTATATTTATTTTTTATTTTTTAAATTTGATAGGACACGTCTTTTCTCCAATTGCAAATTAATAGACTGTTCTAAACAAATTAAAACCAAATCACTTGCAAAACTATTACAGAAATGTTCTAAGATCCAGAATAGAGTACATTTGATTGATTGATTGATTCAATTTTTAACGGCGCATCAGCACTGTAAGGCTATTTAGCGCCAAACAAAATGTTATATGTATAATCTTTTAAAAATTAGAAAAAGTCTCATATCGACCAGCGATATAAAAGCACATAGTTGAAATTAAGACGGTTGTATGGTAACGGTGCAAAATAAAGCTTCCCGATCAACCGGGGATGTAAATGTTGTATGTTAATGAAAAATCACGGAAAGGTATTAAAAAGGGACAGTATATATATCGCATAAAACTGCACAAGGTGATAGCATAAAACTTAGAGCTTAGAGTAAATATTTACTGCTTTCAGGAACTCTATAATACGAGTCGTGTTTATAGTATCATAAAGTTACTTCATGTCATGCACAGTGTAATACTGATCGCGCGTAGGTTGCAGGTCAAAACACTCTATCATAAAGGGATTGACAGTGAATGGTTCATTGCAAGAAACGCACTCTGGTGGGTCTTCACCTTTTAGTTTGTGGGAATGGGTGATATAAGTATGATCAATTCGGATTCTTGCAATGACTACCTCCTCCCTACGCATGGTTCTGTAGGAAGGAGTCAGTTCTCCTAGAGTTGGTTTGATTGCATGAAGTTTGTTATTCAGTGCATCATTCCATGATGCCTGCCAATTCTGGCGTAAGGACTTTGTGACACTAGGTTTAAAATCATTGTACGGTATTTTAAAATCGGATGGTTCTTGAGTAAGGGCCATTTTAGCATTGCGATCCGCTTTTTGGTTACCTTTAATACCAATATGGTTAGGTAACCAACAGTATGTTATATTGTGGGAGACACTCATCTCGGTATTTTTGATGAGTATGTTTTTCAATAATGGATTCTCAAGTTTTCTATTGTGTAGTGACTGAAGTACTGATAGTGAGTCAGAGCAGATGATGCTGTTTAAAATACGTTTGTTTTCTATATGTTGCAAAGCAAAGTCTATTGCTCTGTTTCGCTGAAAACATTGATGTTCCATTTGGTAAGCGAACTTGCGTTGTGTTATTTCGACAAACGAAGGCTTCAGCAGCCTTTTCTTCATCTTTTGATCCGTCGGTATAAATTCTTGTGTAGTTTTTAAATTCGGTGAGGAGTTCTTGATAACAGTTGTGCAAGACGGAAGGGTTTGTCTCAGATTTTGTCCGTCGTGTAGCGTAACAAGTACTTTGGGTTGTTTAAGTAGCCAGGGTGGTGTTTCGGAGATGGACGTTTTGTGATTTTTAGACAGATCAATTTTTGTACTGTCAAGGCTGGATGATATTCTAATGCCAAAGGAAGGTATGGCGTTTGGTTTATTTTCGTATAAGGTTTTGTATTTGTGTTGAAAAACAGCCGAAAAAGCAGGATTTAGAGGGCTTGATTTTAGTTTGAGAGCATACTGTGCGGAAAGCAGTTCTTTACGATGCGATAACGGTGGTTCGTTCGCTTCAGCCAGCAGGCTTTCACACGGGAATGTTTTAAATGCTCCCAGAGCCAGTCTTATTCCCTGATAATGAATTGGATCAAGCATTCTAAGATATGATTTTCTGGATGAACCATATACAACACAACCATAGTCCAGTTTGGAGCGAATAAACATTCTACATAAATTCACGATGACTTTTCTATCAGCACCCCGGTCAGTGTGCGTTACTACTTTAAGTAGGTTAAGTGCTTTTAAGCACTTGGCTTTTAAGTTCTTTAGGTGTGCAATAAAAGTCAGTTTTCTGTCAAAGAGTATACCTAAAAATTTTGTTCCCTCAACAACTAGAATAGGTGTTCCGTCCAGCGTGAGTTTAGGTTCACCGTGGTGTCGTCGTAACTGACAGAAATACATGCATACCGTTTTTGATTTCGAGAATTTGAAGCCGTTTGTAATTGCCCAATTTTGTATCTTGTTTATATTTTTTATATTTTGCTGTAGTTGTCTTTCAATTGTATGCATGTACTTTGATCGATAACATACGAGAAAATCATCAACATATAAGTAAATTTGAATAATGATTCCAACGATCAACATAATTAAAATAAAAATAGAGAATACACTTACCAAAACGTTTTGTGAAAATCTGAAGAATGTAAAGCGGTGTCAATGATACTAACATAAGGAGCTTTGTGCGCACATCTAACATATATATTAGACAATATCGACTATTTTACACACTCTCTCATACAACAATGCAAAGACTATTACACGCAAATATAAAGACATATAAGATTTGCATCTCTTCCTCACTTTTTCTCTCTCTCTCACGTACACACACACACACGCACACACACACACACACAAACACACAGGCTGCTTAGACGATTTAAGTTGTTAAAACATCCGCGAAAGGTCGCGGGTACAAACTCAAAAGAGTCATAACAAAGGTTTATAAAACCGGTAGCAACAGCTGCCTGCCCTGGCACTCTGCATTAAGCTGTTAGTGTTAGAACTGGCCGACCTGCTGTCAAGATAGAGGATCTGGGCGGGGCATAATGCCACAAGTCGGCGGCGGCGGCACGATTCCACCGTGCTAGACATCACAATACACTGTGACACTGCAGACATCATAGCGGCATGCTTAGAATTGTTAACGATAAGTTACAATTAAAAAATCTTTCTCTCTCTTTCACGCGTGTCAGCGCAATATAATATTGCCAGAATAAGGATACTACATGTTAGAATTGAATGGTAATATTAAATGCATTAATAAAGAAGGAACTATTATATTCAAATGTACAACATGAAAGAGTTTGGGTCAACAACTATTGAAATTAAGTCTAACATCGCTACATAAAAGACAATGTACTCTACTCTGAAGACTGATCCGGTGACCTAAGTGGCTAGAGCGACTAAATGCGTTAGGTCGCGGTTTCGAAAACCTGCCGAGTGATACCATAGTCTTAGAAACATTTTAGTAGCAGCTGCCTCGCCAGACCCTCAGCATTTAGAGGTTAGTTTCAGGACTGGTTGGACAAATGTTAGGATAATGGAATATAATGTCCCATGTCAAGGGCATTAATCCCCAGTGCTCGATTTCACTATATACTGCCACTGCAGACATCGTAGCGATATGAATGAAAAAATGATAAAGCTCCGTTAAAAATCACGCTACACCATCCTCTCTCAAAGCATTAAATATCATATATTGATCAGCACCTTCATTTAGAAGAATGACCCACATCTTTACAATCAAGGATCATTTTCAAAAGGAAAACTTATTTGCAAACTAGTGTAGACTTTGCTGTCTGCAAATTATTCTGCTGTTAATTGGAATGATTCTTCACATTTTCCTCATATAGTTCATATGATTTCTCTTGTTTATGAAAATTAATGAATTATTTAATTATATAATAAAACGCTTGTTGTTTGAAGGAAAGGTCCAAAAATAAAATTATTCGATCAAACCATGTTGAGAAGTAATTTATGAGGGATTCGAAACTCGCGGTTTGCCGTAGCTGGTGGATGGCCCTAGTCCATGCGGCCAACTTGTATAGCCAATTCCTCTGTTTTATTCTTGAAGAATTACTTTTCTTTCGTAGCTTTGTAGTATTTACCCTAGATTTTCTATTTCTAAAATTTACTCTTTCAATTGAAGTACCTAGACGCAGAGTTTAGTTAGTGCGATACTTACAGACGATCCGTTTGGTCAATGTCGTACAGAATGACCAGTTGTTTTATGGAGATATGTCTTAGAAATATTTGAAGGCTCTACGGGAAAAAATGTTCGTTAAATTATCTTTGCGATTTTATATCTCCCTAAATAAGCAGCTTGTTCAATTTGAGCTAGGTTGTGCGCGTGTGAGAAAATGCATTACAAGTGTAAATGATACATTGTGAAAATCTCCCATTATCTCTTGGGGCCTACTAACTAATTTGAATATTAAGCATTCAATGCACTGAGAATCCTTTGTTTCTAAGCAGGAATACATATATGTCTCTTTCATCAGCAACTGAATCCTTTCTGGCGTACATTGGCAATGTTCAGGCACGTTGAAAATCAAAACGGTTTCATAGCTTTCTTTCGCAATTCTCAGTTGCACTCCCTAAAACTGAGCGAGAAATGAAAATGTCGCTTGAAAAATTGTAAAAGGATCACGAGAGAAAGGAGAGAGTGAGAAATATCTTAAAGTGCTGACTTACTGAATCTTTAATAATGAAATACTGGTACAAATAGAATAAAGCGCGGTATAACTGATTTTTTTTTCCTTTTCACGCAGTGGAGACTGGGGTAAATCAATGCAACAAGAACAAAATATCAAGACTGCATACACAATGATTGTTGTTGTTGTTGGGTTTAACGCCATTTTTCAGCAGACGATTGGCTATATATGGCGGCCAGTATTAATGGTGGAGGAAGAACCCGGGAAAACCCCGGAAAGAATCACCGATCCTGGAGATGCTAGTGGCAAGCTTTCTCACATACACAATGAAACGTGCCGTCTCTTTAGTCTTTAGGAAAAAGCGTAAAACATAACCTTGTTCAGAAGAATTAAACGCTCGCTTGAAATTCCTCATGGAGCATGACTGCGATATCTACCGATGTTCCTAATTGGAGCATTCCTGTTTCTGTATTGAAATTAAAAAGCTTATGGTATGTTAAATTGTTAACTTGAATCATAATTCTCATCATTTAATGTTCAATAACACACTGAAAGAAAGAGTCATGATATTTGCAACATTTCTTTCTCTTTTCATGCAGCATAGTTAGTGACACAATCTATCGGTATATACACATCATTGTACGTAATCAAATAACGGGAATTCCAAGTACAAACATGTGAGATATTGATCTCCACGTAGATTTATTTTTATTCAGAAAATAAACTAATTCCTCCGCATTTAATCGGATGTAACCATACTACAACATTACCTACCCAAAGGCAAATAGTCACTCTTTCGTCGAGGCACTTTAGCGGCAATCCGATATGAATAAACGACTTATGCATTATGTAAACCCAATTAAACTGTTGTTCTTCTTCTCTCCACACCCATATTTAAAACAAAATTAGCTTACAGACTACTGTAGCCCGATCTCAGCCCCAAGGAAATTGAAATCCGCATTGTATTGATTTGATTGAAAACATCTCAAAAATTACCAGAAATGCTCCTATTGGTTGTACATTTGTCGCATCAATCGGATAAAAGGAAATGCTGTGAAAGTTAAATTTGTATATATTGCTAAACCAAAGCTGGTTCAAAGATGGAAACTTTTATCAGGTAAGTGCCTTTTCCTCCCAATTTTATTCAGGAGAGTAAATTTATATTCGCACATTTCATAATTCGTTAAATATTCATTTCTATATTTGTTTCTATTTCCTCGACTTCCTACTCACTACATTTTTCGTCATTAATAATTACCTTGTTGATGTGCTAATTTAGAATTAACATGTACGGGTCAACCGTTTTCCTCCTATCTTCAGTGAAAATACATTTTCGTTTATTTTCACAATTAAGGAACGCGATTCGTTAGCATTTAGTGGGCAGTGTCCTGTTTTTATGTACAAATTTAATGCCGCAATCAGTGACCTAGTATAAAAAATCATAAAAAATCAAATACACAAGTGAGCTCAATAAGGTCCATATTTTTAGATACCTATATTAAAACAAAGCATAATAATAGTATTCACTTGACCAGAGAAGTCAATGGCAGTTCACAGCAGAAGAGGATCATGCACCCCAGCCCCTATTTTATACCTGCATTTTTCACATCCAAATGCCATTTTTGACAGCATGTGGTGCTCACAGTGCAAACGCAAGCCCATTCCTTGGATGAAAATTTTGAAAAACATTGTCTACGAAATAGTTTGATGCAATTCAGAATAGTTGTCATCCAAGCCGTTTTTGAGATACTCTAGTTGCCTTGAACCCACGTGTTTACTGCTATGGGAGGCTAGCTATTCTTCCTAGCCAACTATTGGTATTTCACTATCAACATACTGCAGAGCAACTATGGAAGGTGTGCATGACTGACATCAGTTTCAAGAACAACACCAGCCCAAAACACCTAGTTCACAAATATATCCATATCTATCAATTCTAAACAATAATAGCTGAAAAAGTCACACCATAGCCTTAAGTTAAGAAATTTGCCAGGGGCCAATTTACGAAACTGGACCCTGCCACCTTAAGGATTTGGCTGAAAATGGTTTATGTCAAAAGTTGTGTTTATATCACATATTTAGACATTATCTAGTACAGTGGCATAAAGGAAAACTTTTTGTGCACAAAACTGAAAATGGTATTATGCTTTTAAAAAAGTTACCTCTTTGCGGCAAAAAACACTGCATTATTTACATTGTGAATTATGACTGACTGCATTTCTTGAAAGATTTCAAATTGTTTGCAACCTACAATGCTCTTGGTCTTTGTTTACCGCCATAGCATCAGTACAAAATCAAAATTCCTTTACAATGTTTCATGAATGTCAAGAAGAGATCTGGAAGTTATAAATTTTAGGAGGGAATAACAGAAATGATATGTTAGGTGTCAGTGACAGAAGTGAACAGTTTCTCTAAGCTCTTCTAGCAAACTTAAAGAAATCACACATTTAAGTAAATCATGTGCTTTAGAAGTACTCTTAGACTGATATAAAAGAAGTGGTTCCTAAGTTTTCATTATCATTCTGGAGATGCTAATAGCGACATCAGTGTTGTGTCAGTGAATATTGGGGGGGGGGGGTAATCGCAACACAAGTCTAGCTAGTCTGGAAAAGTCAAAGTTTAATCAATTAACATTAGACAATGCTGGAATATTGATATACTGATGTGTAGGACCCTAAAACTTACAAAGAGTGACATATCAAATAAATTCATTGATACATAGCCAATGAAATTGACCATACATATACAAATTACTCAGTACAGTTTAACAGAGAAATTTCTTCTCAGGCACCAATTTACTTACAACTGACTTTAATGTTTTCTGGAGTTTACAAAATCATAGTAAATAATAAGATAAGGTATAGAACAAATATTAATAGTGGAAAATCCAGTTCAAGATAAAAAGCATATCACCGGCTTGGCTTTTGATAAGCACGTACCATAAAACAACTCCTGCAGAAGCTAAGTCTGTCTGTCAAAGTCACTCTCTTGTGCACTTAGATCAGAATGAGTATCTGGATGAGATCGAAGCTATTGTTTCTTTCAGCATGACTAACCGATTAATCCTAATCTCTTACTATGCAAACTGACACCTGCAAAAAGAAAAGAAACAAGTGATATTGATGTACTTTTAACATTCAGTGAAAACATAAGACTTTCAGAGGAGAAACTGTATGTGCATTGTCAAACCCATGAAGCTGCCACTTAATTTTAAGCTTTTCCCCCTTTGTTAACTGAACCTAGAAATTTCAAGATATATACATAACATTGAAACATTTTCTATTATCACCCAAGTGTGAGATATGAATCTCTTATGTCAACTTCAGAGTGGGGTCATGAAGGTAGAAACTATGTCGGTGTGCTAAAACTTTCATTCTTCTCACCAAAATACAGCAAGTAATATGCCATATGCATCATTATTTCTAAGACCGTTCCACTGGTGACATTCAATATTCACAACAGTATGTTTATGTATGATTCCTCTGAATTCTATCTGCTCCTGTGGAGTTAAATTACTTTAAAGAATACATGTTGACATGCTATGCAATTATTTAGGTGTGTCTGTATTGAAATGTGAATATTATTCATAAAAATAGAGGTGCAAAACCTTGACAGCTACAGAAAGTGGAAGACAATACATTATGGTTACCATTTTGTTCCCATATTTAGAAAGTTATATCCAAAATATGCTACTATGTCATGATGTAAACAGTTCTCACATGGAGGTACAAAACACAGTTACCTCCCTCTCCAAAGAACATCACATACAACACTAAGGAATATATGGAAAAAGGAAGGAGATATAATAAAGCTAATGCATACAAATTATTTAAATATACACAACGAAACAGAAAAGTATAATAGATGTGGCTGGCTGCACCATCAAAAAATGATCAATTTTCCTTAAGGGGGCAGGGTCCAGTTTTTATGTACAAATTTAATGCCGCAATCAGTGACCTTGTATAAAAAATCATAAAAAATCAAATACACAAGTGAGCTCAAAAAGGTCCATATTTTTGATACCTATATTAAAACAAAGCATAATAATAGTATTCACTTGACCAGAGAAGTCAATGGCAGTTCACAGCAGAAGAGGATCATGCACCCCAACCCCTATTTTATACCTGCATTTTTCACATCCAAATGCCATTTTTGACAGCATGTGGTGCTCACAGTGCAAACGCAAGCCCATTCCCTGGATGAAAATTTTGAAAAACATTGTCCACTAAATAGTTTGATGCAATTCAGAATAGTTGTCATCCAAGCCGTTTTTGAGATACTCTAGTTGCCTTGAACCCACGTGTTTACTGCTATGGGAGGCTAGCTCTTCTTCCTAGCCAACTATTGGTATTTCACTATCAACATACTGCAGAGCAACTATGGAAGGTGTACATGACTGACATCAATTTCAAGAACAACACCAGCCCAAAACACCTAGTTCACAAATATATCCATATCTATCAATACTAAACAATAATAGCTGAAAAAGTCACACCATAGCCTTAAGTTAAGAAATTTGCCAGGGGCCAATTTACGAAACTGGACCCTGCCACATTAGTTATGTGCGTATTATCATCTTTTTCTTTCCGCTAAACAAATTTGCCAGTTTGTTATACTAGTTCAAATAGATAATCTGCATGACCTATGCCATGTTCATATTTCAATATAGGTTCTTTCTAAATTGTTTTCTTTATAATATTTTTCTAATCATTAAGATATGAGCCCAAAGTGTAATGATCTATATATTTAATATACACACAAGAGTTTTAAATTCAAACCTACAATCTTTACACAAACGTTGCCTGTGAAATGACGAATCAAATGTTTTAAGTCATCCACGTGTTTTCATATATTGCAATCATCATTATACGCTTTTATTACATGATGGAATATTTCAAAAATACCTTTGTTTAACCAGTATTGCGAACACCTAATGAGAATTTAAAATCCATTTGATTGTCATTTTGGCAGATATTTCAATACCAAGCCTTGCTAATTGTTTTGCACAAAAGATTCTATTACCAATCTTAAATAATGTCATTTTGACAAAGATCATTTCACACAAAAACACCGCATCAATAAAAGAGACAAGTATGTGCCAATTAAAATTATGGCGAAAGTCTACGCTTTCCTTTTTTATAAGTAAACAAATATATGTATTAATCAGCTTTCAAATTCATGCTTTTCGAACTATCCAAAATATGCATGTGTATATCTGTCTGTATATCCGCTTGCTACATCCCATCTCGTTAATGTAACTTTGGAACGATTGGAAAGATAGTTTAATCACTAATATCTTAGTCCCTACAAACGTCTTTTATTGATGATAGATTGAAGAAGAAAGAACAAAATATATTACCGTAAACATGTTATATTCAGTTCCAATATGTATACATAGTATTGTGCTGGATGTGCTAAAAATGTCAGTTTTCAATGATGCATTAATTGGCATTCTTTGCCTTTTATTCCAGACATATACACGAAAAACAAACATGATGTTGACGAAATCCATAACATTGGTGTTAGTTGCAATCGCTATCGGTGAGTAGTAATATTTCGTAAATAGTTGGAAAACATGTACAACAAACGTAAGATTGTGTTTTCTGAAGATGGTATAATAATTTCGTCTATATGTTCAATTACATCGAGCCATACCTAACTTTACGTCAGCACTGTAGTCGTCGTAGGCAGTTTTATTATTTCCACGTAATCATCATTGCAATGCGATATTAGAACTTACACATATACACCTTAATGCAAGTCTATTCCAGTTAACATGAACTCCATTTACAATGTACTCAAAATCAGTTTTGCTAGTTTTCTTGCCGTTGTTAGAAGCGTATAAAATAATTCCTTTTCATTTTTGGTTAAAGGAGCTATCTCAGTGACCTATGGCAACCCTGTACCCACTGTAGCTGAAGATAATAATGACCTGGTAACAGAGGCATCACCCGCTGTGATTCATGATTCTGAAGTAGATCCAACTGAAAAGGTCGAGGCAGCAGAACAGACAGATGCACCAATGAGCCCTGCCGCAGAGGGAGCAGAACAATTGTCAACAATGGTGTCACCAGCCGGAAATAGTGATAATGTTGAAGCTAGCCAATCAGAAGCTTCGGAGACTGATGCGCCACTCAGCCCGTCAGAGGAGCCATCGGCATTGTCAACAGCAGTTTATACCAGCCCTAGTGAAAAGTAGACAACAAAGTATTTTCTCTGAAAACGATGTAGCAAATGAAAACATCGCAGAATAAGAAATCCGTAGCGTGCAATGAATATAGTAGTGATCTAGAGGTTGCTGATGACTTTATAGACGTTATAAATATCGCACAAAATCGAAAGCATTTGTGCACGTCATGTTGTTTAGAAGGTATTAGCTTCTGTACTTGATTCGTGCTTGCTAATACCTTGCCATTTATTACTTCTTTGAGCAAACGAAATAAATCTTACCAATATGAGCAGTATGTTTTCTCTTTAAATTCATCCCAAAACAATGACAACTTCCTTTCACAAAGGCAGTCATATTTCATGGAAATTCTATCATTACAATAATTCACTGCACCCATGAGAAAACTTGGGGAATTAATTATATTAATCACATGCATTTTCTCTCTTTCTCTCTCTCTCTCTCTGTCTCTTTCTCTGTCTCTCTCTCTTCCCTTTCTGCAAAGCAATTGAGCTATAATAATTGATCATGAATGTTAATGATTCCATGGCCTTACGCTAAGTAACAGACAAAACAGAAACCAACAAATTTTGTAAAACTCAACGAAAGTTTTTTTTCTCCAGAATACAAAGTAAAAATTTAAAAACAACTGAGAGCATTGTGAATTAGATCCCTATAGAACTAAACGTTCTATCCCAAGTTACATGCATGAAGTTCCTATTCACTTCCAGTGATATTTCAGATAGATTCCGCTATTGAATGCGTGCATGCGCCAGTACTTGCTAACGTGATAATGTACCAACTATCTGGTTTGTGGAGCTCTTCTAACAGACTTTTGATAGATCACAATAATACCATCATCAATGTCACTCTCCGAAATAACAATGATTCCAAATTAATGTTCTACCCCAATAATAGTAATGGGGACTTAGTAATTCCAATGAATAAATAAAGGCAACTAAATTAACAATTGAACACACGGTAAGACTGATTCTAGAACAGATCTTACGGCAGGAATGCATAATTGTGTAAGAAAGGAATATCATATAAAATGCTACGAAACAGTAATATAGCCAGTACGTAGGTCAGTCTCCATTCTGAAACATTCAAATGTGTTGGCAAGTTCATCACTTTCCACGCGAAACACTAGCAACCTTCATTTGCATTTTTACTATTAACAAAGATTCGAATATCCAATCTTCAATGATAGAAACATCTTCGCTAAGCATTATCTTTATTACAAGCTAAACGTTACAGGTCAGAACACTACTAACTTGATTTCGGTGAAAAGGTCAAGGACGAAATATAGATATGCGTAACAAAGATTTACAAACCAGGGGTCTTTGCTTGACCTAGCGGCGTCAAATCCTGGCGCGATTCACCCTAGAAGTCATATGTTTACCCAAAATTTCCAAAGACATTCATACAACTTCAGTTGAAAATTAGAAAGCCCGACGTGTCCGGTCTATACATAAATTGTTCTCTAATCAATGCAAGACCACACATCTCTCAACCCGCCAAAAATGTATCAATCGCACATCTGCATGGTTTTTCTTCGTTAGGTTTCCGTACCGCCAGCAGTTCTCGCCGTGGAAACTATACAACTATCCCCTAACAAAAGGAACCATTTTAACTACGCCACCTTAGTCCATTCAAACGGCTATTTGCAGGCACATTTCACCAGTACAACTGCATCAAAGTTGCCATAATGGCGACATAAACGGCATCTGATGAATCAATTCTTGTTAATTCCGTTGTGCAATTTACCGATTTCCTACTGTAAATACTGCCACTGCAGTGCCACCAATGTACACCACTAGACGTTAATAGGGGCTATGTAATTCCAATCATTCATTCAGTTTTCCCCAGAATTCAGAATTAGTAAACCATGTGATCATGGGAACTCACTAACACTTCACTCCCTGACGCTTGCTTCTAGTGATTGGGTAGGGTAATTGTTTCGGAGACGGAATATTTTCATTGCACCGAATTCCAATAATTAGACAAGTAATCATAATAATTTAAGAATTCTTTAAAACGGGGCGCTATGATCAAAATGCACATACTTCAAATTGATCACATTAGCCTCATCTTTAAAATGATCACTCGACCTCGAGTGACACAAACGTCACACTTCTGTGGTCTAATCAAAATTGATGACTTTCCCTAAAATCAACCACCAACTCGATTAACGATTCCCAAATATGATTAAGACAAAACTCTAAATCAATGGACTTGTTCCTATTAGCCCGTCACTCTCCATCCGAAACTGCTCTAAATCAATGGACTTGTTCCTATTAGCCCGTCATTCTGCATCCAAAACTAAACGTTTCTCTGAATCACTAATTGCTTATAAGTAAACTAAATGTCAACAATAAACATAAATTAACCAAGCTGAATGAATCAAGGATGAAAATGTTCCGACATCTTATTCGGGTTCAAACTCTTTCCTAACAATCCTAGGAATTCGCTGCATAAAATACTTTCTCTAAACATAGGTATCTAACAACAAGACAACAAATGTAATACAGGGCTATTCCTGTTTTACCCGAAAAACTCCGGTCTGGAGTTTGCGTTTCCACCAGTATACCCGACTCCAAATAGATTTTAGCGCACCTGTGCACAGTATATTTTTTACCCAGCCTCGGTCCGCCAATCTTGTATCCTTACAACTAACAGACTACTAATGGACCAATGCTACCGCGAACGATTATTAAATCAGTCACAACATCTAGCAGCGAAACGGAACTTGTGTATGTTTCTCGAATTGGATGCGATTCGCTTCTTCCTAATAGTCACGTACCTAACACATTTACATTTAGGCAATGCACCGAGAGCGCGTGCATTTTTGTTATTAATGGGTACAGACGCCCAGTACAGTTTCAAGGGACTGATTCTCATTGTCATTTCGGAGAGGTTATTTTTCCAATGTTTCCAAGCTATACATTTTATGGGGACACCATTCTTCTTATACAAACAGCGGTTCCAATGTACCCGTATAAATGTTGAAGCCACGTTATTGTTATTGGTGTTATTATTATTGCCAAATCTGTTATGGGCTTCCAATAAAGTCAGTATAAAGTTTTGAACTTAACACAATAGAGCAGGTGTGTGTGTGTGACAATACGTATGCTCTTTACCGGTTCGTCTCTAGTAATGTTAGATTATACAGCCTAATTTATGAACCTGTTATGCACTGAAGTCATGACCAACTTTTCTGACCTTTTTTGTACGTTAGAGCTTACTTAGTGGTTGGGACAACAAAAAAATAAAGAATCATCTCGCCCGGCTCCATTTACCACGTGTCGAGATTGTAACACGCCGCTTACGACTGACTCTCTTGAATTTCTGTGCCCTCAAAATCACACTCTTTCTGTATCATAGTGTATCAGATCCTAGATAAAATATTCAGTCTTGACTGAACAAAAATGAATGCACTCAAATTAAGTATGTCTTAAGAGCAAATGAATCTATGTACTTTCGCAGACTAAATGTCGAGAGACCAAACAGAAAATTTTAAAGGCGCTGTATCATTTATATTTATTTTTAATTTTTTAAATTTGATAGGACACGTCTATTTTCCAATTGCAAATTAATAGACTGTTCTAAACAAATTAAAACCAAATCACTTGCAAAACTATTACAGAAATGTTCTAAGATCCAGAATAGAGTACATTTGATTGATTGATTGATTCAATTTTTAACGGCCCATCGGCACTGTAAGGCTATTTAGCGCCAAACAAAATGTTATATGTATAATCTTTTAAAAATTAGAAAAAGTCTCATATCGACCAGCGATATAAAAGCACATAGTTGAAATTAAGACGGTTGTATGGTAACGGTGCAAAATAAAGCTTCCCGATCAACCGGGGATGTAAATGTTGTATGTTAATGAAAAATCACGGAAAGGTATTAAAAAGGGACAGTATATATATCGCATAAAAGTGCACAAGGTGATAGCATAAAACTTAGAGCTTAGAGTAAATATTTACTGCTTTCAGGAACTCTATGACACGAGTCGTGTTTATAGTATCATAAAGTTACTTCATGTCATGCACAGTGTAATACTGATCGCGCGTAGGTTGCAGGTCAAAACACTCTATCATAAAGGGATTGACAGTGAATGGTTCATTGCAAGAAACGCACTCTGGTGGGTCTTCACCTTTTAGTTTGTGGGAATGGGTGATATAAGTATGATCAATTCGGATTCTTGCAATGACTACCTCCTCCCTACGCATGGTTCTGTAGGAAGGAGTCAATTCTCCTAGAGTTGGTTTGATTGCATGAAGTTTGTTATTCAGTGCATCATTCCATGATGCCTGCCAATTCTGGCGTAAGGACTTTGTGACACTAGGTTTAAAATCATTGTACGGTATTTTAAAATCAGATGGTTCTTGAGTAAGGGCCATTTTAGCAGTGCGATCCGCTTTTTGGTTACCTTTAATACCAATATGGTTAGGTAACCAACAGTATGTTATATTGTGGGAGACACTCATCTCGGTATTTTTGATGAGTATGTTTTTCAATAATGGATTCTCAAGTTTTCTATTGTGTAGTGACTGAAGTACTGATAGTGAGTCAGAGCAGATGATGCTGTTTAAAATACGTTTGTTTTCTATATGTTGCAAAGCAAAGTCTATTGCTCTGATTTCGGCTGAAAAAATTAATGTTCCATTTGGTAAGCGAACTTGCGTTGTGTGATTTCGACAAACGAAGGCTTCAGCAGCCTTTTCTTCATCCTTTGATCCGTCGGTATAAATTCTTGTGTATTTTTTAAATTCGGTGAGGAGTTCTTGATAACAGTTGTGGAAGACGGAAGGGTTTGTCTCAGATTTTGTCCGTCGTGTAGCGTAACAAGTACTTTGGGTTGTTTAAGTAGCCAGGGTGGTGTTTCGGAGATGGACGTATTGTGAATTTTAGACAGATCAATTTTTGTACTGTCAAGGCTGGATGATATTCTAATGCCAAAGGAAGGTATGGCGTTTGGTTTATTTTCGTATAAGGTTTTGTATTTGTGTTGAAAAACAGCCGAAAAAGCAGGATTCAGAGGCTTTGATTTTAGTTTGAGAGCATACTGTGCGGAAAGCAGTTCTCTACGATGCGATAACGGTGGTTCGTTCGCTTCAGCCAGCAGGCTTTCACACGGGAATGTTTTAAATGCTCCCAGAGCCAGTCTTATTCCCTGATAATGAATTGGATCAAGCATTCTAAGATATGATTTTCTGGATGAACCATATACAACACAACCATAGTCCAGTTTGGAGCGAATAAACATTCTACATAAATTCACGATGACTTTTCTATCAGCACCCCGGTCAGTGTGCGTTACTACTTTAAGTAGGTTAAGTGCTTTTAAGCATTTGGCTTTTAAGTTCTTTAGGTGTGCAATAAAAGTCAGTTTTCTGTCAAAGAGTATACCTAAAAAATTTGTTCCCTCAACAACTAGAATAGGTGTTCCGTCCAGCGTGAGTTTAGGTTCACCGTGGTGTCGTCGTAACTGACAGAAATATATGCATACCGTTTTTGATTTCGAGAATTTGAAGCCGTTTGTAATTGCCCAATTTTGTATCTTGTTTATATTTTTTATATTTTGCTGTAGTTGTCTTTCAATTGTATGCATGTACTTTGATCGATAACATATGAGAAAATCATCAACATATAAGTAAATTTGAATAATGATTCCAACGATCAACATAATTAAAATAAAAATAGAGAATACACTTACCAAAACGTTTTGTGAAAATCTGAAGAATGTAAAGCGGTGTCAATGATACTAACATAAGGAGCTTTGTGCGCACATCTAACATATATATTAGACAATATCGACTATTTTACACACTCCCTCATACAACAATGCAAAGACTATTACACGCAAATATAAAGACATATACGATTTGCATCTCTTCCCCACTTTATCTCTCTCTCACGTACACACACACACACACACACACACACACACACACAAACACACAGGCTGCTTAGACGATTTAAGTTGTTAAAACATCCGCGAAAGGTCGCGGGTACAAACTCAAAAGAGTCATAACAAAGGTTTATAAAACCGGTAGCAACAGCTGCCTGCCCTGGCAGTCTGCATTAAGCGGCTAGTGTTAGAACTGGCCGACCTGCTGTCAAGATAGAGGATCTGGGCGGGGCATAATGCCACAAGTCGGCGGCGGCGGCACGATTCCACCGTGCTAGACATCACAATACACTGTGACACTGCAGACATCATAGCGGTATGCTTACAATTGTTAACGATACGTTACAATTAAAAAATCTTTCTCTCTTTCACGCGTGTCAGCGCAAAATAATATTGCCAGAATAAGGATACTACATGTTCGAATTTAATGGTAATATTAAATGCATTAATAAAGAAGGAACTATTATATTCAAATGTACAACATGAAAGAGTTTGGGTCAACAACTATTGAAATTAAGTCTAACATCGCTACATAAAAGACAATGTACTCTACTCTGAAGACTGATCCGGTGACCTAAGTGGCTAGAGCGACTAAATGCGTTAGGTCGCGGTTTCGAACCCCGGCCGAGTGATACCATAGTCTTAGAAACATTTTAGTAGCAGCTGCCTCGCCAGACCCTCAGCATTTAGAGGTTAGTTTCAGGACTGGTTGGACAAATGTTAGGATAATGGAATATAATGTCCCATGTCAAGGGCATTAATCCCCAGTGCTCGATTTCACTATATACTGCCACTGCAGACATCGTAGCAATATGAATGAAAAAATGATAAAGCTCCGTTAAAAATGACGCTACACCATCCTCTCTCAAAGCATTAAATATCATATATTGATCAGCACCTTCATTTAGAAGAATGACCCACATCTTTACAATCAAGGATCATTTTCAAAAGGAAAACTTATTTGCAAACTAGTGTAGACTTTGCTGTCTGCAAATTATTCTGCAGTTAATGGCAATGATTCTTCACATTTTCCTCATATAGTTCATATGATTTCTCTTGTTTATGAAAATTAATGAATTACTTAATTATATAATAAAACGCTTGTTGTTTGAAGGAAAGGTCCAAAAATAAAATTATTCGATCAAACCATGTTGAGAAGTAATTTATGAGGGATTCGAAACTCGCGGTTTGCCGTAGCTGGTGGATGGCCCTAGTCCATGCGGCCAACTTGTATAGCCAATTCCTCTGTTTTATTCTTGAAGAATTACTTTTCTTTCGTAGCTTTGTAGTATTTACCCTAGATTTTCTATTTCTAAAATTTACTCTTTCAATTGAAGTACCTAGACGCAGAGTTTAGTTAGTTCGATACTTACAGACGATGCGTTTGGTCAATGTCGTACAGAATGACCAGTTGTTTTATGGAGATATGTCTTAGAAATATTTGAAGGCTCTACGGGAAAAAATGTTCGTTAAATTATCTTTGCCATTTTATATCTACCTAAATAAGCAGCTTGTTCAATTTGAGCTAGGTTGTGCGCGTGTGAGAAAATGCATTACAAGTGTAAATGATACATTGTGAAAATCTCCCATTATCTCTTGGGGCCTACTAACTAATTTGAATATTAAGCATTCAATGCACTGAGAATCCTTTGTTTCTAAGCAGGAATACATATATGTCTCTTTCATCAGCAACTGAATCCTTTCTGTCGTACATTGGCAATGTTCAGGCACGTTGAAAATCGAAACGGCTGCCAATATGTGTTTCATAGCTTTCTTTCGCAATTCTCAGTTGCACTCCCTAAAACTGAGCGAGAAGTGAAAATGTCGCTTGAAAAATTGTAAAAGGATCACGAGAGAAAGGAGAGAGTGAGAAATATCTTAAAGTGCTGACTTACTGAATCTTTACTAATGAAATACTGGTACAAATAGAATAAAGCGCGGTATAACTGAGTTTTTTTTCCTTTTCACGCAGTGGAGACTGGGGTAAATCAATGCAACAAGAACAAAATATCAAGACTGCATACACAATGATTGTTGTTGTTGTTGGGTTTAACGCCATTTTTCAGCAGACGATTGGCTATACATGGCGGCCAGTATTAATGGTAGAGGAAGAACCCGGGAAAACCCTGGAAAGAATCACCGACCCTGGAGAAGCTAGTGGCAAGCTTTCTCACATACACAATGAAACGTGCCATTTCTTTAGTCTTTAGGAAAAAGCGTAAAACATAACCTTGTTCAGAAGAATTAAACGCTCGCTTGAAATTCCTCATGGAGCATGACTGCGATATGTACCGATGTTCCTAATTGGAGCATTCCTGTTTCTGTATTCAAATCAAAAAGCTTATGGTATGTTAAATTGTTAACTTGAATCATAATTCTCATCATTTAATGTTCAATAACACACTGAAAGAAAGAGTCATGATATTTGCGACATTTCTTTCTCTTTTCATGCAGCATAGTTAGTGACACAATCTATCGGTATATACGCATAATTGTACGTAATCAAATAACGGGAATTCCAAGTACAAACATGTCAGATACTGATCTCCACGTAGATTTATTTTTATTCAGAAAATAAACTAATTCCTCCGCATTTAATCGGATGTAACCATACTACAACATTACCTACACAAAGGCAAATAGTCACTCTTTCGTTGAGGCACTTTAGCGGCAATCCGATATGAATAAACGACTTATGCATTATGTAAACCCAATTAAACCGTTGTTCTTCTTCTCTCCACACCCATATTTAAAACAAAATTAGCTTACAGACTACTGTAGCCCGATCTCAGCCCCAAGGAAATTGAAATCCGCATTGTATTGATTTGATAGAAAGCATCTCAAAAATTACCAGAAATGCTCCTACTGGTTGTACATTTGTCGCATCAATCGGATAAAAGGAAATACTGTGAAAGTTAAATTTGTATATATTGCTGAACCAAAGCTGGTTCAAAGCTGGAAACGTTTCTCAGGTAAGTGCCTTTTCCTCCCAATTTTATTCAGGAGAGTAAATTTATATTCGCACATTTCATAATTCGTTAAATATTCATTTATATATTTGTTTCTATTTCCTCAACTTCCTACTCACTACATTTCTCGTCATTAATAATTACCTTGTTGATGTGTTAATTTAGAATTAACATGTACGGGTCAACCGTTTTCCTCCTATCTTCAGTGAAAATACATTTTCGTTTATTTTCACAATTAAGGAACGCAATTCGTTAGCGTTTAGTTATGTGCGTATTATCATCTTTTTCTTTCCGCTAAACAAATTTGCCAGTTTGTTATACTAGTTCAAATAGATAATCTGCATGACCTATGCCATGTTCATATTTCAATATAGGTTCTTTCTAAATTGTTTTCTTTATAATATTTTTCTAATCATTAAGATATGAGCCCAAAGTGTAATGATCTATATATTTAATATACACACAAGAGTTTTAAATTCAAACCTACAATCTTTACACAAACGTTGCCTGTGAAATGACGAATCAAATGTTTTAAGTCATCCACGTGTTTTCATATATTGCAATCATCATTATACGCTTTTATTACATGATGGAATATTTCACAAATACCTTTGTTTAACCAGTATTGCGAACACCTAATGAGAATTTAAAATCCATTTGATTGTCATTTTGGCAGCTATTTCAATACCAAGCCTTGCTAATTGTTTTGCACAAAAGATTCTATTACCAATCTTAAATAATGTCATTTTTACAAAGATCATTTCACACAAAAACACCGCATCAATAAAAGAGACAAGTATGTGCCAATTCAAATTATGGCGAAAGTCTCCGCTTTCCCTTTTTATAAGTAAACAAATATATGTATTAATCAGCTTTCAAATTCATGCTTTTCGAACTATCCAAAATATGCATGTGTATATCTGTCTGTATATCCGCTTGCTACATCCCATCTCGTTAATGTAACTTTGGAACGATTGGAAAGATAGTTTAATCACTAATATCTTAGTCCCTACAAACGTCTTTTATTGATGATAGATTGAAGAAGAAAGAACAAAATATATTACCGTAAACATGTTATATTCAGTTCCAATATGTATACATAGTATTGTGCTGGATGTGCTAAAAATGTCAGTTTTCAATGATGCATTAATTGGCATTCTTTGCCTTTTATTCCAGACATATACACGAAAAACAAGCATGATGTTGACGAAATCCATAACATTGGTGTTAGTTGCAATCGCTATCGGTGAGTAGTAATATTTCGTAAATAGTTGGAAAACATGTACAACAAACGTAAGATTGTGTTTTCTGAAGATGGTATAATAATTTCGTCTATATGTTCAATTACATCGAGCCATACCTAACTTTACGTCAGCACTGTAGTCGTCGTAGGCAGTTTTATTATTTCCACGTAATCATCATTGCAATGCGATATTAGAACTTACACATATACACCTTAATGCAAGTCTATTCCAGTAAACATGAACTCCATTTACAATGTACTCAAAATCAGTTTTACTAGTTTTCTTGCCGTTGTTAGAAGCGTATAAAATAATTCCTTTCCATTTTTGGTTAAAGGAGCTATCTGAGTGACCTATGGCAACCCTGTACCCACTGTAGCTGAAGATAATAATGACCTGGTAACAGAGGCATCACCCGCTGTGATTCATGATTCTGAAGTAGATCCAACTGAAAAGGTCGAGGCAGCAGAACAGACAGATGCACCAATGAGCCCTGCCGCAGAGGGAGCAGAACAATTGTCAACAATGGTGTCACCAGCCGGAAATAGTGATAATGTTGAAGCTAGCCAGTCATAAGCGTCGGTGACTGATGCGCCACTCAGCCCATCAGAGGAGCCATCGGCATTGTCAACAGCAGTTTATACCAACCCTAGTGAAAAGTAGACACCAAAGTATTTTCTCTGAAAACGATGTAGCAACTGCAAACATAGCAGAATAAGAAATCCGTAGCGTGCAATGAATATAGTAGTGATCTAGAGGTTGCTGATGACTTTAGAGACGATATAAATATCGCACAAAATCGAAAGCATTTGTGCACGTCATGTTGTTTAGAAGGTATTAGCTTCTGTACTTGATTCGTGCTTGCTAATACCTTGCCATTTATTACTTCTTTGAGCAAACGAAATAAATCTTACCAATATGAGCAGTATGTTTTCTCTTTAAATTCATCCCAAAACAATGACAACTTCCTCTCGCAAGGGCAGTCATATTTCATGAAAATTCTATCATTACAATAATTCACTGCACCCATGAGAAAACATGGGGAATTAATTTTATTAATCACAGGCATTTTCTCTCTCTCTCTCTCTCTCTCTCTCTCTCTCTCTCTCTCTCTCTTCCCTTTCAGCAAAGCAATTGAGCTATAATAATTGATCATGAATGTTAATGATTCCATGGCCTTACGCTAAGTAACAGACAAAACAGAAAACCAACAAATTTTGTAAAACTCAACGAAAGTTTTTTTCTCCAGAATACAAAGTAAAAATTTAAAAACAACTGAGAGCATTGTGAATTAGATCCCTATAGAACTAAACGTTCTATCCCAAGTTACATGCATGAAGTTCCTATTCACTTCCAGTGATATTTCAGATAGATTCCGCTATTGAATGCGTGCATGCGCCAGTACTTGCTAACGTGATAATGTACCAACTATCTGGTTTGTGGAGCTCTTCTAACAGACTTTTGATAGATCACAATAATACCATCATCAATGTCACTCTCCGAAATAACAATGATTCCAAATTAATGTTCTACCCCAATAATAGTAATGGGGACTTAGTAATTCCAATGAATAAATAAAGGCAACTAAATTAACAATTGAACACACGGTAAGACTGATTCTAGAACAGATCTTACGGCAGGAATGCATAATTGTGTAAGAAAGGAATATCATATAAAATGCTACGAAACAGTAATATAGCCAGTACGTAGGTCAGTCTCCATTCTGAAACATTCAAATGTGTTGGCAAGTTCATCACTTTCCACGCGAAACACTAGCAACCTTCATTTGCATTTTTACTATTAACAAAGATTCGAATATCCAATCTTCAATGATAGAAACATCTTCGCTAAGCATTATCTTTATTACAAGCTAAACGTTACAGGTCAGAACACTACTAACTTGATTTCGGTGAAAAGGTCAAGGACGAAATATAGATATGCGTAACAAAGATTTACAAACCAGGGGTCTTTGCTTGACCTAGCGGCGTCAAATCCTGGCGCGATTCACCCTAGAAGTCATATGTTTACCCAAAATTTCCAAAGACATTCATACAACTTCAGTTGAAAATTAGAAAGCCCGACGTGTCCGGTCTATACATAAATTGTTCTCTAATCAATGCAAGACCACACATCTCTCAACCCGCCAAAAATGTATCAATCGCACATCTGCATGGTTTTTCTTCGTTAGGTTTCCGTACCGCCAGCAGTTCTCGCCGTGGAAACTATACAACTATCCCCTAACAAAAGGAACCATTTTAACTACGCCACCTTAGTCCATTCAAACGGCTATTTGCAGGCACATTTCACCAGTACAACTGCATCAAAGTTGCCATAATGGCGACATAAACGGCATCTGATGAATCAATTCTTGTTAATTCCGTTGTGCAATTTACCGATTTCCTACTGTAAATACTGCCACTGCAGTGCCACCAATGTACACCACTAGACGTTAATAGGGGCTATGTAATTCCAATCATTCATTCAGTTTTCCCCAGAATTCAGAATTAGTAAACCATGTGATCATGGGAACTCACTAACACTTCACTCCCTGACGCTTGCTTCTAGTGATTGGGTAGGGTAATTGTTTCGGAGACGGAATATTTTCATTGCACCGAATTCCAATAATTAGACAAGTAATCATAATAATTTAAGAATTCTTTAAAACGGGGCGCTATGATCAAAATGCACATACTTCAAATTGATCACATTAGCCTCATCTTTAAAATGATCACTCGACCTCGAGTGACACAAACGTCACACTTCTGTGGTCTAATCAAAATTGATGACTTTCCCTAAAATCAACCACCAACTCGATTAACGATTCCCAAATATGATTAAGACAAAACTCTAAATCAATGGACTTGTTCCTATTAGCCCGTCACTCTCCATCCGAAACTGCTCTAAATCAATGGACTTGTTCCTATTAGCCCGTCATTCTGCATCCAAAACTAAACGTTTCTCTGAATCACTAATTGCTTATAAGTAAACTAAATGTCAACAATAAACATAAATTAACCAAGCTGAATGAATCAAGGATGAAAATGTTCCGACATCTTATTCGGGTTCAAACTCTTTCCTAACAATCCTAGGAATTCGCTGCATAAAATACTTTCTCTAAACATAGGTATCTAACAACAAGACAACAAATGTAATACAGGGCTATTCCTGTTTTACCCGAAAAACTCCGGTCTGGAGTTTGCGTTTCCACCAGTATACCCGACTCCAAATAGATTTTAGCGCACCTGTGCACAGTATATTTTTTACCCAGCCTCGGTCCGCCAATCTTGTATCCTTACAACTAACAGACTACTAATGGACCAATGCTACCGCGAACGATTATTAAATCAGTCACAACATCTAGCAGCGAAACGGAACTTGTGTATGTTTCTCGAATTGGATGCGATTCGCTTCTTCCTAATAGTCACGTACCTAACACATTTACATTTAGGCAATGCACCGAGAGCGCGTGCATTTTTGTTATTAATGGGTACAGACGCCCAGTACAGTTTCAAGGGACTGATTCTCATTGTCATTTCGGAGAGGTTATTTTTCCAATGTTTCCAAGCTATACATTTTATGGGGACACCATTCTTCTTATACAAACAGCGGTTCCAATGTACCCGTATAAATGTTGAAGCCACGTTATTGTTGTTGGTGTTATTATTATTGCCAAATCTGTTATGGGCTTCCAATAAAGTCAGTATAAAGTTTTGAACTTAACACAATAGAGCAGGTGTGTGTGTGTGACAATACGTATGCTCTTTACCGGTTCGTCTCTAGTAATGTTAGATTATACAGCCTAATTTATGAACCTGTTATGCACTGAAGTCATGACCAACTTTTCTGACCTTTTTTGTACGTTAGAGCTTACTTAGTGGTTGGGACAACAAAAAAATAAAGAATCATCTCGCCCGGCTCCATTTACCACGTGTCGAGATTGTAACACACCGCTTACGACTGACTCTCTTGAATTTCTGTGCCCTCAAAATCACACTCTTTCTGTATCATAGTGTATCAGATCCTAGATAAAATATTCAGTCTTGACTGAACAAAAATGAATGCACTCAAATTAAGTATGTCTTAAGAGCAAATGAATCTATGTACTTTCGCAGACTAAATGTCGAGAGACCAAACAGAAAATTTTAAAGGCGCTGTATCATTTATATTTATTTTTAATTTTTTAAATTTGATAGGACACGTCTATTTTCCAATTGCAAATTAATAGACTGTTCTAAACAAATTAAAACCAAATCACTTGCAAAACTATTACAGAAATGTTCTAAGATCCAGAATAGAGTACATTTGATTGATTGATTGATTCAATTTTTAACGGCCCATCGGCACTGTAAGGCTATTTAGCGCCAAACAAAATGTTATATGTATAATCTTTTAAAAATTAGAAAAAGTCTCATATCGACCAGCGATATAAAAGCACATAGTTGAAATTAAGACGGTTGTATGGTAACGGTGCAAAATAAAGCTTCCCGATCAACCGGGGATGTAAATGTTGTATGTTAATGAAAAATCACGGAAAGGTATTAAAAAGGGACAGTATATATATCGCATAAAAGTGCACAAGGTGATAGCATAAAACTTAGAGCTTAGAGTAAATATTTACTGCTTTCAGGAACTCTATGACACGAGTCGTGTTTATAGTATCATAAAGTTACTTCATGTCATGCACAGTGTAATACTGATCGCGCGTAGGTTGCAGGTCAAAACACTCTATCATAAAGGGATTGACAGTGAATGGTTCATTGCAAGAAACGCACTCTGGTGGGTCTTCACCTTTTAGTTTGTGGGAATGGGTGATATAAGTATGATCAATTCGGATTCTTGCAATGACTACCTCCTCCCTACGCATGGTTCTGTAGGAAGGAGTCAATTCTCCTAGAGTTGGTTTGATTGCATGAAGTTTGTTATTCAGTGCATCATTCCATGATGCCTGCCAATTCTGGCGTAAGGACTTTGTGACACTAGGTTTAAAATCATTGTACGGTATTTTAAAATCGTATGGTTCTTGAGTAAGGGCCATTTTAGCAGTGCGATCCGCTTTTTGGTTACCTTTAATACCAATATGGTTAGGTAACCAACAGTATGTTATATTGTGGGAGACACTCATCTCGGTATTTTTGATGAGTATGTTTTTCAATAATGGATTCTCAAGTTTTCTATTGTGTAGTGACTGAAGTACGGATAGTGAGTCAGAGCAGATGATGCTGTTTAAAATACGTTTGTTTTCTATATGTTGCAAAGCAAAGTCTATTGCTCTGATTTCGGCTGAAAAAATTAATGTTCCATTTGGTAAGCGAACTTGCGTTGTGTGATTTCGACAAACGAAGGCTTCAGCAGCCTTTTCTTCATCCTTTGATCCGTCGGTATAAATTCTTGTGTATTTTTTAAATTCGGTGAGGAGTTCTTGATAACAGTTGTGGAAGACGGAAGGGTTTGTCTCAGATTTTGTCCGTCGTGTAGCGTAACAAGTACTTTGGGTTGTTTAAGTAGCCAGGGTGGTGTTTCGGAGATGGACGTATTGTGAATTTTAGACAGATCAATTTTTGTACTGTCAAGGCTGGATGATATTCTAATGCCAAAGGAAGGTATGGCGTTTGGTTTATTTTCGTATAAGGTTTTGTATTTGTGTTGAAAAACAGCCGAAAAAGCAGGATTCAGAGGCTTTGATTTTAGTTTGAGAGCATACTGTGCGGAAAGCAGTTCTCTACGATGCGATAACGGTGGTTCGTTCGCTTCAGCCAGCAGGCTTTCACACGGGAATGTTTTAAATGCTCCCAGAGCCAGTCTTATTCCCTGATAATGAATTGGATCAAGCATTCTAAGATATGATTTTCTGGATGAACCATATACAACACAACCATAGTCCAGTTTGGAGCGAATAAACATTCTACATAAATTCACGATGACTTTTCTATCAGCACCCCGGTCAGTGTGCGTTACTACTTTAAGTAGGTTAAGTGCTTTTAAGCATTTGGCTTTTAAGTTCTTTAGGTGTGCAATAAAAGTCAGTTTTCTGTCAAAGAGTATACCTAAAAAATTTGTTCCCTCAACAACTAGAATAGGTGTTCCGTCCAGCGTGAGTTTAGGTTCACCGTGGTGTCGTCGTAACTGACAGAAATATATGCATACCGTTTTTGATTTCGAGAATTTGAAGCCGTTTGTAATTGCCCAATTTTGTATCTTGTTTATATTTTTTATATTTTGCTGTAGTTGTCTTTCAATTGTATGCATGTACTTTGATCGATAACATATGAGAAAATCATCAACATATAAGTAAATTTGAATAATGATTCCAACGATCAACATAATTAAAATAAAAATAGAGAATACACTTACCAAAACGTTTTGTGAAAATCTGAAGAATGTAAAGCGGTGTCAATGATACTAACATAAGGAGCTTTGTGCGCACATCTAACATATATATTAGACAATATCGACTATTTTACACACTCCCTCATACAACAATGCAAAGACTATTACACGCAAATATAAAGACATATACGATTTGCATCTCTTCCCCACTTTATCTCTCTCTCACGTACACACACACACACACACACACACACACAAACACACAGGCTGCTTAGACGATTTAAGTTGTTAAAACATCCGCGAAAGGTCGCGGGTACAAACTCAAAAGAGTCATAACAAAGGTTTATAAAACCGGTAGCAACAGCTGCCTGCCCTGGCAGTCTGCATTAAGCGGCTAGTGTTAGAACTGGCCGACCTGCTGTCAAGATAGAGGATCTGGGCGGGGCATAATGCCACAAGTCGGCGGCGGCGGCACGATTCCACCGTGCTAGACATCACAATACACTGTGACACTGCAGACATCATAGCGGTATGCTTACAATTGTTAACGATACGTTACAATTAAAAAATCTTTCTCTCTTTCACGCGTGTCAGCGCAAAATAATATTGCCAGAATAAGGATACTACATGTTCGAATTTAATGGTAATATTAAATGCATTAATAAAGAAGGAACTATTATATTCAAATGTACAACATGAAAGAGTTTGGGTCAACAACTATTGAAATTAAGTCTAACATCGCTACATAAAAGACAATGTACTCTACTCTGAAGACTGATCCGGTGACCTAAGTGGCTAGAGCGACTAAATGCGTTAGGTCGCGGTTTCGAACCCCGGCCGAGTGATACCATAGTCTTAGAAACATTTTAGTAGCAGCTGCCTCGCCAGACCCTCAGCATTTAGAGGTTAGTTTCAGGACTGGTTGGACAAATGTTAGGATAATGGAATATAATGTCCCATGTCAAGGGCATTAATCCCCAGTGCTCGATTTCACTATATACTGCCACTGCAGACATCGTAGCAATATGAATGAAAAAATGATAAAGCTCCGTTAAAAATGACGCTACACCATCCTCTCTCAAAGCATTAAATATCATATATTGATCAGCACCTTCATTTAGAAGAATGACCCACATCTTTACAATCAAGGATCATTTTCAAAAGGAAAACTTATTTGCAAACTAGTGTAGACTTTGCTGTCTGCAAATTATTCTGCAGTTAATGGCAATGATTCTTCACATTTTCCTCATATAGTTCATATGATTTCTCTTGTTTATGAAAATTAATGAATTACTTAATTATATAATAAAACGCTTGTTGTTTGAAGGAAAGGTCCAAAAATAAAATTATTCGATCAAACCATGTTGAGAAGTAATTTATGAGGGATTCGAAACTCGCGGTTTGCCGTAGCTGGTGGATGGCCCTAGTCCATGCGGCCAACTTGTATAGCCAATTCCTCTGTTTTATTCTTGAAGAATTACTTTTCTTTCGTAGCTTTGTAGTATTTACCCTAGATTTTCTATTTCTAAAATTTACTCTTTCAATTGAAGTACCTAGACGCAGAGTTTAGTTAGTTCGATACTTACAGACGATGCGTTTGGTCAATGTCGTACAGAATGACCAGTTGTTTTATGGAGATATGTCTTAGAAATATTTGAAGGCTCTACGGGAAAAAATGTTCGTTAAATTATCTTTGCCATTTTATATCTACCTAAATAAGCAGCTTGTTCAATTTGAGCTAGGTTGTGCGCGTGTGAGAAAATGCATTACAAGTGTAAATGATACATTGTGAAAATCTCCCATTATCTCTTGGGGCCTACTAACTAATTTGAATATTAAGCATTCAATGCACTGAGAATCCTTTGTTTCTAAGCAGGAATACATATATGTCTCTTTCATCAGCAACTGAATCCTTTCTGTCGTACATTGGCAATGTTCAGGCACGTTGAAAATCGAAACGGCTGCCAATATGTGTTTCATAGCTTTCTTTCGCAATTCTCAGTTGCACTCCCTAAAACTGAGCGAGAAGTGAAAATGTCGCTTGAAAAATTGTAAAAGGATCACGAGAGAAAGGAGAGAGTGAGAAATATCTTAAAGTGCTGACTTACTGAATCTTTACTAATGAAATACTGGTACAAATAGAATAAAGCGCGGTATAACTGAGTTTTTTTTCCTTTTCACGCAGTGGAGACTGGGGTAAATCAATGCAACAAGAACAAAATATCAAGACTGCATACACAATGATTGTTGTTGTTGTTGGGTTTAACGCCATTTTTCAGCAGACGATTGGCTATACATGGCGGCCAGTATTAATGGTAGAGGAAGAACCCGGGAAAACCCTGGAAAGAATCACCGACCCTGGAGAAGCTAGTGGCAAGCTTTCTCACATACACAATGAAACGTGCCATTTCTTTAGTCTTTAGGAAAAAGCGTAAAACATAACCTTGTTCAGAAGAATTAAACGCTCGCTTGAAATTCCTCATGGAGCATGACTGCGATATGTACCGATGTTCCTAATTGGAGCATTCCTGTTTCTGTATTCAAATCAAAAAGCTTATGGTATGTTAAATTGTTAACTTGAATCATAATTCTCATCATTTAATGTTCAATAACACACTGAAAGAAAGAGTCATGATATTTGCGACATTTCTTTCTCTTTTCATGCAGCATAGTTAGTGACACAATCTATCGGTATATACGCATAATTGTACGTAATCAAATAACGGGAATTCCAAGTACAAACATGTCAGATACTGATCTCCACGTAGATTTATTTTTATTCAGAAAATAAACTAATTCCTCCGCATTTAATCGGATGTAACCATACTACAACATTACCTACCCAAAGGCAAATAGTCACTCTTTCGTTGAGGCACTTTAGCGGCAATCCGATATGAATAAACGACTTATGCATTATGTAAACCCAATTAAACCGTTGTTCTTCTTCTCTCCACACCCATATTTAAAACAAAATTAGCTTACAGACTACTGTAGCCCGATCTCAGCCCCAAGGAAATTGAAATCCGCATTGTATTGATTTGATAGAAAGCATCTCAAAAATTACCAGAAATGCTCCTACTGGTTGTACATTTGTCGCATCAATCGGATAAAAGGAAATACTGTGAAAGTTAAATTTGTATATATTGCTGAACCAAAGCTGGTTCAAAGCTGGAAACGTTTATCAGGTAAGTGCCTTTTCCTCCCAATTTTATTCAGGAGAGTAAATTTATATTCGCACATTTCATAATTCGTTAAATATTCATTTATATATTTGTTTCTATTTCCTCAACTTCCTACTCACTACATTTCTCGTCATTAATAATTACCTTGTTGATGTGTTAATTTAGAATTAACATGTACGGGTCAACCGTTTTCCTCCTATCTTCAGTGAAAATACATTTTCGTTTATTTTCACAATTAAGGAACGCAATTCGTTAGCGTTTAGTTATGTGCGTATTATCATCTTTTTCTTTCCGCTAAACAAATTTGCCAGTTTGTTATACTAGTTCAAATAGATAATCTGCATGACCTATGCCATGTTCATATTTCAATATAGGTCCTTTCTAAATTGTTTTCTTTATAATATTTTTCTAATCATTAAGATATGAGCCCAAAGTGTAATGATCTATATATTTAATATACACACAAGAGTTTTAAATTCAAACCTACAATCTTTACACAAACGTTGCCTGTGAAATGACGAATCAAATGTTTTAAGTCATCCACGTGTTTTCATATATTGCAATCATCATTGTACGCTTTTATTACATGATGGAATATTTCACAAATACCTTTGTTTAACCAGTATTGCGAACACCTAATGAGAATTTAAAATCCATTTGATTGTCATTTTGGCAGCTATTTCAATACCAAGCCTTGCTAATTGTTTTGCACAAAAGATTCTATTACCAATCTTAAATAATGTCATTTTTACAAAGATCATTTCACACAAAAACACCGCATCAATAAAAGAGACAAGTATGTGCCAATTCAAATTATAGCGAAAGTCTCCGCTTTCCCTTTTTATAAGTAAACAAATATATGTATTAATCAGCTTTCAAATTCATGCTTTTCGAACTATCCAAAATATGCATGTGTATATCTGTCTGTATATCCGCTTGCTACATCCCATCTCGTTAATGTAACTTTGGAACGATTGGAAAGATAGTTTAATCACTAATATCTTAGTCCCTACAAACGTCTTTTATTGATGATAGATTGAAGAAGAAAGAACAAAATATATTACCGTAAACATGTTATATTCAGTTCCAATATGTATACATAGTATTGTGCTGGATGTGCTAAAAATGTCAGTTTTCAATGATGCATTAATTGGCATTCTTTGCCTTTTATTCCAGACATATACACGAAAAACAAGCATGATGTTGACGAAATCCATAACATTGGTGTTAGTTGCAATCGCTATCGGTGAGTAGTAATATTTCGTAAATAGTTGGAAAACATGTACAACAAACGTAAGATTGTGTTTTCTGAAGATGGTATAATAATTTCGTCTATATGTTCAATTACATCGAGCCATACCTAACTTTACGTCAGCACTGTAGTCGTCGTAGGCAGTTTTATTATTTCCACGTAATCATCATTGCAATGCGATATTAGAACTTACACATATACACCTTAATGCAAGTCTATTCCAGTAAACATGAACTCCATTTACAATGTACTCAAAATCAGTTTTACTAGTTTTCTTGCCGTTGTTAGAAGCGTATAAAATAATTCCTTTCCATTTTTGGTTAAAGGAGCTATCTGAGTGACCTATGGCAACCCTGTACCCACTGTAGCTGAAGATAATAATGACCTGGTAACAGAGGCATCACCCGCTGTGATTCATGATTCTGAAGTAGATCCAACTGAAAAGGTCGAGGCAGCAGAACAGACAGATGCACCAATGAGCCCTGCCGCAGAGGGAGCAGAACAATTGTCAACAATGGCGTCACCAGCCGGAAATAGTGATAATGTGGAAGCTAGCCAGTCATAAGCGTCGGTGACTGATGCGCCACTCAGCCCATCAGAGGAGCCATCGGCATTGTCAACAGCAGTTTATACCAACCCTAGTGAAAAGTAGACACCAAAGTATTTTCTCTGAAAACGATGTAGCAACTGCAAACATAGCAGAATAAGAAATCCGTAGCGTGCAATGAATATAGTAGTGATCTAGAGGTTGCTGATGACTTTAGAGACGATATAAATATCGCACAAAATCGAAAGCATTTGTGCACGTCATGTTGTTTAGAAGGTATTAGCTTCTGTACTTGATTCGTGCTTGCTAATACCTTGCCATTTATTACTTCTTTGAGCAAACGAAATAAATCTTACCAATATGAGCAGTATGTTTTCTCTTTAAATTCATCCCAAAACAATGACAACTTCCTCTCGCAAGGGCAGTCATATTTCATGAAAATTCTATCATTACAATAATTCACTGCACCCATGAGAAAACATGGGGAATTAATTTTATTAATCACAGGCATTTTCTCTCTCTCTCTCTCTCTCTCTCTCTTCCCTTTCAGCAAAGCAATTGAGCTATAATAATTGATCATGAATGTTAATGATTCCATGGCCTTACGCTAAGTAACAGACAAAACAGAAAACCAACAAATTTTGTAAAACTCAACGAAACATTTTTTCTCCAGAATACAAAGTAAAAATTTAAAAACAACTGAGAGCATTGTGAATTAGATCCCTATAGAACTAAACGTTCTATCCCAAGTTACATGCATGAAGTTCCTATTCACTTCCAGTGATATTTCAGATAGATTCCGCTATTGAATGCGTGCATGCGCCAGTACTTGCTAACGTGATAATGTACCAACTATCTGGTTTGTGGAGCTCTTCTAACAGACTTTTGATAGATCACAATAATACCATCATCAATGTCACTCTCCGAAATAACAATGATTCCAAATTAATGTTCTACCCCAATAATAGTAATGGGGACTTAGTAATTCCAATGAATAAATAAAGGCAACTAAATTAACAATTGAACACACGGTAAGACTGATTCTAGAACAGATCTTACGGCAGGAATGCATAATTGTGTAAGAAAGGAATATCATATAAAATGCTACGAAACAGTAATATAGCCAGTACGTAGGTCAGTCTCCATTCTGAAACATTCAAATGTGTTGGCAAGTTCATCACTTTCCACGCGAAACACTAGCAACCTTCATTTGCATTTTTGCTACTAACAAAGATTCGAATATTCAATCTTCAAAGATAGAAACATCTTCGCTAAGCATTATCTTTATTAGAAGCTAAACGTTACAGGTCAGAACACTACTAACTTGATTTCGGTGAAAAGGTCGAGGGCGAAATATAGATATGCCTAACAAAGTTTTACAAACCAGGGGTCTTTGCTTGACCTAGCGGCGTCAAATCCTGGCGCGATTCACCCTAGAAGTCATATGTTTACCCAAAATTTCCAAAGACATTCATACAACTTCAGTTGAAAATTAGAAAGCCCGACGTGTCCGGTCTATACATAAATTGTTCTCTAATCAATGCAAGACCACACATCTCACAACCCGCCAAAAATGTATCATTCGCACATCTGCATGGTTTCTCTTCGTTAGGTTTCCGTACCGCCAGCAGTTCTCGCCGTGGAAACTATACAACTATCCCCTAACAAAAGAAACTATTTTAACTACGCCACCTTAGTCCATTCAAACGGCTATTTTCAGGCACATTTCACCAGTACAACTGCATCAAAGTTGCCATAATGGCGACATAAACGGCATCTGATGAATCAGTTCTTGTTAATTCCGTTGTGCAATTTACCGATTTCCTACTGTAAATACTGCCACCAATGTACACCACTAGACGTTAATAGGGGCTATTCAGTTTTCCCCAGAATTCACAATTAGTAAACCAGGTCATCATTGAAACTCACTAACACTTCACTCCCTGACGCTTGCTTCTAGTGATTGGGTAATTGTTTCGGGAGACGGAATATTTTCATTGCACCGAATTCCAATAATTAGACAAGTAATCATAATAATTTAAGAATTCTTTAAAACGGGGCGCTATGATCAAAATGCACATACTTCAAATTGATCACATTAGCCTCATCTTTAAAATGATCACTCGACCTCGAGTGACACAAACGTCACACTTCTGTCGTCTAATCAAAATTGATGACTTTCACTAAAATCAACCACCAACTCGATTAATAATTCCCAAATATGATTAAGACAAAACTCTAAATCAATGGACTTGTTCCTATTAACCCGTCACTCTCCATCCGATACTAAACGTTTTTCTGAATCACTAATTGCTTATAAGTAAACTAAATGTCAACAATAAACATAAATTAACCAAGCTGAATGAATCAAGCATGAAAATGCTCCGACATCTTATTCGGGTTCAAACTCTTTCCTAACAATCCTAGGAATTCGCTGCATAAAATACTTTCTCTAAACATAGGTATCTAACAATAAGACAACAAATGTAATACAGGGCTATTCCTGTTTTACCCGAAAAACTCCGGTCTGGAGTTTGCGTTTCCACCAGTATACCCGACTCCAAATAGATTTTAGCGCACCTGTGCACAGTATATTTTTTACCCAGCCTCGGTCCGCCAATCTTGTATGCTTACAACTAACAGGCTACTAATGGACCAATGCTACCCCGAACGATTATTAAATCAGTCACAACATCTAGCAGCGAAACGGAACTTGTGTATGTTTCTCGAATTGGATGCGATTCGCTTCTTCCTAATAGTCACGTACCTAACACATTTACATTTAGGCAATGCACCGAGAGCGCGTGCATTTTTGTTATTAATGGGTACAGACGCCCAGTACAATTTCAAGGGACTGATTCTCATTGTCATTTCGGAGAGGTTATTTTTCCAATGCTTCCAAGCTATACATTTTATGGCGACACCATTCTTCTTATACAAACAGCGGTTCCAATGTACCCGTATAAATGTTGAAGCCACGTTATTGTTATTGGTGTTATTATTATTGCCAAATCTGTTATGGGCTTCCAATAAAGTCAGTATAAAGTTTTGAACTTAACACAATAGAGCAGGGGTGTGTGTGTGACAATACGTATGCTCTTTACCGGTTCGTCTCTAGTAATGTTAGATTATACAGCCTAATTTATGAACCTGGTATGCACTGAAGTCATGACCAACTTTTCTGACCTTTTTTGTACATTAGAGCTTACTTAGTGGTTGGGGCAACAAAAAGATAAAGAATCATCTCGCCCGGCTCCATTTACCACGTGTCGAGATTGTAACACGCCGCTTACGACTGACTCTCTTGAATTTCTGTGCCCTCAAAATCACACTCTTTCTGTATCATAGTTTATCAGATCCTAGATAAAATATTCAGTCTTGACTGAACAAAAATGAATGCACTCAAATTAAGCATGTCTTAAGAGCAAATGAATCTATGTACTTTCGCAGACTAAATGTCGAGAGACCAAACAGAAAATTTTAAAGGCGCTGTATCATTTATATTTATTTTTTATTTTTTAAATTTGATAGGACACGTCTTTTCTCTAATTGCAAATTAATAGACTGTTCTAAACAAATTAAAAGCAAATCACTTGCAAAACTATTACAGAAATGTTCTAAGATCCAGAATAGAGTACATTTGATTGATTGATTGATTCAATTTTTAACGGCGCATCAGCACTGTAAGGCTATTTAGCGCCAAACAAAATGTTATATGTATAATCTTTTAAAAATTAGAAAAAGTCTCATATCGACCAGCGATATAAAAGCACATAGTTGAAATTAAGACGGTTGTATGGTAACGGTGCAAAATAAAGCTTCCCGATCAACCAGGGATGTAAATGTTGTATGTTAATGAAAAATCACGGAAAGGTATTAAAAAGGGACAGTATATATATCGCATAAAACTGCACAAGGTGATAGCATAAAACTTAGAGCTTAGAGTAAATATTTACTGCTTTCAGGAACTCTATAATACGAGTCGTGTTTATAGTATCATAAAGTTACTTCATGTCATGCACAGTGTAATACTGATCGCGCGTAGGTTGCAGGTCAAAACACTCTATCATAAAGGGATTGACGGTGAATGGTTCATTGCAAGAAACGCACTCTGGTGGGTCTTCACCATTTAGTTTGTGGGAATGGGTGATATAAGTATGATCAATTCGGATTCTTGCAATGACTACCTCGTCCCTACGAAAGGTTCTGTAGGAAGGAGTCAATTCTCCTAGAGTTGGTTTGATTGCATGAAGTTAGTTATTCAGTGCATCATTCCATGATGCCTGCCAATTCTGGCGTAAGGACTTTGTGACACTAGGTTTAAAATCATTGTACGGTAGTTTAAAATCGGATGGTTCTTGAGTAAGGGCCATTTTAGCATTGCGATCCGCTTTTTGGTTACCTTTAATACCAATATGGTTAGGTAACCAACAGTATGTTATATTGTGGGAGACACTCATCTCGGTATTTTTGATGAGTATGTTTTTCAATAATGGATTCTCTAGTTTTCTATTGTGTAGTGACTGAAGTACTGATAGTGAGTCAGAGCAGATGATGCTGTTTAATATACGTTTGTTTTCTATATGTTGCAAAGCAAAGTCTATTGCTCTGATTCGATGAAAACATTGATGTTCCATTTGGTAAGCGAACTTGCGTTGTGTTATTTCGACAAACGAAGGCTTCAGCAGCCTTTTCTTCATCTTTTGATCCGTCGGTATAAATTCTTGTGTAGTTTTTAAATTCGGTGAGGAGTTCTTGATAACAGTTGTGCAAGACGGAAGGGTTTGTCTCAGATTTTTTCCGTCGTGTAGCGTAACAAGTACTTTGGGTTGTTTAAGTAGCCAGGGTGGTGTTTCGGAGATGGACGTTTTGTGAATTTTAGACAGATTAATTTTTGTACTGTCAAGGCTGGATGATATTCTAATGCCAAAGGAAGGTATGGCGTTTGGTTTATTTTCGTATAAGGTTTTGTATTTGTGTTGAAAAACAGCCGAAAAAGCAGGATTTAGAGGGCTTGATTTTAGTTTGAGAGCATACTGTGCGGAAAGCAGTTCTTTACGATGCGATAATGGTGGTTCGTTCGCTTCAGCCAGCAGGCTTTCACACGGGAATGTTTTAAATGCTCCCAGAGCCAGTCTTATTCCCTGATAATGAATTGGATCAAGCATTCTAAGATATGATTTTCTGGATGAACCATATACAACGCAACCATAGTCCAGTTTGGAGCAAATAAACATTCTACATAAATTCACGATGACTTTTCTATCAGCACCCCGGTCAGTGTGCGTTACTACTTTAAGTAGGTTAAGTGCTTTTAAGCACTTGGCTTTTAAGTTCTTTAGGTGTGCAATAAAAGTCAGTTTTCTGTCAAAGAGTATAACAAAAAATTTTGTTCCCTCAACAACTAGAATAGGTGTTCCGTCCAGCGTGAGTTTAGGTTCACCGTGGTGTCGTCGTAACTGACAGAAATACATGCATACCGTTTTTGATTTCGAGAATTTGAAGCCGTTTGTAATTGCCCAATTTTGTATCTTGTTTATATTTTTTATATTTTGCTGTAGCTGTCTTTCAATTGTATGCATGTACTTTGATCGATAACATATGAGAAAATCATCAACATATAAGTAAATTTGAATAATGTTGCCAACGATCAACATAATTAAAATAAAAATAGATTGATTGATTGATTGTTTGTTTTTTAACGGCGCATCAGCACTTTTAGGCTATTTAGCGCCAAACAAAGTGTTACTTGTATAATCTTTTAAAACTTATAAAAGGTTCTATATCGACCAGCGATATAAAAGAACAAATGGTTGAAATTAAAAACGGTAAGATGGTAACGGTGCAAAATAAAGCTTCCCGATCAACGGGAGATGTAAAAAAGATGAATAGGTATTAAAATGGACGGTATATATATTGCATAAAACTGCACAAGGTGATAGCATAAAAGTCAGAGTTTAGAGTAAATATTTACGGCTTTTAAGAACTCTATAATACGAGTGATGTTTATATTATCAAAAAGTTCTTTCATGTGATGCACAATGTAATAACGATCGCGCGTAGGTTGTAGGTCAAAGCACTCTATCATAAAGTGCTTGACAGTGAATGGTTCATTGCAAGAAACGCACTCTGGTGGGTCTTCACCTTTTAGTATGTGGGTGTGGGTGATATAAGTATGACCAATTCGGATTCTTGCATTGACTACCTCCTCCCTACGAATGGTTCTGTAGGAAGGAGTCCATTCTCCTAGAGTTGGTTTGATTGCATGAAGTTTGTTATTTACAGCATCATTCCATGATGCCTGCCACTTCTGACGTAAGAACTTTCTGATACAAGGTTTAAAATCAGTATATGGTATTTTAAAATCAGATGGTTCTTGAGAAAGGGCCATTTTAGCAGCGCGATCTGCTTTTTCGTTACCTTTAATACCAATGTGGCTAGGTAACCAACAGTATATTATATTGTGGGAGATACTCAGCTCGGTATTTTTTACGAGTATGTTTTTCAATAATGGGTTCTCCAGTTTTCTATTGTGTAGTGACTGGAGTACTGATAGCGAGTCGGAGAAGATGATACTGTTTAAAATACGGTTCTTTTCTATATGTTGCAGAGCAAGGTTTATTGCTCTGATTTCGGCTGTAAAAATTGATGCTCCATTTGTTAAGCGAACTTGCGTTGTGTGATTTCCACAAGCAAAGGCTGCAGCAGCCTTTTCCTCATCCTTTGATCCATCATTGTAAATTCTGGTGTAGTTTTTAAATTCGGTGAGGAGTTCGTGGTAAGAGTTGTGGAAGATAGAAGGGTTTGTTTCGGATTTTTTTCCATCGTGTAGCGTAAAACGTACTTTTGGTTGTTTAATTAGCCAGGGTGGTGTTTCGGAGATGGATGTTTTCTGAATTTTTGAAAGATCTATATTTATAGTGTCAAGGCTGCATAATAATCTAATGCCAAAGGAAGGTATGGCGTTTGGTTTATTTTCGTATAAAGTTTTGTATTCGGGTTGAAAAACAGCCGAAAAAGCAGGATTCAGAGGGTTTGATTTTAATTTCAGAGCATACTGTGCGGAAAGCATTTCTCTACGATGCGATAACGGTGGTTCATTCGCCTCAGCTAGAAGGCCTTCACACGGGGATGTTTTAAATGCTCCCAGAGCCAGTCTTATTCCCTGATGATGAATTGGATCAAGCATTTTAAGATACGATTTCCTGGCAGAACCATACACAACGCAACCATAGTCTAGTTTGGAGCGAATAAACGTTCTGTATAAATTTAGGATGACTTTTCTATCAGCACCCCAGTCAGTGTGCGCTACTACTTTAAGTAGGTTAAGTGCTTTTAAGCATTTAGCTTTTAAGTTCTTTAGGTGTGGAATAAAGGTCAGTTTTCTGTCAAAGATTATACCTAAAAATTTGGTTTCCTCAACAACTGGAATAGGTGTTCCATCCTGTGTGAGGTTCGGTTCATCGTGATGTTTTCGTAACTGACAGAAATGCATGCATACCGTTTTTGATTTCGAGAATTTGAAACCGTTTGCATTGGCCCAATTTTGAATTTTGTTTATATTTTGCTGCAGTTGTCTTTCAATTGTATGCATGTGCTTTGACCGATAACATATTAGAAAATCATCAACGTATAACGAACAATCCACACCAGGAGTCAAACACTTGGTGATGCTATTAATTTTGATGTTAAAGAGCGTCACAGATAAAATACTGCCCTGGGGCACACCCATCTCTTGCTCGTGCAGATCTGAGAGGGTAGAGCCCACTCGTACTTTGAATTCTCTGTCGGAGAGAAAGTTGGATATGAAAGAGGGCAGACGGCCTTTTAGACCTAGATCGTTCAGGTCATTTAGTATCCCGTACTTCCATGTCGTGTCATAGGCCTTTTCTAAATAAAAAAAAACCGCTACTAAATGTTCTTTCTTAATAAATGCATCGCGAATGAATGTTTCTAGTCGAACCAGATGATCACTGGTGCTCCGGCCATATCGAAAGCCACTTTGGAAAGGAGATATTAAATTGTTAGTTTCCAAATACCAGACAAGCCGAGAATTGATCATTCGTTCCATTGTTTTGCACACACAGCTTGTGAGTGCAATTGGTCGATAGCTGTTGGGGTCTTCGCTATCTTTACCGGGTTTGGGAACTGGTATTACAGTTGCTTCTTTCCAGATTTTTGGTACATTACCAGTAATCCATAAATCATTGAAGAGTTTCAAAAGAGATGTTAATGATGATTCTGGAAGGTGTTTCAGAAACTGGTAATGTATCTTGTCAGGCCCAGTGGATGTATCATGGGCCTTATCTAAAGCCTCCCTAAGCTCCGATAGTGAGAACAATTGATTATAACTTTCCGAGTTGTTGGATGTGAATTTTAAACGTGACTTTTCTTTTTGAGTTTTAAGTTTTTGGAAGGCTTCTGAATAATTAGATGATGATGAATTTTTCGAGAAACTGTCAGCAAGAATATTTGCAATGTCACGTTTTGAACTAAAGTTGTTATTGTTCAGTGTCAGATGTCGGAGAGGGTTTTGCTTTCTCTTTCCGTTTATTTTGCGTATAGTGTCCCAAACTTTTTGAACAGAGGAACGAGAGTTTAAAGAAGAAACATACTTCTTCCATGATGCTCTTTTACTTTCTTTGATTATGCGGCGAGCTTTGGCCCGGGCAATGCGATATATATTTAAGTTTTCGGGCGTCGGTTGATTATTAAATTTCCTTAATGCTTCTCGGCGTAGTTTAATGGCTTCCTTACATTCCTTAATGACCCAAGGTTTTTGGGTTCTTTTACAATATGGCGAGGACTTGGGAACGGATTCTTCTGCAATCTCTATTAAAATAGATGTAAAATGCTGAATGGTGTCGTCAACATTGAAAACTGTATCCTCATTCAGCCTAGTTTTACAGAGTGTTTCAAACTTGGCCCAGTCTGCCTTCTTTAAATTCCATTGTGGAATTACTTCATCGCCTGTAGAGTTAAGATTTACAAGAAAGATTGGGAAGTGATCGCTGCTGTGAAGGTCATCAGCGACCTTCCATTCATAGTCCAAAAGCAGCGAAGGAGAACAAATTGTCAAATCGATGCTTGTGTATGTACCCGTGCCTGGGTGTAAATATGTAGGTGTTTTGGTATCATATGGACACAGATCGTGTCTAGAAATAAAGTCTTCAACTTTGTGACCTCTGTCACTTACATGATTTGATCCCCATAAAATGTTATGGGCATTAAAATCCCCGAGAAAAACAAAGGGTTCGGGAAGCTGTTGAAGAATATTGTCGAGTTCGTGTGGTACTAGGTTAGTGTTTGGTGGTAAATAAATAGAGCAAAATGTAATCACTCGATGTAGAGTGACGCTTACAGCAATGGCTTGTAAATTGGTGTTTAAATGAATGAAGCTATGAGGAGCTCTGTTGTTTACAATAACAGAAACTCCTCCTGATGCCCTATCAACATTTGGAGAGCAGGTGTTAAACAGGGAGTAGTTTTTAAATGTGATATTGTCTGTATCTTTCAAGAAGGTTTCTTGAAGGCATAGTACCGCAGGATCATGTTCGTTTAAAAGCAGGAGAATATCATTGTAATTTGCTTTAAGTCCTCGACAATTCCATTGTATGATAGTGTTTTTCATTATAAATTTAAATTAAAGATTGTGGAGCTAGGTTAGACCTTTCGCAGAGGGAATTTGTTTTGTTATTTCTCTGGAGGAGGTACGGGGGTGAATTTTTTGTTTGTAGGTCTGGAGTTCCCCTGAGCGCATGGAGCAGATTCTTCTGCATCCATGCTCTCGATGTCTCCAAACCTGTTATAAAGTTTGATGGGGTCATCTGACCCCTTTTGTTGCCTATTTCCATGAGATTTATTTTTGTTTTTTGGTGATTTAGTTTGTTGGGTATTGCTGAATGTAGTTTGTGTAGATGCCGTGTTTCTCTGTGATTGGTAATGAGGGGTGTTTGAGCTTGGTGTTGAATCGGGTGCTTCTGTTTGTGTTTGAGCGTCCTTCGTTGTTTTAGGATTGCTCTTCACTACAGTGGAGAAGGATGGGCCAGGATGGGCTGTTTTCGCCTGTACAAGTTTTCTGGCTTCTGGATAGGGAATATTATTTGTGTATTTTACCCTCTGAATTTCCTTCTCCTGTTTCCAGGTATCGCAATCCTTGGAATTTGCGTGGTGCTCTTTTCCACAGTTGACACAATGCGGAGTTGCTCTACAGTCAGGTTCCTGATGAGAATTTTCTCCGCATCGGCCACATATTTGGGTTTTAGAGCAGCGGTCTTCGTGATGGCCGTATTTTTAACATTTGTAACATCGAAGGGGGTTTGGAATGTAGATGTCAACCTTCACTTGCAAGAAGCCAACTTTGACCACTTTGGGTACAGTTGGCCTGTTGAAGGTGAGTACAATGGTGTTGGTGTCCTGCAGGTTATTATTACGTTTGATACGTATTCGACGGACTGCAGTGACACCTTCACTTTTCATTCCTTCGATGATATCTGCGTCGGTGACTCCAGCCAAGTCACGACAGCGAATCACGCCTTTGGACGTATTCAGTGTGGTGTGAGCGAATGAGGTCACTGGAATATCGAAGAAAGTTTTTATTTTCCCGATATTGTCTGACTGACCTCGTCGCTCACATTCCACGAGAAGGCAACCCGATGTCATTTTTTTGACGCTCTTCGGCGTACCAATCAAACCTGTAATTGTTTTCTCAATCACAAACGGAGAGAGTGAAGCAAGGGATTTTGCGGCATCTTTAGATTGTATTACCATGAAGCGTGGAAATGTGTCCACACTACATGGTTCGTCGTCCGAGTCAGATAAAGTTTTGGTACGTTTATTTTGATTTTTTTTGGAAATATCCATTTTGGCTAGATTAAAAATTCAGCACCCGTGCTCGCCACCCACCAAGGAGCCCAACAAGGGGACACTTTTCAAGTGTCAGGGATACACAGATGCCATACTCAGTTGATAAAATTACCTTTGAATGACCCTGAAGTCGCCAATTTCTAAGGTCGGTAAAATTACCCCCCGATTGACCCGTTAAGCCACCGCCTTCTAGGAAGTCTTCTAAGACTTGGAAAAGGGAAAGATAAAGGAAGAGAATTTAGGGGCAACGGTGGTATCAAGAGAGATACAAGGAGACAGATAAAGAAGGTGAGAGAGTAAATAAAGACCTCCTAGGGCTCGGCGTGACCAGCCGATTTGTCGGAACCGGGCCCATCCCGACCACCCGTCTAAGAGAAGTAGAGGCCAAAGTAGTGTATTGCAGGGAAAGCCTCTGCTCAACTACCAGGATCCTTTCCTCCCCCGACACGGACGCAACCCACGGCAAACAGGTTGCCTCTACTTAGTCGCCTCTTACGACACGTAGCGAGGCACGTCGGGCCAATTCTACAACCCCGGACCCGCAGGGGGATTTTATTCTTGAAGAATTACTTTTCTTTCGTAGCTTTGTAGTATTTACCCTAGATTTTCTATTTCTAAAATTTACTCTTTCAATTGAAGTACCTAGACGCAGAGTTTAGTTAGTGCGATACTTACAGACGATCCGTTTGGTCAATGTCGTACAGAATGACCAGTTGTTTTATGGAGATATGTCTTAGAAATATTTGAAGGCTCTACGGGAAAAAATGTTCGTTAAATTATCTTTGCCATTTTATATCTCCCTAAATAAGCAGCTTGTTCAATTTGAGCTAGGTTGTGCGCGTGTGAGAAAATGCATTACAAGTGTAAATGATACATTGTGAAAATCTCCCATTATCTCTTGGGGCCTACTATCTAATTTGAATATTAAGCATTCAATGCACTGAGAATCCTTTGTTTCTAAGCAGGAATACATATATGTCTCTTTCATCAGCAACTGAATCCTTTCTGGCGTACATTGGCAATGTTCAGGCACGTTGAAAATCAAAACGGTTTCATAGCTTTCTTTCGCAATTCTCAGTTGCACTCCCTAAAACTGAGCGAGAAATGAAAATGTCGCTTGAAAAATTGTAAAAGGATCACGAGAGAAAGGAGAGAGTGAGAAATATCTTAAAGTGCTGACTTACTGAATCTTTAATAATGAAATACTGGTACAAATAGAATAAAGCGCGGTATAACTGATTTTTTTTTTTCCTTTTCACGCAGTGGAGACTGGGGTAAATCAATGCAACAAGAACAAAATATCAAGACTGCATACACAATGATTGTTGTTGTTGTTGGGTTTAACGCCATTTTTCAGCAGACGATTGGCTATACATGGCGGCCAGTATTAATGGTGGAGGAAGAACCCGGGAAAACCCCGGAAAGAATCACCGACCCTGGAGAAGCTAGTGGCAAGCTTTCTCACATACACAATGAAACGTGCCGTCTCTTTAGTCTTTAGGAAAAAGCGTAAAACATAACCTTGTTCAGAAGAATTAAACGCTCGCTTGAAATTCCTCATGGAGCATGACTGCGAAATCTACCGATCGTCCTAATTGTAGCATTCCTGTTTCTGTATTGAAATTAAAAAGCTTATGGTATGTTAAATTGTTAACTTGAATCATAATTCTCATCATTTAATGTTCAATAACACACTGAAAGAAAGAGTCATGATATTTGCAACATTTCTTTCTCTTTTCATGCAGCATAGTTAGTGACACAATCTATCGGTATAGACACATAATTGTACATAATCAAATAACGGGAATTCCAAGTACAAACATGTCAGATATTGATCTCCACGTAGATTTATTTTTATTCAGAAAATAAACTAATTCCTCCGCATTTAATCGGATGTAACCATACTACAACATTACCTACCCAAAGGCAAATAGTCACTCTTTCGTCGAGGCACTTTAGCGGCAATCCGATATGAATAAACGACTTATGCATTATGTAAACCCAATTAAACCGTTGTTCTTCTTCTCTCCACACCCATATTTAAAACAAAATTAGCTTACAGACTACTGTAGCCCGATCTCAGCCCCAAGGAAATTGAAATCCGCATTGTATTGATTTGATTGAAAACATCTCAAAAATTACCAGAAATGCTCCTATTGGTTGTACATTTGTCGCATCAATCGGATAAAAGGAAATGCTGTGAAAGTTAAATTTGTATATATTGCTAAACCAAAGCTGGTTCAAAGCTGGAAACTTTTATCAGGTAAGTGCCTTTTCCTCCCAATTTTATTCAGGAGAGTAAATTTATATTCGCGCATTTCATAATTCGTTAAATATTCATTTCTATATTTGTTTCTATTTCCTCGACTTCCTACTCACTACATTTTTCGTCATTAATAATTACCTTGTTGATGTGCTAATTTAGAATTAACATGTACGGGTCAACCGTTTTCCTCCTATCTTCAGTGAAAATACATTTTCGTTTATTTTCACAATTAAGGAACGCGATTCATTAGCATTTAGGGGGCAGGGTCCAGTTTTTATGTACAAATTTAATGCCGCAATCAGTGACCTAGTATAAAAAATCATAAAAAATCAAATACACAAGTGAGCTCAAAAAGGTCCATATTTTTAGATACCTATATTAAAACAAAGCATAATAATAGTATTCACTTGACCAGAGAAGTCAATGGCAGTTCACAGCAGAAGAGGATCATGCACCCCAACCCCTATTTTATACCTGCATTTTTCACATCCAAATGCCATTTTTGACAGCATGTGGTGCTCACAGTGCAAACGCAAGCCCATTCCCTGGATGAAAATTTTGAAAAACATTGTCTACGAAATAGTTTGATGCAATTCAGAATAGTTGTCATCCAAGCCGTTTTTGAGATACTCTAGTTGCCTTGAACCCACGTGTTTACTGCTATGGGAGGCTAGCTATTCTTCCTAGCCAACTATTGGTATTTCACTATCAACATACTGCAGAGCAACTATGGAAGGTGTACATGACTGACATCAATTTCAAGAACAACACCAGCCCAAAACACCTAGTTCACAAATATATCCATATCTATCAATTCTAAACAATAATAGCTGAAAAAGTCACACCATAGCCTTAAGTTAAGGAATTTGCCAGGGGCCAATTTACGAAACTGGACCCTGCCACCTTAAGGATTTGGCTGAAAATGGTTTATGTCAAAAGTTGTGTTTATATCACATATTTAGACATTATCTAGTACAGTGGCATAAAGGAAAACTTTTTGTGCACAAAACTGAAAATGGTATTATGCTTTTAAAAAAGTTACCTCTTTGCGGCAAAAAACACTACATTATTTACATTGTGAATTATGACTGACTGCATTTCTTGAAAGATTTCAAATTGTTTGCAACCTACAATGCTCTTGGTCTTTGTTTACCGCCATAGCATCAGTACAAAATCAAAATTCCTTTACAATGTTTCATGAATGTCAAGAAGAGATCTGGAAGTTATAAATTTTAGGAGGGAATAACAGAAATGATATGTTAGGTGTCAGTGACAGAAGTGAACAGTTTCTCTAAGCTCTTCTAGCAAACTTAAAGAAATCACACATTTAAGTAAATCATGTGCTTTAGAAGTACTCTTAGACTGATATAAAAGAAGTGGTTCCTAACTTTTCATTATCATTCTGGAGATGCTAATAGCGACATCAGTGTTGTGTTAGTGAATATTGGGGGGGGGGTAATCGCAACACAAGTCTAGCTAGTCTGGAAAAGTCAAAGTTTAATCAATTAACATTAGACAATGCTGGAATATTGATATACTGATGTGTAGGACCCTAAAACTTACAAAGAGTGACATATCAAATAAATTCATTGATACATAGCCAATGAAATTGACCATACATATACAAATTACTCAGTACAGTTTAACAGAGAAATTTCTTCTCAGGCACCAATTTACTTACAACTGACTTTAATGTTTTCTGGAGTTTACAAAATCATAGTAAATAATAAGATAAGGTATAGAACAAATATTAATAGTGGAAAATCCAGTTCAAGATAAAAAGCATATCACCGGCTTGGCTTTTGATAAGCACGTACCATAAAACAACTCCTGCAGAAGCTAAGTCTGTCTGTCAAAGTCACTCTCTTGTGCACTTAGATCAGAATGAGTATCTGGATGAGATCGAAGCTATTGTTTCTTTCAGCATGACTAACCGATTAATCCTAATCTCTTACTATGCAAACTGACACCTGCAAAAAGAAAAGAAACAAGTGATATTGATGTACTTTTAACATTCAGTGAAAACATAAGACTTTCAGAGGAGAAACTGTATGTGCATTGTCAAACCCATGAAGCTGCCACTTAATTTTAAGCTTTTCCCCCTTTGTTAACTGAACCTAGAGATTTCAAGATATATACATAACATTGAAACATTTTCTATTATCACCCAAGTGTGAGATATGAATCTCTTATGTCAACTTCAGAGTGGGGTCATGAAGGTAGAAACTATGTCGGTGTGCTAAAACTTTCATTCTTCTCACCAAAATACAGCAAGTAATATGCCATATGCATCATTATTTCTAAGACCGTTCCACTGGTGACATTCAATATTCACAACAGTATGTTTATGTATGATTCCTCTGAATTCTATCTGCTCCTGTGGAGTTAAATTACTTTAAAGAATACATGTTGACATGCTATGCAATTGTTTAGGTGTGTCTGTATTGAAATGTGAATATTATTCATAAAAATAGAGGTGCAAAACCTTGACAGCTACAGAAAGTGGAAGACAATACATTATGGTTACCATTTTGTTCCCATATTTAGAAAGTTATATCCAAAATATGCTACTATGTCATGATGTAAACAGTTCTCACATGGAGGTACAAAACACAGTTACCTCCCTCTCCAAAGAACATCACATACAACACTAAGGAATATATGGAAAAAGGAAGGAGATATAATAAAGCTAATGCATACAAATTATTTAAATATACACAACGAAACAGAAAAGTATAATAGATGTGGCTGACTGCACCATCAAAAAATGATCAATTTTCCTTAAGGGGGCAGGGTCCAGTTTTTATGTACAAATTTAATGCCGCAATCAGTGACCTAGTATAAAAAATCATAAAAAATCAAATACACAAGTGAGCTCAAAAAGGTCCATATTTTTAGATACCTATATTAAAACAAAGCATAATAATAGTATTCACTTGACCAGAGAAGTCAATGGCAGTTCACAGCAGAAGAAGATCATGCACCCCAACCCCTATTTTATACCTGCATTTTTCACATCCAAATGCCATTTTTGACAGCATGTGGTGCTCACAGTGCAAACGCAAGCCCTTTCCCTGGATGAAAATTTTGAAAAACATTGTCTACTAAATAGTTTGATGCAATTCAGAATAGTTGTCATCCAAGCCGTTTTTGAGATACTCTAGTTGCCTTGAACCCACGTGTTTACTGCTATGGGAGGCTAGCTATTCTTCCTAGCCAACTATTGGTATTTCACTATCAACATACTGCAGAGCAACTATGGAAGGTGTACATGACTGACATCAATTTCAAGAACAACACCAGCCCAAAACACCTAGTTCACAAATATATCCATATCTATCAATACTAAACAATAATAGCTGAAAAAGTCACACCATAGACTTAAGTTAAGAAATTTGCCAGGGGCCAATTTACGAAACTGGACCCTGCCATCTTAGTTATGTGCGTATTATCATCTTTTTCTTTCCGCTAAACAAATTTGCCAGTTTGTTATACTAGTTCAAGTAGATAGTCTGCATGACCTATGCCATGTTCATATTTCAATATAGGTCCTTTCTAAATTGTTTTCTTTATAATATTTTTCTAATCATTAAGATATGAGCCCAAAGTGTAATGATCTATATATTTAATATACACACAAGAGTTTTAAATTCAAACCTACAATCTTTACACAAACGTTGCCTGTGAAATGACGAATCAAATGTTTTAAGTCATCCACGTGTTTTCATATATTGCAATCATCATTATACGCTTTTATTACATGATGGAATATTTCACAAATACCTTTGTTTAACCAGTATTGCGAACACCTAATGAGAATTTAAAATCCATTTGATTGTCATTTTGGCAGCTATTTCAATACCAAGCCTTGCTAATTGTTTTGCACAAAAGATTCTATTACCAATCTTAAATAATGTCATTTTTACAAAGATCATTTCACACAAAAACTCCGCATCAATAAAAGAGACAAGTATGTGCCAATTAAAATTATGGCGAAAGTCTCCGCTTTCCTTTTTTATAAGTAAACAAATATATGTATTAATCAGCTTTCAAATTCATGCTTTTCGAACTATCCAAAATATGCATGTGTATATCTGTCTGTATATCCGCTTGCTACATCCCATCTCGTTAATGTAACTTTGGAACGATTGGAAAGATAGTTTAATCACTAATATCTTAGTCCCTACAAACGTCTTTTATTGATGATAGATTGAAGAAGAAAGAACAAAATATATTACCGTAAACATGTTATATTCAGTTCCAATATGTATACATAGTATTGTGCTAGATGTGCTAAAAATGTCAGTTTTCAATGATGCATTAATTGGCATTCTTTGCCTTTTATTCCAGACATATACACGAAAAACAAGCATGATGTTGACGAAATCCATAACATTGGTGTTAGTTGCAATCGCTATCGGTGAGTAGTAATATTTCGTAAATAGTTGGAAAACATGTACAACAAACGTAAGATTGTGTTTTCTGAAGATGGTATAATAATTTCGTCTATATGTTCAATTACATCGAGCCATACCTAACTTTACGTCAGCACTGTAGTCGTCGTAGGCAGTTTTATTATTTCCATGTAATCATCGTTGCAATGCGATATTAGAACTTACACATATACACCTTAATGCAAGTCTATTCCAGTAAACATGAACTCCATTTACAATGTACTCAAAATCAGTTTTACTAGTTTTCTTGCCGTTGTTAGAAGCGTATAAAATAATTCCTTTTCATTTTTGGTTAAAGGAGCTATCTCAGTGACCTATGGCAACCCTGTACCCACTGTAGCTGAAGATAATAATGACCTGGTAACAGAGGCATCACCCGCTGTGATTCATGATTCTGAAGTAGATCCAACTGAAAAGGTCGAGGCAGCAGAACAGACAGATGCACCAATGAGCTCTGCCGCAGAGGGAGCAGAACAATTGTCAACAATGGCGTCACCAGCCGGAAATATTGATAATGTTGAAGCTAGCCAATCAGAAGCGTCTGAGACTGATGCGCCACTCAGCCCGTCAGAGGAGCCATCGGCATTGTCAACAGCAGTTTATTCCAACCCTAGTGAAAAGTAGACACCAAAGTATTTTCTCTGAAAACGATGTAGCAAATGCAAACATCGCAGAATAAGAAATCCGTAGCGTGCAATGAATATAGTAGTGATCTAGAGGTTGCTGATGACTTTATAGACGTTATAAATATCGCACAAAATCGAAAGCATTTGTGCACGTCATGTTGTTTAGAAGGTATTAGCTTCTGTACTTGATTCGTGCTTGCTAATACCTTGCCATTTATTACTTCTTTGAGCAAACGAAATAAATCTTACCAATATGAGCAGTATGTTTTCTCTTTAAATTCATCCCAAAACAATGACAACTTCCTTTCACAAAGGCAGTCATATTTCATGGAAATTCTATCATTACAATAATTCACTGCACCCATGAGAAAACTTGGGGAATTAATTTTATTAATCACAGGCATTTTCTCTCTTTCTCTCTATCTCTCTTTCTCTCTGTCTCTCTCTCTCTCTCTCTCTCTCTCTCTCTCTCTCTCTCTTCCCTTTCTGCAAAGCAATTGAGCTATAATAATTGATCATGAATGTTAATGATTCCATGGCCTTACGCTAAGTAACAGACAAAACAGAAAACCAACAAATTTTGTAAAACTCAACGAAAGTTTTTTTCTCCAGAATATAAAGTAAAAATTTAAAAACAACTGACAGCATTGTGAATTAGATCCCTATAGAACTAAACGTTCTATCCCAAGTTACATGCATGAAGTTCCTATTCACTTCCAGTGATATTTCAGATAGATTCCGCTATTGAATGCGTGCATACGCCAGTACTTGCTAACGTGATAATGCACCAACTATCTGGTTTGTGGAGCTCTTCTAACAGACTTTTGATAGATCACAATAATACCATCATCAATGTCACTCTCCGAAATAACAATGATTCCAAATTAATGTTCTACCCCAATAATAGTAATGGGGACTTAGTAATTCCAATGAATAAATAAAGGCAACTAAATTAACAATTGAACACACGGTAAGACTGATTCTAGAACAGATCTTACGGCAGGAATGCATAATTGTGTAAGAAAGGAATATCATATAAAATGCTACGAAACAGTAATATAGCCAGTACGTAGGTCAGTCTCCATTCTGAAACATTCAAATTTGTTGGCAAGTTCATCACTTTCCACGCGAAACACTAGCAACCTTCATTTGCATTTTTACTACTAACAAAGATTCGAATATCCAATCTTCAATGATAGAAACATCTTCGCTAAGCATTATCTTTATTACAAGCTAAACGTTACAGGTCAGAACACTACTAACTTGATTTCGGTGAAAAGGTCAAGGACGAAATATAGATATGCGTAACAAAGTTTTACAAACCAGTGGTCTTTGCCTGACCTAGCGGCGTCAAATCCTGGCGCGATTCACCCTAGAAGTCATATGTTTACCCAAAATTTCCAAAGACATTCATACAACTTCAGTTGAAAATTAGAAAGCCCGACGTGTCCGGTCTATACATAAATTGTTCTCTAATCAATGCAAGACCACACATCTCACAACCCGCCAAAAATGTATCAATCGCACATCTGCATGGTTTCTCTTCGTTAGGTTTCCGTACCGATAGCAGTTCTCGCCGTGGAAACTATACAACTATCCCCTAACAAAAGGAACTATTTTAACTACGCCACCTTAGTCCATTCAAACGGCTATTTTCAGGCACATTTCACCAGTACAACTGCATCAAAGTTGCCATAATGGCGACATAAACGGCATCTGATGAATCAATTCTTGTTAATTCCGTTGTGCAATTTACCGATTTCCTACTGTAAATATTGCCACTGCAGTGCCACCAATGTACACCACTAGACGTTAATAGGGGCTATGTAATTCCGGTCATTCATTCAGTTTTCCCCAGAATTCACAATTAGTAAACCAGGTCATCATGGAAACTCACTAACACTTCACTCCCTGACGCTTGCTTCTAGTGACTGGGTAATTGTTTCGGGAGACGGAATATTTTCATTGCACCGAATTCCAATAATTAGACAAGTAATCATAATAATTTAAGAATTCTTTAAAACGGGGCGCTATGATCAAAATGCACATACTTCAAATTGATCACATTAGCCTCATCTTTAAAATGATCACTCGACCTCGAGTGACACAAACGTCACACTTCTGTGGTCTAATCAAAATTGATGACTTTCCCTAAAATCAACCACCAACTCGATTAATGATTCCCAAATATGATTAAGACAAAACTCTAAATCAATGGACTTGTTCCTATTAGCCCGTCACTCTCCATCCGAAACTAAACGTTTTTCTGAATCACTAATTGCTTATAAGTAAACTAAATGTCAACAATAAACATAAATTAACCAAGCTGAATGAATCAAGAATGAAAATATTCCGACATCTTATTCGGGTTCAAACTCTTTCCTAACAATCCTAGGAATTCGCTGCATAAAATACTTTCTCTAAACATAGGTATCTAACAACAAGACAACAAATGTAATACAGGGCTATTCCTGTTTTACCCGAAAAACTCCGGTCTGGAGTTTGCGTTTCCACCAGTATATCCGACTCCAAATAGATTTTAGCGCACCTGTGCACAGTATACTTTTTACCCAGCCTCGGTCCGCCAATCTTGTATCCTTACAACTAACAGACTACTAATGGACCAATGCTACCGCGAACGATTATTAAATCAGTCACAATATCTAGCAGCGAAACGGAACTTGTGTATGTTTCTCGAATTGGATGCGATTCGCTTCTTCCTAATAGTCACGTACCTAACACATTTACATTTAGGCAATGCACCGAGAGCGCGTGCATTTTTGTTATTAATGGGTACAGACACCCAGTACAATTTCAAGGGACTGATTCTCATTGTCATTTCGGAGAGGTTATTTTTCCAATGCTTCCAAGCTATACATTTTATGGCGACACCATTCTTCTTATACAAACAGCGGTTCCAATGTACCCGTATAAATGTTGAAGCCACGTTATTGTTATTGGTGTTATTATTATTGCCAAATCTGTTATGGGCTTCCAATAAAGTCAGTATAAAGTTTTGAACTTAACACAATAGAGCAGGGGTGTGTGTGTGTCAATACGTATGCTCTTTACCGGTTCGTCTCTAGTAATGTTAGATTATACAGCCTAATTTATGAACCTGGTATGCACTGAAGTCATGACCAACTTTTCTGACCTATTTTGTACATTAGAGCTTACTTAGTGGTTGGGGCAACAAAAAAATAAAGAATCATCTCGCCCGGCTCCATTTACCACGTGTCGAGATTGTAACACACCGCTTACGACTGACTCTCTTGAATTTCTGTGCCCTCAAAATCACACTCTTTCTGTATCATAGTGTATCAGATCCTAGATAAAATATTCAGTCTTGACTGAACAAAAATGAATGCACTCAAATTAAGCATGTCTTAAGAGCAAATAAATCTATCTACTTTCGCAGACTAAATGTCGAGAGACCAAACAGAAAATTTTAAAGGCGCTGTATCATTTATATTTATTTTTTATTTTTTAAATTTGATAGGACACGTCTTTTTTCCAATTGCAAATTAATAGACTGTTCTAAACAAATTAAAAGCAAATCACTTGCAAAACTATTACAGAAATGTTCTAAGATCCAGAATAGAGTACATTTGATTGATTGATTGATTCAATTTTTAACGGCGCATCAGCACTGTAAGGCTATTTAGCGCCAAACAAAATGTTATATGTATAATCTTTTAAAAATTAGAAAAAGTCTCATATCGACCAGCGATATAAAAACACATAGTTGAAATTAAGACGGTTGTATGGTAACGGTGCAAAAAAAAGCTCCCGATCAACCGGGGATGTAAATGTTGTATGTTAATGAAAAATCACGGAAAGGTATTAAAAAGGGACAGTATATATATCGCATAAAACTGCACAAGGTGATAGCATAAAACTTAGAGCTTAGAGTAAATATTTACTGCTTTCAGGAACTCTATAATACGAGTCGTGTTTGTAGTATCATAAAGTTACTTCATGTCATGCACAGTGTAATACTGATCGCGCGTAGGTTGCAGGTCAAAACACTCTATCATAAAGTGATTGACAGTGAATGGTTCATTGCAAGAAACGCACTCTGGTGGGTCTTCACCTTTTAGTTTGTGGGAATGGGTGATATAAGTATGATCAATTCGGATTCTTGCAATGACTACCTCCTCACTACGCATGGTTCTGTAGGAAGGAGTCAATTCTCCTAGAGTTGGTTTGATTGCATGAAGTTTGTTATTCAGTGCATCATTCCATGATGCCTGCCAATTCTGGCGTAAGGACTTTGTGACACTAGGTTTAAAATCATTGTACGGTATTTTAAAATCAGATGGTTCTTGAGTAAGGGCCATTTTAGCAGTGCGATCCGCTTTTTCGTTACCTTTAATACCAATATGGTTAGGTAACCAACAGTATGTTATATTGTGGGAGACACTCATCTCGGTATTTTTGATGAGTATGTTTTTCAATAATGGATTCTCAAGTTTTCTATTGTGTAGTGACTGAAGTACTGATAGTGAGTCAGAGCAGATGATGCTGTTTAAAATACGTTTGTTTTCTATATGTTGCAAAGCAAAGTCTATTGCTCTGATTTCGGCTGAAAACATTGATGTTCCATTTGGTAAGCGAACTTGGGTTGTGTGATTTCGACAAACGAAGGCTTCAGCAGCCTTTTCTTCATTCTTTGATCCGTCGGTATCAATTCTTGTGTAGTTTTTAAATTCGGTGAGGAGTTCTTGATAACAGTTGTGCAAGACGGAAGGGTTTGTCTCAGATTTTTTCCGTCGTGTAGCGTAACAAGTACTTTGGGTTGTTTAAGTAGCCAGGGTGGTGTTTCGGAGATGGACGTTTTGTGAATTTTAGACAGATCAATTTTTGTACTGTCAAGGCTGGATGATATTCTAATGCCAAAGGAAGGTATGGCGTTTGGTTTATTTTCGTATAAGGTTTTGTATTTGTGTTGAAAAACAGCCGAGAAAGGAGGATTCAAAGGGTTTGATTTTAGTTTGAGAGCATACTGTGCGGAAAGTAGTTCTTTACGATGCGATAACGGTGGTTCGTTCGCTTCAGCCAGCAGGCTTTCACACGGGAATGTTTTAAATGCTCCCAGAGCCAGTCTTATTCCCTGATAATGAATTGGATCAAGCATTTCTAAGATATGATTTTCTGGATGAACCATATACAACGCAAGCATAGTCCAGTTTGGAGCGAATAAACATTCTACATAAATTCACGATGACTTTTCTATCAGCACCCCGGTCAGTGTGCGTTACTACTTTAAGTAGGTTAAGTGCTTTTAAGCATTTGGCTTTTAAGTTCTTTAGGTGTGCAATAAAAGTCAGTTTTCTGTCAAAGAGTATACCTAAAAATTTTGTTCCCTCAACAACTAGAATAGGTGTTCCGTCCAGCGTGAGTTTAGGTTCACCGTGGTGTCGTCGTAACTGACAGAAATACATGCATACCGTTTTTGATTTCGAGAATTTGAAGACGTTTGTAATTGCCCAATTTTGTATCTTGTTTATATTTTTTATATTTTGCTGTAGTTGTCTTTCAATTGTATGCATGTACTTTGATCGATAACATATGAGAAAATCATCAACATATAAGTAAATTTGAATAATGATTCCAACGATCAACATAATTAAAATAAAAATAGAGAATACACTTACCAAAACGCTTTGTGAAAATCTGAAGAATGTAAAGCGGTGTCAATGATACTAACATAAGGAGCTTTGTGCGCACATCTAACATATATATTAGACAATATCGACTATTTTACACTCCCTCATACAACAATGCAAAGACTATTACACGCAAATATAAAGACATATAAGATTTGCATCTCTTCCTCACTTTCTCTCTCTCTCACGTACACACACACAGACACACACACACACACACACACACACAAACACACAGGCTGCTTAGACGATTTAAGTTGTTAAAACATCCGCGAAAGGTCGCGGGTACAAACTCAAAAGAGTCATAACAAAGGTTTATAAAACCGGTAGCAACAGCTGCCTGCCCTGGCACTCTGCATTAAGCGGCTAGTGTTAGAACTGGCCGACCTGCTGTCAAGATAGAGGATCTGGGCAGGGCATAATGCCACAAGTCGGCGGCGGCGGCACGATTCCACCGTGCTAGACATCACAATACACTGTGACACTGCAGACATCATAGCGGTATGCTTACAATTGTTAACGATACGTTACAATTAAAAAGTCTTTCTCTCTCTTTCACGCGTGTCAGCGCAAAATAATATTGCCAGAATATGCATGCTACATGTTCGAATTTAAAGGTAATATTAAATGCATTAATAAAGAAGGAACTATTATATTCAAATGTACAACATGAAAGAGTTTGGGTCAACAACTATTGAAATTAAGTCTAACATCGCTACATAAAAGACAATGTACTCTACTCTGAAGACTGATCCGGTGACCTAAGTGGCTAGAGCGACTAAATGCGTTAGGTAGCGGTTTCGAACCCCGGCTGAGTGATACCATAGTCTTAGAAACATTTTAGCAGCAGCTGCCTCGCCAAACCCTCAGCATTTAGAGGTTAGTTTCAGGACTGGTTGGACAAATGTTAGGATAATGGAATATAATGTCCCATGTCAAGGGCATTAATCCCCAGTGCTCGATTTCACTATATACTGCCACTGCAGACATCGTAGCGATATGAATGAAAAAATGATAAAGCTCCGTTAAAAATCACGCTACACCATCCTCTCTCAAAGCATTAAATATCATATATTGATCAGCACCTTCATTTAGAAGAATGACCCACATCTTTACAATCAAGGATCATTTTCAAAAGGAAAACTTATTTGCAAACTAGTGTAGACTTTGCTGTCTGCAAATTATTCTGCAGTTAATGGCAATGATTCTTCACATTTTCCTGATATAGTTCATATGATTTCTCTTGTTTATGAAAATTAATGAATTACTTAATTATATAATAAAACGCTTGTTGTTTGAAGGAAAGGTCCAAAAATAAAATTATTCGATCAAACCATGTTGAGAAGTAATTTATGAGGGATTCGAAACTCGCGGTTTGCCGTAGCTGGTGGATGGCCCTAGTCCATGCGGCCAACTTGTATAGCCAATTCCTCTGTTTTATTCTTGAAGAATTACTTTTCTTTCGTAGCTTTGTAGTATTTACCCTAGATTTTCTATTTCTAAAATTTACTCTTTCAATTGAAGTACCTAGACGCAGAGTTTAGTTAGTTCGATACTTATAGACGATCCGTTTGGTCAATATCGTACAGAATGACCAGTTGTTTATGGAGATATGTCTTAGAAATATTTGAAGGCTCTACGGGGAAAAATGTTCGTTAAATTATCTTTGCGATTTTATATCTCCCTAAATAAGCAGCTTGTTCAATTTGAGCTAGGTTGTGCGCGTGTGAGAAAATGCATTACAAGTGTAAATGATACATTGTGAAAATCTCCCATTATCTCTTGGGGCCTACTAACTAATGTGAATATTAAGCATTCAATGCACTGAGAATCCTTTGTTTCTAAGCAGGAATACATATGTGTCTCTTTCTTCAGCAACTGAATCCTTTCTGTCATACATTGGCAATGTTCAGGCACGTTGAAAATCAAAACGGTTGCCAATATGTGTTTCATAGCTTTCTTTCGCAATTCTCAGTTGCACTCCCTAAAACTGAGCGAGAAATGAAAATGTCGCTTGAAAAATTGTAAAAGGATCACGAGAGAAAGGAGAGAGTGAGAAATATCTTAAAGTGCTGACTTACTGAATCTTTAATAATGAAATACTGGTACAAATAGAATAAAGCGCGGTATAACTGAGTTTTTTTTAATCCTTTTCACGCAGTGGAGACTGGGGTAAATCAATGCAACAAGAACAAAATATCAAGACTGCATACACAATGATTGTTGTTGTTGTTGGGTTTAACGCCATTTTTCAGCAGACGATTGGCTATACATGGCGGCCAGTATTAATGGTGGAGGAAGAACCCGGGAAAACCCCGGAAAGAATCACCGACCCTGGAGAAGCTAGTGGCAAGCTTTCTCACATACACAATGAAACGTGCCGTCTCTTTAGTCTTTAGGAAAAAGCGTAAAACATAACCTTGTTCAGAAGAATTAAACGCTCGCTTGAAATTCCTCATGGAGCATGACTGCGATATCTACCGATGTTCCTAATTGGAGCATTCCTGTTTCTGTATTGAAATTAAAAAGCTTATGGTATGTTAAATTGTTAACTTGAATCATAATTCTCATCATTTAATGTTCAATAACACACTGAAAGAAAGAGTCATGATATTTGCGACATTTCTTTCTCTTTTCGTGCAGCATAGTTAGTGACACAATCTATCGGTATATACACATAATTGTACGTAATCAAATAACGGGAATTCCAAGTACAAACATGTCAGATATTGATCTCCACGTAGATTTATTTTTATTCAGAAAATAAACTAATTCCTCCGCATTTAATCGGATGTAACCATACTACAACATTACCTACCCAAAGGCAAATAGTCACTCTTTCGTCGAGGCACTTTAGCGGCCATCCGATATGAACAAACGACTTATGCATTATGTAAACCCAATTAAACCGTTGTTCTTCTTCTCTCCACACCCATATTTAAAACAAAAGTAGCTTACAGACTACTGTAGCCCGATCTCAGCCCCAAGGAAATTGAAATCCGCATTGTATTGATTTGATAGAAAACATCTCAAAAATTACCAGAAATGCTCCTATTGGTTGTACATTTGTCGCATCAATCGGATAAAAGGAAATGCTGTGAAAGTTAAATTTGTATATATTGCTAAACCAAAGCTGGTTCAAAGCTGGAAACGTTTATCAGGTAAGTGCCTTTTCCTCCCAATTTTATTCAGGAGAGTAAATTTATATTCGCACATTTCATAATTCGTTAAATATTCATTTCTATATTTGTTTCTATTTCCTCGACTTCCTACTCACTACATTTTTCGTCATTAATAATTACCTTGTTGATGTGCTAATTTAGAATTAACATGTACGGGTCAACCGTTTTCCTCCTATCTTCAGTGAAAATACATTTTTGTTTATTTTCACAATTAAGGAACGCGATTCGTTAGCATTTAGTTATGTGCGTATTATCATCTTTTTCTTTCCGCTAAACAAATTTGCCAGTTTGTTATACTAGTTCAAGTAGATAATCTGCATGACCTATGCCATGTTCATATTTCAATATAGGTCCTTTCTAAATTGTTTTCTTTATAATATTTTTCTAATCATTAAGATATGAGCCCAAAGTGTAATGATCTATATATTTAATATACACACAAGAGTTTTAAATTCAAACCTACAATCTTTACACAAACGTTGCCTGTGAAATGACGAATCAAATGTTTTAAGTCATCCACGTGTTTTCATATATTGCAATCATCATTATACGCTTTTATTACATGATGGAATATTTCACAAATACCTTTGTTTAACCAGTATATCGAACACCAAATGAGAATTTAAAATCCATTTGATTGTCATTTTGGCAGCTATTTCAATACCAAGCCTTGCTAATTGTTTTGCACAAAAGATTCTATTACCAATCTTAAATAATGTCATTTTTACAAAGATCATTTCACACAAAAACACCGCATCAATAAAAGAGACAAGTATGTGCCAATTAAAATTATGGCGAAAGTCTCCGCTTTCCTTTTTTATAAGTAAACAAATATATGTATTAATCAGCTTTCAAATTCATGCTTTTCGAACTATCCAAAATATGCATGTGTATATCTGTCTGTATATCCGCTTGCTACATCCCATCTCGTTAATGTAACTTTGGAACGATTGGAAAGATAGTTTAATCACTAATATCTTAGTCCCTACAAACGTCTTTTATTGATGATAGATTGAAGAAGAAAGAACAAAATATATTACCGTAAACATGTTATATTCAGTTCCAATATGTATACATAGTATTGTGCTGGATGTGCTAAAAATGTCAGTTTTCAATGATGCATTAATTGGCATTCTTTGCCTTTTATTCCAGACATATACACGAAAAACAAGCATGATGTTGACGAAATCCATAACATTGGTGTTAGTTGCAATCGCTATCGGTGAGTAGTAATATTTCGTAAATAGTTGGAAAACATGTACAACAAACGTAAGATTGTGTTTTCTGAAGATGGTATAATAATTTCGTCTATATGTTCAATTACATCGAGCCATACCTAACTTTACGTCAGCACTGTAGTCGTCGTAGGCAGTTTTATTATTTCCATGTAATCATCATTGCAATGCGATATTAGAACTTACACATATACACCTTAATGCAAGTCTATTCCAGTAAACATGAACTCCATTTACAATGTACTCAAAATCAGTTTTACTAGTTTTCTTGCCGTTGTTAGAAGCGTATAAAATAATTCCTTTTCATTTTTGGTTAAAGGAGCTATCTCAGTGACCTATGGCAACCCTGTACCCACTGTAGCTGAAGATAATAATGACCTGGTAACAGAGGCATCACCCGCTGTGATTCATGATTCTGAAGTAGATCCAACTGAAAAGGTCGAGGCAGCAGAACAGACAGATGCACCAATGAGCCCTGCCGCAGAGGGAGCAGAACAATTGTCAACAATGGCGTCACCAGCCGGAAATATTGATAATGTTGAAGCTAGCCAATCAGAAGCGTCTGAGACTGATGCGCCACTCAGCCCGTCAGAGGAGCCATCGGCATTGTCAACAGCAGTTTATACCAACCCTAGTGAAAAGTAGACACCAACGTATTTTCTCTGAAAACGATGTAGCAAATGCAAACATCGCAGAATAAGAAATCCGTAGCGTGCAATGAATATAGTAGTGATCTAGAGGTTGCTGATGACTTTATAGACGTTATAAATATCGCACAAAATCGAAAGCATTTGTGCACGTCATGTTGTTTAGAAGGTATTAGCTTCTGTACTTGATTCGTGCTTGCTAATACCTTGCCATTTATTACTTCTTTGAGCAAACGAAATAAATCTTACCAATATGAGCAGTATGTTTTCTCTTTAAATTCATCCCAAAACAATGACAACTTCCTTTCACAAAGGCAGTCATATTTCATGGAAATTCTATCATTACAATAATTCACTGCACCCATGAGAAAACTTGGGGAATTAATTTTATTAATCACAGGCATTTTCTCTCTTTCTCTCTATCTCTCTTTCTCTCTGTCTCTCTCTCTCTCTCTCTCTCTCTTCCCTTTCTGCAAAGCAATTGAGCTATAATAATTGATCATGAATGTTAATGATTCCATGGCCTTACGCTAAGTAACAGACAAAACAGAAAACCAACAAATTTTGTAAAACTCAACGAAAGTTTTTTTCTCCAGAATATAAAGTAAAAATTTAAAAACAACTGACAGCATTGTGAATTAGATCCCTATAGAACTAAACGTTCTATCCCAAGTTACATGCATGAAGTTCCTATTCACTTCCAGTGATATTTCAGATAGATTCCGCTATTGAATGCGTGCATACGCCAGTACTTGCTAACGTGATAATGCACCAACTATCTGGTTTGTGGAGCTCTTCTAACAGACTTTTGATAGATCACAATAATACCATCACCAATGTCACTCTCCGAAATAACAATGATTCCAAATTAATGTTCTACCCCAATAATAGTAATGGGGACTTAGTAATTCCAATGAATAAATAAAGGCAACTAAATTAACAATTGAACACACGGTAAGACTGATTCTAGAACAGATCTTACGGCAGGAATGCATAATTGTGTAAGAAAGGAATATCATATAAAATGCTACGAAACAGTAATATAGCCAGTACGTAGGTCAGTCTCCATTCTGAAACATTCAAATTTGTTGGCAAGTTCATCACTTTCCACGCGAAACACTAGCAACCTTCATTTGCATTTTTACTACTAACAAAGATTCGAATATCCAATCTTCAATGATAGAAACATCTTCGCTAAGCATTATCTTTATTACAAGCTAAACGTTACAGGTCAGAACACTACTAACTTGATTTCGGTGAAAAGGTCAAGGACGAAATATAGATATGCGTAACAAAGTTTTACAAACCAGGGGTCTTTGCTTGACCTAGCGGCGTCAAATCCTGGCGCGATTCACCCTAGAAGTCATATGTTTACCCAAAATTTCCAAAGACATTCATACAACTTCAGTTGAAAATTAGAAAGCCCGACGTGTCCGGTCTATACATAAATTGTTCTCTAATCAATGCAAGACCACACATCTCACAACCCGCCAAAAATGTATCAATCGCACATCTGCATGGTTTCTCTTCGTTAGGTTTCCGTACCGCCAGCAGTTCTCGCCGTGGAAACTATACAACTATCCCCTAACAAAAGGAACTATTTTAACTACGCCACCTTAGTCCATTCAAACGGCTATTTTCAGGCACATTTCACCAGTACAACTGCATCAAAGTTGCCATAATGGCGACATAAACGGCATCTGATGAATCAATTCTTGTTAATTCCGTTGTGCAATTTACCGATTTCCTACTGTAAATATTGCCACTGCAGTGCCACCAATGTACACCACTAGACGTTAATAGGGGCTATGTAATTCCGGTCATTCATTCAGTTTTCCCCAGAATTCACAATTAGTAAACCAGGTCATCATGGAAACTCACTAACACTTCACTCCCTGACGCTTGCTCCTAGTGACTGGGTAATTGTTTCGGGAGACGGAATATTTTCATTGCACCGAATTCCAATAATTAGACAAGTAATCATAATAATTTAAGAATTCTTTAAAACGGGGCGCTATGATCAAAATGCACATACTTCAAATTGATCACATTAGCCTCATCTTTAAAATGATCACTCGACCTCGAGTGACACAAACGTCACACTTCTGTGGTCTAATCAAAATTGATGACTTTCCCTAAAATCAACCACCAACTCGATTAATGATTCCCAAATATGATTAAGACAAAACTCTAAATCAATGGACTTGTTCCTATTAGCCCGTCACTCTCCATCCGAAACTAAACGTTTTTCTGAATCACTAATTGCTTATAAGTAAACTAAATGTCAACAATAAACATAAATTAACCAAGCTGAATGAATCAAGAATGAAAATATTCCGACATCTTATTCGGGTTCAAACTCTTTCCTAACAATCCTAGGAATTCGCTGCATAAAATACTTTCTCTAAACATAGGTATCTAACAACAAGACAACAAATGTAATACAGGGCTATTCCTGTTTTACCCGAAAAACTCCGGTCTGGAGTTTGCGTTTCCACCAGTATACCCGACTCCAAATAGATTTTAGCGCACCTGTGCACAGTATACTTTTTACCCAGCCTCGGTCCGCCAATCTTGTATCCTTACAACTAACAGACTACTAATGGACCAATGCTACCGCGAACGATGATTAAATCAGCGAAACGGAACTTGTGTATGTTTCTCGAATTGGATGCGATTCGCTTCTTCCTAATAGTCACGTACCTAACACATTTACATTTAGGCAATGCACCGAGAGCGCGTGCATTTTTGTTATTAATGGGTACAGACACCCAGTACAGTTTCAAGGGACTGATTCTCATTGTCATTTCGGAGAGGTTATTTTTCCAATGCTTCCAAGCTATACATTTTATGGCGACACCATTCTTCTTATACAAACAGCGGTTCCAATGTACCCGTATAAATGTTGAAGCCACGTTATTGTTATTGGTGTTATTATTATTGCCAAATCTGTTATGGGCTTCCAATAAAGTCAGTATAAAGTTTTGAACTTAACACAATAGAGCAGGGGTGTGTGTGTGACAATACGTATGCTCTTTACCGGTTCGTCTCTAGTAATGTTAGATTATACAGCCTAATTTATGAACCTGGTATGCACTGAAGTCATGACCAACTTTTCTGACCTATTTTGTGCATTAGAGCTTACTTAGTGGTTGGGGCAACAAAAAAATAAAGAATCATCTCGCCCGGCTCCATTTACCACGTGTCGAGATTGTAACACACCGCTTACGACTGACTCTCTTGAATTTCTGTGCCCTCAAAATCACACTCTTTCTGTATCATAGTGTATCAGATCCTAGATAAAATATTCAGTCTTGACTGAACAAAAATGAATGCACTCAAATTAAACATGTCTTAAGAGCAAATAAATCTATCTACTTTCGCAGACTAAATGTCGAGAGACCAAACAGAAAATTTTAAAGGCGCTGTATCATTTATATTTATTTTTTATTTTTTAAATTTGATAGGACACGTCTTTTTTCCAATTGCAAATTAATAGACTGTTCTAAACAAATTAAAAGCAAATCACTTGCAAAACTATTACAGAAATGTTCTAAGATCCAGAATAGAGTACATTTGATTGATTGATTGATTCAATTTTTAACGGCGCATCAGCACTGTAAGGCTATTTAGCGCCAAACAAAATGTTATATGTATAATCTTTTAAAAATTAGAAAAAGTCTCATATCGACCAGCGATATAAAAACACATAGTTGAAATTAAGACGGTTGTATGGTAACGGTGCAAAAGAAAGCTCCCGATCAACCGGGGATGTAAATGTTGTATGTTAATGAAAAATCACGGAAAGGTATTAAAAAGGGACAGTATATATATCGCATAAAACTGCACAAGGTGATAGCATAAAACTTAGAGCTTAGAGTAAATATTTACTGCTTTCAGGAACTCTATAATACGAGTCGTGTTTGTAGTATCATAAAGTTACTTCATGTCATGCACAGTGTAATACTGATCGCGCGTAGGTTGCAGGTCAAAACACTCTATCATAAAGTGATTGACAGTGAATGGTTCATTGCAAGAAACGCACTCTGGTGGGTCTTCACCTTTTAGTTTGTGGGAATGGGTGATATAAGTATGATCAATTCGGATTCTTGCAATGACTACCTCCTCACTACGCATGGTTCTGTAGGAAGGAGTCAATTCTCCTAGAGTTGGTTTGATTGCATGAAGTTTGTTATTCAGTGCATCATTCCATGATGCCTGCCAATTCTGGCGTAAGGACTTTGTGACACTAGGTTTAAAATCATTGTACGGTATTTTAAAATCAGATGGTTCTTGAGTAAGGGCCATTTTAGCAGTGCGATCCGCTTTTTCGTTACCTTTAATACCAATATGGTTAGGTAACCAACAGTATGTTATATTGTGGGAGACACTCATCTCGGTATTTTTGATGAGTATGTTTTTCAATAATGGATTCTCAAGTTTTCTATTGTGTAGTGACTGAAGTACTGATAGTGAGTCAGAGCAGATGATGCTGTTTAAAATACGTTTGTTTTCTATATGTTGCAAAGCAAAGTCTATTGCTCTGATTTCGGCTGAAAACATTGATGTTCCATTTGGTAAGCGAACTTGGGTTGTGTGATTTCGACAAACGAAGGCTTCAGCAGCCTTTTCTTCATCCTTTGATCCGTCGGTATAAATTCTTGTGTAGGTTTTAAATTCGGTGAGGAGTTCTTGATAACAGTTGTGCAAGACGGAAGGGTTTGTCTCAGATTTTTTCCGTCGTGTAGCGTAACAAGTACTTTGGGTTGTTTAAGTAGCCAGGGTGGTGTTTCGGAGATGGACGTTTTGTGAATTTTAGACAGATCAATTTTTGTACTGTCAAGGCTGGATGATATTCTAATGCCAAAGGAAGGTATGGCGTTTGGTTTATTTTCGTATAAGGTTTTGTATTTGTGTTGAAAAACAGCCGAAAAAGGAGGATTCAAAGGGTTTGATTTTAGTTTGAGAGCATACTGTGCGGAAAGTAGTTCTTTACGATGCGATAACGGTGGTTCGTTCGCTTCAGCCAGCAGGCTTTCACACGGGAATGTTTTAAATGCTCCCAGAGCCAGTCTTATTCCCTGATAATGAATTGGATCAAGCATTTCTAAGATATGATTTTCTGGATGAACCATATACAACGCAAGCATAGTCCAGTTTGGAGCGAATAAACATTCTACATAAATTCACGATGACTTTTCTATCAGCACCCCGGTCAGTGTGCGTTACTACTTTAAGTAGGTTAAGTGCTTTTAAGCATTTGGCTTTTAAGTTCTTTAGGTGTGCAATAAAAGTCAGTTTTCTGTCAAAGAGTATACCTAAAAATTTTGTTCCCTCAACAACTAGAATAGGTGTTCCGTCCAGCGTGAGTTTAGGTTCACCGTGGTGTCGTCGTAACTGACAGAAATACATGCATACCGTTTTTGATTTCGAGAATTTGAAGCCGTTTGTAATTGCCCAATTTTGTATCTTGTTTATATTTTTTATATTTTGCTGTAGTTGTCTTTCAATTGTATGCATGTACTTTGATCGATAACATATGAGAAAATCATCAACATATAAGTAAATTTGAATAATGATTCCAACGATCAACATAATTAAAATAAAAATAGAGAATACACTTACCAAAACGCTTTGTGAAAATCTGAAGAATGTAAAGCGGTGTCAATGATACTAACATAAGGAGCTTTGTGCGCACATCTAACATATATATTAGACAATATCGACTATTTTACACTCCCTCATACAACAATGCAAAGACTATTACACGCAAATATAAAGACATATAAGATTTGCATCTCTTCCTCACTTTCTCTCTCTCTCACGTACACACACACACACACACACACACACACACACAAACACACAGGCTGCTTAGACGATTTAAGTTGTTAAAACATCCGCGAAAGGTCGCGGGTACAAACTCAAAAGAGTCATAACAAAGGTTTATAAAACCGATAGCAACAGCTGCCTGCCCTGGCACTCTGCATTAAGCGGTTAGTGTTAGAGCTGGCCGACCTGCTGTCAAGATAGAGGATCTGGGCGGGGCATAATGCCACAAGTCGGCGGCGGCGGCACGATTCCACCGTGCTAGACATCACAATACACTGTGACACTGCAGACATCATAGCGGTATGCTTACAATTGTTAACGATACGTTACAATTAAAAAGTCTTTCTCTCTTTCACGCGTGTCAGCGCAAAATAATATTGCCAGAATAAGCATGCTACATGTTCGAATTTAAAGGTAATATTAAATGCATTAATAAAGAAGGAACTATTATATTCAAATGTACAACATGAAAGAGTTTGGGTCAACAACTATTGAAATTAAGTCTAACATCGCTACATAAAAGACAATGTACTCTACTCTGAAGACTGATCCGGTGACCTAAGTGGCTAGAGCGACTAAATGCGTTAGGTAGCGGTTTCGAACCCCGGCTGAGTGATACCATAGTCTTAGAAACATTTTAGCAGCAGCTGCCTCGCCAAACCCTCAGCATTTAGAGGTTAGTTTCAGGACTGGTTGGACAAATGTTAGGATAATGGAATATAATGTCCCATGTCAAGGGCATTAATCCCCAGTGCTCGATTTCACTATATACTGCCACTGCAGACATCGTAGCGATATGAATGAAAAAATGATAAAGCTCCGTTAAAAATCACGCTACACCATCCTCTCTCAAAGCATTAAATATCATATATTGATCAGCACCTTCATTTAGAAGAATGACCCACATCTTTACAATCAAGGATCATTTTCAAAAGGAAAACTTATTTGCAAACTAGTGTAGACTTTGCTGTCTGCAAATTATTCTGCAGTTAATGGCAATGATTCTTCACATTTTCCTCATATAGTTCATATGATTTCTCTTGTTTATGAAAATTAATGAATTACTTAATTATATAATAAAACGCTTGTTGTTTGAAGGAAAGGTCCAAAAATAAAATTATTCGATCAAACCATGTTGAGAAGTAATTTATGAGGGATTCGAAACTCGCGGTTTGCCGTAGCTGGTGGATGGCCCTAGTCCATGCGGCCAACTTGTATAGCCAGTTCCTCTGTTTTATTCTTGAAGAATTACTTTTCTTTCGTAGCTTTGTAGTATTTACCCTAGATTTTCTATTTCTAAAATTTACTCTTTCAATTGAAGTACCTAGACGCAGAGTTTAGTTAGTTCGATACTTACAGACGATCCGTTTGGTCAATATCGTACAGAATGACCAGTTGTTTATGGAGATATGTCTTAGAAATATTTGAAGGCTCTACGGGGAAAAATGTTCGTTAAATTATCTTTGCGATTTTATATCTCCCTAAATAAGCAGCTTGTTCAATTTGAGCTAGGTTGTGCGCGTGTGAGAAAATGCATTACAAGTGTAAATGATACATTGTGAAAATCTCCCATTATCTCTTGGGGCCTACTAACTAATGTGAATATTAAGCATTCAATGCACTGAGAATCCTTTGTTTCTAAGCAGGAATACATATGTGTCTCTTTCTTCAGCAACTGAATCCTTTCTGTCATACATTGGCAATGTTCTGGCACGTTGAAAATCAAAACGGTTGCCAATATGTGTTTCATAGCTTTCTTTCGCAATTCTCAGTTGCACTCCCTAAAACTGAGCGAGAAATGAAAATGTCGCTTGAAAAATTGTAAAAGGATCACGAGAGAAAGGAGAGAGTGAGAAATATCTTAAAGTGCTGACTTACTGAATCTTTAATAATGAAATACTGGTACAAATAGAATAAAGCGCGGTATAACTGAGTTTTTTTTTATCCTTTTCACGCAGTGGAGACTGGGGTAAATCAATGCAACAAGAACAAAATATCAAGACTGCATACACAATGATTGTTGTTGTTGTTGGGTTTAACGCCATTTTTCAGCAGACGATTGGCTATACATGGCGGCCAGTATTAATGGTGGAGGAAGAACCCGGGAAAACCCCGGAAAGAATCACCGACCCTGGAGAAGCTAGTGGCAAGCTTTCTCACATACACAATGAAACGTGCCGTCTCTTTAGTCTTTAGGAAAAAGCGTAAAACATAACCTTGTTCAGAAGAATTAAACGCTCGCTTGAAATTCCTCATGGAGCATGACTGCGATATCTACCGATGTTCCTAATTGGAGCATTCCTGTTTCTGTACTGAAATTAAAAAGCTTATGGTATGTTAAATTGTTAACTTGAATCATAATTCTCATCATTTAATGTTCAATAACACACTGAAAGAAAGAGTCATGATATTTGCGACATTTCTATCTCTTTTCGTGCAGCATAGTTAGTGACACAATCTATCGGTATATACACATAATTGTACGTAATCAAATAACGGGAATTCCAAGTACAAACATGTCAGATATTGATCTCCACGTAGATTTATTTTTATTCAGAAAATAAACTAATTCCTCCGCATTTAATCGGATGTAACCATACTACAACATTACCTACCCAAAGGCAAATAGTCACTCTTTCGTCGAGGCACTTTAGCGGCCATCCGATATGAACAAACGACTTATGCATTATGTAAACCCAATTAAACCGTTGTTCTTCTTCTCTCCACACCCATATTTAAAACAAAAGTAGCTTACAGACTACTGTAGCCCGATCTCAGCCCCAAGGAAATTGAAATCCGCATTGTATTGATTTGATAGAAAACATCTCAAAAATTACCAGAAATGCTCCTATTGGTTGTACATTTGTCGCATCAATCGGATAAAAGGAAATGCTGTGAAAGTTAAATTTGTATATATTGCTAAACCAAAGCTGGTTCAAAGCTGGAAACGTTTATCAGGTAAGTGCCTTTTCCTCCCAATTTTATTCAGGAGAGTAAATTTATATTCGCACATTTCATAATTCGTTAAATATTCATTTCTATATTTGTTTCTATTTCCTCGACTTCCTACTCACTACATTTTTCATCATTAATAATTACCTTGTTGATGTGTTAATTTAGAATTAACATGTACGGGTCAACCGTTTTCCTCCTATCTTCAGTGAAAATACATTTTTGTTTATTTTCACAATTAAGGAACGCGATTCGTTAGCATTTAGTTATGTGCGTATTATCATCTTTTTCTTTCCGCTAAACAAATTTGCCAGTTTGTTATACTAGTTCAAGTAGATAATCTGCATGACTTATGCCATGTTCATATTTCAATATAGGTCCTTTCTAAATTGTTTTCTTTATAATATTTTTCTAATCATTAAGATATGAGCGCAAAGTGTAATGATCTATATATTTAATATACACACAAGAGTTTTAAATTCAAACCTACAATCTTTACACAAACGTTGCCTGTAAAATGACGAATCAAATGTTTTAAGTCATCCACGTGTTTTCATATATTGCAATCATCATTATACGCTTTTATTACATGATGGAATATTTCACAAATACCTTTGTTTAACCAGTATTGCGAACACCTAATGAGAATTTAAAATCCATTTGATTGTCATTTTGGCAGCTATTTCAATACCAAGCCTTGCTAATTGTTTTGCACAAAAGATTCTATTACCAATCTTAAATAATGTCATTTTTACAAAGATCATTTCACACAAAAACACCGCATCAATAAAAGAGACAAGTATGTGCCAATTAAAATTATGGCGAAAGTCTCCGCTTTCCTTTTTTATAAGTAAACAAATATATGTATTAATCAGCTTTCAAATTCATGCTTTTCGAACTATCCAAAATATGCATGTGTATATCTGTCTGTATATCCGCTTGCTACATCCCATCTCGTTAATGTAACTTTGGAAAGATTGGAAAGATAGTTTAATCACTAATATCTTAGTCCCTACAAACGTCTTTTATTGATGATAGATTGAAGAAGAAAGAACAAAATATATTACCGTAAACATGTTATATTCAGTTCCAATATGTATACATAGTATTGTGCTGGATGTGCTAAAAATGTCAGTTTTCAATGATGCATTAATTGGCATTCTTTGCCTTTTATTCCAGACATATACACGAAAAACAAACATGATGTTGACGAAATCCATAACATTGGTGTTAGTTGCAATCGCTATCGGTGAGTAGTAATATTTCGTAAATAGTTGGAAAACATGTACAACAAACGCAAGATTGTGTTTTCTGAAGATGGTATAATAATTTCGTCTATATGTTCAATTCCATCGAGCCATACCTAACTTTATGTCAGCACTGTAGTCGTCTTAGGCAGTTTTATTATTTCCATGTAATCATCATTGCAATGCGATATTAGAACTTACACATATACACCTTAATGCAAGTCTATTCCAGTAAACATGAACTCCATTTACAATGTACTCAAAATCAGTTTTACTAGTTTTCTTGCCGTTGTTAGAAGCGTATAAAATAATTCCTTTTCATTTTTGGTTAAAGGAGCTATCTCAGTGACCTATGGCAACCCTGTACCCACTGTAGCTGAAGATAATAATGACCTGGTAACAGAGGCATCACCCGCTGTGATTCATGATTCTGAAGTAGATCCAACTGAAAAGGTCGAGGCAGCAGAACAGACAGATGCACCAATGAGCCCTGCCGCAGAGGGAGCAGAACAATTGTCAACAATGGCGTCACCAGCCGGAAATAGTGATAATGTTGAAGCTAGCCAATCAGAAGCGTCGGAGACTGATGCGCCACTCAGCCCGTCAGAGGAGCCATCGGCATTGTCAACAGCAGTTTATACCAACCCTAGTGAAAAGTAGACACCAAAGTATTTTCTCTGAAAACGATGTAGCAACTGCAAACATAGCAGAATAAGAAATCCGTAGCGTGCAATGAATATAGTAGTGATCTAGAGGTTGCTGATGACTTTATAGACGTTATAAATATCGCACAAAATCGAAAGCATTTGTGCACGTCATGTTGTTTAGAAGGTATTAGCTTCTGTACTTGATTCGTGCTTGCTAATACCTTGCCATTTATTACTTTTTTGAGCAAACGAAATAAATGTTATCAATATGAGCAGTATGTTTTCTCTTTAAATTCATCCCAAAACAATGACAACTTCCTTTCACAAAGGCAGTCATATTTCATGGAAATTCTATCATTACAATAATTCACTGCACCCATGAGAAAACTTGGGGAATTAATTTTATTAATCACAGGCATTTTCTCTTTTTCTCTCTATCTCTCTCTCTCTGTCTCTCTTTCTCTCTCTCTCTGTCTCTCTCTCTCTCTCTCTCTCTCTCTCTTCCTTTTCTGCAAAGCAATTGAGCTATAATAATTGATCATGAATGTTAATGATTCCATGGCCTTACGCTAAGTAACAGACAAAACAGAAAACCAACAAATTTTGTAAAACTCAACGAAAGTTTTTTTCTCCAGAATACAAAGTAAAAATTTAAAAACAACTGACAGCATTGTGAATTAGATCCCTATAGAACTAAACGTTCTATCCCAAGTTACATGCATGAAGTTCCTATTCACTTCCAGTGATATTTCAGATATATTCCGCTATTGAATGCGTGCATGCGCCAGTACTTGCTAACGTGATAATGTACCAACTATCTGGTTTGTGGAGATCTTCTAACAGACTTTTGATAGATCACAATAATACCATCATCAATGTCACTCTCTGAAATAACAATGATTCCAAATTAATGTTCTACCCCAATAATAGTAATGGGGACTTAGTAATTCCAATGAATAAATAAAGGCAACTAAATTAACAATTGAACACACGGTAAGACTGATTCTAGAACAGATCTTACGGCAGGAATGCATAATTGTGTAAGAAAGGAATATCATATAAAATGCTACGAAACAGTAGTATAGCCAGTACGCAGGTCAGTCTCCATTCTGAAACATTCAAATTTGTTGGCAACTTCATCACTTTCCACGCGAAACACTAGCAACCTTCATTTGCATTTTTACTACTAACAAAGATTCGAATATCTAATCTTCAATGATAGAAACATCTTCGCTAAGCATTATCTTTATTACAAGCTAAACGTTACAGGTCAGAACACTACTAACTTGATTTCGGTGAAAAGGTCAAGGACGAAATATAGATATGCGTAACAAAGTTTTACAAACCAGGGGTCTTTGCTTGACCTAGCGGCGTCAAATCCTGGCGCGATTCACCCTAGAAGTCATATGTTTACCCAAAATTTCCAAAGACATTCATACAACTTCAGTTGAAAATTAGAAAGCCCGACGTGTCCGGTCTATACATAAATTGTTCTCTAATCAATGCAAGACCACACATCTCACAACCCGCCAAAAATGTATCAATCGCACATCTGCATGGTTTCTCTTCGTTAGGTTTCCGTACCGCCAGCAGTTCTCGCCGTGGAAACTATACAACTATCCCCTAACAAAAGGAACTATTTTAACTACGCCACCTTAGTCCATTCAAACGGCTATTTTCAGGCACATTTCACCAGTACAACTGCATCAAAGTTGCCATAATGGCGACATAAACGGCATCTGATGAATCAATTCTTGTTAATTCCGTTGTGCAATTTACCGATTTCCTACTGTAAATACTGCCACTGCAGCGCCACCAATGTACACCACTAGACGTTAATAGGGGCTATGTAATTCCGGTCATTCATTCAGTTTTCCCCAGAATTCACAATTAGTAAACCAGGTCATCATGGAAACTCACTAACACTTCACTCCCTGACGCTTGCTTCTAGTGATTGGGTAATTGTTTTGGGAGACGGAATATTTTCATTGCACCGAATTCCAATAATTAGACAAGTAATCATAATAATTTAAGAATTCTTTAAAACGGGGCGCTATGATCAAAATGCACATACTTCAAATTGATCACATTAGCCTCATCTTTAAAATGATCACTCGACCTCGAGTGACACAAACGTTACACTTCTGTGGTCTAATCAAAATTGATGACTTTCCCTAAAATCAACCACCAACTCGATTAATGATTCCCAAATATGATTAAGACAAAACTCTAAATCAATGGACTTGTTCCTATTAGCCCGTCACTCTCCATCCGAAACTAAACGTTTTTCTGAATCACTAATTGCTTATAAGTAAACTAAATGTCAACAATAAACATAAATTAACCAAGCTGAATGAATCAAGAATGAAAATATTCCGACATCTTATTCGGGTTCAAACTCTTTCCTAACAATCCTAGGAATTCGCTGCATAAAATACTTTCTCTAAACATAGGTATCTAACAACAAGACAACAAATGTAATACAGGGCTATTCCTGTTTTACCCGAAAAACTCCGGTCTGGAGTTTGCGTTTCCACCAGTATACCCGACTCCAAATAGATTTTAGCGCACCTGTGCACAGTATATTTTTTACCCAGCCTCGGTCCGCCAATCTTGTATCCTTACAACTAACAGACTACTAATGGACCAATGCTACCGCGAACGATGATTAAATCAGCGAAACGGAACTTGTGTATGTTTCTCGAATTGGATGCGATTCGCTTCTTCCTAATAGTCACGTACCTAACACATTTACATTTAGGCAATGCACCGAGAGCGCGTGCATTTTTGTTATTAATGGGTACAGACACCCAGTACAATTTCAAGGGACTGATTCTCATTGTCATTTCGGAGAGGTTATTTTTCCAATGCTTCCAAGCTATACATTTTATGGCGACACCATTCTTCTTATACAAACAGCGGTTCCAATGTACCCGTATAAATGTTGAAGCCACGTTATTGTTGTTGGTGTTATTATTATTGCCAAATCTGTTATGGGCTTCCAATAAAGTCAGTATAAAGTTTTGAACTTAACACAATAGAGCAGTGGTGTGTGTGTGACAATACGTATGCTCTTTACCGGTTCGTCTCTAGTAATGCTAGATTATACAGCCTAATTTATGAACCTGGTATGCACTGAAGTCATGACCAACTTTTCTGACCTTTTTTGTACATTACAGCTTACTTAGTGGTTGGGGCAACACAAAAATAAAGATTGATTGATTGATTGATTGATTGTTTGTTTTTTAACGGCACATCAGCACTTTTAGGCTATTTAGCGCCAAACAAAGTGTTATTTGTATAATCTTTTAAAACTTATAAAAGGTTCTATATCGACCAGCGATATAAAAGAACAAATGGTTGAAATTAAAAACGGTAAGATGGTAACGGTGCAAAATAAAGCTTCCCGATCAACGGGAGATGTAAAAAAGATGAATAGGTATTAAAATGGGACGGTATATATATTGCATAAAACTGCACAAGGTGATAGCATAAAAGTCAGAGTTTAGAGTAAATATTTACGGCTTTCAAGAACTCTATAATACGAGTGATGTTTATATTATCAAAAAGTTCTTTCATGTCATGCACAATGTAATAACGATCGCGCGTAGGTTGTAGGTCAAAACACTCTATCATAAAGTGCTTGACAGTGAATGGTTCATTGCAAGAAACGCAATCTGGTGCGTCTTCACCTTTTAGTATGTGGGTGTGGGTGATATAAGTATGACCAATTCGGATTCTTGCAATGACTACCTCCTCCCTACGCATGGTTCTGTAGGAAGGAGTCAATTCTCCTAGAGTTGGTTTGATTGCATGAAGTTTGTTATTCAGTGCATCATTCCATGATGCCTGCCAATTCTGGCGTAAGGACTTTGTGACACTAGGTTTAAAATCATTGTACGGTATTTTAAAATCAGATGGTTCTTGAGTAAGGGCCATTTTAGCAGTGCGATCCGCTTTTTCGTTACCTTTAATACCAATATGGTTAGGTAACCAACAGTATGTTCTATTGTGGGAGACACTCATCTCGGTATTTTTGATGAGTATGTTTTTCAATAATGGATTCTCAAGTTTTCTATTGTGTAGTGACGGAAGTACTGATAGTGAGTCAGAGCAGATGATGCTGTTTAAAATACGTTTGTTTTCTATATGTTGCAAAGCAAAGTCTATTGCTCTGATTTCGGCTGAAAACATTGATGTTCCATTTGGTAAGCGAACTTGCGTTGTGTGATTTCGACAAACGAAGGCTTCAGCAGCCTTTTCTTCATCCTTTGATCCGTCGGTATAAATTCTTGTGTAGTTTTTAAATTCGGTGAGGAGTTCTTGATAACAGTTGTGCAAAACGGAAGGGTTTGTCTCAGATGTTTTCCGTCGTGTAGCGTAACAAGTACTTTGGGTTGTTTAAGTAGCCAGGGTGGTGTTTCGGAGATGGACGTTTTGTGAATTTTAGACAGATCAATTTTTGTACTGTCAAGGCTGGATGATATTCTAATGCCAAAGGAAGGTATGGCGTTTGGTTTATTTTCGTATAAGGTTTTGTATTTGTGTTGAAAAACAGCCGAAAAAGCAGGATTCAGAGGGTTTGATTTTAGTTTGAGAGCATACTGTGCGGAAAGTAGTTCTTTACGATGCGATAATGGTGGTTCGTTCGCTTCAGCCAGCAGGCTTTCACACGGGAATGTTTTAAATGCTCCCAGAGCCAGTCTTATTCCCTGATAATGAATTGGATCAAGCATTCTAAGATATGATTTTCTGGATGAACCATATACAACGCAAGCATAGTCCAGTTTGGAGCGAATAAACATTCTACATAAATTCACGATGACTTTTCTATCAGCACCCCGGTCAGTGTGCGTTACTACTTTAAGTAGGTTAAGTGCTTTTAAGCATTTGGCTTTTAAGTTCTTTAGGTGTGCAATAAAAGTCAGTTTTCTGTCAAAGAGTATACCTAAAAATTTTGTTCCCTCAACAACTAGAATAGGTGTTCCGTCCAGCGTGAGTTTAGGTTCACCGTGGTGTCGTCGTAACTGACAGAAATACATGCATACCGTTTTTGATTTCGAGAATTTGAAGCCGTTTGTAATTGCCCAATTTTGTATCTTGTTTATATTTTTTATATTTTGCTGTAGTTGTCTTTCAATTGTATGCATGTACTTTGATCGATAACATATGAGAAAATCATCAACATATAAGTAAATTTGAATAATGATTCCAACGATCAACATAATTAAAATAAAAATAGAGAATACACTTACCAAAACGTTTTGTGAAAATCTGAAGAATGTAAAGCGGTGTCAATGATACTAACATAAGGAGCTTTGTGCGCACATCTAACATATATATTAGACAATATCGACTATTTTACACTCCCTCATACAACAATGCAAAGACTATTACACGCAAATATAAAGACATATAAGATTTGCATCTCTTCCTCACTTTCTCTCTCTCTCTCACGTACACACACACACATACACACACACAAACACACAGGCTGTTTAGACGATTTAAGTTGATAAAACATCCGCGAAAGGTCGCGGGTACAAACTCAAAAGAGTCATAACAAAGGTTTATAAAACCGGTAGCAACAGCTGCCTGCCCTGGCACTCTGCATTAAGCGGTTAGTGTTAGAACTGGCCGACCTGCTGTCAAGATAGAGGATCTGGGCGGGGCATAATGCCACAAGTCAGCGGCGGCGGCACGATTCCACCGTGCTAGACATCACAATACACTGTGACACTGCAGACATCATAGCGGTATGCTTACAATTGTTAACGATACGTTACAATTAAAAAGTCTTTCTCTCTCTTTCACGCGTGTCAGCGCAATATAATATTGCCAGAATAAGGATACTACATGTTCGAATTTAATGGTAATATTAAATGCATTAATAAAGAAGGAACTATTATATTCAAATGTACAACATGAAAGAGTTTGGGTCAACAACTATTGAAATTAAGTCTAAAATCGCTACATAAAAGACAATGTACTCTACTCTGAAGACTGATCCGGTGACCTAAGTGGCTAGAGCGACTAAATACATTAGGTCGCGGTTTCGAACCCCGGCCGAGTGATACCATAGTCTTAGAAACATTTTAGTAGCAGCTGCCTCGCCAGACCCTCAGCATTTAGAGGTTAGTTTCAGGACTGGTTGGACAAATGTTAGGATAATGGAATATAATGTCCCATGTCAAGGGCATTAATCCCCAGTGCTCGATTTCACTATATACTGCCACTGCAGACATCGTAGCGATATGAATGAAAAAATGATAAAGCTCCGTTAAAAATCACGCTACACCATCCTCTCTCAAAGCATTAAATATCATATATTGATCAGCACCTTCATTTAGAAGAATGACCCACATCTTTACAATCAAGGATCATTTTCAAAAGGAAAACTTATTTGCAAACTAGTGTAGACTTTGCTGTCTGCAAATTATTCTGCAGTTAATGGCAATGATTCTTCACATTTTCCTCATATAGTTCATATGATTTCTCTTGTTTATGAAAATTAATGAATTACTTAATTATATAATAAAACGCTTGTTGTTTGAAGGAAAGGTCCAAAAATAAAATTATTCGATCAAACCATGTTGAGAAGTAATTTATGAGGGATTCGAAACTCGCGGTTTGCCGTAGCTGGTGGATGGCCCTAGTCCATGCGGCCAACTTGTATAGCCAGTTCCTCTGTTTTATTCTTGAAGAATTACTTTTCTTTCGTAGCTTTGTAGTATTTACCCTAGATTTTCTATTTCTAAAATTTACTCTTTCGATTGAAGTACCTAGACCTTTGCGATTTTATATCTCCCTAAATAAGCAGCTTGTTCAATTTGAGCTAGGTTGTGCGCGTGTGAGAAAATGCATTACAAGTGTAAATGATACATTGTGAAAATCTCCCATTATCTCTTGGGGCCTACTAACTAAGGTGAATATTAAGCATTCAATGCACTGAGAATCCTTTGTTTCTAAGCAGGAATACATATGTGTCTCTTTCTTCAGCAACTGAATCCTTTCTGTCATACATTGGCAATGTTCAGGCACGTTGAAAATCAAAACGGTTGCCAATATGTGTTTCATAGCTTTCTTTCGCAATTCTCAGTTGCACTCCCTAAAACTGAGCGAGAAATGAAAATGTCGCTTGAAAAATTGTAAAAGGATCACGAGAGAAAGGAGAGAGTGAGAAATATCTTAAAGTGCTGACTTACTGAATCTTTAATAATGAAATACTGGTACGAATAGAATAAAGCGCGGTATGACTGAGTTTTTTTTTTATCCTTTTCACGCAGTGGAGACTGGGGTAAATCAATGCAACAAGAACAAAATATCAAGACTGCATACACAATGATTGTTGTTGTTGTTGGGTTTAACGCCATTTTTCAGCAGACGATTGGCTATACATGGCGGCCAGTATTAATGGTGGAGGAAGAACCCGGGAAAACCCCGGAAAGAATCACCGACCCTGGAGAAGCTAGTGGCAAGCTTTCTCACATACACAATGAAACGTGCCGTCTCTTTAGTCTTTAGGAAAAAGCGTAAAACATAACCTTGTTCAGAAGAATTAAACGCTCGCTTGAAATTCCTCATGGAGCATGACTGCGATATCTACCGATGTTCCTAATTGGAGCATTCCTGTTTCTGTATTGAAATTAAAAAGCTTATGGTATGTTAAATTGTTAACTTGAATCATAATTCTCATCATTTAATGTTCAATAACACACTGAAAGAAAGAGTCATGATATTTGCGACGTTTCTTTCTCTTTTCGTGCAGCATAGTTAGTGACACAATCTATCGGTATATACACATAATTGTACGTAATCAAATAACGGGAATTCCAAGTACAAACATGTCAGATATTGATCTCCACGTAGATTTATTTTTATTCAGAAAATAAACTAATTCCTCCGCATTTAATCGGATGTAACCATACTACAACATTACCTACCCAAAGGCAAATAGTCACTCTTTCGTCGAGGCACTTTAGCGGCAATCCGATATGAATAAACGACTTATGCATTATGTAAACCCAATTAAACCGTTGTTCTTCTTCTCTCCACACCCATATTTAAAACAAAAGTAGCTTACAGACTACTGTAGCCCGATCTCAGCCCCAAGGAAATTGAAATCCGCATTGTATTGATTTGATAGAAAACATCTCAAAAATTACCAGAAATGCTCCTATTGGTTGTACATTTGTCGCATCAATCGGATAAAAGGAAATGCTGTGAAAGTTAAATTTGTATATATTGCTAAACCAAAGCTGGTTCAAAGCTGGAAACGTTTATCAGGTAAGTGCCTTTTCCTCCCAATTTTATTCAGGAGAGTAAATTTATATTCGCACATTTCATAATTCGTTAAATATTCATTTCTATATTTGTTTCTATTTCCTCGACTTCCTACTCACTACATTTTTCATCATTAATAATTACCTTGTTGATGTGCTAATTTAGAATTAACATGTACGGGTCAACCGTTTTCCTCCTATCTTCAGTGAAAATACATTTTTGTTTATTTTCACAATTAAGGAACGCGATTCGTTAGCATTTAGTTATGTGCGTATTATCATCTTTTTCTTTCCGCTAAACAAATTTGCCAGTTTGTTATACTAGTTCAAGTAGATAATCTGCATGACTTATGCCATGTTCATATTTCAATATAGGTCCTTTCTAAATTGTTTTCTTTATAATATTTTTCTAATCATTAAGATATGAGCCCAAAGTGTAATGATCTATATATTTAATATACACACAAGAGTTTTAAATTCAAACGTACAATCTTTACACAAACGTTGCCTGTGAAATGACGAATCAAATGTTTTAAGTCATCCACGTGTTTTCATATATTGCAATCATCATTATACGCTTTTATTACATTATGGAATATTTCACAAATACCTTTGTTTAACCAGTATTGCGAACACCTAATGAGAATTTAAAATCCATTTGATTGTCATTTTGGCAGCTATTTCAATACCAAGCCTTGCTAATTGTTTTGCACAAAAGATTCTATTACCAATCTTAAATAATGTCATTTTTACAAAGATCATTTCACACAAAAACACCGCATCAATAAAAGAGACAAGTATGTGCCAATTAAAATTATGGCGAAAGTCTCCGCTTTCCTTTTTTATAAGTAAACAAATATATGTATTAATCAGCTTTCAAATTCATGCTTTTCGAACTATCCAAAATATGCATGTGTATATCTGTCTGTATATCCGCTTGCTACATCCCATCTCGTTAATGTAACTTTGGAAAGATTGGAAAGATAGTTTAATCACTAATATCTTAGTCCCTACAAACGTCTTTTATTGATGATAGATTGAAGAAGAAAGAACAAAATATATTACCGTAAACATGTTATATTCAGTTCCAATATGTATACATAGTATTGTGCTGGATGTGCTAAAAATGTCAGTTTTCAATGATGCATTAATTGGCATTCTTTGCCTTTTATTCCAGACATATACACGAAAAACAAACATGATGTTGACGAAATCCATAACATTGGTGTTAGTTGCAATCGCTATCGGTGAGTAGTAATATTTCGTAAATAGTTGGAAAACATGTACAACAAACGCAAGATTGTGTTTTCTGAAGATGGTATAATAATTTCGTCTATATGTTCAATTCCATCGAGCCATACCTAACTTTACGTCAGCACTGTAGTCGTCTTAGGCAGTTTTATTATTTCCATGTAATCATCATTGAAATGCGATATTAGAACTTACACATATACACCTTAATGCAAGTCTATTCCAGTAAACATGAACTCCATTTACAATGTACTCAAAATCAGTTTTACTAGTTTTCTTGCCGTTGTTAGAAGCGTATAAAATAATTCCTTTTCATTTTTGGTTAAAGGAGCTATCTCAGTGACCTATGGCAACCCTGTACCCACTGTAGCTGAAGATAATAATGACCTGGTAACAGAGGCATCACCCGCTGTGATTCATGATTCTGAAGTAGATCCAACTGAAAAGGTCGAGGCAGCAGAACAGACAGATGCACCAATGAGCCCTGCCGCAGAGGGAGCAGAACAATTGTCAACAATGGCGTCACCAGCCGGAAATAGTGATAATGTTGAAGCTAGCCAATCAGAAGCGTCGGAGACTGATGCGCCACTCAGCCCGTCAGAGGAGCCATCGGCATTGTCAACAGCAGTTTATACCAACCCTAGTGAAAAGTAGACACCAAAGTATTTTCTCTGAAAACGATGTAGCAACTGCAAACATAGCAGAATAAGAAATCCGTAGCGTGCAATGAATATAGTAGTGATCTAGAGGTTGCTGATGACTTTATAGACGTTATAAATATCGCACAAAATCGAAAGCATTTGTGCACGTCATGTTGTTTAGAAGGTATTAGCTTCTGTACTTGATTCGTGCTTGCTAATACCTTGCCATTTATTACTTCTTTGAGCAAACGAAATAGATCTTACCAATATGAGCAGTATGTTTTCTCTTTAAATTCATCCCAAAACAATGACAACTTCCTTTCACAAAGGCAGTCATATTTCATGGAAATTCTATCATTACAATAATTCACTGCACCCATGAGAAAACTTGGGGAATTAATTTTATTAATCACAGGCATTTTCTCTTTTTCTCTCTATCTCTCTCTCTCTCTGTCTCTCTTTCTCTCTCTCTCTGTCTCTCTGTCTCTCTCTCTCTCTCTCTTCCCTTTCTGCAAAGCAATTGAGCTATAATAATTGATCATGAATGTTAATGATTCCATGGCCTTACGCTAAGTAACAGACAAAACAGAAAACCAACAAATTTTGTAAAACTCAACGAAAGTTTTTTTCTCCAGAATACAAAGTAAAAATTTAAAAACAACTGACAGCATTGTGAATTAGATCCCTATAGAACTAAACGTTCTATCCCAAGTTACATGCATGAAGTTCCTATTCACTTCCAGTGATATTTCAGATATATTCCGCTATTGAATGCGTGCATGCGCCAGTACTTGCTAACGTGATAATGTACCAACTATCTGGTTTGTGGAGATCTTCTAACAGACTTTTGATAGATCACAATAATACCATCATCAATGTCACTCTCTGAAATAACAATGATTCCAAATTAATGTTCTACCCCAATAATAGTAATGGGGACTTAGTAATTCCAATGAATAAATAAAGGCAACTAAATTAACAATTGAACACACGGTAAGACTGATTCTAGAACAGATCTTACGGCAGGAATGCATAATTGTGTAAGAAAGGAATATCATATAAAATGCTACGAAACAGTAGTATAGCCAGTACGCAGGTCAGTCTCCATTCTGAAACATTCAAATTTGTTGGCAACTTCATCACTTTCCACGCGAAACACTAGCAACCTTCATTTGCATTTTTACTACTAACAAAGATTCGAATATCCAATCTTCAATGATAGAAACATCTTCGCTAAGCATTATCTTTATTACAAGCTAAACGTTACAGGTCAGAACACTACTAACTTGATTTCGGTGAAAAGGTCAAGGACGAAATATAGATATGCGTAACAAAGTTTTACAAACCAGGGGTCTTTGCTTGACCTAGCGGCGTCAAATCCTGGCGCGATTCACCCTAGAAGTCATATGTTTACCCAAAATTTCCAAAGACATTCATACAACTTCAGTTGAAAATTAGAAAGCCCGACGTGTCCGGTCTATACATAAATTGTTCTCTAATCAATGCAAGACCACACATCTCACAACCCGCCAAAAATGTATCAATCGCACATCTGCATGGTTTCTCTTCGTTAGGTTTCCGTACCGCCAGCAGTTCTCGCCGTGGAAACTATACAACTATCCCCTAACAAAAGGAACTATTTTAACTACGCCACCTTAGTCCATTCAAACGGCTATTTTCAGGCACATTTCACCAGTACAACTGCATCAAAGTTGCCATAATGGCGACATAAACGGCATCTGATGAATCAATTCTTGTTAATTCCGTTGTGCAATTTACCGATTTCCTACTGTAAATACTGCCACTGCAGCGCCACCAATGTACACCACTAGACGTTAATAGGGGCTATGTAATTCCGGTCATTCATTCAGTTTTCCCCAGAATTCACAATTAGTAAACCAGGTCATCATGGCAACTCACTAACACTTCACTCCCTGACGCTTGCTTCTAGTGACTGGGTAATTGTTTCGGGAGACGGAATATTTTCATTGCACCGAATTCCAATAATTAGACAAGTAATCATAATAATTTAAGAATTCTTTAAAACGGGGCGCTATGATCAAAATGCACATACTTCAAATTGATCACATTAGCCTCATCTTTAAAATGATCACTCGACCTCGAGTGACACAAACGTTACACTTCTGTGGTCTAATCAAAATTGATGACTTTCCCTAAAATCAACCACCAACTCGATTAATGATTCCCAAATATGATTAAGACAAAACTCTAAATCAATGGACTTGTTCCTATTAGCCCGTCACTCTCCATCCGAAACTAAACGTTTTTCTGAATCACTAATTGCTTATAAGTAAACTAAATGTCAACAATAAACATAAATTAACCAAGCTGAATGAATCAAGAATGAAAATATTCCGACATCTTATTCGGGTTCAAACTCTTTCCTAACAATCCTAGGAATTCGCTGCATAAAATACTTTCTCTAAACATAGGTATCTAACAACAAGACAACAAATGTAATACAGGGCTATTCCTGTTTTACCCGAAAAACTCCGGTCTGGAGTTTGCGTTTCCACCAGTATACCCGACTCCAAATAGATTTTAGCGCACCTGTGCACAGTATATTTTTTACCCAGCCTCGGTCCGCCAATCTTGTATCCTTACAACTAACAGACTACTAATGGACCAATGCTACCGCGAACGATGATTAAATCAGCGAAACGGAACTTGTGTATGTTTCTCGAACTGGATGCGATTCGCTTCTTCCTAATAGTCACGTACCTAACACATTTACATTTAGGCAATGCACCGAGAGCGCGTGCATTTTTGTTATTAATGGGTACAGACACCCAGTACAATTTCAAGGGACTGATTCTCATTGTCATTTCGGAGAGGTTATTTTTCCAATGCTTCCAAGCTATACATTTTATGGCGACACCATTCTTCTTATACAAACAGCGGTTCCAATGTACCCGTATAAATGTTGAAGCCACGTTATTGTTGTTGGTGTTATTATTATTGCCAAATCTGTTATGGGCTTCCAATAAAGTCAGTATAAAGTTTTGAACTTAACACAATAGAGCAGTGGTGTGTGTGTGACAATACGTATGCTCTTTACCGGTTCGTCTCTAGTAATGCTAGATTATACAGCCTAATTTATGAACCTGGTATGCACTGAAGTCATGACCAACTTTTCTGACCTTTTTTGTACATTACAGCTTACTTAGTGGTTGGGGCAACACAAAAATAAAGATTGATTGATTGATTGATTGATTGTTTGTTTTTTAACGGCACATCAGCACTTTTAGGCTATTTAGCGCCAAACAAAGTGTTATTTGTATAATCTTTTAAAACTTATAAAAGGTTCTATATCGACCAGCGATATAAAAGAACAAATGGTTGAAATTAAAAACGGTAAGATGGTAACGGTGCAAAATAAAGCTTCCCGATCAACGGGAGATGTAAAAAAGATGAATAGGTATTAAAATGGGACGGTATATATATTGCATAAAACTGCACAAGGTGATAGCATAAAAGTCAGAGTTTAGAGTAAATATTTACGGCTTTCAAGAACTCTATAATACGAGTGATGTTTATATTATCAAAAAGTTCTTTCATGTCATGCACAATGTAATAACGATCGCGCGTAGGTTGTAGGTCAAAACACTCTATCATAAAGTGCTTGACAGTGAATGGTTCATTGCAAGAAACGCAATCTGGTGCGTCTTCACCTTTTAGTATGTGGGTGTGGGTGATATAAGTATGACCAATTCGGATTCTTGCAATGACTACCTCCTCCCTACGCATGGTTCTGTAGGAAGGAGTCAATTCTCCTAGAGTTGGTTTGATTGCATGAAGTTTGTTATTCAGTGCATCATTCCATGATGCCTGCCAATTCTGGCGTAAGGACTTTGTGACACTAGGTTTAAAATCATTGTACGGTATTTTAAAATCAGATGGTTCTTGAGTAAGGGCCATTTTAGCAGTGCGATCCGCTTTTTCGTTACCTTTAATACCAATATGGTTAGGTAACCAACAGTATGTTCTATTGTGGGAGACACTCATCTCGGTATTTTTGATGAGTATGTTTTTCAATAATGGATTCTCAAGTTTTCTATTGTGTAGTGACGGAAGTACTGATAGTGAGTCAGAGCAGATGATGCTGTTTAAAATACGTTTGTTTTCTATATGTTGCAAAGCAAAGTCTATTGCTCTGATTTCGGCTGAAAACATTGATGTTCCATTTGGTAAGCGAACTTGCGTTGTGTGATTTCGACAAACGAAGGCTTCAGCAGCCTTTCTTCATCCTTTGATCCGTCGGTATAAATTCTTGTGTAGTTTTTAAATTCGGTGAGGAGTTCTTGATAACAGTTGTGCAAGACGGAAGGGTTTGTCTCAGATGTTTTCCGTCGTGTAGCGTAACAAGTACTTTGGGTTGTTTAAGTAGCCAGGGTGGTGTTTCGGAGATGGACGTTTTGTGAATTTTAGACAGATCAATTTTTGTACTGTCAAGGCTGGATGATATTCTAATGCCAAAGGAAGGTATGGCGTTTGGTTTATTTTCGTATAAGGTTTTGTATTTGTGTTGAAAAACAGCCGAAAAAGCAGGATTCAGAGGGTTTGATTTTAGTTTGAGAGCATACTGTGCGGAAAGTAGTTCTTTACGATGCGATAATGGTGGTTCGTTCGCTTCAGCCAGCAGGCTTTCACACGGGAATGTTTTAAATGCTCCCAGAGCCAGTCTTATTCCCTGATAATGAATTGGATCAAGCATTCTAAGATATGATTTTCTGGATGAACCATATACAACGCAAGCATAGTCCAGTTTGGAGCGAATAAACATTCTACATAAATTCACGATGACTTTTCTATCAGCACCCCGGTCAGTGTGCGTTACTACTTTAAGTAGGTTAAGTGCTTTTAAGCATTTGGCTTTTAAGTTCTTTAGGTGTGCAATAAAAGTCAGTTTTCTGTCAAAGAGTATACCTAAAAATTTTGTTCCCTCAACAACTAGAATAGGTGTTCCGTCCAGCGTGAGTTTAGGTTCACCGTGGTGTCGTCGTAACTGACAGAAATACATGCATACCGTTTTAGATTTCGAGAATTTGAAGCCGTTTGTAATTGCCCAATTTTGTATCTTGTTTATATTTTTTATATTTTGCTGTAGTTGTCTTTCAATTGTATGCATGTACTTTGATCGATAACATATGAGAAAATCATCAACATATAAGTAAATTTGAATAATGATTCCAACGATCAACATAATTAAAATAAAAATAGAGAATACACTTACCAAAACGTTTTGTGAAAATCTGAAGAATGTAAAGCGGTGTCAATGATACTAACATAAGGAGCTTTGTGCGCACATCTAACATATATATTAGACAATATCGACTATTTTACACTCCCTCATACAACAATGCAAAGACTATTACACGCAAATATAAAGACATATAAGATTTGCATCTCTTCCTCACTTTCTCTCTCTCTCTCACGTACACACACACACATACACACACACAAACACACAGGCTGTTTAGACGATTTAAGTTGATAAAACATCCGCGAAAGGTCGCGGGTACAAACTCAAAAGAGTCATAACAAAGGTTTATAAAACCGGTAGCAACAGCTGCCTGCCCTGGCACTCTGCATTAAGCGGTTAGTGTTAGAACTGGCCGACCTGCTGTCAAGATAGAGGATCTGGGCGGGGCATAATGCCACAAGTCAGCGGCGGCGGCACGATTCCACCGTGCTAGACATCACAATACACTGTGACACTGCAGACATCATAGCGGTATGCTTACAATTGTTAACGATACGTTACAATTAAAAAGTCTTTCTCTCTCTTTCACGCGTGTCAGCGCAATATAATATTGCCAGAATAAGGATACTACATGTTCGAATTTAATGGTAATATTAAATGCATTAATAAAGAAGGAACTATTATATTCAAATGTACAACATGAAAGAGTTTGGGTCAACAACTATTGAAATTAAGTCTAACATCGCTACATAAAAGACAATGTACTCTACTCTGAAGACTGATCCGGTGACCTAAGTGGCTAGAGCGACTAAATGCATTAGGTCGCGGTTTCGAACCCCGGCCGAGTGATACCATAGTCTTAGAAACATTTTAGTAGCAGCTGCCTCGCCAGACCCTCAGCATTTAGAGGTTAGTTTCAGGGCTGGTTGGACAAATGTTAGGATAATGGAATATAATGTCCCATGTCAAGGGCATTAATCCCCAGTGCTCGATTTCACTATATACTGCCACTGCAGACATCGTAGCGATATGAATGAAAAAATGATAAAGCTCCGTTAAAAATGACGCTACACCATCCTCTCTCAAAGCATTAAATATCATATATTGATCAGCACCTTCATTTAGAAGAATGACCCACATCTTTACAATCAAGGATCATTTTCAAAAGGAAAACTTATTTGCAAACTAGTGTAGACTTTGCTGTCTGCAAATTATTCTGCAGTTAATGGCAATGATTCTTCACATTTTCCTCATATAGTTCATATGATTTCTCTTGTTTATGAAAATTAATGAATTACTTAATTATATAATAAAACGCTTGTTGTTTGAAGGAAAGGTCCAAAAATAAAATTATTCGATCAAACCATGTTGAGAAGTAATTTATGAGGGATTCGAAACTCGCGGTTTGCCGTAGCTGGTGGATGGCCCTAGTCCATGCGGCCAACTTGTATAGCCAGTTCCTCTGTTTTATTCTTGAAGAATTACTTTTCTTTCGTAGCTTTGTAGTATTTACCCTAGATTTTCTATTTCTAAAATTTACTCTTTCAATTGAAGTACCTAGACCTTTGCGATTTTATATCTCCCTAAATAAGCAGCTTGTTCAATTTGAGCTAGGTTGTGCGCGTGTGAGAAAATGCATTACAAGTGTAAATGATACATTGTGAAAATCTCCCATTATCTCTTGGGGCCTACTAACTAATGTGAATATTAAGCATTCAATGCACTGAGAATCCTTTGTTTCTAAGCAGGAATACATATGTGTCTCTTTCTTCAGCAACTGAATCCTTTCTGTCATACATTGGCAATGTTCAGGCACGTTGAAAATCAAAACGGTTGCCAATATGTGTTTCATAGCTTTCTTTCGCAATTCTCAGTTGCACTCCCTAAAACTGAGCGAGAAATGAAAATGTCGCTTGAAAAATTGTAAAAGGATCACGAGAGAAAGGAGAGAGTGAGAAATATCTTAAAGTGCTGACTTACTGAATCTTTAATAATGAAATACTGGTACAAATAGAATAAAGCGCGGTATAACTGAGTTTTTTTTATCCTTTTCACGCAGTGGAGACTGGGGTAAATCAATGCAACAAGAACAAAATATCAAGACTGCATACACAATGATTGTTGTTGTTGTTGGGTTTAACGCCATTTTTCAGCAGACGATTGGCTATACATGGCGGCCAGTATTAATGGTGGAGGAAGAACCCGAAAAAACCCCGGAAAGAATCACCGACCCTGGAGAAGCTAGTGGCAAGCTTTCTCACATACACAATGAAACGTGCCGTCTCTTTAGTCTTTAGGAAAAAGCGTAAAACATAACCTTGTTCAGAAGAATTAAACGCTCGCTTGAAATTCCTCATGGAGCATGACTGCGATATCTACCGATGTTCCTAATTGGAGCATTCCTGTTTCTGTATTGAAATTAGAAAGCTTATGGTATGTTAAATTGTTAACTTGAATCATAATTCTCATCATTTAATGTTCAATAACACACTGAAAGAAAGAGTCATGATATTTGCGACGTTTCTTTCTCTTTTCGTGCAGCATAGTTAGTGACACAATCTATCGGTATATACACATAATTGTACGTAATCAAATAACGGGAATTCCAAGTACAAACATGTCAGATATTGATCTCCACGTAGATTTATTTTTATTCAGAAAATAAACTAATTCCTCCGCATTTAATCGGATGTAACCATACTACAACATTACCTACCCAAAGGCAAATAGTCACTCTTTCGTCGAGGCACTTTAGCGGCAATCCGATATGAATAAACGACTTATGCATTATGTAAACCCAATTAAACCGTTGTTCTTCTTCTCTCCACACCCATATTTAAAACAAAAGTAGCTTACAGACTACTGTAGCCCGATCTCAGCCCCAAGGAAATTGAAATCCGCATTGTATTGATTTGATAGAAAACATCTCAAAAATTACCAGAAATGCTCCTATTGGTTGTACATTTGTCGCATCAATCGGATAAAAGGAAATGCTGTGAAAGTTAAATTTGTATATATTGCTAAACCAAAGCTGGTTCAAAGCTGGAAACGTTTATCAGGTAAGTGCCTTTTCCTCCCAATTTTATTCAGGAGAGTAAATTTATATTCGCACATTTCATAATTCGTTAAATATTCATTTCTATATTTGTTTCTATTTCCTCGACTTCCTACTCACTACATTTTTCATCATTAATAATTACCTTGTTGATGTGCTAATTTAGAATTAACATGTACGGGTCAACCGTTTTCCTCCTATCTTCAGTGAAAATACATTTTTGTTTATTTTCACAATTAAGGAACGCGATTCGTTAGCATTTAGTTATGTGCGTATTATCATCTTTTTCTTTCCGCTAAACAAATTTGCCAGTTTGTTATACTAGTTCAAGTAGATAATCTGCATGACTTATGCCATGTTCATATTTCAATGTAGGTCCTTTCTAAATTGTTTTCTTTATAATATTTTTCTAATCATTAAGATATGAGCCCAAAGTGTAATGATCTATATATTTAATATACACACAAGAGTTTTAAATTCAAACGTACAATCTTTACACAAACGTTGCCTGTGAAATGACGAATCAAATGTTTTAAGTCATCCACGTGTTTTCATATATTGCAATCATCATTATACGCTTTTATTACATGATGGAATATTTCACAAATACCTTTGTTTAACCAGTATTGCGAACACTTAATGAGAATTTAAAATCCATTTGATTGTCATTTTGGCAGCTATTTCAATACCAAGCCTTGCTAATTGTTTTGCACAAAAGATTCTATTACCAATCTTAAATAATGTCATTTTTACAAAGATCATTTCACACAAAAACACCGCATCAATAAAAGAGACAAGTATGTGCCAATTAAAATTATGGCGAAAGTCTCCGCTTTCCTTTTTTATAAGTAAACAAATATATGTATTAATCAGCTTTCAAATTCATGCTTTTCGAACTATCCAAAATATGCATGTGTATATCTGTCTGTATATCCGCTTGCTACATCCCATCTCGTTAATGTAACTTTGGAAAGATTGGAAAGATAGTTTAATCACTAATATCTTAATCCCTACAAACGTCTTTTATTGATGATAGATTGAAGAAGAAAGAACAAAATATATTACCGTAAACATGTTATATTCAGTTCCAATATGTATACATAGTATTGTGCTGGATGTGCTAAAAATGTCAGTTTTCAATGATGCATTAATTGGCATTCTTTGCCTTTTATTCCAGACATATACACGAAAAACAAACATGATGTTGACGAAATCCATAACATTGGTGTTAGTTGCAATCGCTATCGGTGAGTAGTAATATTTCGTAAATAGTTGGAAAACATGTACAACAAACGTAAGATTGTGTTTTCTGAAGATGGTATAATAATTTCGTCTATATGTTCAATTCCATCGAGCCATACCTAACTTTACGTCAGCACTGTAGTCGTCTTAGGCAGTTTTATTATTTCCATGTAATCATCATTGCAATGCGATATTAGAACTTACACATATACACCTTAATGCAAGTCTATTCCAGTAAACATGAACTCCATTTACAATGTACTCAAAATCAGTTTTACTAGTTTTCTTGCCGTTGTTAGAAGCGTATAAAATAATTCCTTTTCATTTTTGGTTAAAGGAGCTATCTCAGTGACCTATGGCAACCCTGTACCCACTGTAGCTGAAGATAATAATGACCTGGTAACAGAGGCATCACCCGCTGTGATTCATGATTCTGAAGTAGATCCAACTGAAAAGGTCGAGGCAGCAGAACAGACAGATGCACCAATGAGCCCTGCCGCAGAGGGAGCAGAACAATTGTCAACAATGGCGTCACCAGCCGGAAATATTGATAATGTTGAAGCTAGCCAATCAGAAGCGTCTGAGACTGATGCGCCACTCAGCCCGTCAGAGGAGCCATCGGCATTGTCAACAGCAGTTTATACCAACCCTAGTGAAAAGTAGACACCAAAGTATTTTCTCTGAAAACGATGTAGCAACTGCAAACATAGCAGAATAAGAAATCCGTAGCGTGCAATGAATATAGTAGTGATCTAGAGGTTGCTGATGACTTTATAGACGTTATAAATATCGCACAAAATCGAAAGCATTTGTGCACGTCATGTTGTTTAGAAGGTATTAGCTTCTGTACTTGATTCGTGCTTGCTAATACCTTGCCATTTATTACTTTTTTGAGCAAACGAAATAAATCTTATCAATATGAGCAGTATGTTTTCTCTTTAAATTCATCCCAAAACAATGACAACTTCCTTTCACAAAGGCAGTCATATTTCATGGAAATTCTATCATTACAATAATTCACTGCACCCATGAGAAAACTTGGGGAATTAATTTTATTAATCACAGGCATTTTCTCTTTTTCTCTCTATCTCTCTCTCTCTGTCTCTCTTTCTCTCTCTCTCTGTCTCTCTGTCTCTCTCTCTCTCTCTCTTCCCTTTCTGCAAAGCAATTGAGCTATAATAATTGATCATGAATGTTAATGATTCCATGGCCTTACGCTAAGTAACAGACAAAACAGAAAACCAACAAATTTTGTAAAACTCAACGAAAGTTTTTTTCTCCAGAATACAAAGTAAAAATTTAAAAACAACTGACAGCATTGTGAATTAGATCCCTATAGAACTAAACGTTCTATCCCAAGTTACATGCATGAAGTTCCTATTCACTTCCAGTGATATTTCAGATATATTCCGCTATTGAATGCGTGCATGCGCCAGTACTTGCTAACGTGATAATGTACCAACTATCTGGTTTGTGGAGATCTTCTAACAGACTTTTGATAGATCACAATAATACCATCATCAATGTCACTCTCTGAAATAACAATGATTCCAAATTAATGTTCTACCCCAATAATAGTAATGGGGACTTAGTAATTCCAATGAATAAATAAAGGCAACTAAATTAACAATTGAACACACGGTAAGACTGATTCTAGAACAGATCTTACGGCAGGAATGCATAATTGTGTAAGAAAGGAATATCATATAAAATGCTACGAAACAGTAGTATAGCCAGTACGCAGGTCAGTCTCCATTCTGAAACATTCAAATTTGTTGGCAACTTCATCACTTTCCACGCGAAACACTAGCAACCTTCATTTGCATTTTTACTACTAACAAAGATTCGAATATCCAATCTTCAATGATAGAAACATCTTCGCTAAGCATTATCTTTATTACAAGCTAAACGTTACAGGTCAGAACACTACTAACTTGATTTCGGTGAAAAGGTCAAGGACGAAATATAGATATGCGTAACAAAGTTTTACAAACCAGGGGTCTTTGCTTGACCTAGCGGCGTCAAATCCTGGCGCGATTCACCCTAGAAGTCATATGTTTACCCAAAATTTCCAAAGACATTCATACAACTTCAGTTGAAAATTAGAAAGCCCGACGTGTCCGGTCTATACATAAATTGTTCTCTAATCAATGCAAGACCACACATCTCACAACCCGCCAAAAATGTATCAATCGCACATCTGCATGGTTTCTCTTCGTTAGGTTTCCGTACCGCCAGCAGTTCTCGCCGTGGAAACTATACAACTATCCCCTAACAAAAGGAACTATTTTAACTACGCCACCTTAGTCCATTCAAACGGCTATTTTCAGGCACATTTCACCAGTACAACTGCATCAAAGTTGCCATAATGGCGACATAAACGGCATCTGATGAATCAATTCTTGTTAATTCCGTTGTGCAATTTACCGATTTCCTACTGTAAATACTGCCACTGCAGCGCCACCAATGTACACCACTAGACGTTAATAGGGGCTATGTAATTCCGGTCATTCATTCAGTTTTCCCCAGAATTCACAATTAGTAAACCAGGTCATCATGGAAACTCACTAACACTTCACTCCCTGACGCTTGCTTCTAGTGATTGGGTAATTGTTTCGGGAGACGGAATATTTTCATTGCACCGAATTCCAATAATTAGACAAGTAATCATAATAATTTAAGAATTCTTTAAAACGGGGCGCTATGATCAAAATGCACATACTTCAAATTGATCACATTAGCCTCATCTTTAAAATGATCACTCGACCTCGAGTGACACAAACGTTACACTTCTGTGGTCTAATCAAAATTGATGACTTTCCCTAAAATCAACCACCAACTCGATTAATGATTCCCAAATATGATTAAGACAAAACTCTAAATCAATGGACTTGTTCCTATTAGCCCGTCACTCTCCATCCGAAACTAAACGTTTTTCTGAATCACTAATTGCTTATAAGTAAACTAAATGTCAACAATAAACATAAATTAACCAAGCTGAATGAATCAAGAATGAAAATATTCCGACATCTTATTCGGGTTCAAACTCTTTCCTAACAATCCTAGGAATTCGCTGCATAAAATACTTTCTCTAAACATAGGTATCTAACAACAAGACAACAAATGTAATACAGGGCTATTCCTGTTTTAACCGAAACCTCCGGTCTGGAGTTTGCGTTTCCACCAGTATACCCGACTCCAAATAGATTTTAGCGCACCTGTGCACAGTATATTTTTTACCCAGCCTCGGTCCGCCAATCTTGTATCCTTACAACTAACAGACTACTAATGGACCAATGCTACCGCGAACGATGATTAAATCAGCGAAACGGAACTTGTGTATGTTTCTCGAATTGGATGCGATTCGCTTCTTCCTAATAGTCACGTACCTAACACATTTACATTTAGGCAATGCACCGAGAGCGCGTGCATTTTTGTTATTAATGGGTACAGACACCCAGTACAATTTCAAGGGACTGATTCTCATTGTCATTTCGGAGAGGTTATTTTTCCAATGCTTCCAAGCTATACATTTTATGGCGACACCATTCTTCTTATACAAACAGCGGTTCCAATGTACCCGTATAAATGTTGAAGCCACGTTATTGTTGTTGGTGTTATTATTATTGCCAAATCTGTTATGGGCTTCCAATAAAGTCAGTATAAAGTTTTGAACTTAACACAATAGAGCAGTGGTGTGTGTGTGACAATACGTATGCTCTTTACCGGTTCGTCTCTAGTAATGCTAGATTATACAGCCTAATTTATGAACCTGGTATGCACTGAAGTCATGACCAACTTTTCTGACCTTTTTTGTACATTACAGCTTACTTAGTGGTTGGGGCAACACAAAAATAAAGATTGATTGATTGATTGATTGATTGTTTGTTTTTTAACGGCACATCAGCACTTTTAGGCTATTTAGCGCCAAACAAAGTGTTATTTGTATAATCTTTTAAAACTTATAAAAGGTTCTATATCGACCAGCGATATAAAAGAACAAATGGTTGAAATTAAAAACGGTAAGATGGTAACGGTGCAAAATAAAGCTTCCCGATCAACGGGAGATGTAAAAAAGATGAATAGGTATTAAAATGGGACGGTATATATATTGCATAAAACTGCACAAGGTGATAGCATAAAAGTCAGAGTTTAGAGTAAATATTTACGGCTTTCAAGAACTCTATAATACGAGTGATGTTTATATTATCAAAAAGTTCTTTCATGTCATGCACAATGTAATAACGATCGCGCGTAGGTTGTAGGTCAAAACACTCTATCATAAAGTGCTTGACAGTGAATGGTTCATTGCAAGAAACGCAATCTGGTGCGTCTTCACCTTTTAGTATGTGGGTGTGGGTGATATAAGTATGACCAATTCGGATTCTTGCAATGACTACCTCCTCCCTACGCATGGTTCTGTAGGAAGGAGTCAATTCTCCTAGAGTTGGTTTGATTGCATGAAGTTTGTTATTCAGTGCATCATTCCATGATGCCTGCCAATTCTGGCGTAAGGACTTTGTGACACTAGGTTTAAAATCATTGTACAGTATTTTAAAATCGGATGGTTCTTGAGTAAGGGCATTTTAGCAGTGCGATCCGCTTTTCGTTACCTTTAATACCAATATGGTTAGGTAACCAACAGTATGTTCTATTGTGGGAGACACTCATCTCGGTATTTTTGATGAGTATGTTTTTCAATAATGGATTCTCAAGTTTTCTATTGTGTAGTGACGGAAGTACTGATAGTGAGTCAGAGCAGATGATGCTGTTTAAAATACGTTTGTTTTCTATATGTTGCAAAGCAAAGTCTATTGCTCTGATTTCGGCTGAAAACATTGATGTTCCATTTGGTAAGCGAACTTGCGTTGTGTGATTTCGACAAACGAAGGCTTCAGCAGCCTTTCTTCATCCTTTGATCCGTCGGTATAAATTCTTGTGTAGTTTTTAAATTCGGTGAGGAGTTCTTGATAACAGTTGTGCAAGACGGAAGGGTTTGTCTCAGATGTTTTCCGTCGTGTAGCGTAACAAGTACTTTGGGTTGTTTAAGTAGCCAGGGTGGTGTTTCGGAGATGGACGTTTTGTGAATTTTAGACAGATCAATTTTTGTACTGTCAAGGCTGGATGATATTCTAATGCCAAAGGAAGGTATGGCGTTTGGTTTATTTTCGTATAAGGTTTTGTATTTGTGTTGAAAAACAGCCGAAAAAGCAGGATTCAGAGGGTTTGATTTTAGTTTGAGAGCATACTGTGCGGAAAGTAGTTCTTTACGATGCGATAATGGTGGTTCGTTCGCTTCAGCCAGCAGGCTTTCACACGGGAATGTTTTAAATGCTCCCAGAGCCAGTCTTATTCCCTGATAATGAATTGGATCAAGCATTCTAAGATATGATTTTCTGGATGAACCATATACAACGCAAGCATAGTCCAGTTTGGAGCGAATAAACATTCTACATAAATTCACGATGACTTTTCTATCAGCACCCCGGTCAGTGTGCGTTACTACTTTAAGTAGGTTAAGTGCTTTTAAGCATTTGGCTTTTAAGTTCTTTAGGTGTGCAATAAAAGTCAGTTTTCTGTCAAAGAGTATACCTAAAAATTTTGTTCCCTCAACAACTAGAATAGGTGTTCCGTCCAGCGTGAGTTTAGGTTCACCGTGGTGTCGTCGTAACTGACAGAAATACATGCATACCGTTTTAGATTTCGAGAATTTGAAGCCGTTTGTAATTGCCTAATTTTGTATCTTGTTTATATTTTTTATATTTTGCTGTAGTTGTCTTTCAATTGTATGCATGTACTTTGATCGATAACATATGAGAAAATCATCAACATATAAGTAAATTTGAATAATGATTCCAACGATCAACATAATTAAAATAAAAATAGAGAATACACTTACCAAAACGTTTTGTGAAAATCTGAAGAATGTAAAGCGGTGTCAATGATACTAACATAAGGAGCTTTGTGCGCACATCTAACATATATATTAGACAATATCGACTATTTTACACTCCCTCATACAACAATGCAAAGACTATTACACGCAAATATAAAGACATATAAGATTTGCATCTCTTCCTCACTTTCTCTCTCTCTCTCACGTACACACACACACATACACACACACAAACACACAGGCTGTTTAGACGATTTAAGTTGATAAAACATCCGCGAAAGGTCGCGGGTACAAACTCAAAAGAGTCATAACAAAGGTTTATAAAACCGGTAGCAACAGCTGCCTGCCCTGGCACTCTGCATTAAGCGGTTAGTGTTAGAACTGGCCGACCTGCTGTCAAGATAGAGGATCTGGGCGGGGCATAATGCCACAAGTCAGCGGCGGCGGCACGATTCCACCGTGCTAGACATCACAATACACTGTGACACTGCAGACATCATAGCGGTATGCTTACAATTGTTAACGATACGTTACAATTAAAAAGTCTTTCTCTCTCTTTCACGCGTGTCAGCGCAATATAATATTGCCAGAATAAGGATACTACATGTTCGAATTTAATGGTAATATTAAATGCATTAATAAAGAAGGAACTATTATATTCAAATGTACAACATGAAAGAGTTTGGGTCAACAACTATTGAAATTAAGTCTAACATCGCTACATAAAAGACAATGTACTCTACTCTGAAGACTGATCCGGTGACCTAAGTGGCTAGAGCGACTAAATGCATTAGGTCGCGGTTTCGAACCCCGGCCGAGTGATACCATAGTCTTAGAAACATTTTAGTAGCAGCTGCCTCGCCAGACCCTCAGCATTTAGAGGTTAGTTTCAGGACTGGTTGGACAAATGTTAGGATAATGGAATATAATGTCCCATGTCAAGGGCATTAATCCCCAGTGCTCGATTTCACTATATACTGCCACTGCAGACATCGTAGCGATATGAATGAAAAAATGATAAAGCTCCGTTAAAAATGACGCTACACCATCCTCTCTCAAAGCATTAAATATCATATATTGATCAGCACCTTCATTTAGAAGAATGACCCACATCTTTACAATCAAAGATCATTTTCAAAAGGAAAACTTATTTGCAAACTAGTGTAGACTTTGCTGTCTGCAAATTATTCTGCAGTTAATGGCAATGATTCTTCACATTTTCCTCATATAGTTCATATGATTTCTCTTGTTTATGAAAATTAATGAATTACTTAATTATATAATAAAACGCTTGTTGTTTGAAGGAAAGGTCCAAAAATAAAATTATTCGATCAAACCATGTTGAGAAGTAATTTATGAGGGATTCGAAACTCGCGGTTTGCCGTAGCTGGTGGATGGCCCTAGTCCATGCGGCCAACTTGTATAGCCAGTTCCTCTGTTTTATTCTTGAAGAATTACTTTTCTTTCGTAGCTTTGTAGTATTTACCCTAGATTTTCTATTTCTAAAATTTACTCTTTCAATTGAAGTACCTAGACCTTTGCGATTTTATATCTCCCTAAATAAGCAGCTTGTTCAATTTGAGCTAGGTTGTGCGCGTGTGAGAAAATGCATTACAAGTGTAAATGATACATTGTGAAAATCTCCCATTATCTCTTGGGGCCTACTAACTAATGTGAATATTAAGCATTCAATGCACTGAGAATCCTTTGTTTCTAAGCAGGAATACATATGTGTCTCTTTCTTCAGCAACTGAATCCTTTCTGTCATACATTGGCAATGTTCAGGCACGTTGAAAATCAAAACGGTTGCCAATATGTGTTTCATAGCTTTCTTTCGCAATTCTCAGTTGCACTCCCTAAAACTGAGCGAGAAATGAAAATGTCGCTTGAAAAATTGTAAAAGGATCACGAGAGAAAGGAGAGAGTGAGAAATATCTTAAAGTGCTGACTTACTGAATCTTTAATAATGAAATACTGGTACAAATAGAATAAAGCGCGGTATAACTGAGTTTTTTTTATCCTTTTCACGCAGTGGAGACTGGGGTAAATCAATGCAACAAGAACAAAATATCAAGACTGCATACACAATGATTGTTGTTGTTGTTGGGTTTAACGCCATTTCTCAGCAGACGATTGGCTATACATGGCGGCCAGTATTAATGGTGGAGGAAGAACCCGAAAAAACCCCGGAAAGAATCACCGACCCTGGAGAAGCTAGTGGCAAGCTTTCTCACATACACAATGAAACGTGCCGTCTCTTTAGTCTTTAGGAAAAAGCGTAAAACATAACCTTGTTCAGAAGAATTAAACGCTCGCTTGAAATTCCTCATGGAGCATGACTGCGATATCTACCGATGTTCCTAATTGGAGCATTCCTGTTTCTGTATTGAAATTAAAAAGCTTATGGTATGTTAAATTGTTAACTTGAATCATAATTCTCATCATTTAATGTTCAATAACACACTGAAAGAAAGAGTCATGATATTTGCGACGTTTCTTTCTCTTTTCGTGCAGCATAGTTAGTGACACAATCTATCGGTATATACACATAATTGTACGTAATCAAATAACGGGAATTCCAAGTACAAACATGTCAGATATTGATCTCCACGTAGATTTATTTTTATTCAGAAAATAAACTAATTCCTCCGCATTTAATCGGATGTAACCATACTACAACATTACCTACCCAAAGGCAAATAGTCACTCTTTCGTCGAGGCACTTTAGCGGCAATCCGATATGAATAAACGACTTATGCATTATGTAAACCCAATTAAACCGTTGTTCTTCTTCTCTCCACACCCATATTTAAAACAAAAGTAGCTTACAGACTACTGTAGCCCGATCTCAGCCCCAAGGAAATTGAAATCCGCATTGTATTGATTTGATAGAAAACATCTCAAAAATTACCAGAAATGCTCCTATTGGTTGTACATTTGTCGCATCAATCGGATAAAAGGAAATGCTGTGAAAGTTAAATTTGTATATATTGCTAAACCAAAGCTGGTTCAAAGCTGGAAACGTTTATCAGGTAAGTGCCTTTTCCTCCCAATTTTATTCAGGAGAGTAAATTTATATTCGCACATTTCATAATTCGTTAAATATTCATTTCTATATTTGTTTCTATTTCCTCGACTTCCTACTCACTACATTTTTCATCATTAATAATTACCTTGTTGATGTGCTAATTTAGAATTAACATGTACGGGTCAACCGTTTTCCTCCTATCTTCAGTGAAAATACATTTTTGTTTATTTTCACAATTAAGGAACGCGATTCGTTAGCATTTAGTTATGTGCGTATTATCATCTTTTTCTTTCCGCTAAACAAATTTGCCAGTTTGTTATACTAGTTCAAGTAGATAATCTGCATGACTTATGCCATGTTCATATTTCAATATAGGTCCTTTCTAAATTGTTTTCTTTATAATATTTTTCTAATCATTAAGATATGAGCCCAAAGTGTAATGATCTATATATTTAATATACACACAAGAGTTTTAAATTCAAACCTACAATCTTTACACAAACGTTGCCTGTGAAATGACGAATCAAATGTTTTAAGTCATCCACGTGTTTTCATATATTGCAATCATCATTATACGCTTTTATTACATGATGGAATATTTCACAAATACCTTTGTTTAACCAGTATTGCGAACACCTAATGAGAATTTAAAATCCATTTGATTGTCATTTTGGCAGCTATTTCAATACCAAGCCTTGCTAATTGTTTTGCACAAAAGATTCTATTACCAATCTTAAATAATGTCATTTTTACAAAGATCATTTCACACAAAAACACCGCATCAATAAAAGAGACAAGTATGTGCCAATTAAAATTATGGCGAAAGTCTCCGCTTTCCTTTCTTATAAGTAAACAAATATATATATTAATCAGCTTTCAAATTCATGCTTTTCGAACTATCCAAAATATGCATGTGTATATCTGTCTGTATATCCGCTTGCTACATCCCATCTCGTTAATGTAACTTTGGAAAGATTGGAAAGATAGTTTAATCACTAATATCTTAATCCCTACAAACGTCTTTTATTGATGATAGATTGAAGAAGAAAGAACAAAATATATTACCGTAAACATGTTATATTCAGTTCCAATATGTATACATAGTATTGTGCTGGATGTGCTAAAAATGTCAGTTTTCAATGATGCATTAATTGGCATTCTTTGCCTTTTATTCCAGACATATACACGAAAAACAAACATGATGTTGACGAAATCCATAACATTGGTGTTAGTTGCAATCGCTATCGGTGAGTAGTAATATTTCGTAAATAGTTGGAAAACATGTACAACAAACGTAAGATTGTGTTTTCTGAAGATGGTATAATAATTTCGTCTATATGTTCAATTCCATCGAGCCATACCTAACTTTACGTCAGCACTGTAGTCGTCTTAGGCAGTTTTATTATTTCCATGTAATCATCATTGCAATGCGATATTAGAACTTACACATATACACCTTAATGCAAGTCTATTCCAGTAAACATGAACTCCATTTACAATGTACTCAAAATCAGTTTTACTAGTTTTCTTGCCGTTGTTAGAAGCGTATAAAATAATTCCTTTTCATTTTTGGTTAAAGGAGCTATCTCAGTGACCTATGGCAACCCTGTACCCACTGTAGCTGAAGATAATAATGACCTGGTAACAGAGGCATCACCCGCTTTGATTCATGATTCTGAAGTAGATCCAACTGAAAAGGTCGAGGCAGCAGAACAGACAGATGCACCAATGAGCCCTGCCGCAGAGGGAGCAGAACAATTGTCAACAATGGCGTCACCAGCCGGAAATAGTGATAATGTTGAAGCTAGCCAATCAGAAGCGTCGGAGACTGATGCGCCACTCAGCCCGTCAGAGGAGCCATCGGCATTGTCAACAGCAGTTTATACCAACCCTAGTGAAAAGTAGACACCAAAGTATTTTCTCTGAAAACGATGTAGCAACTGCAAACATAGCAGAATAAGAAATCCGTAGCGTGCAATGAATATAGTAGTGATCTAGAGGTTGCTGATGACTTTATAGACGTTATAAATATCGCACAAAATCGAAAGCATTTGTGCACGTCATGTTGTTTAGAAGGTATTAGCTTCTGTACTTGATTCGTGCTTGCTAATACCTTGCCATTTATTACTTTTTTGAGCAAACGAAATAAATCTTATCAATATGAGCAGTATGTTTTCTCTTTAAATTCATCCCAAAACAATGACAACTTCCTTTCACAAAGGCAGTCATATTTCATGGAAATTCTATCATTACAATAATTCACTGCACCCATGAGAAAACTTGGGGAATTAATTTTATTAATCACAGGCATTTTCTCTTTTTCTCTCTATCTCTCTCTCTCTGTCTCTCTTTCTCTCTCTCTCTGTCTCTCTCTCTCTCTCTCTCTCTCTCTCTTCCTTTTCTGCAAAGCAATTGAGCTATAATAATTGATCATGAATGTTAATGATTCCATGGCCTTACGCTAAGTAACAGACAAAACAGAAAACCAACAAATTTTGTAAAACTCAACGAAAGTTTTTTTCTCCAGAATACAAAGTAAAAATTTAAAAACAACTGACAGCATTGTGAATTAGATCCCTATAGAACTAAACGTTCTATCCCAAGTTACATGCATGAAGTTCCTATTCACTTCCAGTGATATTTCAGATATATTCCGCTATTGAATGCGTGCATGCGCCAGTACTTGCTAACGTGATAATGTACCAACTATCTGGTTTGTGGAGATCTTCTAACAGACTTTTGATAGATCACAATAATACCATCATCAATGTCACTCTCTGAAATAACAATGATTCCAAATTAATGTTCTACCCCAATAATAGTAATGGGGACTTAGTAATTCCAATGAATAAATAAAGGCAACTAAATTAACAATTGAACACACGGTAAGACTGATTCTAGAACAGATCTTACGGCAGGAATGCATAATTGTGTAAGAAAGGAATATCATATAAAATGCTACGAAACAGTAGTATAGCCAGTACGCAGGTCAGTCTCCATTCTGAAACATTCAAATTTGTTGGCAACTTCATCACTTTCCACGCGAAACACTAGCAACCTTCATTTGCATTTTTACTACTAACAAAGATTCGAATATCCAATCTTCAATGATAGAAACATCTTCGCTAAGCATTATCTTTATTACAAGCTAAACGTTACAGGTCAGAACACTACTAACTTGATTTCGGTGAAAAGGTCAAGGACGAAATATAGATATGCGTAACAAAGTTTTACAAACCAGGGGTCTTTGCTTGACCTAGCGGCGTCAAATCCTGGCGCGATTCACCCTAGAAGTCATATGTTTACCCAAAATTTCCAAAGACATTCATACAACTTCAGTTGAAAATTAGAAAGCCCGACGTGTCCGGTCTATACATAAATTGTTCTCTAATCAATGCAAGACCACACATCTCACAACCCGCCAAAAATGTATCAATCGCACATCTGCATGGTTTCTCTTCGTTAGGTTTCCGTACCGCCAGCAGTTCTCGCCGTGGAAACTATACAACTATCCCCTAACAAAAGGAACTATTTTAACTACGCCACCTTAGTTCATTCAAACGGCTATTTTCAGGCACATTTCACCAGTACAACTGCATCAAAGTTGCCATAATGGCGACATAAACGGCATCTGATGAATCAATTCTTGTTAATTCCGTTGTGCAATTTACCGATTTCCTACTGTAAATACTGCCACTGCAGCGCCACCAATGTACACCACTAGACGTTAATAGGGGCTATGTAATTCCGGTCATTCATTCAGTTTTCCCCAGAATTCACAATTAGTAAACCAGGTCATCATGGAAACTCACTAACACTTCACTCCCTGACGCTTGCTTCTAGTGATTGGGTAATTGTTTCGGGAGACGGAATATTTTCATTGCACCGAATTCCAATAATTAGACAAGTAATCATAATAATTTAAGAATTCTTTAAAACGGGGCGCTATGATCAAAATGCACATACTTCAAATTGATCACATTAGCCTCATCTTTAAAATGATCACTCGACCTCGAGTGACACAAACGTTACACTTCTGTGGTCTAATCAAAATTGATGACTTTCCCTAAAATCAACCACCAACTCGATTAATGATTCCCAAATATGATTAAGACAAAACTCTAAATCAATGGACTTGTTCCTATTAGCCCGTCACTCTCCATCCGAAACTAAACGTTTTTCTGAATCACTAATTGCTTATAAGTAAACTAAATGTCAACAATAAACATAAATTAACCAAGCTGAATGAATCAAGAATGAAAATATTCCGACATCTTATTCGGGTTCAAACTCTTTCCTAACAATCCTAGGAATTCGCTGCATAAAATACTTTCTCTAAACATAGGTATCTAACAACAAGACAACAAATGTAATACAGGGCTATTCCTGTTTTACCCGAAACCTCCGGTCTGGAGTTTGCGTTTCCACCAGTATACCCGACTCCAAATAGATTTTAGCGCACCTGTGCACAGTATATTTTTTACCCAGCCTCGGTCCGCCAATCTTGTATCCTTACAACTAACAGACTACTAATGGACCAATGCTACCGCGAACGATGATTAAATCAGCGAAACGGAACTTGTGTATGTTTCTCGAATTGGATGCGATTCGCTTCTTCCTAATAGTCACGTACCTAACACATTTACATTTAGGCAATGCACCGAGAGCGCGTGCATTTTTGTTATTAATGGGTACAGACACCCAGTACAATTTCAAGGGACTGATTCTCATTGTCATTTCGGAGAGGTTATTTTTCCAATGCTTCCAAGCTATACATTTTATGGCGACACCATTCTTCTTATACAAACAGCGGTTCCAATGTACCCGTATAAATGTTGAAGCCACGTTATTGTTGTTGGTGTTATTATTATTGCCAAATCTGTTATGGGCTTCCAATAAAGTCAGTATAAAGTTTTGAACTTAACACAATAGAGCAGTGGTGTGTGTGTGACAATACGTATGCTCTTTACCGGTTCGTCTCTAGTAATGCTAGATTATACAGCCTAATTTATGAACCTGGTATGCACTGAAGTCATGACCAACTTTTCTGACCTTTTTTGTACATTACAGCTTACTTAGTGGTTGGGGCAACACAAAAATAAAGATTGATTGATTGATTGATTGATTGTTTGTTTTTTAACGGCACATCAGCACTTTTAGGCTATTTAGCGCCAAACAAAGTGTTATTTGTATAATCTTTTAAAACTTATAAAAGGTTCTATATCGACCAGCGATATAAAAGAACAAATGGTTGAAATTAAAAACGGTAAGATGGTAACGGTGCAAAATAAAGCTTCCCGATCAACGGGAGATGTAAAAAAGATGAATAGGTATTAAAATGGGACGGTATATATATTGCATAAAACTGCACAAGGTGATAGCATAAAAGTCAGAGTTTAGAGTAAATATTTACGGCTTTCAAGAACTCTATAATACGAGTGATGTTTATATTATCAAAAAGTTCTTTCATGTCATGCACAATGTAATAACGATCGCGCGTAGGTTGTAGGTCAAAACACTCTATCATAAAGTGCTTGACAGTGAATGGTTCATTGCAAGAAACGCAATCTGGTGCGTCTTCACCTTTTAGTATGTGGGTGTGGGTGATATAAGTATGACCAATTCGGATTCTTGCAATGACTACCTCCTCCCTACGCATGGTTCTGTAGGAAGGAGTCAATTCTCCTAGAGTTGGTTTGATTGCATGAAGTTTGTTATTCAGTGCATCATTCCATGATGCCTGCCAATTCTGGCGTAAGGACTTTGTGACACTAGGTTTAAAATCATTGTACAGTATTTTAAAATCGGATGGTTCTTGAGTAAGGGCATTTTAGCAGTGCGATCCGCTTTTCGTTACCTTTAATACCAATATGGTTAGGTAACCAACAGTATGTTCTATTGTGGGAGACACTCATCTCGGTATTTTTGATGAGTATGTTTTTCAATAATGGATTCTCAAGTTTTCTATTGTGTAGTGACGGAAGTACTGATAGTGAGTCAGAGCAGATGATGCTGTTTAAAATACGTTTGTTTTCTATATGTTGCAAAGCAAAGTCTATTGCTCTGATTTCGGCTGAAAACATTGATGTTCCATTTGGTAAGCGAACTTGCGTTGTGTGATTTCGACAAACGAAGGCTTCAGCAGCCTTTCTTCATCCTTTGATCCGTCGGTATAAATTCTTGTGTAGTTTTTAAATTCGGTGAGGAGTTCTTGATAACAGTTGTGCAAGACGGAAGGGTTTGTCTCAGATGTTTTCCGTCGTGTAGCGTAACAAGTACTTTGGGTTGTTTAAGTAGCCAGGGTGGTGTTTCGGAGATGGACGTTTTGTGAATTTTAGACAGATCAATTTTTGTACTGTCAAGGCTGGATGATATTCTAATGCCAAAGGAAGGTATGGCGTTTGGTTTATTTTCGTATAAGGTTTTGTATTTGTGTTGAAAAACAGCCGAAAAAGCAGGATTCAGAGGGTTTGATTTTAGTTTGAGAGCATACTGTGCGGAAAGTAGTTCTTTACGATGCGATAATGGTGGTTCGTTCGCTTCAGCCAGCAGGCTTTCACACGGGAATGTTTTAAATGCTCCCAGAGCCAGTCTTATTCCCTGATAATGAATTGGATCAAGCATTCTAAGATATGATTTTCTGGATGAACCATATACAACGCAAGCATAGTCCAGTTTGGAGCGAATAAACATTCTACATAAATTCACGATGACTTTTCTATCAGCACCCCGGTCAGTGTGCGTTACTACTTTAAGTAGGTTAAGTGCTTTTAAGCATTTGGCTTTTAAGTTCTTTAGGTGTGCAATAAAAGTCAGTTTTCTGTCAAAGAGTATACCTAAAAATTTTGTTCCCTCAACAACTAGAATAGGTGTTCCGTCCAGCGTGAGTTTAGGTTCACCGTGGTGTCGTCGTAACTGACAGAAATACATGCATACCGTTTTAGATTTCGAGAATTTGAAGCCGTTTGTAATTGCCTAATTTTGTATCTTGTTTATATTTTTTATATTTTGCTGTAGTTGTCTTTCAATTGTATGCATGTACTTTGATCGATAACATATGAGAAAATCATCAACATATAAGTAAATTTGAATAATGATTCCAACGATCAACATAATTAAAATAAAAATAGAGAATACACTTACCAAAACGTTTTGTGAAAATCTGAAGAATGTAAAGCGGTGTCAATGATACTAACATAAGGAGCTTTGTGCGCACATCTAACATATATATTAGACAATATCGACTATTTTACACTCCCTCATACAACAATGCAAAGACTATTACACGCAAATATAAAGACATATAAGATTTGCATCTCTTCCTCACTTTCTCTCTCTCTCTCACGTACACACACACACATACACACACACAAACACACAGGCTGTTTAGACGATTTAAGTTGATAAAACATCCGCGAAAGGTCGCGGGTACAAACTCAAAAGAGTCATAACAAAGGTTTATAAAACCGGTAGCAACAGCTGCCTGCCCTGGCACTCTGCATTAAGCGGTTAGTGTTAGAACTGGCCGACCTGCTGTCAAGATAGAGGATCTGGGCGGGGCATAATGCCACAAGTCAGCGGCGGCGGCACGATTCCACCGTGCTAGACATCACAATACACTGTGACACTGCAGACATCATAGCGGTATGCTTACAATTGTTAACGATACGTTACAATTAAAAAGTCTTTCTCTCTCTTTCACGCGTGTCAGCGCAATATAATATTGCCAGAATAAGGATACTACATGTTCGAATTTAATGGTAATATTAAATGCATTAATAAAGAAGGAACTATTATATTCAAATGTACAACATGAAAGAGTTTGGGTCAACAACTATTGAAATTAAGTCTAACATCGCTACATAAAAGACAATGTACTCTACTCTGAAGACTGATCCGGTGACCTAAGTGGCTAGAGCGACTAAATGCATTAGGTCGCGGTTTCGAACCCCGGCCGAGTGATACCATAGTCTTAGAAACATTTTAGTAGCAGCTGCCTCGCCAGACCCTCAGCATTTAGAGGTTAGTTTCAGGACTGGTTGGACAAATGTTAGGATAATGGAATATAATGTCCCATGTCAAGGGCATTAATCCCCAGTGCTCGATTTCACTATATACTGCCACTGCAGACATCGTAGCGATATGAATGAAAAAATGATAAAGCTCCGTTAAAAATGACGCTACACCATCCTCTCTCAAAGCATTAAATATCATATATTGATCAGCACCTTCATTTAGAAGAATGACCCACATCTTTACAATCAAAGATCATTTTCAAAAGGAAAACTTATTTGCAAACTAGTGTAGACTTTGCTGTCTGCAAATTATTCTGCAGTTAATGGCAATGATTCTTCACATTTTCCTCATATAGTTCATATGATTTCTCTTGTTTATGAAAATTAATGAATTACTTAATTATATAATAAAACGCTTGTTGTTTGAAGGAAAGGTCCAAAAATAAAATTATTCGATCAAACCATGTTGAGAAGTAATTTATGAGGGATTCGAAACTCGCGGTTTGCCGTAGCTGGTGGATGGCCCTAGTCCATGCGGCCAACTTGTATAGCCAGTTCCTCTGTTTTATTCTTGAAGAATTACTTTTCTTTCGTAGCTTTGTAGTATTTACCCTAGATTTTCTATTTCTAAAATTTACTCTTTCAATTGAAGTACCTAGACCTTTGCGATTTTATATCTCCCTAAATAAGCAGCTTGTTCAATTTGAGCTAGGTTGTGCGCGTGTGAGAAAATGCATTACAAGTGTAAATGATACATTGTGAAAATCTCCCATTATCTCTTGGGGCCTACTAACTAATGTGAATATTAAGCATTCAATGCACTGAGAATCCTTTGTTTCTAAGCAGGAATACATATGTGTCTCTTTCTTCAGCAACTGAATCCTTTCTGTCATACATTGGCAATGTTCAGGCACGTTGAAAATCAAAACGGTTGCCAATATGTGTTTCATAGCTTTCTTTCGCAATTCTCAGTTGCACTCCCTAAAACTGAGCGAGAAATGAAAATGTCGCTTGAAAAATTGTAAAAGGATCACGAGAGAAAGGAGAGAGTGAGAAATATCTTAAAGTGCTGACTTACTGAATCTTTAATAATGAAATACTGGTACAAATAGAATAAAGCGCGGTATAACTGAGTTTTTTTTATCCTTTTCACGCAGTGGAGACTGGGGTAAATCAATGCAACAAGAACAAAATATCAAGACTGCATACACAATGATTGTTGTTGTTGTTGTTGGGTTTAACGCCATTTTTCAGCAGACGATTGGCTATACATGGCGGCCAGTATTAATGGTGGAGGAAGAACCCGGGAAAACCCCGGAAAGAATCACCGACCCTGGAGAAGCTAGTGGCAAGCTTTCTCACATACACAATGAAACGTGCCGTCTCTTTAGTCTTTAGGAAAAAGCGTAAAACATAACCTTGTTCAGAAGAATTAAACGCTCGCTTGAAATTCCTCATGGAGCATGACTGCGATATCTACCGATGTTCCTAATTGGAGCATTCCTGTTTCTGTATTGAAATTAAAAAGCTTATGGTATGTTAAATTGTTAACTTGAATCATAATTCTCATCATTTAATGTTCAATAACACACTGAAAGAAAGAGTCATGATATTTGCGACGTTTCTTTCTCTTTTCGTGCAGCATAGTTAGTGACACAATCTATCGGTATATACACATAATTGTACGTAATCAAATAACGGGAATTCCAAGTACAAACATGTCAGATATTGATCTCCACGTAGATTTATTTTTATTCAGAAAATAAACTAATTCCTCCGCATTTAATCGGATGTAACCATACTACAACATTACCTACCCAAAGGCAAATAGTCACTCTTTCGTCGAGGCACTTTAGCGGCAATCCGATATGAATAAACGACTTATGCATTATGTAAACCCAATTAAACCGTTGTTCTTCTTCTCTCCACACCCATATTTAAAACAAAAGTAGCTTACAGACTACTGTAGCCCGATCTCAGCCCCAAGGAAATTGAAATCCGCATTGTATTGATTTGATAGAAAACATCTCAAAAATTACCAGAAATGCTCCTATTGGTTGTACATTTGTCGCATCAATCGGATAAAAGGAAATGCTGTGAAAGTTAAATTTGTATATATTGCTAAACCAAAGCTGGTTCAAAGCTGGAAACGTTTATCAGGTAAGTGCCTTTTCCTCCCAATTTTATTCAGGAGAGTAAATTTATATTCGCGCATTTCATAATTCGTTAAATATTCATTTCTATATTTGTTTCTATTTCCTCGACTTCCTACTCACTACATTTTTCGTCATTAATAATTACCTTGTTGATGTGCTAATTTAGAATTAACATGTACGGGTCAACCGTTTTCCTCCTATCTTCAGTGAAAATACATTTTTGTTTATTTTCACAATTAAGGAACGCGATTCGTTAGCATTTAGTTATGTGCGTATTATCATCTTTTTCTTTCCGCTAAACAAATTTGCCAGTTTGTTATACTAGTTCAAGTAGATAATCTGCATGACTTATGCCATGTTCATATTTCAATATAGGTCCTTTCTAAATTGTTTTCTTTATAATATTTTTTCTAATCATTAAGATATGAGCCCAAAGTGTAATGATCTATATATTTAATATACACACAAGAGTTTTAAATTCAAACCTACAATCTTTACACAAACGTTGCCTGTGAAATGACGAATCAAATGTTTTAAGTCATCCACGTGTTTTCATATATTGCAATCATCATTATACGCTTTTATTACATGATGGAATATTTCACAAATACCTTTGTTTAACCAGTATTGCGAACACCTAATGAGAATTTAAAATCCATTTGATTGTCATTTTGGCAGCTATTTCAATACCAAGCCTTGCTAATTGTTTTGCACAAAAGATTCTATTACCAATCTTAAATAATGTCATTTTTACAAAGATCATTTCACACAAAAACACCGCATCAATAAAAGAGACAAGTATGTGCCAATTAAAATTATGGCGAAAGTCTCCGCTTTCCTTTTTTATAAGTAAACAAATATATGTATTAATCAGCTTTCAAATTCATGCTTTTCGAACTATCCAAAATATGCATGTGTATATCTGTCTGTATATCCGCTTGCTACATCCCATCTCGTTAATGTAACTTTGGAAAGATTGGAAAGATAGTTTAATCACTAATATCTTAATCCCTACAAACGTCTTTTATTGATGATAGATTGAAGAAGAAAGAACAAAATATATTACCGTAAACATGTTATATTCAGTTCCAATATGTATACATAGTATTGTGCTGGATGTGCTAAAAATGTCAGTTTTCAATGATGCATTAATTGGCATTCTTTGCCTTTTATTCCAGACATATACACGAAAAACAAACATGATGTTGACGAAATCCATAACATTGGTGTTAGTTGCAATCGCTATCGGTGAGTAGTAATATTTCGTAAATAGTTGGAAAACATGTACAACAAACGTAAGATTGTGTTTTCTGAAGATGGTATAATAATTTCGTCTATATGTTCAATTCCATCGAGCCATACCTAACTTTACGTCAGCACTGTAGTCGTCTTAGGCAGTTTTATTATTTCCATGTAATCATCATTGCAATGCGATATTAGAACTTACACATATACACCTTAATGCAAGTCTATTCCAGTAAACATGAACTCCATTTACAATGTACTCAAAATCAGTTTTACTAGTTTTCTTGCCGTTGTTAGAAGCGTATAAAATAATTCCTTTTCATTTTTGGTTAAAGGAGCTATCTCAGTGACCTATGGCAACCCTGTACCCACTGTAGCTGAAGATAATAATGACCTGGTAACAGAGGCATCACCCGCTGTGATTCATGATTCTGAAGTAGATCCAACTGAAAAGGTCGAGGCAGCAGAACAGACAGATGCACCAATGAGCCCTGCCGCAGAGGGAGCAGAACAATTGTCAACAATGGCGTCACCAGCCGGAAATAGTGATAATGTTGAAGCTAGCCAATCAGAAGCGTCGGAGACTGATGCGCCACTCAGCCCGTCAGAGGAGCCATCGGCATTGTCAACAGCAGTTTATACCAACCCTAGTGAAAAGTAGACACCAAAGTATTTTCTCTGAAAACGATGTAGCAACTGCAAACATAGCAGAATAAGAAATCCGTAGCGTGCAATGAATATAGTAGTGATCTAGAGGTTGCTGATGACTTTATAGACGTTATAAATATCGCACAAAATCGAAAGCATTTGTGCACGTCATGTTGTTTAGAAGGTATTAGCTTCTGTACTTGATTCGTGCTTGCTAATACCTTGCCATTTATTACTTCTTTGAGCAAACGAAATAAATCTTACCAATATGAGCAGTATGTTTTCTCTTTAAATTCATCCCAAAACAATGACAACTTCCTTTCACAAAGGCAGTCATATTTCATGGAAATTCTATCATTACAATAATTCACTGCACCCATGAGAAAACTTGGGGAATTAATTTTATTAATCACAGGCATTTTCTCTTTTTCTCTCTATCTCTCTCTCTCTCTGTCTCTCTTTCTCTCTCTCTCTGTCTCTCTCTCTCTCTCTCTCTTCCCTTTCTGCAAAGCAATTGAGCTATAATAATTGATCATGAATGTTAATGATTCCATGGCCTTACGCTAAGTAACAGACAAAACAGAAAACCAACAAATTTTGTAAAACTCAACGAAAGTTTTTTTCTCCAGAATACAAAGTAAAAATTTAAAAACAACTGACAGCATTGTGAATTAGATCCCTATAGAACTAAACGTTCTATCCCAAGTTACATGCATGAAGTTCCTATTCACTTCCAGTGATATTTCAGATATATTCCGCTATTGAATGCGTGCATGCGCCAGTACTTGCTAACGTGATAATGTACCAACTATCTGGTTTGTGGAGATCTTCTAACAGACTTTTGATAGATCACAATAATACCATCATCAATGTCACTCTCTGAAATAACAATGATTCCAAATTAATGTTCTACCCCAATAATAGTAATGGGGACTTAGCAATTCCAATGAATAAATAAAGGCAACTAAATTAACAATTGAACACACGGTAAGACTGATTCTAGAACAGATCTTACGGCAGGAATGCATAATTGTGTAAGAAAGGAATATCATATAAAATGCTACGAAACAGTAGTATAGCCAGTACGCAGGTCAGTCTCCATTCTGAAACATTCAAATTTGTTGGCAACTTCATCACTTTCCACGCGAAACACTAGCAACCTTCATTTGCATTTTTACTACTAACAAAGATTCGAATATCCAATCTTCAATGATAGAAACATCTTCGCTAAGCATTATCTTTATTACAAGCTAAACGTTACAGGTCAGAACACTACTAACTTGATTTCGGTGAAAAGGTCAAGGACGAAATATAGATATGCGTAACAAAGTTTTACAAACCAGGGGTCTTTGCTTGACCTAGCGGCGTCAAATCCTGGCGCGATTCACCCTAGAAGTCATATGTTTACCCAAAATTTCCAAAGACATTCATACAACTTCAGTTGAAAATTAGAAAGCCCGACGTGTCCGGTCTATACATAAATTGTTCTCTAATCAATGCAAGACCACACATCTCACAACCCGCCAAAAATGTATCAATCGCACATCTGCATGGTTTCTCTTCGTTAGGTTTCCGTACCGCCAGCAGTTCTCGCCGTGGAAACTATACAACTATCCCCTAACAAAAGGAACTATTTTAACTACGCCACCTTAGTTCATTCAAACGGCTATTTTCAGGCACATTTCACCAGTACAACTGCATCAAAGTTGCCATAATGGCGACATAAACGGCATCTGATGAATCAATTCTTGTTAATTCCGTTGTGCAATTTACCGATTTCCTACTGTAAATACTGCCACTGCAGCGCCACCAATGTACACCACTAGACGTTAATAGGGGCTATGTAATTCCGGTCATTCATTCAGTTTTCCCCAGAATTCACAATTAGTAAACCAGGTCATCATGGAAACTCACTAACACTTCACTCCCTGACGCTTGCTTCTAGTGATTGGGTAATTGTTTCGGGAGACGGAATATTTTCATTGCACCGAATTCCAATAATTAGACAAGTAATCATAATAATTTAAGAATTCTTTAAAACGGGGCGCTATGATCAAAATGCACATACTTCAAATTGATCACATTAGCCTCATCTTTAAAATGATCACTCGACCTCGAGTGACACAAACGTTACACTTCTGTGGTCTAATCAAAATTGATGACTTTCCCTAAAATCAACCACCAACTCGATTAATGATTCCCAAATATGATTAAGACAAAACTCTAAATCAATGGACTTGTTCCTATTAGCCCGTCACTCTCCATCCGAAACTAAACGTTTTTCTGAATCACTAATTGCTTATAAGTAAACTAAATGTCAACAATAAACATAAATTAACCAAGCTGAATGAATCAAGAATGAAAATATTCCGACATCTTATTCGGGTTCAAACTCTTTCCTAACAATCCTAGGAATTCGCTGCATAAAATACTTTCTCTAAACATAGATATCTAACAACAAGACAACAAATGTAATACAGGGCTATTCCTGTTTTACCCGAAAAACTCCGGTCTGGAGTTTGCGTTTCCACCAGTATACCCGACTCCAAATAGATTTTAGCGCACCTGTGCACAGTATATTTTTTACCCAGCCTCGGTCCGCCAATCTTGTATCCTTACAACTAACAGACTACTAATGGACCAATGCTACCGCGAACGATGATTAAATCAGCGAAACGGAACTTGTGTATGTTTCTCGAATTGGATGCGATTCGCTTCTTCCTAATAGTCACGTACCTAACACATTTACATTTAGGCAATGCACCGAGAGCGCGTGCATTTTTGTTATTAATGGGTACAGACACCCAGTACAATTTCAAGGGACTGATTCTCATTGTCATTTCGGAGAGGTTATTTTTCCAATGCTTCCAAGCTATACATTTTATGGCGACACCATTCTTCTTATACAAACAGCGGTTCCAATGTACCCGTATAAATGTTGAAGCCACGTTATTGTTGTTGGTGTTATTATTATTGCCAAATCTGTTATGGGCTTCCAATAAAGTCAGTATAAAGTTTTGAACTTAACACAATAGAGCAGTGGTGTGTGTGTGACAATACGTATGCTCTTTACCGGTTCGTCTCTAGTAATGCTAGATTATACAGCCTAATTTATGAACCTGGTATGCACTGAAGTCATGACCAACTTTTCTGACCTTTTTTGTACATTACAGCTTACTTAGTGGTTGGGGCAACACAAAAATAAAGATTGATTGATTGATTGATTGATTGTTTGTTTTTTAACGGCACATCAGCACTTTTAGGCTATTTAGCGCCAAACAAAGTGTTATTTGTATAATCTTTTAAAACTTATAAAAGGTTCTATATCGACCAGCGATATAAAAGAACAAATGGTTGAAATTAAAAACGGTAAGATGGTAACGGTGCAAAATAAAGCTTCCCGATCAACGGGAGATGTAAAAAAGATGAATAGGTATTAAAATGGGACGGTATATATATTGCATAAAACTGCACAAGGTGATAGCATAAAAGTCAGAGTTTAGAGTAAATATTTACGGCTTTCAAGAACTCTATAATACGAGTGATGTTTATATTATCAAAAAGTTCTTTCATGTCATGCACAATGTAATAACGATCGCGCGTAGGTTGTAGGTCAAAACACTCTATCATAAAGTGCTTGACAGTGAATGGTTCATTGCAAGAAACGCAATCTGGTGCGTCTTCACCTTTTAGTATGTGGGTGTGGGTGATATAAGTATGACCAATTCGGATTCTTGCAATGACTACCTCCTCCCTACGCATGGTTCTGTAGGAAGGAGTCAATTCTCCTAGAGTTGGTTTGATTGCATGAAGTTTGTTATTCAGTGCATCATTCCATGATGCCTGCCAATTCTGGCGTAAGGACTTTGTGACACTAGGTTTAAAATCATTGTACGGTATTTTAAAATCAGATGGTTCTTGAGTAAGGGCCATTTTAGCAGTGCGATCCGCTTTTTCGTTGCCTTTAATACCAATATGGTTAGGTAACCAACAGTATGTTCTATTGTGGGAGACACTCATCTCGGTATTTTTGATGAGTATGTTTTTCAATAATGGATTCTCAAGTTTTCTATTGTGTAGTGACGGAAGTACTGATAGTGAGTCAGAGCAGATGATGCTGTTTAAAATACGTTTGTTTTCTATATGTTGCAAAGCAAAGTCTATTGCTCTGATTTCGGCTGAAAACATTGATGTTACATTTGGTAAGCGAACTGGCGTTGTGTGATTTCGACAAACGAAGGCTTCAGCAGCCTTTCTTCATCCTTTGATCCGTCGGTATAAATTCTTGTGTAGTTTTTAAATTCGGTGAGGAGTTCTTGATAACAGTTGTGCAAGACGGAAGGGTTTGTCTCAGATGTTTTCCGTCGTGTAGCGTAACAAGTACTTTGGGTTGTTTAAGTAGCCAGGGTGGTGTTTCGGAGATGGACGTTTTGTGAATTTTAGACAGATCAATTTTTGTACTGTCAAGGCTGGATGATATTCTAATGCCAAAGGAAGGTATGGCGTTTGGTTTATTTTCGTATAAGGTTTTGTATTTGTGTTGAAAAACAGCCGAAAAAGCAGGATTCAGAGGGTTTGATTTTAGTTTGAGAGCATACTGTGCGGAAAGTAGTTCTTTACGATGCGATAATGGTGGTTCGTTCGCTTCAGCCAGCAGGCTTTTACACGGGAATGTTTTAAATGCTCCCAGAGCCAGTCTTATTCCCTGATAATGAATTGGATCAAGCATTCTAAGATATGATTTTCTGGATGAACCATATACAACGCAAGCATAGTCCAGTTTGGAGCGAATAAACATTCTACATAAATTCACGATGACTTTTCTATCAGCACCCCGGTCAGTGTGCGTTACTACTTTAAGTAGGTTAAGTGCTTTTAAGCATTTGGCTTTTAAGTTCTTTAGGTGTGCAATAAAAGTCAGTTTTCTGTCAAAGAGTATACCTAAAAATTTTGTTCCCTCAACAACTAGAATAGGTGTTCCGTCCAGCGTGAGTTTAGGTTCACCGTGGTGTCGTCGTAACTGACAGAAATACATGCATACCGTTTTAGATTTCGAGAATTTGAAGCCGTTTGTAATTGCCCAATTTTGTATCTTGTTTATATTTTTTATATTTTGCTGTAGTTGTCTTTCAATTGTATGCATGTACTTTGATCGATAACATATGAGAAAATCATCAACATATAAGTAAATTTGAATAATGATTCCAACGATCAACATAATTAAAATAAAAATAGAGAATACACTTACCAATACGTTTTGTGAAAATCTGAAGAATGTAAAGCGGTGTCAATGATACTAACATAAGGAGCTTTGTGCGCACATCTAACATATATATTAGACAATATCGACTATTTTACACTCCCTCATACAACAATGCAAAGACTATTACACGCAAATATAAAGACATATAAGATTTGCATCTCTTCCTCACTTTCTCTCTCTCTCTCACGTACACACACACACATACACACACACAAACACACAGGCTGTTTAGACGATTTAAGTTGATAAAACATCCGCGAAAGGTCGCGGGTACAAACTCAAAAGAGTCATAACAAAGGTTTATAAAACCGGTAGCAACAGCTGCCTGCCCTGGCACTCTGCATTAAGCGGTTAGTGTTAGAACTGGCCGACCTGCTGTCAAGATAGAGGATCTGGGCGGGGCATAATGCCACAAGTCGGCGGCGGCGGCACGATTCCACCGTGCTAGACATCACAATACACTGTGACACTGCAGACATCATAGCGGTATGCTTACAATTGTTAACGATACGTTACAATTAAAAAGTCTTTCTCTCTCTTTCACGCGTGTCAGCGCAATATAATATTGCCAGAATAAGGATACTACATGTTCGAATTTAATGGTAATATTAAATGCATTAATAAAGAAGGAACTATTATATTCAAATGTACAACATGAAAGAGTTTGGGTCAACAACTATTGAAATTAAGTCTAACATCGCTACATAAAAGACAATGTACTCTACTCTGAAGACTGATCCGGTGACCTAAGTGGCTAGAGCGACTAAATGCATTAGGTCGCGGTTTCGAACCCCGGCCGAGTGATACCATAGTCTTAGAAACATTTTAGTAGCAGCTGCCTCGCCAGACCCTCAGCATTTAGAGGTTAGTTTCAGGACTGGTTGGACAAATGTTAGGATAATGGAATATAATGTCCCATGTCAAGGGCATTAATCCCCAGTGCTCGATTTCACTATATACTGCCACTGCAGACATCGTAGCGATATGAATGAAAAAATGATAAAGCTCCGTTAAAAATGACGCTACACCATCCTCTCTCAAAGCATTAAATATCATATATTGATCAGCACCTTCATTTAGAAGAATGACCCACATCTTTACAATCAAAGATCATTTTCAAAAGGAAAACTTATTTGCAAACTAGTGCAGACTTTGCTGTCTGCAAATTATTCTGCAGTTAATGGCAATGATTCTTCACATTTTCCTCATATAGTTCATATGATTTCTCTTGTTTATGAAAATTAATGAATTACTTAATTATATAATAAAACGCTTGTTGTTTGAAGGAAAGGTCCAAAAATAAAATTATTCGATCAAACCATGTTGAGAAGTAATTTATGAGGGATTCGAAACTCGCGGTTTGCCGTAGCTGGTGGATGGCCCTAGTCCATGCGGCCAACTTGTATAGCCAGTTCCTCTGTTTTATTCTTGAAGAATTACTTTTCTTTCGTAGCTTTGTAGTATTTACCCTAGATTTTCTATTTCTAAAATTTACTCTTTCAATTGAAGTACCTAGACCTTTGCGATTTTATATCTCCCTAAATAAGCAGCTTGTTCAATTTGAGCTAGGTTGTGCGCGTGTGAGAAAATGCATTACAAGTGTAAATGATACATTGTGAAAATCTCCCATTATCTCTTGGGGCCTACTAACTAATGTGAATATTAAGCATTCAATGCACTGAGAATCCTTTGTTTCTAAGCAGGAATACATATGTGTCTCTTTCTTGAGCAACTGAATCCTTTCTGTCATACATTGGCAATGTTCAGGCACGTTGAAAATCAAAACGGTTGCCAATATGTGTTTCATAGCTTTAATTCGCAATTCTCAGTTGCACTCCCTAAAACTGAGCGAGAAATGAAAATGTCGCTTGAAAAATTGTAAAAGGATCACGAGAGAAAGGAGAGAGTGAGAAATATCTTAAAGTGCTGACTTACTGAATCTTTAATAATGAAATACTGGTACAAATAGAATAAAGCGCGGTATAACTGAGTTTTTTTTATCCTTTTCACGCAGTGGAGACTGGGGTAAATCAATGCAACAAGAACAAAATATCAAGACTGCATACACAATGATTGTTGTTGTTGTTGGGTTTAACGCCATTTTTCAGCAGACGATTGGCTATACATGGCGGCCAGTATTAATGGTGGAGGAAGAACCCGAAAAAACCCCGGAAAGAATCACCGACCCTGGAGAAGCTAGTGGCAAGCTTTCTCACATACACAATGAAACGTGCCGTCTCTTTAGTCTTTAGGAAAAAGCGTAAAACATAACCTTGTTCAGAAGAATTAAACGCTCGCTTGAAATTCCTCATGGAGCATGACTGCGATATCTACCGATGTTCCTAATTGGAGCATTCCTGTTTCTGTATTGAAATTAGAAAGCTTATGGTATGTTAAATTGTTAACTTGAATCATAATTCTCATCATTTAATGTTCAATAACACACTGAAAGAAAGAGTCATGATATTTGCGACGTTTCTTTCTCTTTTCGTGCAGCATAGTTAGTGACACAATCTATCGGTATATACACATAATTGTACGTAATCAAATAACGGGAATTCCAAGTACAAACATGTCAGATATTGATCTCCACGTAGATTTATTTTTATTCAGAAAATAAACTAATTCCTCCGCATTTAATCGGATGTAACCATACTACAACATTACCTACCCAAAGGCAAATAGTCACTCTTTCGTCGAGGCACTTTAGCGGCAATCCGATATGAATAAACGACTTATGCATTATGTAAACCCAATTAAACCGTTGTTCTTCTTCTCTCCACACCCATATTTAAAACAAAAGTAGCTTACAGACTACTGTAGCCCGATCTCAGCCCCAAGGAAATTGAAATCCGCATTGTATTGATTTGATAGAAAACATCTCAAAAATTACCAGAAATGCTCCTATTGGTTGTACATTTGTCGCATCAATCGGATAAAAGGAAATGCTGTGAAAGTTAAATTTGTATATATTGCTAAACCAAAGCTGGTTCAAAGCTGGAAACGTTTATCAGGTAAGTGCCTTTTCCTCCCAATTTTATTCAGGAGAGTAAATTTATATTCTCACATTTCATAATTCGTTAAATATTCATTTCTATATTTGTTTCTATTTCCTCGACTTCCTACTCACTACATTTTTCATCATTAATAATTACCTTGTTGATGTGCTAATTTAGAATTAACATGTACGGGTCAACCGTTTTCCTCCTATCTTCAGTGAAAATACATTTTTGTTTATTTTCACAATTAAGGAACGCGATTCGTTAGCATTTAGTTATGTGCGTATTATCATCTTTTTCTTTCCGCTAAACAAATTTGCCAGTTTGTTATACTAGTTCAAGTAGATAATCTGCATGACTTATGCCATGTTCATATTTCAATGTAGGTCCTTTCTAAATTGTTTTCTTTATAATATTTTTCTAATCATTAAGATATGAGCCCAAAGTGTAATGATCTATATATTTAATATACACACAAGAGTTTTAAATTCAAACGTACAATCTTTACACAAACGTTGCCTGTGAAATGACGAATCAAATGTTTTAAGTCATCCACGTGTTTTCATATATTGCAATCATCATTATACGCTTTTATTACATGATGGAATATTTCACAAATACCTTTGTTTAACCAGTATTGCGAACACTTAATGAGAATTTAAAATCCATTTGATTGTCATTTTGGCAGCTATTTCAATACCAAGCCTTGCTAATTGTTTTGCACAAAAGATTCTATTACCAATCTTAAATAATGTCATTTTTACAAAGATCATTTCACACAAAAACACCGCATCAATAAAAGAGACAAGTATGTGCCAATTAAAATTATGGCGAAAGTCTCCGCTTTCCTTTTTTATAAGTAAACAAATATATGTATTAATCAGCTTTCAAATTCATGCTTTTCGAACTATCCAAAATATGCATGTGTATATCTGTCTGTATATCCGCTTGCTACATCCCATCTCGTTAATGTAACTTTGGAAAGATTGGAAAGATAGTTTAATCACTAATATCTTAATCCCTACAAACGTCTTTTATTGATGATAGATTGAAGAAGAAAGAACAAAATATATTACCGTAAACATGTTATATTCAGTTCCAATATGTATACATAGTATTGTGCTGGATGTGCTAAAAATGTCAGTTTTCAATGATGCATTAATTGGCATTCTTTGCCTTTTATTCCAGACATATACACGAAAAACAAACATGATGTTGACGAAATCCATAACATTGGTGTTAGTTGCAATCGCTATCGGTGAGTAGTAGTATTTCGTAAATAGTTGGAAAACATGTACAACAAACGTAAGATTGTGTTTTCTGAAGATGGTATAATAATTTCGTCTATATGTTCAATTCCATCGAGCCATACCTAACTTTACGTCAGCACTGTAGTCGTCTTAGGCAGTTTTATTATTTCCATGTAATCATCATTGCAATGCGATATTAGAACTTACACATATACACCTTAATGCAAGTCTATTCCAGTAAACATGAACTCCATTTACAATGTACTCAAAATCAGTTTTACTAGTTTTCTTGCCGTTGTTAGAAGCGTATAAAATAATTCCTTTTCATTTTTGGTTAAAGGAGCTATCTCAGTGACCTATGGCAACCCTGTACCCACTGTAGCTGAAGATAATAATGACCTGGTAACAGAGGCATCACCCGCTGTGATTCATGATTCTGAAGTAGATCCAACTGAAAAGGTCGAGGCAGCAGAACAGACAAATGCACCAATGAGCCCTGCCGCAGAGGGAGCAGAACAATTGTCAACAATGGCGTCACCAGCGGGAAATAGTGATAATGTTGAAGCTAGCCAATCAGAAGCGTCGGAGACTGATGCGCCACTCAGCCCGTCAGAGGAGCCATCGGCATTGTCAACAGCAGTTTATACCAACCCTAGTGAAAAGTAGACACCAAAGTATTTTCTCTGAAAACGATGTAGCAACTGCAAACATAGCAGAATAAGAAATCCGTAGCGTGCAATGAATATAGTAGTGATCTAGAGGTTGCTGATGACTTTATAGACGTTATAAATATCGCACAAAATCGAAAGCATTTGTGCACGTCATGTTGTTTAGAAGGTATTAGCTTCTGTACTTGATTCGTGCTTGCTAATACCTTGCCATTTATTACTTTTTTGAGCAAACGAAATAAATCTTATCAATATGAGCAGTATGTTTTCTCTTTAAATTCATCCCAAAACAATGACAACTTCCTTTCACAAAGGCAGTCATATTTCATGGAAATTCTATCATTACAATAATTCACTGCACCCATGAGAAAACTTGGGGAATTAATTTTATTAATCACAGGCATTTTCTCTTTTTCTCTCTATCTCTCTCTCTCTGTCTCTCTTTCTCTCTCTCTCTGTCTCTCTCTCTCTCTCTCTCTTCCCTTTCTGCAAAGCAATTGAGCTATAATAATTGATCATGAATGTTAATGATTCCATGGCCTTACGCTAAGTAACAGACAAAACAGAAAACCAACAAATTTTGTAAAACTCAACGAAAGTTTTTTTCTCCAGAATACAAAGTAAAAATTTAAAAACAACTGACAGCATTGTGAATTAGATCCCTATAGAACTAAACGTTCTATCCCAAGTTACATGCATGAAGTTCCTATTCACTTCCAGTGATATTTCAGATATATTCCGCTATTGAATGCGTGCATGCGCCAGTACTTGCTAACGTGATAATGTACCAACTATCTGGTTTGTGGAGCTCTTCTAACAGACTTTTGATAGATCACAATAATACCATCATCAATGTCACTCTCTGAAATAACAATGATTCCAAATTAATGTTCTACCCCAATAATAGTAATGGGGACTTAGTAATTCCAATGAATAAATAAAGGCAACTAAATTAACAATTGAACACACGGTAAGACTGATTCTAGAACAGATCTTACGGCAGGAATGCATAATTGTGTAAGAAAGGAATATCATATAAAATGCTACGAAACAGTAGTATAGCCAGTACGCAGGTCAGTCTCCATTCTGAAACATTCAAATTTGTTGGCAACTTCATCACTTTCCACGCGAAACACTAGCAACCTTCATTTGCATTTTTACTACTAACAAAGATTCGAATATCCAATCTTCAATGATAGAAACATCTTCGCTAAGCATTATCTTTATTACAAGCTAAACGTTACAGGTCAGAACACTACTAACTTGATTTCGGTGAAAAGGTCAAGGACGAAATATAGATATGCGTAACAAAGTTTTACAAACCAGGGGTCTTTGCTTGACCTAGCGGCGTCAAATCCTGGCGCGATTCACCCTAGAAGTCATATGTTTACCCAAAATTTCCAAAGACATTCATACAACTTCAGTTGAAAATTAGAAAGCCCGACGTGTCCGGTCTATACATAAATTGTTCTCTAATCAATGCAAGACCACATATCTCACAACCCGCCAAAAATGTATCAATCGCACATCTGCATGGTTTCTCTTCGTTAGGTTTCCGTACCGCCAGCAGTTCTCGCCGTGGAAACTATACAACTATCCCCTAACAAAAGGAACTATTTTAACTACGCCACCTTAGTTCATTCAAACGGCTATTTTCAGGCACATTTCACCAGTACAACTGCATCAAAGTTGCCATAATGGCGACATAAACGGCATCTGATGAATCAATTCTTGTTAATTCCGTTGTGCAATTTACCGATTTCCTACTGTAAATACTGCCACTGCAGCGCCACCAATGTACACCACTAGACGTTAATAGGGGCTATGTAATTCCGGTCATTCATTCAGTTTTCCCCAGAATTCACAATTAGTAAACCAGGTCATCATGGAAACTCACTAACACTTCACTCCCTGACGCTTGCTTCTAGTGATTGGGTAATTGTTTCGGGAGACGGAATATTTTCATTGCACCGAATTCCAATAATTAGACAAGTAATCATAATAATTTAAGAATTCTTTAAAACGGGGCGCTATGATCAAAATGCACATACTTCAAATTGATCACATTAGCCTCATCTTTAAAATGATCACTCGACCTCGAGTGACACAAACGTTACACTTCTGTGGTCTAATCAAAATTGATGACTTTCCCTAAAATCAACCACCAACTCGATTAATGATTCCCAAATATGATTAAGACAAAACTCTAAATCAATGGACTTGTTCCTATTAGCCCGTCACTCTCCATCCGAAACTAAACGTTTTTCTGAATCACTAATTGCTTATAAGTAAACTAAATGTCAACAATAAACATAAATTAACCAAGCTGAATGAATCAAGAATGAAAATATTCCGACATCTTATTCGGGTTCAAACTCTTTCCTAACAATCCTAGGAATTCGCTGCATAAAATACTTTCTCTAAACATAGGTATCTAACAACAAGACAACAAATGTAATACAGGGCTATTCCTGTTTTACCCGAAAAACTCCGGTCTGGAGTTTGCGTTTCCACCAGTATACCCGACTCCAAATAGATTTTAGCGCACCTGTGCACAGTATATTTTTTACCCAGCCTCGGTCCGCCAATCTTGTATCCTTACAACTAACAGACTACTAATGGACCAATGCTACCGCGAACGATGATTAAATCAGCGAAACGGAACTTGTGTATGTTTCTCGAATTGGATGCGATTCGCTTCTTCCTAATAGTCACGTACCTAACACATTTACATTTAGGCAATGCACCGAGAGCGCGTGCATTTTTGTTATTAATGGGTACAGACACCCAGTACAATTTCAAGGGACTGATTCTCATTGTCATTTCGGAGAGGTTATTTTTCCAATGCTTCCAAGCTATACATTTTATGGCGACACCATTCTTCTTATACAAACAGCGGTTCCAATGTACCCGTATAAATGTTGAAGCCACGTTATTGTTGTTGGTGTTATTATTATTGCCAAATCTGTTATGGGCTTCCAATAAAGTCAGTATAAAGTTTTGAACTTAACACAATAGAGCAGTGGTGTGTGTGTGACAATACGTATGCTCTTTACCGGTTCGTCTCTAGTAATGCTAGATTATACAGCCTAATTTATGAACCTGGTATGCACTGAAGTCATGACCAACTTTTCTGACCTTTTTTGTACATTACAGCTTACTTAGTGGTTGGGGCAACACAAAAATAAAGATTGATTGATTGATTGATTGATTGTTTGTTTTTTAACGGCACATCAGCACTTTTAGGCTATTTAGCGCCAAACAAAGTGTTATTTGTATAATCTTTTAAAACTTATAAAAGGTTCTATATCGACCAGCGATATAAAAGAACAAATGGTTGAAATTAAAAACGGTAAGATGGTAACGGTGCAAAATAAAGCTTCCCGATCAACGGGAGATGTAAAAAAGATGAATAGGTATTAAAATGGGACGGTATATATATTGCATAAAACTGCACAAGGTGATAGCATAAAAGTCAGAGTTTAGAGTAAATATTTACGGCTTTCAAGAACTCTATAATACGAGTGATGTTTATATTATCAAAAAGTTCTTTCATGTCATGCACAATGTAATAACGATCGCGCGTAGGTTGTAGGTCAAAACACTCTATCATAAAGTGCTTGACAGTGAATGGTTCATTGCAAGAAACGCAATCTGGTGCGTCTTCACCTTTTAGTATGTGGGTGTGGGTGATATAAGTATGACCAATTCGGATTCTTGCAATGACTACCTCCTCCCTACGCATGGTTCTGTAGGAAGGAGTCAATTCTCCTAGAGTTGGTTTGATTGCATGAAGTTTGTTATTCAGTGCATCATTCCATGATGCCTGCCAATTCTGGCGTAAGGACTTTGTGACACTAGGTTTAAAATCATTGTACAGTATGTTAAAATCGGATGGTTCTTGAGTAAGGGCATTTTAGCAGTGCGATCCGCTTTTCGTTACCTTTAATACCAATATGGTTAGGTAACCAACAGTATGTTATATTGTGGGAGACACTCATCTCGGTATTTTTGATGAGTATGTTTTTCAATAATGGATTCTCAAGTTTTCTATTGTGTAGTGACTGAAGTACTGATAGTGAGTCAGAGCAGATGATGCTGTTTAAAATACGTTTGTTTTCTATATGTTGCAAAGCAAAGTCTATTGCTCTGATTTCGGCTGAAAACATTGATGTTCCATTTGGTAAGCGAACTTGCGTTGTGTGATTTCGACAAACGAAGGCTTCAGCAGCCTTTTCTTCATCCTTTGATCCGTCGGTATAAATTCTTTTGTAGCGTAACAAGTACTTTGGGTTGTTTAAGTAGCCAGGGTGGTGTTTCGGAGATGGACGTTTTGTGAATTTTAGACAGATCAATTTTTGTACTGTCAAGACTGGATGATATTCTAATGCCAAAGGAAGGAATGGCGTTTGGTTTATTTTCGTATAAGGTTTCGTATTTGTGTTGAAAAACAGCCAAAAAAGCAGGATTCAGAGGGTTTGATTTTAGTTTGAGAGCATACTGTGCGGAAAGCAGTTCTCTACGATGCGATAACGGTGGTTCGTTCGCTTCAGCCAGCAGGCTTTCACACGGGAATGTTTTAAATGCTCCCAGAGCCAGTCTTATTCCCTGATAATGAATTGGATCAAGCATTCTAAGATATGATTTTCTGGATGAACCATATACAACGCAAGCATAGTCCAGTTTGGAGCGAATAAACATTCTACATAAATTCACGATGACTTTTCTATCAGCACCCCGGTCAGTGTGCGTTACTACTTTAAGTAGGTTAAGTGCTTTTAAGCATTTGGCTTTTAAGTTCTTTAGGTGTGCAATAAAAGTCAGTTTTCTGTCAAAGAGTATACCTAAAAATTTTGTTCCCTCAACAACTAGAATAGGTGTTCCGTCCAGCGTGAGTTTAGGTTCACCGTGGTGTCGTCGTAACGGACAGAAATACATGCATACCGTTTTTGATTTCGAGAATTTGAAGCCGTTTGTAATTGCCCAATTTTGTATCTTGTTTATATTTTTTATATTTTGCTGTAGTTGTCTTTCAATTGTATGCATGTACTTTGATCGATAACATATGAGAAAATCATCAACATATAAGTAAATTTGAATAATGATTCCAACGATCAACATAATTAAAATAAAAATAGAGAATACACTTACCAAAACGTTTTGTGAAAATCTGAAGAATGTAAAGCGGTGTCAATGATACTAACATAAGGAGCTTTGTGCGCACATCTAACATATATATTAGACAATATCGACTATTTTACACTCCCTCATACAACAATGCAAAGACTATTACACGCAAATATAAAGACATATAAGATTTGCATCTCTTCCTCACTTTCTCTCTCTCTCTCACGTACACACACACACATACACACACACAAACACACAGGCTGTTTAGACGATTTAAGTTGTTAAAACATCCGCGAAAGGTCGCGGGTACAAACTCAAAAGAGTCATAACAAAGGTTTATAAAACCGGTAGCAACAGCTGCCTGCCCTGGCACTCTGCATTAAGCGGTTAGTGTTAGAACTGGCCGACCTGCTGTCAAGATAGAGGATCTGGGCGGGGCATAATGCCACAAGTCAGCGGCGGCGGCACGATTCCACCGTGCTAGACATCACAATACACTGTGACACTGCAGACATCATAGCGGTATGCTTACAATTGTTAACGATACGTTACAATTAAAAAGTCTTTCTCTCTCTTTCACGCGTGTCAGCGCAATATAATATTGCCAGAATAAGGATACTACATGTTCGAATTTAATGGTAATATTAAATGCATTAATAAAGAAGGAACTATTATATTCAAATGTACAACATGAAAGAGTTTGGGTCAACAACTATTGAAATTAAGTCTAACATCGCTACATAAAAGACAATGTACTCTACTCTGAAGACTGATCCGGTGACCTAAGTGGCTAGAGCGACTAAATGCATTAGGTCGCGGTTTCGAACCCCGGCCGAGTGATACCATAGTCTTAGAAACATTTTAGTAGCAGCTGCCTCGCCAGACCCTCAGCATTTAGAGGTTAGTTTCAGGACTGGTTGGACAAATGTTAGGATAATGGAATATAATGTCCCATGTCAAGGGCATTAATCCCCAGTGCTCGATTTCACTATATACTGCCACTGCAGACATCGTAGCGATATGAATGAAAAAATGATAAAGCTCCGTTAAAAATCACGCTACACCATCCTCTCTCAAAGCATTAAATATCATATATTGATCAGCACCTTCATTTAGAAGAATGACCCACATCTTTACAATCAAATATCATTTTCAAAAGGAAAACTTATTTGCAAACTAGTGTAGACTTTGCTGTCTGCAAATTATTCTGCAGTTAATGGCAATGATTCTTCACATTTTCCTCATATAGTTCATATGATTTCTCTTGTTTATGAAAATTAATGAATTACTTAATTATATAATAAAACGCTTGTTGTTTGAAGGAAAGGTCCAAAAATAAAATTATTCGATCAAACCATGTTGAGAAGTAATTTATGAGGGATTCGAAACTCGCGGTTTGCCGTAGCTGGTGGATGGCCCTAGTCCATGCGGCCAACTTGTATAGCCAGTTCCTCTGTTTTATTCTTGAAGAATTACTTTTCTTTCGTAGCTTTGTAGTATTTACCCTAGATTTTCTATTTCTAAAATTTACTCTTTCGATTGAAGTACCTAGACCTTTGCGATTTTATATCTCCCTAAATAAGCAGCTTCTTCAATTTGAGCTAGGTTGTGCGCGTGTGAGAAAATGCATTACAAGTGTAAATGATACATTGTGAAAATCTCCCATTATCTCTTGGGGCCTACTAACTAATGTGAATATTAAGCATTCAATGCACTGAGAATCCTTTGTTTCTAAGCAGGAATACATATGTGTCTCTTTCTTCAGCAACTGAATCCTTTCTGTCATACATTGGCAATGTTCAGGCACGTTGAAAATCAAAACGGTTGCCAATATGTGTTTCATAGCTTTCTTTCGCAATTCTCAGTTGCACTCCCTAAAACTGAGCGAGAAATGAAAATGTCGCTTGAAAAATTGTAAAAGGATCACGAGAGAAAGGAGAGAGTGAGAAATATCTTAAAGTGCTGACTTACTGAATCTTTAATAATGAAATACTGGTACAAATAGAATAAAGCGCGGTATAACTGAGTTTTTTTTATCCTTTTCACGCAGTGGAGACTGGGGTAAATCAATGCAACAAGAACAAAATATCAAGACTGCATACACAATGATTGTTGTTGTTGTTGGGTTTAACGCCATTTTTCAGCAGACGATTGGCTATACATGGCGGCCAGTATTAATGGTGGAGGAAGAACCCGGGAAAACCCCGGAAAGAATCACCGACCCTGGAGAAGCTAGTGGCAAGCTTTCTCACATACACAATGAAACGTGCCGTCTCTTTAGTCTTTAGGAAAAAGCGTAAAACATAACCTTGTTCAGAAGAATTAAACGCTCGCTTGAAATTCCTCATGGAGCATGACTGCGATATCTACCGATGTTCCTAATTGGAGCATTCCTGTTTCTGTATTGAAATTAAAAAGCTTATGGTATGTTAAATTGTTAACTTGAATCATAATTCTCATCATTTAATGTTCAATAACACACTGAAAGAAAGAGTCATGATATTTGCGACGTTTCTTTCTCTTTTCGTGCAGCATAGTTAGTGACACAATCTATCGGTATATACACATAATTGTACGTAATCAAATAACGGGAATTCCAAGTACAAACATGTCAGATATTGATCTCCACGTAGATTTATTTTTATTCAGAAAATAAACTAATTCCTCCGCATTTAATCGGATGTAACCATACTACAACATTACCTACCCAAAGGCAAATAGTCACTCTTTCGTCGAGGCACTTTAGCGGCAATCCGATATGAATAAACGACTTATGCATTATGTAAACCCAATTAAACCGTTGTTCTTCTTCTCTCCACACCCATATTTAAAACAAAAGTAGCTTACAGACTACTGTAGCCCGATCTCAGCCCCAAGGAAATTGAAATCCGCATTGTATTGATTTGATAGAAAACATCTCAAAAATTACCAGAAATGCTCCTATTGGTTGTACATTTGTCGCATCAATCGGATAAAAGGAAATGCTGTGAAAGTTAAATTTGTATATATTGCTAAACCAAAGCTGGTTCAAAGCTGGAAACGTTTATCAGGTAAGTGCCTTTTCCTCCCAATTTTATTCAGGAGAGTAAATTTATATTCGCACATTTCATAATTCGTTAAATATTCATTTCTATATTTGTTTCTATTTCCTCGACTTCCTACTCACTACATTTTTCATCATTAATAATTACCTTGTTGATGTGCTAATTTAGAATTAACATGTACGGGTCAACCGTTTTCCTCCTATCTTCAGTGAAAATACATTTTTGTTTATTTTCACAATTAAGGAACGCGATTCGTTAGCATTTAGTTATGTGCGTATTATCATCTTTTTCTTTCCGCTAAACAAATTTGCCAGTTTGTTATACTAGTTCAAGTAGATAATCTGCATGACTTATGCCATGTTCATATTTCAATATAGGTCCTTTCTAAATTGTTTTCTTTATAATATTTTTCTAATCATTAAGATATGAGCCCAAAGTGTAATGATCTATATATTTAATATACACACAAGAGTTTTAAATTCAAACGTACAATCTTTACACAAACGTTGCCTGTGAAATGACGAATCAAATGTTTTAAGTCATCCACGTGTTTTCATATATTGCAATGATCATTATACGCTTTTATTACATTATGGAATATTTCACAAATACCTTTGTTTAACCAGTATTGCGAACACCTAATGAGAATTTAAAATCCATTTGATTGTCATTTTGGCAGCTATTTCAATACCAAGCCTTGCTAATTGTTTTGCACAAAAGATTCTATTACCAATCTTAAATAATGTCATTTTTACAAAGATCATTTCACACAAAAACACCGCATCAATAAAAGAGACAAGTATGTGCCAATTAAAATTATGGCGAAAGTCTCCGCTTTCCTTTTTTATAAGTAAACAAATATATGTATTAATCAGCTTTCAAATTCATGCTTTTCGAACTATCCAAAATATGCATGTGTATATCTGTCTGTATATCCGCTTGCTACATCCCATCTCGTTAATGTAACTTTGGAAAGATTGGAAAGATAGTTTAATCACTAATATCTTAATCCCTACAAACGTCTTTTATTGATGATAGATTGAAGAAGAAAGAACAAAATATATTACCGTAAACATGTTATATTCAGTTCCAATATGTATACATAGTATTGTGCTGGATGTGCTAAAAATGTCAGTTTTCAATGATGCATTAATTGGCATTCTTTGCCTTTTATTCCAGACATATACACGAAAAACAAACATGATGTTGACGAAATCCATAACATTGGTGTTAGTTGCAATCGCTATCGGTGAGTAGTAATATTTCGTAAATAGTTGGAAAACATGTACAACAAACGTAAGATTGTGTTTTCTGAAGATGGTATAATAATTTCGTCTATATGTTCAATTCCATCGAGCCATACCTAACTTTACGTCAGCACTGTAGTCGTCTTAGGCAGTTTTATTATTTCCATGTAATCATCATTGCAATGCGATATTAGAACTTACACATATACACCTTAATGCAAGTCTATTCCAGTAAACATGAACTCCATTTACAATGTACTCAAAATCAGTTTTACTAGTTTTCTTGCCGTTGTTAGAAGCGTATAAAATAATTCCTTTTCATTTTTGGTTAAAGGAGCTATCTCAGTGACCTATGGCAACCCTGTACCCACTGTAGCTGAAGATAATAATGACCTGGTAACAGAGGCATCACCCGCTGTGATTCATGATTCTGAAGTAGATCCAACTGAAAAGGTCGAGGCAGCAGAACAGACAGATGCACCAATGAGCCCTGCCGCAGAGGGAGCAGAACAATTGTCAACAATGGCGTCACCAGCCGGAAATAGTGATAATGTTGAAGCTAGCCAATCAGAAGCGTCGGAGACTGATGCGCCACTCAGCCCGTCAGAGGAGCCATCGGCATTGTCAACAGCAGTTTATACCAACCCTAGTGAAAAGTAGACACCAAAGTATTTTCTCTGAAAACGATGTAGCAACTGCAAACATAGCAGAATAAGAAATCCGTAGCGTGCAATGAATATAGTAGTGATCTAGAGGTTGCTGATGACTTTATAGACGTTATAAATATCGCACAAAATCGAAAGCATTTGTGCACGTCATGTTGTTTAGAAGGTATTAGCTTCTGTACTTGATTCGTGCTTGCTAATACCTTGCCATTTATTACTTCTTTGAGCAAACGAAATAAATCTTACCAATATGAGCAGTATGTTTTCTCTTTAAATTCATCCCAAAACAATGACAACTTCCTTTCACAAAGGCAGTCATATTTCATGGAAATTCTATCATTACAATAATTCACTGCACCCATGAGAAAACTTGGGGAATTAATTTTATTAATCACAGGCATTTTCTCTTTTTCTCTCTATCTCTCTCTCTCTCTGTCTCTCTTTCTCTCTCTCTCTGTCTCTCTCTCTCTCTCTCTCTTCCCTTTCTGCAAAGCAATTGAGCTATAATAATTGATCATGAATGTTAATGATTCCATGGCCTTACGCTAAGTAACAGACAAAACAGAAAACCAACAAATTTTGTAAAACTCAACGAAAGTTTTTTTCTCCAGAATACAAAGTAAAAATTTAAAAACAACTGACAGCATTGTGAATTAGATCCCTATAGAACTAAACGTTCTATCCCAAGTTACATGCATGAAGTTCCTATTCACTTCCAGTGATATTTCAGATATATTCCGCTATTGAATGCGTGCATGCGCCAGTACTTGCTAACGTGATAATGTACCAACTATCTGGTTTGTGGAGATCTTCTAACAGACTTTTGATAGATCACAATAATACCATCATCAATGTCACTCTCTGAAATAACAATGATTCCAAATTAATGTTCTACCCCAATAATAGTAATGGGGACTTAGCAATTCCAATGAATAAATAAAGGCAACTAAATTAACAATTGAACACACGGTAAGACTGATTCTAGAACAGATCTTACGGCAGGAATGCATAATTGTGTAAGAAAGGAATATCATATAAAATGCTACGAAACAGTAGTATAGCCAGTACGCAGGTCAGTCTCCATTCTGAAACATTCAAATTTGTTGGCAAGTTCATCACTTTCCACGCGAAACACTAGCAACCTTCATTTGCATTTTTACTACTAACAAAGATTCGAATATCCAATCTTCAATGATAGAAACATCTTCGCTAAGCATTATCTTTATTACAAGCTAAACGTTACAGGTCAGAACACTACTAACTTGATTTCGGTGAAAAGGTCAAGGACGAAATATAGATATGCGTAACAAAGTTTTACAAACCAGGGGTCTTTGCTTGACCTAGCGGCGTCAAATCCTGGCGCGATTCACCCTAGAAGTCATATGTTTACCCAAAATTTCCAAAGACATTCATACAACTTCAGTTGAAAATTAGAAAGCCCGACGTGTCCGGTCTATACATAAATTGTTCTCTAATCAATGCAAGACCACACATCTCACAACCCGCCAAAAATGTATCAATCGCACATCTGCATGGTTTCTCTTCGTTAGGTTTCCGTACCGCCAGCAGTTCTCGCCGTGGAAACTATACAACTATCCCCTAACAAAAGGAACTATTTTAACTACGCCACCTTAGTTCATTCAAACGGCTATTTTCAGGCACATTTCACCAGTACAACTGCATCAAAGTTGCCATAATGGCGACATAAACGGCATCTGATGAATCAATTCTTGTTAATTCCGTTGTGCAATTTACCGATTTCCTACTGTAAATACTGCCACTGCAGCGCCACCAATGTACACCACTAGACGTTAATAGGGGCTATGTAATTCCGGTCATTCATTCAGTTTTCCCCAGAATTCACAATTAGTAAACCAGGTCATCATGGAAACTCACTAACACTTCACTCCCTGACGCTTGCTTCTAGTGATTGGGTAATTGTTTCGGGAGACGGAATATTTTCATTGCACCGAATTCCAATAATTAGACAAGTAATCATAATAATTTAAGAATTCTTTAAAACGGGGCGCTATGATCAAAATGCACATACTTCAAATTGATCACATTAGCCTCATCTTTAAAATGATCACTCGACCTCGAGTGACACAAACGTTACACTTCTGTGGTCTAATCAAAATTGATGACTTTCCCTAAAATCAACCACCAACTCGATTAATGATTCCCAAATATGATTAAGACAAAACTCTAAATCAATGGACTTGTTCCTATTAGCCCGTCACTCTCCATCCGAAACTAAACGTTTTTCTGAATCACTAATTGCTTATAAGTAAACTAAATGTCAACAATAAACATAAATTAACCAAGCTGAATGAATCAAGAATGAAAATATTCCGACATCTTATTCGGGTTCAAACTCTTTCCTAACAATCCTAGGAATTCGCTGCATAAAATACTTTCTCTAAACATAGGTATCTAACAACAAGACAACAAATGTAATACAGGGCTATTCCTGTTTTACCCGAAAAACTCCGGTCTGGAGTTTGCGTTTCCACCAGTATACCCGACTCCAAATAGATTTTAGCGCACCTGTGCACAGTATATTTTTTACCCAGCCTCGGTCCGCCAATCTTGTATCCTTACAACTAACAGACTACTAATGGACCAATGCTACCGCGAACGATGATTAAATCAGCGAAACGGAACTTGTGTATGTTTCTCGAATTGGATGCGATTCGCTTCTTCCTAATAGTCACGTACCTAACACATTTACATTTAGGCAATGCACCGAGAGCGCGTGCATTTTTGTTATTAATGGGTACAGACACCCAGTACAATTTCAAGGGACTGATTCTCATTGTCATTTCGGAGAGGTTATTTTTCCAATGCTTCCAAGCTATACATTTTATGGCGACACCATTCTTCTTATACAAACAGCGGTTCCAATGTACCCGTATAAATGTTGAAGCCACGTTATTGTTGTTGGTGTTATTATTATTGCCAAATCTGTTATGGGCTTCCAATAAAGTCAGTATAAAGTTTTGAACTTAACACAATAGAGCAGTGGTGTGTGTGTGACAATACGTATGCTCTTTACCGGTTCGTCTCTAGTAATGCTAGATTATACAGCCTAATTTATGAACCTGGTATGCACTGAAGTCATGACCAACTTTTCTGACCTTTTTTGTACATTACAGCTTACTTAGTGGTTGGGGCAACACAAAAATAAAGATTGATTGATTGATTGATTGATTGTTTGTTTTTTAACGGCACATCAGCACTTTTAGGCTATTTAGCGCCAAACAAAGTGTTATTTGTATAATCTTTTAAAACTTATAAAAGGTTCTATATCGACCAGCGATATAAAAGAACAAATGGTTGAAATTAAAAACGGTAAGATGGTAACGGTGCAAAATAAAGCTTCCCGATCAACGGGAGATGTAAAAAAGATGAATAGGTATTAAAATGGGACGGTATATATATTGCATAAAACTGCACAAGGTGATAGCATAAAAGTCAGAGTTTAGAGTAAATATTTACGGCTTTCAAGAACTCTATAATACGAGTGATGTTTATATTATCAAAAAGTTCTTTCATGTCATGCACAATGTAATAACGATCGCGCGTAGGTTGTAGGTCAAAACACTCTATCATAAAGTGCTTGACAGTGAATGGTTCATTGCAAGAAACGCAATCTGGTGCGTCTTCACCTTTTAGTATGTGGGTGTGGGTGATATAAGTATGACCAATTCGGATTCTTGCAATGACTACCTCCTCCCTACGCATGGTTCTGTAGGAAGGAGTCAATTCTCCTAGAGTTGGTTTGATTGCATGAAGTTTGTTATTCAGTGCATCATTCCATGATGCCTGCCAATTCTGGCGTAAGGACTTTGTGACACTAGGTTTAAAATCATTGTACGGTATTTTAAAATCAGATGGTTCTTGAGTAAGGGCCATTTTAGCAGTGCGATCCGCTTTTTCGTTGCCTTTAATACCAATATGGTTAGGTAACCAACAGTATGTTCTATTGTGGGAGACACTCATCTCGGTATTTTTGATGAGTATGTTTTTCAATAATGGATTCTCAAGTTTTCTATTGTGTAGTGACGGAAGTACTGATAGTGAGTCAGAGCAGATGATGCTGTTTAAAATACGTTTGTTTTCTATATGTTGCAAAGCAAAGTCTATTGCTCTGATTTCGGCTGAAAACATTGATGTTACATTTGGTAAGCGAACTGGCGTTGTGTGATTTCGACAAACGAAGGCTTCAGCAGCCTTTCTTCATCCTTTGATCCGTCGGTATAAATTCTTGTGTAGTTTTTAAATTCGGTGAGGAGTTCTTGATAACAGTTGTGCAAGACGGAAGGGTTTGTCTCAGATGTTTTCCGTCGTGTAGCGTAACAAGTACTTTGGGTTGTTTAAGTAGCCAGGGTGGTGTTTCGGAGATGGACGTTTTGTGAATTTTAGACAGATCAATTTTTGTACTGTCAAGGCTGGATGATATTCTAATGCCAAAGGAAGGTATGGCGTTTGGTTTATTTTCGTATAAGGTTTTGTATTTGTGTTGAAAAACAGCCGAAAAAGCAGGATTCAGAGGGTTTGATTTTAGTTTGAGAGCATACTGTGCGGAAAGTAGTTCTTTACGATGCGATAATGGTGGTTCGTTCGCTTCAGCCAGCAGGCTTTTACACGGGAATGTTTTAAATGCTCCCAGAGCCAGTCTTATTCCCTGATAATGAATTGGATCAAGCATTCTAAGATATGATTTTCTGGATGAACCATATACAACGCAAGCATAGTCCAGTTTGGAGCGAATAAACATTCTACATAAATTCACGATGACTTTTCTATCAGCACCCCGGTCAGTGTGCGTTACTACTTTAAGTAGGTTAAGTGCTTTTAAGCATTTGGCTTTTAAGTTCTTTAGGTGTGCAATAAAAGTCAGTTTTCTGTCAAAGAGTATACCTAAAAATTTTGTTCCCTCAACAACTAGAATAGGTGTTCCGTCCAGCGTGAGTTTAGGTTCACCGTGGTGTCGTCGTAACTGACAGAAATACATGCATACCGTTTTAGATTTCGAGAATTTGAAGCCGTTTGTAATTGCCCAATTTTGTATCTTGTTTATATTTTTTATATTTTGCTGTAGTTGTCTTTCAATTGTATGCATGTACTTTGATCGATAACATATGAGAAAATCATCAACATATAAGTAAATTTGAATAATGATTCCAACGATCAACATAATTAAAATAAAAATAGAGAATACACTTACCAATACGTTTTGTGAAAATCTGAAGAATGTAAAGCGGTGTCAATGATACTAACATAAGGAGCTTTGTGCGCACATCTAACATATATATTAGACAATATCGACTATTTTACACTCCCTCATACAACAATGCAAAGACTATTACACGCAAATATAAAGACATATAAGATTTGCATCTCTTCCTCACTTTCTCTCTCTCTCTCACGTACACACACACACATACACACACACAAACACACAGGCTGTTTAGACGATTTAAGTTGATAAAACATCCGCGAAAGGTCGCGGGTACAAACTCAAAAGAGTCATAACAAAGGTTTATAAAACCGGTAGCAACAGCTGCCTGCCCTGGCACTCTGCATTAAGCGGTTAGTGTTAGAACTGGCCGACCTGCTGTCAAGATAGAGGATCTGGGCGGGGCATAATGCCACAAGTCGGCGGCGGCGGCACGATTCCACCGTGCTAGACATCACAATACACTGTGACACTGCAGACATCATAGCGGTATGCTTACAATTGTTAACGATACGTTACAATTAAAAAGTCTTTCTCTCTCTTTCACGCGTGTCAGCGCAATATAATATTGCCAGAATAAGGATACTACATGTTCGAATTTAATGGTAATATTAAATGCATTAATAAAGAAGGAACTATTATATTCAAATGTACAACATGAAAGAGTTTGGGTCAACAACTATTGAAATTAAGTCTAACATCGCTACATAAAAGACAATGTACTCTACTCTGAAGACTGATCCGGTGACCTAAGTGGCTAGAGCGACTAAATGCATTAGGTCGCGGTTTCGAACCCCGGCCGAGTGATACCATAGTCTTAGAAACATTTTAGTAGCAGCTGCCTCGCCAGACCCTCAGCATTTAGAGGTTAGTTTCAGGACTGGTTGGACAAATGTTAGGATAATGGAATATAATGTCCCATGTCAAGGGCATTAATCCCCAGTGCTCGATTTCACTATATACTGCCACTGCAGACATCGTAGCGATATGAATGAAAAAATGATAAAGCTCCGTTAAAAATGACGCTACACCATCCTCTCTCAAAGCATTAAATATCATATATTGATCAGCACCTTCATTTAGAAGAATGACCCACATCTTTACAATCAAAGATCATTTTCAAAAGGAAAACTTATTTGCAAACTAGTGCAGACTTTGCTGTCTGCAAATTATTCTGCAGTTAATGGCAATGATTCTTCACATTTTCCTCATATAGTTCATATGATTTCTCTTGTTTATGAAAATTAATGAATTACTTAATTATATAATAAAACGCTTGTTGTTTGAAGGAAAGGTCCAAAAATAAAATTATTCGATCAAACCATGTTGAGAAGTAATTTATGAGGGATTCGAAACTCGCGGTTTGCCGTAGCTGGTGGATGGCCCTAGTCCATGCGGCCAACTTGTATAGCCAGTTCCTCTGTTTTATTCTTGAAGAATTACTTTTCTTTCGTAGCTTTGTAGTATTTACCCTAGATTTTCTATTTCTAAAATTTACTCTTTCAATTGAAGTACCTAGACCTTTGCGATTTTATATCTCCCTAAATAAGCAGCTTGTTCAATTTGAGCTAGGTTGTGCGCGTGTGAGAAAATGCATTACAAGTGTAAATGATACATTGTGAAAATCTCCCATTATCTCTTGGGGCCTACTAACTAATGTGAATATTAAGCATTCAATGCACTGAGAATCCTTTGTTTCTAAGCAGGAATACATATGTGTCTCTTTCTTCAGCAACTGAATCCTTTCTGTCATACATTGGCAATGTTCAGGCACGTTGAAAATCAAAACGGTTGCCAATATGTGTTTCATAGCTTTAATTCGCAATTCTCAGTTGCACTCCCTAAAACTGAGCGAGAAATGAAAATGTCGCTTGAAAAATTGTAAAAGGATCACGAGAGAAAGGAGAGAGTGAGAAATATCTTAAAGTGCTGACTTACTGAATCTTTAATAATGAAATACTGGTACAAATAGAATAAAGCGCGGTATAACTGAGTTTTTTTTATCCTTTTCACGCAGTGGAGACTGGGGTAAATCAATGCAACAAGAACAAAATATCAAGACTGCATACACAATGATTGTTGTTGTTGTTGGGTTTAACGCCATTTTTCAGCAGACGATTGGCTATACATGGCGGCCAGTATTAATGGTGGAGGAAGAACCCGAAAAAACCCCGGAAAGAATCACCGACCCTGGAGAAGCTAGTGGCAAGCTTTCTCACATACACAATGAAACGTGCCGTCTCTTTAGTCTTTAGGAAAAAGCGTAAAACATAACCTTGTTCAGAAGAATTAAACGCTCGCTTGAAATTCCTCATGGAGCATGACTGCGATATCTACCGATGTTCCTAATTGGAGCATTCCTGTTTCTGTATTGAAATTAGAAAGCTTATGGTATGTTAAATTGTTAACTTGAATCATAATTCTCATCATTTAATGTTCAATAACACACTGAAAGAAAGAGTCATGATATTTGCGACGTTTCTTTCTCTTTTCGTGCAGCATAGTTAGTGACACAATCTATCGGTATATACACATAATTGTACGTAATCAAATAACGGGAATTCCAAGTACAAACATGTCAGATATTGATCTCCACGTAGATTTATTTTTATTCAGAAAATAAACTAATTCCTCCGCATTTAATCGGATGTAACCATACTACAACATTACCTACCCAAAGGCAAATAGTCACTCTTTCGTCGAGGCACTTTAGCGGCAATCCGATATGAATAAACGACTTATGCATTATGTAAACCCAATTAAACCGTTGTTCTTCTTCTCTCCACACCCATATTTAAAACAAAAGTAGCTTACAGACTACTGTAGCCCGATCTCAGCCCCAAGGAAATTGAAATCCGCATTGTATTGATTTGATAGAAAACATCTCAAAAATTACCAGAAATGCTCCTATTGGTTGTACATTTGTCGCATCAATCGGATAAAAGGAAATGCTGTGAAAGTTAAATTTGTATATATTGCTAAACCAAAGCTGGTTCAAAGCTGGAAACGTTTATCAGGTAAGTGCCTTTTCCTCCCAATTTTATTCAGGAGAGTAAATTTATATTCTCACATTTCATAATTCGTTAAATATTCATTTCTATATTTGTTTCTATTTCCTCGACTTCCTACTCACTACATTTTTCATCATTAATAATTACCTTGTTGATGTGCTAATTTAGAATTAACATGTACGGGTCAACCGTTTTCCTCCTATCTTCAGTGAAAATACATTTTTGTTTATTTTCACAATTAAGGAACGCGATTCGTTAGCATTTAGTTATGTGCGTATTATCATCTTTTTCTTTCCGCTAAACAAATTTGCCAGTTTGTTATACTAGTTCAAGTAGATAATCTGCATGACTTATGCCATGTTCATATTTCAATGTAGGTCCTTTCTAAATTGTTTTCTTTATAATATTTTTCTAATCATTAAGATATGAGCCCAAAGTGTAATGATCTATATATTTAATATACACACAAGAGTTTTAAATTCAAACGTACAATCTTTACACAAACGTTGCCTGTGAAATGACGAATCAAATGTTTTAAGTCATCCACGTGTTTTCATATATTGCAATCATCATTATACGCTTTTATTACATGATGGAATATTTCACAAATACCTTTGTTTAACCAGTATTGCGAACACTTAATGAGAATTTAAAATCCATTTGATTGTCATTTTGGCAGCTATTTCAATACCAAGCCTTGCTAATTGTTTTGCACAAAAGATTCTATTACCAATCTTAAATAATGTCATTTTTACAAAGATCATTTCACACAAAAACACCGCATCAATAAAAGAGACAAGTATGTGCCAATTAAAATTATGGCGAAAGTCTCCGCTTTCCTTTTTTATAAGTAAACAAATATATGTATTAATCAGCTTTCAAATTCATGCTTTTCGAACTATCCAAAATATGCATGTGTATATCTGTCTGTATATCCGCTTGCTACATCCCATCTCGTTAATGTAACTTTGGAAAGATTGGAAAGATAGTTTAATCACTAATATCTTAATCCCTACAAACGTCTTTTATTGATGATAGATTGAAGAAGAAAGAACAAAATATATTACCGTAAACATGTTATATTCAGTTCCAATATGTATACATAGTATTGTGCTGGATGTGCTAAAAATGTCAGTTTTCAATGATGCATTAATTGGCATTCTTTGCCTTTTATTCCAGACATATACACGAAAAACAAACATGATGTTGACGAAATCCATAACATTGGTGTTAGTTGCAATCGCTATCGGTGAGTAGTAGTATTTCGTAAATAGTTGGAAAACATGTACAACAAACGTAAGATTGTGTTTTCTGAAGATGGTATAATAATTTCGTCTATATGTTCAATTCCATCGAGCCATACCTAACTTTACGTCAGCACTGTAGTCGTCTTAGGCAGTTTTATTATTTCCATGTAATCATCATTGCAATGCGATATTAGAACTTACACATATACACCTTAATGCAAGTCTATTCCAGTAAACATGAACTCCATTTACAATGTACTCAAAATCAGTTTTACTAGTTTTCTTGCCGTTGTTAGAAGCGTATAAAATAATTCCTTTTCATTTTTGGTTAAAGGAGCTATCTCAGTGACCTATGGCAACCCTGTACCCACTGTAGCTGAAGATAATAATGACCTGGTAACAGAGGCATCACCCGCTGTGATTCATGATTCTGAAGTAGATCCAACTGAAAAGGTCGAGGCAGCAGAACAGACAAATGCACCAATGAGCCCTGCCGCAGAGGGAGCAGAACAATTGTCAACAATGGCGTCACCAGCGGGAAATAGTGATAATGTTGAAGCTAGCCAATCAGAAGCGTCGGAGACTGATGCGCCACTCAGCCCGTCAGAGGAGCCATCGGCATTGTCAACAGCAGTTTATACCAACCCTAGTGAAAAGTAGACACCAAAGTATTTTCTCTGAAAACGATGTAGCAACTGCAAACATAGCAGAATAAGAAATCCGTAGCGTGCAATGAATATAGTAGTGATCTAGAGGTTGCTGATGACTTTATAGACGTTATAAATATCGCACAAAATCGAAAGCATTTGTGCACGTCATGTTGTTTAGAAGGTATTAGCTTCTGTACTTGATTCGTGCTTGCTAATACCTTGCCATTTATTACTTTTTTGAGCAAACGAAATAAATCTTATCAATATGAGCAGTATGTTTTCTCTTTAAATTCATCCCAAAACAATGACAACTTCCTTTCACAAAGGCAGTCATATTTCATGGAAATTCTATCATTACAATAATTCACTGCACCCATGAGAAAACTTGGGGAATTAATTTTATTAATCACAGGCATTTTCTCTTTTTCTCTCTATCTCTCTCTCTCTGTCTCTCTTTCTCTCTCTCTCTGTCTCTCTCTCTCTCTCTCTCTCTCTTCCCTTTCTGCAAAGCAATTGAGCTATAATAATTGATCATGAATGTTAATGATTCCATGGCCTTACGCTAAGTAACAGACAAAACAGAAAACCAACAAATTTTGTAAAACTCAACGAAAGTTTTTTTCTCCAGAATACAAAGTAAAAATTTAAAAACAACTGACAGCATTGTGAATTAGATCCCTATAGAACTAAACGTTCTATCCCAAGTTACATGCATGAAGTTCCTATTCACTTCCAGTGATATTTCAGATATATTCCGCTATTGAATGCGTGCATGCGCCAGTACTTGCTAACGTGATAATGTACCAACTATCTGGTTTGTGGAGCTCTTCTAACAGACTTTTGATAGATCACAATAATACCATCATCAATGTCACTCTCTGAAATAACAATGATTCCAAATTAATGTTCTACCCCAATAATAGTAATGGGGACTTAGTAATTCCAATGAATAAATAAAGGCAACTAAATTAACAATTGAACACACGGTAAGACTGATTCTAGAACAGATCTTACGGCAGGAATGCATAATTGTGTAAGAAAGGAATATCATATAAAATGCTACGAAACAGTAGTATAGCCAGTACGCAGGTCAGTCTCCATTCTGAAACATTCAAATTTGTTGGCAAGTTCATCACTTTCCACGCGAAACACTAGCAACCTTCATTTGCATTTTTACTACTAACAAAGATTCGAATATCCAATCTTCAATGATAGAAACATCTTCGCTAAGCATTATCTTTATTACAAGCTAAACGTTACAGGTCAGAACACTACTAACTTGATTTCGGTGAAAAGGTCAAGGACGAAATATAGATATGCGTAACAAAGTTTTACAAACCAGGGGTCTTTGCTTGACCTAGCGGCGTCAAATCCTGGCGCGATTCACCCTAGAAGTCATATGTTTACCCAAAATTTCCAAAGACATTCATACAACTTCAGTTGAAAATTAGAAAGCCCGACGTGTCCGGTCTATACATAAATTGTTCTCTAATCAATGCAAGACCACATATCTCACAACCCGCCAAAAATGTATCAATCGCACATCTGCATGGTTTCTCTTCGTTAGGTTTCCGTACCGCCAGCAGTTCTCGCCGTGGAAACTATACAACTATCCCCTAACAAAAGGAACTATTTTAACTACGCCACCTTAGTTCATTCAAACGGCTATTTTCAGGCACATTTCACCAGTACAACTGCATCAAAGTTGCCATAATGGCGACATAAACGGCATCTGATGAATCAATTCTTGTTAATTCCGTTGTGCAATTTACCGATTTCCTACTGTAAATACTGCCACTGCAGCGCCACCAATGTACACCACTAGACGTTAATAGGGGCTATGTAATTCCGGTCATTCATTCAGTTTTCCCCAGAATTCACAATTAGTAAACCAGGTCATCATGGAAACTCACTAACACTTCACTCCCTGACGCTTGCTTCTAGTGATTGGGTAATTGTTTCGGGAGACGGAATATTTTCATTGCACCGAATTCCAATAATTAGACAAGTAATCATAATAATTTAAGAATTCTTTAAAACGGGGCGCTATGATCAAAATGCACATACTTCAAATTGATCACATTAGCCTCATCTTTAAAATGATCACTCGACCTCGAGTGACACAAACGTTACACTTCTGTGGTCTAATCAAAATTGATGACTTTCCCTAAAATCAACCACCAACTCGATTAATGATTCCCAAATATGATTAAGACAAAACTCTAAATCAATGGACTTGTTCCTATTAGCCCGTCACTCTCCATCCGAAACTAAACGTTTTTCTGAATCACTAATTGCTTATAAGTAAACTAAATGTCAACAATAAACATAAATTAACCAAGCTGAATGAATCAAGAATGAAAATATTCCGACATCTTATTCGGGTTCAAACTCTTTCCTAACAATCCTAGGAATTCGCTGCATAAAATACTTTCTCTAAACATAGGTATCTAACAACAAGACAACAAATGTAATACAGGGCTATTCCTGTTTTACCCGAAACCTCCGGTCTGGAGTTTGCGTTTCCACCAGTATACCCGACTCCAAATAGATTTTAGCGCACCTGTGCACAGTATATTTTTTACCCAGCCTCGGTCCGCCAATCTTGTATCCTTACAACTAACAGACTACTAATGGACCAATGCTACCGCGAACGATGATTAAATCAGCGAAACGGAACTTGTGTATGTTTCTCGAATTGGATGCGATTCGCTTCTTCCTAATAGTCACGTACCTAACACATTTACATTTAGGCAATGCACCGAGAGCGCGTGCATTTTTGTTATTAATGGGTACAGACACCCAGTACAATTTCAAGGGACTGATTCTCATTGTCATTTCGGAGAGGTTATTTTTCCAATGCTTCCAAGCTATACATTTTATGGCGACACCATTCTTCTTATACAAACAGCGGTTCCAATGTACCCGTATAAATGTTGAAGCCACGTTATTGTTGTTGGTGTTATTATTATTGCCAAATCTGTTATGGGCTTCCAATAAAGTCAGTATAAAGTTTTGAACTTAACACAATAGAGCAGTGGTGTGTGTGTGACAATACGTATGCTCTTTACCGGTTCGTCTCTAGTAATGCTAGATTATACAGCCTAATTTATGAACCTGGTATGCACTGAAGTCATGACCAACTTTTCTGACCTTTTTTGTACATTACAGCTTACTTAGTGGTTGGGGCAACACAAAAATAAAGATTGATTGATTGATTGATTGATTGTTTGTTTTTTAACGGCACATCAGCACTTTTAGGCTATTTAGCGCCAAACAAAGTGTTATTTGTATAATCTTTTAAAACTTATAAAAGGTTCTATATCGACCAGCGATATAAAAGAACAAATGGTTGAAATTAAAAACGGTAAGATGGTAACGGTGCAAAATAAAGCTTCCCGATCAACGGGAGATGTAAAAAAGATGAATAGGTATTAAAATGGGACGGTATATATATTGCATAAAACTGCACAAGGTGATAGCATAAAAGTCAGAGTTTAGAGTAAATATTTACGGCTTTCAAGAACTCTATAATACGAGTGATGTTTATATTATCAAAAAGTTCTTTCATGTCATGCACAATGTAATAACGATCGCGCGTAGGTTGTAGGTCAAAACACTCTATCATAAAGTGCTTGACAGTGAATGGTTCATTGCAAGAAACGCAATCTGGTGCGTCTTCACCTTTTAGTATGTGGGTGTGGGTGATATAAGTATGACCAATTCGGATTCTTGCAATGACTACCTCCTCCCTACGCATGGTTCTGTAGGAAGGAGTCAATTCTCCTAGAGTTGGTTTGATTGCATGAAGTTTGTTATTCAGTGCATCATTCCATGATGCCTGCCAATTCTGGCGTAAGGACTTTGTGACACTAGGTTTAAAATCATTGTACAGTATGTTAAAATCGGATGGTTCTTGAGTAAGGGCATTTTAGCAGTGCGATCCGCTTTTCGTTACCTTTAATACCAATATGGTTAGGTAACCAACAGTATGTTATATTGTGGGAGACACTCATCTCGGTATTTTTGATGAGTATGTTTTTCAATAATGGATTCTCAAGTTTTCTATTGTGTAGTGACTGAAGTACTGATAGTGAGTCAGAGCAGATGATGCTGTTTAAAATACGTTTGTTTTCTATATGTTGCAAAGCAAAGTCTATTGCTCTGATTTCGGCTGAAAACATTGATGTTCCATTTGGTAAGCGAACTTGCGTTGTGTGATTTCGACAAACGAAGGCTTCAGCAGCCTTTTCTTCATCCTTTGATCCGTCGGTATAAATTCTTTTGTAGCGTAACAAGTACTTTGGGTTGTTTAAGTAGCCAGGGTGGTGTTTCGGAGATGGACGTTTTGTGAATTTTAGACAGATCAATTTTTGTACTGTCAAGACTGGATGATATTCTAATGCCAAAGGAAGGAATGGCGTTTGGTTTATTTTCGTATAAGGTTTCGTATTTGTGTTGAAAAACAGCCAAAAAAGCAGGATTCAGAGGGTTTGATTTTAGTTTGAGAGCATACTGTGCGGAAAGCAGTTCTCTACGATGCGATAACGGTGGTTCGTTCGCTTCAGCCAGCAGGCTTTCACACGGGAATGTTTTAAATGCTCCCAGAGCCAGTCTTATTCCCTGATAATGAATTGGATCAAGCATTCTAAGATATGATTTTCTGGATGAACCATATACAACGCAAGCATAGTCCAGTTTGGAGCGAATAAACATTCTACATAAATTCACGATGACTTTTCTATCAGCACCCCGGTCAGTGTGCGTTACTACTTTAAGTAGGTTAAGTGCTTTTAAGCATTTGGCTTTTAAGTTCTTTAGGTGTGCAATAAAAGTCAGTTTTCTGTCAAAGAGTATACCTAAAAATTTTGTTCCCTCAACAACTAGAATAGGTGTTCCGTCCAGCGTGAGTTTAGGTTCACCGTGGTGTCGTCGTAACGGACAGAAATACATGCATACCGTTTTTGATTTCGAGAATTTGAAGCCGTTTGTAATTGCCCAATTTTGTATCTTGTTTATATTTTTTATATTTTGCTGTAGTTGTCTTTCAATTGTATGCATGTACTTTGATCGATAACATATGAGAAAATCATCAACATATAAGTAAATTTGAATAATGATTCCAACGATCAACATAATTAAAATAAAAATAGAGAATACACTTACCAAAACGTTTTGTGAAAATCTGAAGAATGTAAAGCGGTGTCAATGATACTAACATAAGGAGCTTTGTGCGCACATCTAACATATATATTAGACAATATCGACTATTTTACACTCCCTCATACAACAATGCAAAGACTATTACACGCAAATATAAAGACATATAAGATTTGCATCTCTTCCTCACTTTCTCTCTCTCTCTCACGTACACACACACACATACACACACACAAACACACAGGCTGTTTAGACGATTTAAGTTGTTAAAACATCCGCGAAAGGTCGCGGGTACAAACTCAAAAGAGTCATAACAAAGGTTTATAAAACCGGTAGCAACAGCTGCCTGCCCTGGCACTCTGCATTAAGCGGTTAGTGTTAGAACTGGCCGACCTGCTGTCAAGATAGAGGATCTGGGCGGGGCATAATGCCACAAGTCAGCGGCGGCGGCACGATTCCACCGTGCTAGACATCACAATACACTGTGACACTGCAGACATCATAGCGGTATGCTTACAATTGTTAACGATACGTTACAATTAAAAAGTCTTTCTCTCTCTTTCACGCGTGTCAGCGCAATATAATATTGCCAGAATAAGGATACTACATGTTCGAATTTAATGGTAATATTAAATGCATTAATAAAGAAGGAACTATTATATTCAAATGTACAACATGAAAGAGTTTGGGTCAACAACTATTGAAATTAAGTCTAACATCGCTACATAAAAGACAATGTACTCTACTCTGAAGACTGATCCGGTGACCTAAGTGGCTAGAGCGACTAAATGCATTAGGTCGCGGTTTCGAACCCCGGCCGAGTGATACCATAGTCTTAGAAACATTTTAGTAGCAGCTGCCTCGCCAGACCCTCAGCATTTAGAGGTTAGTTTCAGGACTGGTTGGACAAATGTTAGGATAATGGAATATAATGTCCCATGTCAAGGGCATTAATCCCCAGTGCTCGATTTCACTATATACTGCCACTGCAGACATCGTAGCGATATGAATGAAAAAATGATAAAGCTCCGTTAAAAATCACGCTACACCATCCTCTCTCAAAGCATTAAATATCATATATTGATCAGCACCTTCATTTAGAAGAATGACCCACATCTTTACAATCAAATATCATTTTCAAAAGGAAAACTTATTTGCAAACTAGTGTAGACTTTGCTGTCTGCAAATTATTCTGCAGTTAATGGCAATGATTCTTCACATTTTCCTCATATAGTTCATATGATTTCTCTTGTTTATGAAAATTAATGAATTACTTAATTATATAATAAAACGCTTGTTGTTTGAAGGAAAGGTCCAAAAATAAAATTATTCGATCAAACCATGTTGAGAAGTAATTTATGAGGGATTCGAAACTCGCGGTTTGCCGTAGCTGGTGGATGGCCCTAGTCCATGCGGCCAACTTGTATAGCCAGTTCCTCTGTTTTATTCTTGAAGAATTACTTTTCTTTCGTAGCTTTGTAGTATTTACCCTAGATTTTCTATTTCTAAAATTTACTCTTTCGATTGAAGTACCTAGACCTTTGCGATTTTATATCTCCCTAAATAAGCAGCTTCTTCAATTTGAGCTAGGTTGTGCGCGTGTGAGAAAATGCATTACAAGTGTAAATGATACATTGTGAAAATCTCCCATTATCTCTTGGGGCCTACTAACTAATGTGAATATTAAGCATTCAATGCACTGAGAATCCTTTGTTTCTAAGCAGGAATACATATGTGTCTCTTTCTTCAGCAACTGAATCCTTTCTGTCATACATTGGCAATGTTCAGGCACGTTGAAAATCAAAACGGTTGCCAATATGTGTTTCATAGCTTTCTTTCGCAATTCTCAGTTGCACTCCCTAAAACTGAGCGAGAAATGAAAATGTCGCTTGAAAAATTGTAAAAGGATCACGAGAGAAAGGAGAGAGTGAGAAATATCTTAAAGTGCTGACTTACTGAATCTTTAATAATGAAATACTGGTACAAATAGAATAAAGCGCGGTATAACTGAGTTTTTTTTATCCTTTTCACGCAGTGGAGACTGGGGTAAATCAATGCAACAAGAACAAAATATCAAGACTGCATACACAATGATTGTTGTTGTTGTTGGGTTTAACGCCATTTTTCAGCAGACGATTGGCTATACATGGCGGCCAGTATTAATGGTGGAGGAAGAACCCGGGAAAACCCCGGAAAGAATCACCGACCCTGGAGAAGCTAGTGGCAAGCTTTCTCACATACACAATGAAACGTGCCGTCTCTTTAGTCTTTAGGAAAAAGCGTAAAACATAACCTTGTTCAGAAGAATTAAACGCTCGCTTGAAATTCCTCATGGAGCATGACTGCGATATCTACCGATGTTCCTAATTGGAGCATTCCTGTTTCTGTATTGAAATTAAAAAGCTTATGGTATGTTAAATTGTTAACTTGAATCATAATTCTCATCATTTAATGTTCAATAACACACTGAAAGAAAGAGTCATGATATTTGCGACGTTTCTTTCTCTTTTCGTGCAGCATAGTTAGTGACACAATCTATCGGTATATACACATAATTGTACGTAATCAAATAACGGGAATTCCAAGTACAAACATGTCAGATATTGATCTCCACGTAGATTTATTTTTATTCAGAAAATAAACTAATTCCTCCGCATTTAATCGGATGTAACCATACTACAACATTACCTACCCAAAGGCAAATAGTCACTCTTTCGTCGAGGCACTTTAGCGGCAATCCGATATGAATAAACGACTTATGCATTATGTAAACCCAATTAAACCGTTGTTCTTCTTCTCTCCACACCCATATTTAAAACAAAAGTAGCTTACAGACTACTGTAGCCCGATCTCAGCCCCAAGGAAATTGAAATCCGCATTGTATTGATTTGATAGAAAACATCTCAAAAATTACCAGAAATGCTCCTATTGGTTGTACATTTGTCGCATCAATCGGATAAAAGGAAATGCTGTGAAAGTTAAATTTGTATATATTGCTAAACCAAAGCTGGTTCAAAGCTGGAAACGTTTATCAGGTAAGTGCCTTTTCCTCCCAATTTTATTCAGGAGAGTAAATTTATATTCGCACATTTCATAATTCGTTAAATATTCATTTCTATATTTGTTTCTATTTCCTCGACTTCCTACTCACTACATTTTTCGTCATTAATAATTACCTTGTTGATGTGCTAATTTAGAATTAACATGTACGGGTCAACCGTTTTCCTCCTATCTTCAGTGAAAATACATTTTTGTTTATTTTCACAATTAAGGAACGCGATTCGTTAGCATTTAGTTATGTGCGTATTATCATCTTTTTCTTTCCGCTAAACAAATTTGCCAGTTTGTTATACTAGTTCAAGTAGATAATCTGCATGACTTATGCCATGTTCATATTTCAATATAGGTCCTTTCTAAATTGTTTTCTTTATAATATTTTTTCTAATCATTAAGATATGAGCCCAAAGTGTAATGATCTATATATTTAATATACACACAAGAGTTTTAAATTCAAACCTACAATCTTTACACAAACGTTGCCTGTGAAATGACGAATCAAATGTTTTAAGTCATCCACGTGTTTTCATATATTGCAATCATCATTATACGCTTTTATTACATGATGGAATATTTCACAAATACCTTTGTTTAACCAGTATTGCGAACACCTAATGAGAATTTAAAATCCATTTGATTGTCATTTTGGCATCTATTTCAATACCAAGCCTTGCTAATTGTTTTGCACAAAAGATTCTATTACCAATCTTAAATAATGTCATTTTTACAAAGATCATTTCACACAAAAACACCGCATCAATAAAAGAGACAAGTATGTGCCAATTAAAATTATGGCGAAAGTCTCCGCTTTCCTTTTTTATAAGTAAACAAATATATGTATTAATCAGCTTTCAAATTCATGCTTTTCGAACTATCCAAAATATGCATGTGTATATCTGTCTGTATATCCGCTTGCTACATCCCATCTCGTTAATGTAACTTTGGAAAGATTGGAAAGATAGTTTAATCACTAATATCTTAGTCCCTACAAACGTCTTTTATTGATGATAGATTGAAGAAGAAAGAACAAAATATATTACCGTAAACATGTTATATTCAGTTCCAATATGTATACATAGTATTGTGCTGGATGTGCTAAAAATGTCAGTTTTCAATGATGCATTAATTGGCATTCTTTGCCTTTTATTCCAGACATATACACGAAAAACAAACATGATGTTGACGAAATCCATAACATTGGTGTTAGTTGCAATCGCTATCGGTGAGTAGTAATATTTCGTAAATAGTTGGAAAACATGTACAACAAACGCAAGATTGTGTTTTCTGAAGATGGTATAATAATTTCGTCTATATGTTCAATTCCATCGAGCCATACCTAACTTTACGTCAGCACTGTAGTCGTCTTAGGCAGTTTTATTATTTCCATGTAATCATCATTGCAATGCGATATTAGAACTTACACATATACACCTTAATGCAAGTCTATTCCAGTAAACATGAACTCCATTTACAATGTACTCAAAATCAGTTTTACTAGTTTTCTTGCCGTTGTTAGAAGCGTATAAAATAATTCCTTTTCATTTTTGGTTAAAGGAGCTATCTCAGTGACCTATGGCAACCCTGTACCCACTGTAGCTGAAGATAATAATGACCTGGTAACAGAGGCATCACCCGCTGTGATTCATGATTCTGAAGTAGATCCAACTGAAAAGGTCGAGGCAGCAGAACAGACAGATGCACCAATGAGCCCTGCCGCAGAGGGAGCAGAACAATTGTCAACAATGGCGTCACCAGCCGGAAATAGTGATAATGTTGAAGCTAGCCAATCAGAAGCGTCGGAGACTGATGCGCCACTCAGCCCGTCAGAGGAGCCATCGGCATTGTCAACAGCAGTTTATACCAACCCTAGTGAAAAGTAGACACCAAAGTATTTTCTCTGAAAACGATGTAGCAACTGCAAACATAGCAGAATAAGAAATCCGTAGCGTGCAATGAATATAGTAGTGATCTAGAGGTTGCTGATGACTTTATAGACGTTATAAATATCGCACAAAATCGAAAGCATTTGTGCACGTCATGTTGTTTAGAAGGTATTAGCTTCTGTACTTGATTCGTGCTTGCTAATACCTTGCCATTTATTACTTCTTTGAGCAAACGAAATAAATCTTACCAATATGAGCAGTATGTTTTCTCTTTAAATTCATCCCAAAACAATGACAACTTCCTTTCACAAAGGCAGTCATATTTCATGGAAATTCTATCATCACAATAATTCACTGCACCCATGAGAAAACTTAGCGAATTAATTTTATTAATCACAGGCATTTTCTCTCTCTCTCTCTCTCTCTCTCTCTCTGTCTCTCTCTCTCTCTCTCTCTCTCTCTCTCTCTCTCTCTTCCCTTTCTGCAAAGCAATTGAGCTATAATAATTGATCATGAATGTTAATGATTCCATGGCCTTACGCTAAGTAACAGACAAAACAGAAATCCAACAAATTTTGTAAAACTCAACGAAAGTTTTTTTCTCCAGAATACAAAGTAAAAATTTAAAAACAACTGACAGCATTGTGAATTAGATCCCTATAGAACTAAACGTTCTATCCCAAGTTACATGCATGAAGTTCCTATTCACTTCCAGTGATATTTCAGATAGATTCCGCTATTGAATGCGTGCATGCGCCAGTACTTGCTAACGTGATAATGTACCAACTATCTGGTTTGTGGAGCTCTTCTAACAGACTTTTGATAGATCACAATAATACCATCATCAATGTCACTCTCCGAAATAACAATGATTCCAAATTAATGTTCTACCCCAATAATAGTAATGGGGACTTAGCAATTCCAATGAATAAATAAAGGCAACTAAATTAACAATTGAACACACGGTAAGACTGATTCTAGAACAGATCTTACGGCAGGAATGCATAATTGTGTAAGAAAGGAATATCATACAAAATGCTACGAAACAGTAGTATAGCCAGTACGCAGGTCAGTCTCCATTCTGAAACATTCAAATTTGTTGGCAAGTTCATCACTTTCCACGCGAAACACTAGCAACCTTCATTTGCATTTTTACTACTAACAAAGATTCGAATATCCAATCTTCAATGATAGAAACATCTTCGCTAAGCATTATCTTTATTACAAGCTAAACGTTACAGGTCAGAACACTACTAACTTGATTTCGGTGAAAAGGTCAAGGACGAAATATAGATATGCGTAACAAAGTTTTACAAACCAGGGGTCTTTGCTTGACCTAGCGGCGTCAAATCCTGGCGCGATTCACCCTAGAAGTCATATGTTTACCCAAAATTTCCAAAGACATTCATACAACTTCAGTTGAAAATTAGAAAGCCCGACGTGTCCGGTCTATACATAAATTGTTCTCTAATCAATGCAAGACCACATATCTCACAACCCGCCAAAAATGTATCAATCGCACATCTGCATGGTTTCTCTTCGTTAGGTTTCCGTACCGCCAGCAGTTCTCGCCGTGGAAACTATACAACTATCCCCTAACAAAAGGAACTATTTTAACTACGCCACCTTAGTTCATTCAAACGGCTATTTTCAGGCACATTTCACCAGTACAACTGCATCAAAGTTGCCATAATGGCGACATAAACGGCATCTGATGAATCAATTCTTGTTAATTCCGTTGTGCAATTTACCGATTTCCTACTGTAAATACTGCCACTGCAGCGCCACCAATGTACACCACTAGACGTTAATCGGGGCTATGTAATTCCGGTCATTCATTCAGTTTTCCCCAGAATTCACAATTAGTAAACCAGGTCATCATGGAAACTCACTAACACTTCACTCCCTGACGCTTGCTTCTAGTGATTGGGTAATTGTTTCGGGAGACGGAATATTTTCATTGCACCGAATTCCAATAATTAGACAAGTAATCATAATAATTTAAGAATTCTTTAAAACGGGGCGCTATGATCAAAATGCACATACTTCAAATTGATCACATTAGCCTCATCTTTAAAATGATCACTCGACCTCGAGTGACACAAACGTTACACTTCTGTGGTCTAATCAAAATTGATGACTTTCCCTAAAATCAACCACCAACTCGATTAATGATTCCCAAATATGATTAAGACAAAACTCTAAATCAATGGACTTGTTCCTATTAGCCCGTCACTCTCTATCCGAAACTAAACGTTTTTCTGAATCACTAATTGCTTATAAGTAAACTAAATGTCAACAATAAACATAAATTAACCAAGCTGAATGAATCAAGAATGAAAATATTCCGACATCTTATTCGGGTTCAAACACTTTCCTAACAATCCTAGGAATTCGCTGCATAAAATACTTTCTCTAAACATAGGTATCTAACAACAAGACAACAAATGTAATACAGGGCTATTCCTGTTTTACCCGAAAAACTCCGGTCTGGAGTTTGCGTTTCCACCAGTATACCCGACTCCAAATAGATTTTAGCGCACCTGTGCACAGTATATTTTTTACCCAGCCTCGGTCCGCCAATCTTGTATCCTTACAACTAACAGACTACTAATGGACCAATGCTACCGCGAACGATGATTAAATCAGCGAAACGGAACTTGTGTATGTTTCTCGAATTGGATGCGATTCGCTTCTTCCTAATAGTCACGTACCTAACACATTTACATTTAGGCAATGCACCGAGAGCGCGTGCATTTTTGTTATTAATGGGTACAGACACCCAGTACAATTTCAAGGGACTGATTCTCATTGTCATTTCGGAGAGGTTATTTTTCCAATGCTTCCAAGCTATACATTTTATGGCGACACCATTCTTCTTATACAAACAGCGGTTCCAATGTACCCGTATAAATGTTGAAGCCACGTTATTGTTGTTGGTGTTATTATTATTGCCAAATCTGTTATGGGCTTCCAATAAAGTCAGTATAAAGTTTTGAACTTAACACAATAGAGCAGTGGTGTGTGTGTGACAATACGTATGCTCTTTACCGGTTCGTCTCTAGTAATGCTAGATTATACAGCCTAATTTATGAACCTGGTATGCACTGAAGTCATGACCAACTTTTCTGACCTTTTTTTGTACATTACAGCTTACTTAGTGGTTGGGGCAACACAAAAATAAAGATTGATTGATTGATTGATTGATTGTTTGTTTTTTAACGGCACATCAGCACTTTTAGGCTATTTAGCGCCAAACAAAGTGTTATTTGTATAATCTTTTAAAACTTATAAAAGGTTCTATATCGACCAGCGATATAAAAGAACAAATGGTTGAAATTAAAAACGGTAAGATGGTAACGGTGCAAAATAAAGCATCCCGATCAACGGGAGATGTAAAAAAGATGAATAGGTATTAAAATGGGACGGTATATATATTGCATAAAACTGCACAAGGTGATAGCATAAAAGTCAGAGTTTAGAGTAAATATTTACGGCTTTCAAGAACTCTATAATACGAGTGATGTTTATATTATCAAAAAGTTCTTTCATGTCATGCACAATGTAATAACGATCGCGCGTAGGTTGTAGGTCAAAACACTCTATCATAAAGTGCTTGACAGTGAATGGTTCATTGCAAGAAACGCAATCTGGTGCGTCTTCACCTTTTAGTATGTGGGTGTGGGTGATATAAGTATGACCAATTCGGATTCTTGCAATGACTACCTCCTCCCTACGCATGGTTCTGTAGGAAGGAGTCAATTCTCCTAGAGTTGGTTTGATTGCATGAAGTTTGTTATTCAGTGCATCATTCCATGATGCCTGCCAATTCTGGCGTAAGGACTTTGTGACACTAGGTTTAAAATCATTGTACGGTATTTTAAAATCAGATGGTTCTTGAGTAAGGGCCATTTTAGCAGTGCGATCCGCTTTTTCGTTACCTTTAATACCAATATGGTTAGGTAACCAACAGTATGTTCTATTGTGGGAGACACTCATCTCGGTATTTTTGATGAGTATGTTTTTCAATAATGGATTCTCAAGTTTTCTATTGTGTAGTGACGGAAGTACTGATAGTGAGTCAGAGCAGATGATGCTGTTTAAAATACGTTTGTTTTCTATATGTTGCAAAGCAAAGTCTATTGCTCTGATTTCGGCTGAAAACATTGATGTTCCATTTGGTAAGCGAACTTGCGTTGTGTGATTTCGACAAACGAAGGCTTCAGCAGCCTTTCTTCATCCTTTGATCCGTCGGTATAAATTCTTGTGTAGTTTTTAAATTCGGTGAGGAGTTCTTGATAACAGTTGTGCAAGACGGAAGGGTTTGTCTCAGATGTTTTCCGTCGTGTAGCGTAACAAGTACTTTGGGTTGTTTAAGTAGCCAGGGTGGTGTTTCGGAGATGGACGTTTTGTGAATTTTAGACAGATCAATTTTTGTACTGTCAAGACTGGATGATATTCTAATGCCAAAGGAAGGAATGGCGTTTGGTTTATTTTCGTATAAGGTTTCGTATTTGTGTTGAAAAACAGCCAAAAAAGCAGGATTCAGAGGGTTTGATTTTAGTTTGAGAGCATACTGTGCGGAAAGCAGTTCTCTACGATGCGATAACGGTGGTTCGTTCGCTTCAGCCAGCAGGCTTTCACACGGGAATGTTTTAAATGCTCCCAGAGCCAGTCTTATTCCCTGATAATAAATTGGATCAAGCATTCTAAGATATGATTTTCTGGATGAACCATATACAACGCAAGCATAGTCCAGTTTGGAGCGAATAAACATTCTACATAAATTCACGATGACTTTTCTATCAGCACCCCGGTCAGTGTGCGTTACTACTTTAAGTAGGTTAAGTGCTTTTAAGCATTTGGCTTTTAAGTTCTTTAGGTGTGCAATAAAAGTCAGTTTTCTGTCAAAGAGTATACCTAAAAATTTTGTTCCCTCAACAACTAGAATAGGTGTTCCGTCCAGCGTGAGTTTAGGTTCACCGTGGTGTCGTCGTAACGGACAGAAATACATGCATACCGTTTTTGATTTCGAGAATTTGAAGCCGTTTGTAATTGCCCAATTTTGTATCTTGTTTATATTTTTTATATTTTGCTGTAGTTGTCTTTCAATTGTATGCATGTACTTTGATCGATAACATATGAGAAAATCATCAACATATAAGTAAATTTGAATAATGATTCCAACGATCAACATAATTAAAATAAAAATAGAGAATACACTTACCAAAACGTTTTGTGAAAATCTGAAGAATGTAAAGCGGTGTCAATGATACTAACATAAGGAGCTTTGTGCGCACATCTAACATATATATTAGACAATATCGACTATTTTACACTCCCTCATACAACAATGCAAAGACTATTACACGCAAATATAAAGACATATAAGATTTGCATCTCTTCCTCACTTTCTCTCTCTCTCTCACGTACACACACACACATACACACACACAAACACACAGGCTGTTTAGACGATTTAAGTTGTTAAAACATCCGCGAAAGGTCGCGGGTACAAACTCAAAAGAGTCATAACAAAGGTTTATAAAACCGGTAGCAACAGCTGCCTGCCCTGGCACTCTGCATTAAGCGGTTAGTGTTAGAACTGGCCGACCTGCTGTCAAGATAGAGGATCTGGGCGGGGCATAATGCCACAAGTCAGCGGCGGCGGCACGATTCCACCGTGCTAGACATCACAATACACTGTGACACTGCAGACATCATAGCGGTATGCTTACAATTGTTAACGATACGTTACAATTAAAAAATCTTTCTCTCTCTTTCACGCGTGTCAGCGCAAAATAATATTGCCAGAATATGCATACTACATGTTCGAATTTAAAGTTAATATTAAATGCATTAATAAAGGAACTATTATATTCAAATGTACAACATGAAAGAGTTTGGGTCAACAACTATTGAAATTAAGTTTAACATCGCTACATAAAAGACAATGTACTCCACTCTGAAGACCGATCCGGTGACCTAAGTGGCTAGAGCTACCGAATGCGTTAGGTCGTGGTTTCGAAGCCCGGCAGAGTGATACCATAGTCTTAGAAACATTTTAGTAACAGCTGCCTCGCCAGGCCCTCAGCATTATGAGGTTAGTTTCAGGACTGGTTGGACAAATGTTAGGATAATGGAATATAATATCCCATGTCAAGGGCATTAACTCCCGTGCTCGACTTCACTATAAACTGCCACTGCAGACATCGTAGCGATATGAATGGAAAATTGATAAAGCTCCATTAAAAATCACACAATCACACACACCAACCGGACCCTACACCCTCCTCTCTCAAAGCATTAAAAATCATATATTGATCAGCACCTTCATTTAGAAGAATGACCCACATCTTTACAATCAAGGATCATTTTCAAAATAAAAACTTATTTGGAAACTAGTGCAGACCTTGCTGTCTGCAAACTATTCCTCATTTAATGGCAATGATTCTTCGCATTTTCCTCATATAGTTCATATGATTTCTCTTGTTTATGAAAATTATTGAATTACTTAATTATATAATAAAACGCTTGTTGTTTGAAGGAAAGGTCCAAAAATAAAATTATTCGATCAAACCATGTTGAGAAGTAATTGAGGAGGGATTCGAAACTCGCGGTTTTCCGTAGCAGCTGGATGGCAATAGTCCATGCGGCCAACTTGTATAGCCAATTCCTCTGTTTTATTCTTGAATAATTACTTTTCTTTCGTAGCTTTGTAGTATTTACCATAGATTCTCTATTTCTCAAATTTACTCTTTCAATTCAAGTACCTAGACGCAGAGTTTAGTTAGTTGGATACTTGCAGACGATCCGTTGGTCAATGTCGTACATAATAGACTAGTTGTTTTATGGACATATGTGTTAGAAATATTTGAAGACTCTACGCAGCTCCTTGGTGGGTGGGGAGCACGGGTACTGAATTTTTAATCTAGCCATCATGGATAATTCCAAAAAAAATCAAAATAAAAGATCGATACCCTTATCAGAGTCTGACGATGAACCATTTAGTGTGGAGTCATTTCCACGCTTCATGGTCATACAGTCAAAAGATGCCACGAAACCGCTTGCCGCACTATCTCCATTTGTCATCGAAAAGACTATCACAGGATCGATTGGCACACCTAAAAGTGTTAAAAAGTTGAAATCGGGTTGTCTTCTTATTGAGTGTGAGCGACGAGGTCAATCAGACAATATCAGGAAAATGAAAACGTTCTTTGATATCCCAGTAACCTCATTCGCTCACACCACACTGAATACGTCCAAAGGCGTGATTCGCTGCCGTGACTTGGCTGGAGTCACCGACGCTGACATCATCGAAAGAATGAAAGATGAAGGTGTCACTGCAGTCCGACGAATACGTATTAAACGTAATAACAATCTGCAGGACACCAACACCATTGTACTCACCTTCAACAGGCCAACTGTACCCAAAGTGGTGAAAGTTGGCTTTTTGCAAGTAAAGGTAGAGATTTACATTCCCAACCCCCTTCGGTGTTATAAGTGTCAAAAATACGGCCATCACGAAGACCGCTGCTCCAAGAGCCAAATATGTGGCCGATGCGGAGACAATGCTCATCAGGAATCTGATTGTAGAGCAACTCCGCATTGTGTCAACTGCGGAAAAGAGCACCACGCAAATTCCAAGGATTGCGATACCTGGAAACAGGAGAAGGAAATTCAGAGGGTAAAATACACAAATAATATTCCCTATCCAGAAGCCAGAAAAATTGTACAGGCAAAAACAGCCCATCCTGGCCCATCCTTCTCCACTGTAGTGAAGAGCAATCCTAAAACAACGAAGGACGCTCAAACACAAACAGAAGCACCCGATTCAACACCAAATTCAAGCACCCCCCATTACCAAGCACAGAAAAACACGGCATCTACTCAGACTACATTTAATAATACCCAACAACCTAAATCACCAAAGAATAAAAAATCTCACGGAAACAGGCAACAAAAGGGGTCAGATGACCCCATCAAACTTTATAACAGGTTTGGAGACATCGAGAGCATGGATGCAGAAGAATCTGCTCCATGCGCTCAAGGGAACTCCAGACCTACAAACAAAAAATTCACCCCCGTACTTCCTCCAGAGAAATAACGAAACAAATTCCGTCTGCGAAAGGTCTAACCTAGCTCCACAATCTTTAATTTAAATTTATAATGAAAAACACTATCATACAATGGAATTGTCGAGGACTTAAAGCAAATTACAATGATATTCTCCTGCTTTTAAACGAACATGATCCTGCGGTACTATGCCTTCAAGAAACCTTCTTGAAAGATACAGACAATATCACATTTAAAAACTACTCCCTGTTTAACACCTGCTCTCCAAATGTTGATAGGGCATCAGGAGGAGTTTCTGTTATTGTAAACAACAGAGCTCCTCATAGCTTCATTCATTTAAACGCCAATTTACAAGCCATTGCTGTAAGCGTCACTCTACATCGAGTGATTACATTTTGCTCTATTTATTTACCACCAAACACTAACCTAGTACCACACGAACTCGACATTCTTCTTCAACAGCTTCCCGAACCCTTTGTTTTTCTCGGGGATTTTAATGCCCATAACATTTTATGGGGATCAAATCATGTAAGTGACAGAGGTCACAAAGTTGAAGACTTTATTTCTAGACACGATCTGTGTCCATATGATACCAAAACACCTACATATTTACACCCAGGCACGGGTACATACACAAGCATCGATTTGACAATTTGTTCTCCTTCGCTGCTTTTGGACTATGAATGGAAGGTCGCTGATGACCTTCACAGCAGCGATCACTTCCCAATCTTTCTTGTAAATCTTAACTCTACAGGCGATGAAGTAATTCCACATTGGAATTTAAAGAAGGCCGACTGGGCCAAGTTTGAAACACTCTGTAAAACTAGGCTGAATGAGGATACAGTTTTCAATGTTGACGACACCATTCAGCATTTTACATCTATTTTAATAGAGATTGCAGAAGAATCCGTTCCCAAGTCCTCGCCATATTGTAAAAGAACCCAAAAACCTTCGGTCACTAAGGAATGTAAGGAAGCCATTAAACTACGCCGAGAAGCATTAAGGAAATTTAATAATCAACCGACGCCCGAAAACTTACGTATATATCGCATTACCCGGGCCAAAGCTCGCCGCATAATCAAAGAAAGTAAAAGAGCATCATGGAAGAAATATGTTTCTTCTTTAAACTCTCGTTCCTCTGTTAAAAAAGTTTGGGACACTATACGCAAAATAAACGGAAAGAGAAAGCAAAACCCTCTCCGACATCTGACACTGAACAATAACAACTTTAGTTCGAAACGTGACATTGCAAATATTCTTGCTGACAGTTTCTCGAAAAATTCCTCATCATCTAATTATTCAGAAGCCTTCCAAAAACTTAAAACTCAAAAAGAAAAGTCACGTTTAAAATTCACATCCAACAACTCGGAAAGTTATAATCAATTGTTCTCACTATCGGAGCTTAGGGAGGCTTTAGATAAGGCCCATGATACATCCGCTGGGCCTGACGAGATACATTACCAGTTTCTGAAACACCTTCCAGAATCATCATTAACATCTCTTTTGAAACTCTTCAATGATTTATGGATTACTGGTAATGTACCAAAAATCTGGAAAGAAGCAACTGTAATACCAGTCCCCAAACCCGGTAAAGATAGCGAAGACCCCAACAGCTATCGACCAATTGCACTCACAAGCTGTGTGTGCAAAACAATGGAACGAATGATCAATTCTCGGCTTGTCTGGTATTTGGAAACTAACAATTTAATATCTCCTTTCCAAAGTGGCTTTCGATATGGCCGGAGCACCAATGATCATCTGGTTAGACTAGAAACATTCATTCGCGATGCATTTATTAGGAAAGGACATTTAGTAGCGGTTTTCTTTGATTTAGAAAAGGCCTATGACACGACATGGAAGTACGGGATACTAAATGACCTGAACGATCTAGGTCTAAAAGGCCGTCTGCCCTCTTTCATATCCAACTTTCTCTCCGACAGAGAATTCAAAGTACGAGTGGGCTCTACCCTCTCAGATCTGCACGAGCAAGAGATGGGTGTGCCCCAGGGCAGTATTTTATCTGTGACGCTCTTTAACATCAAATTAATAGCATCACCAAGTGTTTGACTCCTGGTGTGGATTGTTCGTTATACGTTGATGATTTTCTAATATGTTATCGGTCAAAGCACATGCATACAATTGAAAGACAACTGCAGCAAAATATAAACAAAATTCAAAATTGGGCCAATGCAAACGGTTTCAAATTCTCGAAATCAAAAACGGTATGCATGCATTTCTGTCAGTTACGAAAACATCATGATGAACCGAACCTCACACTGGATGGAACACCTATTCCAGTTGTTGAGGAAACCAAATTTTTAGGTATAATCTTTGACAGAAAACTGACCTTTATTCCACACCTAAAGAACTTAAAAGCTAAATGCTTAAAAGCACTTAACCTACTTAAAATAGTAGCGCACACTGACTGGGGTGCTGATAGAAAAGTCATCCTAAATTTATACAGAACGTTTATTCGCTCCAAACTAGACTATGGTTGCGTTGTGTATGGTTCTGCCAGAAAATCGTATCTTAAAATGCTTGATCCAATTCATCATCAGGGAATACGACTGGCTCTGGGAGCATTTAAAACATCCTCCTGTGAAAGCCTTCTAACTGAGGCGAATGAACCACCGTTATCGCATCGTAGAGAAATGCTTTCCGCACAGTATGCTCTCAAATTAAAATCAAACCCTCTGAATCCTGCTTTTTCGGCTGTTTTTCAACCCAAATACAAAACTTTATACGAAAATAAACCAAACGCCATACCTTCCTTTGGCATTAGAATATCATCCAGCCTTGACACTACAAATATAGATCTTTCAAAAATTCAGAAAACATCCATCTCCGAAACACCACCCTGGCTAATTAAAGAACCAAAAGTACGTTTTACGCTACACGATGGGAAAAAGTCCGAAACAAACCCTTCTATCTTCCACAACTCTTACCATGAACTCCTCACCGAATTTAAAAACTATACCAGAATTTACACCGATGGATCAAAGGATGAGGAAAAGGCTGCTGCAGCCTTTGTTTGTGGAAATCACACAACGCAAGTTCGCTTACCAAATGGAGCATCAATTTTTACAGCCGAAATCAGAGCAATAGACCTTGCTCTGCAACATATAGAAAAGAACCGTATTTTAAACAGTATCATCTTCTCCGACTCGCTATCAGTACTCCAGTCACTACACAATAGAAAACTGGAGAACCCATTATTGAAAAGCATACTCGTAAAAAATACGGAGCTGAGTGTCTCCCACAATATAATATACTGTTGGTTACCTAGCCACATTGGTATTAAAGGTAACGAAAAAGCAGATCGCGCTGCTAAAATGGCCCTTTCTCAAGAACCATCTGATTTTAAAATACCATATACTGATTTTAAACCTTGTATCAGAAAGTTCTTACGTCAGAAGTGGCAGGCATCATGGAATGATGCTGTAAATAACAAACTTCATGCAATCAAACCAACTCTAGGAGAATGGACTCCTTCCTACAGAACCATTCGTAGGGAGGAGGTAGTCATTGCAAGAATCCGAATTGGTCATACTTATATCACCCACACCCACATACTAAAAGGTGAAGACCCACCAGAGTGCGTTTCTTGCAATGAACCATTCACTGTCAAGCACTTTATGATAGAGTGCTTTGACCTACAACCTACGCGCGATCGTTATTACGTTGTGCATGACATGAAAGAACTTTTTGATAATATAAACATCACTCGTATTATCGAGTTCTTGAAAGCCGTAAATATTTACTCTAAACTCTGACTTTTATGCTATCACCTTGTGCAGTTTTATGCAATATATATACCGTCCCATTTTAATACCTATTCATCTTTTTTACATCTCCCGTTGATCGGGAAGCTTTATTTTGCACCGTTACCATCTTATCGTTTTTAATTTCAACCATTTGTTCTTTTATATCGCTGGTCGATATAGAACCTTTTATAAGTTTTAAAAGATTATACAAGTAACACTTTGTTTGGCGCTAAATAGCCTAAAAGTGCTGATGCGCCGTTAAAAAACAAACAAACAAAACAAACAAGACTCTACGCAAAAAAATGTTCATTAAATTATCTTTGCGATTGTATGACTCCTTAAATAAGCAGCTTGTTCAATTTGAGCTAGGTTGTGTGCGCATGTGTGAGAAAATACATTACAAGTGTATATGATACATTGAGAAATACTCCCATTATCTCTTGGGGCCTAATAACTATTTTGAATATTAAGCATTCAATGCAGTTAGAATCCTTTGTTTCTAAGCAGGAATACATATACCTCTCTTTCCATCAGCAACTGAATCCTTGCTATCATACATGTTCAGTCACGTTGAAAATCAAAAGCGGCTGCTAATATGTTTCATAGCTTTCTTTCGCAATTCTCAGTTGCACTTCCAAAAACTGAGCGAGAAGTGATGAGTGAGAAGTGAAAATGTCGCTTCGTAAATTGTAAAATAATCAAAAGCGAAAGGAAGGAGTGAGAAGTATCTTAAAGTGCTGACTTATTGAATCTTTAATAATAAAATACGGGTACAAATAGAATAAGGCGCGGTAGAACTGATTTTTCTTTCCCTTCCACGCAGTGGAGCCTGCTGTAAAAACAATGCAACAACAGCATAATATCAACACTGCATACACGATGAAACGTGCCATCTCTTTAGTCTTTAGGAAAAAGCGTAAAACATAACCTTGTTCAGAAGAATTAAACGCTCGCTTGAAATTCCTCATGGGGCATGACTGCGATATTTACCGATGTTCCTAATTGGAGCATTCTTGTTTCTGTATTGCAATTAAAAAGCTTATGGTATGTTAAATTGTTAACTTGAATCATAATTCTCATCATTTAATGTTCAATAACACACTGAAAGAAAGAGTCATGATATTTGTAACATTTTTTTCTCTTTTCATGCAGCATAGTTAGTGACACAATCTATCGGTATATACACATAATTGTACGTAATCAAATAACGGGAATTCCAAGTACAAACATGCCAGATATTGATCTCCACGTAGATTTACTTTTATTCAGAAAATAAACTAATTCCTCCGCGTTTGATCGGATGTAACCATACTACAACATTACCTACCCAAAGGCAAATAGTCACGCTTTCGTCGAGGCACTTTAGCGGCAATCCGATATGAATAAATGACTTATGCATTATGTAAACCCAATTAAACCGTTGTTCTTCTTCTCTCCACACCCATATTTAAAACAAAAGTAGCTTACAGACTACTGTAGCCCGATCTCAGCCCGAAGGAAACTGAAACTCGCATTGTATTGATTTGATAGAAACCATCCCAAAAATTACCAGAAATGCTCCTATTGGTTGTACATTTGTCGGATCAATCGGATAAAAGGAAATGCTGTGAAAGTTAAATTTGTATATATTGCTAAACCAAAGCTGGTTCAAAGCTGGAAACGTTTATCAGGTAAGTGCCTTTTCCTCCCAATTTTATTCAGTAGAGTAAATTTATATTCGCACATTTCATAATTCGTTAAATATTCATTTCTATATTTGTTTCTATTTCCTCGACTTCCTACTCACTACATTTTTCGTCATTAATAATTACCTTGTTGAAGTGCTAATTTAGAATTAACATGTACGGGTCAACCGTTTTCCTCCTATCTTCAGTGAAAATACATTTTCGTTTATTTTCACAATTAAGGAACGCGATTCGTTAGCATTTAATTATGTGCGTATTATCATCTTTTTCTTTCCGCTAACCAAATTTGCCAGTTTGTTATATTAGTTCAAGTAGATAATCTGCATGACCTATGCCATGTTCATATTTCAATATAGGTTCTTTCTAAATTGTTTTCTTTATAATATTTTTCTAATCATTAAGACATGAGCCCAAAGTGTAATGATCTATATATTTAATATACACACAAGAGTTTTAAATTCAAACCTACAATCTTTACACAAACGTTGCCTGTGAAATGACGAATCAAATGTTTTAAGTCATCCACGTGTTTTCATATATTGCAATCATCATTGTACGCTTTTATTACATGATGGAATATTTCAAAAATACCTTTGTTTAACCAGTATTGCGAACACCTAATGAGAATTTAAAATCCATTTGATTGTCATTTTGGCAGCTATTTCAATACCAAGCCTTGCTAATTGTTTTGCACAAAAGATTCTGTTACCAATCTTAAATAATGTCATTTTTACAAAGATCATTTCACACAAAAACACCGCATCAATAAAAGAGACAAGTATGTGCCAATTAAAATTATGGCGAAAGTCTCCGCTTTCCTTTTTTATAAGTAAACAAATATATGTATTAATCAGCTTTCAAATTCATGCTTTTCGAACTATCCAAAATATGCATGTGTATATCTGTCTGTATATCCGCTTGCTACATCTCATCTCGTTAATGTAACTTTGGAACGATTGGAAAGATAGTTTAATCACTAATATCTTAGTCCCTACAAACGTCTTTTATTGATGATAGATTGAAGAAGAAAGAACAAAATATATTACCGTAAACATGTTATATTCAGTTCCAATATGTATACATAGTATTGTGCTGGAGTCAAGATAAATTAAAGAGTAAATACTACACTTGTCAATAAAAGCGATGTGCTAAAATTGTCAGTTCTCAATGATGCGTTAATTGGCATTCTTTGCCTTTTATTCCAGACATATACACGAAAAACAAACATGATGTTGACGAAATCCATAACATTGGTGTTAGTTGCAATCGCTATCGGTGAGTAGTAATATTTCGTAAATAGTTGGAAAACATGTACAACAAACGTAAGATTGTGTTTTCTGAAGATGGTATAATAATTTCGTCTATATGTTCAATTACATCGAGCCATACCTAACTTTACGTCAGCACTGTAGTCGTCGTAGGCAGTTTTATTATTTCCACGTAATCATCATTGCAATGCGATATTAGAACTTACACATATACACCTTAATGCAAGTCTATTCCAGTAAACATGAACTCCATTTACAATGTACTCAAAATCAGTTTTACTAGTTTTCTTGCCGTTGTTAGAAGCGTATAAAATAATTCCTTTTCATTTTTGGTTAAAGGAGCTATCTCAGTGACCTATGGCAACCCTGTACCCACTGTAGCTGAAGATAATAATGACCTGGTAACAGAGGCATCACCCGCTGTGATTCATGATTCTGAAGTATATCCAACTGAAAAGGTCGAGGCAGCAGAACAGACAGATGCACCAATGAGCCCTGCCGCAGAGGGAGCAGAACAATTGTCAACAATGGCGTCACCAGTCGGAAATAGTGATAATGTTGAAGCTAGCCAGTCAGAAGCTTCGGAGACTGATGCGCCACTCAGCGCGTCAGAGGAGCCATCGGCATTGTCAACAGCAGTTTATACCAACCCTAGTGAAAAGTAGACACCAAAGTATTTTCTCTGAAAACGATGTAGCAACTGCAAACATAGCAGAATAAGAAATCCGTAGCGTGCAATGAATATAGTAGTGATCTAGAGGTTGCTGATGACTTTATAGACGTTATAAATATCGCACAAAATCGAAAGCATTTGTGCACGTCATGTTGTTTAGAAGGTATTAGCTTCTGTACTTGATTCGTGCTTGCTAATACCTTGCCATTTATTACTTCTTTGAGCAAACGAAATAAATCTTACCAATATGAGCAGTACGTTTCCTCTTTAAATTCATCCTAAAACAATGACAGTTTCCTTTCACAAAGGCAGTCATATTTCATGGAAATTCTATCATTACAATAATTCACTGCACCCATGAGACAACTTGGGGAATTAATTTTATTAATCACAGGCATTTTCTCTCTCTCTCTTCACTTTCTGCAAAGCACTTGAGCTATAATAATTGATCATGAATGTTAATGATTCCATGGCCTTACGCTAAGTAACAGACAAAACAGAAAACCAACAAATTTTGTAAAACTCAACGAAAGTTTTTTTCTCCAGAATACAAAGTAAAAATTTAAAAACAACTGACAGCATTGTGAATTAGATCCCTATAGAACTAAACGTTCTATCCCAAGTTACATGCATGAAGTTCCTATTCACTTCCAGTGCTATTTCAGATAGATTCCCCTACTGAATGCGTGCATGCGCCAGTACTTGCTAATGTGATAATGTACCAGCTATCTGGTTTGTGGAGCCCTTCTAACAGACTTTTGATAGATGACAATAATACAATCATCAATGTCACTCTCCGAAATAACAATGATTCCAAATTAATGTTCTACCCCAATAATAGTAATGGGGACTTAGTAATTCCAATGAATAAATAAAGGCAACTAAATTGACAATTGAACACACGGTAAGACTGATTCTAGAACAGATCTTACGGCAGGAATGCATAATTGTGTAAGAAAGGAATATCATATAAAATGCTACGAAACAGTAATATAGCCAGTACGTAGGTCAGTCTCCATTCTGAAACATTCAAATGTGTTGGCAAGTTCATCACTTTCCACGCGAAACACTAGCAACCTTCATTTGCATTTTTACTACTAACAAAGATTCGAATATCCAATCTTTAATGATAGAAACATCTTCGCTAAGCATTATCTTTATTACAAGCTAAACGTTACAGGTCAGGAACACTACTAACTTGATTTCGGTGAAAAGGTCAAGCACGAAATATAGATATGCCTAACAAAGTTTTACAAACCAGGGGCCCTTGCTTGACCTAGCGGCGTCAAATCCTGGCGCGATTCACCCTAGATGTCATATGTTTACCCAAAATTTCCAAAGACATTCATACAACTTCAGTTGAAAATTAGAAAGCCCGACGTGTCCGGTCTATACATAAATTGTTCTCTAATCAATGCAAAACCACACATCTCACAACCCGCCAAAAATGTATCAATCGCACATCTGCATGGTTTCTCTTCGTTAGGTTTTCGTACCGCCAGCAGTTCTCGCCGTGGAAACTACACAACTATCCCCTAACAAAAGGAACTATTTTAACTACGCCACCTTAGTCCATTCAAACGGCTATTTTCAGGCACATTTCACCAGTACAACTGCATCAAAGTTGCCATAATGGCGACATAAACGGCATCTGATGAATCAATTCTTGTTAATTCCGTTGTGCAATTTACCGATTTCCTACTGTAAATACTGCCACTGCAGTGAAGTCACCACTGTACACCACTAGACGTTAATAGGGGCTATGTAATTCCAAGGTCATTCATTCAGTTTTCCCCAGAATTCACAATTAGTAAGTGATGTCATCATAGAAACTCACTAACTCTTCACTCCCTGACGCTTGCTTCTAGTGACTGGGTAATTGTTTCGGGATAAGGAATATTTTCATTGCACCGAATTCCAATAATTAGACAAGTAATCATAGTAATTTAAGAATTCTTTAAAACGGGGCGCTATGATCAAAATGCACATACTTCAAATTGATCACATTAGCCTCATCTTTAAAATGATCACTCGACCTCGAGTGACACAAACGTCACACTTCTGTCGTCTAATCAAAATTGATGACTTTCCCTAAAATCAACCACCAACTCGATTAACGATTCCCAAATATGATTAAGACAAAACTCTAAATCAATGGACTTGTTCCTATTAGCCCGTCACTCTCCATCCGAAACTAAACGTTTTTCTGAATCACTAATTGCTTATAAGCAAACTAAATGTCAACAATAAACATAAATTAACCATGCTGAATGAATCAAGCATGAAAATGTTCCGACATCTTATTCGGGTTCAGACTCTTTCCTAACAATCCTAGGAATTCGCTGCATAAAATACTTTCTCTAAACATAGGTATCTAACAACAAGACAACAAATGTAATACAGGGCTATTCCTGTTTTACCCGAAAAACTCCGGTCTGGAGTTTGCGTTTCCACCAGTATACCCGACTCCAAATAGATTTTAGCGCACCTGTGCACAGTATATTTTTTACCCAGCCTCGGTCCGCCAATCTTGTATCCTAACAACTAACAGACTACTAATGGACCAATGCTACCGCGAACGATTATTAAATCAGTCACAATATCTAGCAGCGAAACGGAACTTGTGTATGTTTCTCGAATTGGATGCGATTCGCTTCTTCCTAATAGTCACGTACCTAACACATTTACATTTAGGCAATGCACCGAGAGCGCGTGCATTTTTGTTATTAATGGGTACAGACGCCCAGTACAATTTCAAGGGACTGATTCTCATTGTCATTTCGGAGAGGTTATTTTTCCAATGCTTCCAAGCTATACATTTTATGGCGACACCATTCTTCTTATACAAACAGCGGTTCCAATGTACGCGTAAATAAATGTTGAAGCCACGTTATTGTTATTGGTGTTATTATTATTGCCAAATCTGTTATGGGGTTCCAATAAAGTTAGTATAAAGTTTTGAACTTAACACAATAGAGCAAGGGGGTATGTGTGACAATACGTATGCTCTTTACCGGTTCGTCTCTAGTAATGTTAGATTATACAGCCTAATTTATGAACCTGGTATGCTGCAGCAAAGAGGGCGAAGGAAAAAAAAAAGCGTCGACACGAGTTAAATCAAGAGCGTCGACACAAATTGAAGCAAAAAATAAAATCTTCCGAAGGATTTCTCGGCGGTGTTACTTTACCGTCGTTGTCTTTTTTGGTTCGTAGGAGTGGTTATTTTACCACGTGTACGCTTTATTGAGGTCGCGCCCTCTCTGCTGCTATTAATTAAAAAGTTGTTATATCAAAATAATGATACATCCAGATTCTCATACTGCAAGAAAAGCACGAGAACGATTAGAAGCAATTAAAAAATGTCTTCCTGTCAGAGACTCATTTAGAAAAAATCTACAAGCGCAACAAGAAGCACAGGCTGAGTACGAAGAAGACACTAAAAAACTGTTTAAACACGTCACTGCAGCTACTGAAAAAGTTACAACTGTCATCAAGGAAGATCTTCTTCTGGTATCAAAACAAACAGCAGAACAAGCTGAAAAAATAGCAAGAAGATCTAAACAGACAAAGAAGATTTTACGAGATATTCCAACTGATATAGCTGCGGCTCAACCTCCACCTGTTGGTGAGGAAATACTTGAAAGTATTGGAAAAGTTCGTACTGAAGTCACCGGCGTAAAGAAAGAACATACACCTGAACCCTGGCCAGTAAAAGAAAATATAAAATTAATTGCAAGATTCAAAGAAGGGGTTGTTGAAGAAATTAGAAATAATGAAAGAGAAAAATTACCCGAAAAAATATTAGATTATATATCTGGCAAATCTGGTATTTTAAACCCACCTTATGAAAAAACAAATAATGAAAAATGTATTAAATGGATATATCGCATATATGCAAACAAAAGACAGGTTAAAAAAATGATTCGGAATACAAAGCTGTTTATAAAGAAATAGACACACTTCATAGAGAGAGACTGAAATAACTAGAACAAGAAGAATTCCCCCAGTATCAGCTTCCTCCACCTCTGCAGCAAATAGAACAACAGCAATCTTCTTCACCGCAAAAACCATCTCGAGAGAAAAGGAAGCAGATGTCAAAAGAAATGAAGCGAAAGGAGAAGAAAAATGGAAGCAAGAAGAAGAAATATTCAAAAATATAGAAACTAAACAACGGGAGAAATTACGTTCACTGGGTAAAGAAAGAGATCATAGTGATGATCCTCCGAGCGCTGTTGGAAGTGGTTTTCTGACTACATCGGGAGAAAACAATTTTGTTTGTCCCGATAATATCATTAATGATGTGTCACGGTTAGAAGTTCTCATAGGAGGAAAACGTGCCGGAAATAATTCACCAGAAATAATTAATGAAGCAGCTGATATTTATCGGCGATTATTTCAAGGTGGTATAGTAAAAATATATCCTCGCTTTTTATTATGATTACCAATCACACTGCAATAAACACCCTGATGACTTTGGAAAATTCATCAATATTCACTGACAAATGTTGAAATATTTAATTTTTTTCTGAAAATTTGATCATTTTGCATGATTCTGAGTACCAACTAACCCATCAAAATTACAAATTTGATCATTTTGCATGATTCTGAGTACCAACTAGCCCATCAATTTCAGAAAAGATAAAATATTTCAGAAAAAATAAAATATAATTTTAGAATAAATAAAATATAATTTCAGAATAAATATATAATATTTCAGAAAATAAAATAAAATATTTCAGAATAAATATATAATATTTTAGAAAAAATAAAATATTTCAGAAAAAAATAAAATATTTCAGAATATTATTTCTTATCAAAGATCTACCCAGTTACTCGTTGGATAATGTCGATCTGACCTTTCTACTGCAACAGAAAGAGGAACAAATTCATTTACTTGATCATCGTTCACCATAGCTAGTGACTGAAACATAGCTGCCTGAATTCGCTTTATGAACTTATACTGAGATGATAGAACATACGTATTTTCATTTTTAAGTTCTTCTAATGTTTCAAAATCAGATATTATTTTTTCAGGATTTAGTTCATCAGATATATTAACTCCATTTTCTTCTAGCTTTTTCATAGCAGAAATAATGTCTTTGATATTTTCATGGTTCATTATATAATATATAAATATTTAAAATAAAAAATTATCCCTATAGAACCCCTATCGAGTGTTTAGCGAGTTCGTCGGAATGTTTCAAGGACGGCACAACATATACAATGAATATATACAATGAAATGGATATATACAATGAATGACGAGCCCCTATCGAGTGTTTTAGCGAGCTCAGATTATGGATATATACAATGAATGACGAGCCCCTATCGAGTGTTTTAGCGAGCTCAGATTATGGATATATACAATGAATGACGAGCCCATATCGAGTGTTTTAGCGAGCTCAGATTATGGATATATACAATGAATGACGAGCCCATATCGAGTGTTTTAGCGAGCTCAGATTATATATACAATGAATGAATGACGGCACAACATATATTATGAAATGAACTTCTATTCGAGTGTTTTAGCAAGTTCATTAAATATGAAGTGAATGAATGACGGCACAACATATATTATGAAATGAACTTCTATTCGAGTGTTTTAGCAAGTTCATTAAATATGAAATGAAATATATACAATGAATGAATGAAATGAAATATATACAATGAATGAATGAATGAATGAATGAAATGAATGAATGAAATGAAATGAAATGAATGAATGAAGGACAGTGCAAACATATACGCTCAGTAGACCCCACCCCCAATAATCAAACCCGTGGGTGATACGAAAATATATATCAACCACCATTTGATATGTGGTTGAGAGTTCTGCTGAGCGGGGGGTGGGGGTGTTGCGGTGCCCCCAATTATTATAAAATCGCAATTATGCGCACCACCGACCAGTTGTCAGCCATGGGGATTCGATCCTGGACCGCGAGCGTCACAGTCCAATACGATACCGATTGAGCTATCGAATCTTTTTACAAACATATGTTTCGGAAATTAATATGTAGCTAATAATCATTGAAAAGGAACTAATTTCGAATATATTTGCTCAAAATACAATTCTGAATTCAAGAAATACGTTTTCACCAAACAAGTTAGATTTATAAAGCTGGATTAATGAATTTCCTATTTACTATACCGCTTATGATCCACGCTATCTATGATAGAACAATCCGGTCCAGATCATCTAACTGCTAGATTTTTCCATCCTCTCTGTAACATAACTGCTAGATTTTTCCATCTCTCTATAACTGTTCAATGGAGAAATATATATTTCGAGATTTTCCACTCGTAAATCTGTGTCCGTGAAGAACATGGTCAAGGGAGTATTTAGTTGTCAATATTACTCGTTAAAAAGATAACCACACATACGTACATAAATAAATGATCACACATACGTACACAATCTCGCATGATATTTCTGCACTGAACAAGAAAAATGCAACTAATTTTTAATTCCAAACATTATTATACACGTATTTCTGTAATCGAGTAAATACATGCAGGATCCTTGTACTGTACTGTAGATCTAAAATTAACCCGCTGCGATCGATACAGACTAGACGCTGGATTCTGCACTCAGTAAGCTGAAATATACATGTCGGTTTTCTGTAGTTTAGATGTATTTTATATGCTGTCTATGTGTAGTGCGCTGTTCTAAATGTTTCACGAATAGAGCAGAAAATACACGAACCGTATATTTTTGTAAGTTAGAAACCATAAACAGGTATGTAGATAATTATGACCATATACCGAGAATCATAAAATTACCTCCCTTTCGTGAGTCAAAAAATAAGTAATGTATGGGGGAAATACTGTGATATAAATTTAAAAATTAATTCGAGGTAGTGATGATAATTATTGATATCGGAAGGTGATTTTTTGTTTATATTTTTTTGAGAAAGCAGTTTTATATATATATTTTCTGCAACTTTTTGTACCGAACGTGGATTAATATTAAAGTATTTCGCAGCAGAATACATTGACTGAAATGTAATTTCTTCACCGGTTTATATGTTTGTAGACTTTACCGCCCTCTTTCCGATTGTTTTACATCTTCCAGTATTACCACGTGTATTATTCTCACTCTGTGAGATAGCTTGCAAATTAGATAAGGAGCTGTTCTGAGGATCCCCGTCAATATGATCGATCACAAGACCATCTTTGATCACTCCGAAGAAACACTCGTACGTAAATCGATGACAATTATACATTTTATTTTTTCCAGCGTTGAACCTTAGATAACCAGAATTACTAACATTACCAACTGGTCTCTTCAACCTGTAGTGTCTGATGACACCATTACGATCTGATTCATAGTTTGTTATTGTGGGATGTGGGATAAATTTATTTTGCTCCATTTATACAATAATATTATTTGTTTAAATCATTGTTTGTCTGAAATCTTGATATATAATCCTCCACGGATTTTATAGCGTTTTCACTATTATTATTTGTTTGTCATAATATCTTTTAAGTTCTCTGAACCGTTTTCCACCGAACTTTCCACATAATCCTGTTTTTCCTCGCACCCCAACACCACATCGCAGACACAGTATTGGTCCTAGACTTCCTCGCTGTATACTTTGTAAGTGCATCCAACAAAATTCCTTTCTGCTGGATTTATTGCATCGATTTACTGAACCGATCATGAGCCATCTGCATTGAGACATTGTATATATAATATTTTTTATTTAAATATTTGTTTTAATTATATGAACGAGTTTGAGAGATTATCCCAAACTAGGCCTTCTAAATATAAATTTAATCTCGACAGATTATCTCCTGACTTACCAGTACGAGATCTGGCTAATCCGAAAAATAAAAGTTTGATAAGTAAAATTCATGACGCCAAGAAAGAATTTTACACGGATGGTGCATCTCATGTATGGTCAACGTTCAAGATTATTCGCAACACTGTCAAGGACGCTACAATGAATGACAAACGAGCGGCAACTATCATTAACTACATCACTGAATACGAGGGCAATCAAAAATATTTCTTCAGAGTAAAATTTATTGTATTAACAGAAACAGGTAGTTGGATTATCCGTGACAAATATGATCCTGTCCTTAGTAATAATAAAATTGCCATATTAAGCAAAAATTCCAGACCGAGTCTGCTGACTGGTATTGATAAACCCTATTATGAGCGAGCGTACCCTGTAACAGCAGTTATTTATGGAATCTATGAGATAAATTAAAAACCCAACGTTGATAAACTGGCACCCATGAAATTTTCAAGGTTAAATTGTGTAGCCGAACGAGTAATAGAACACTTTACAAACGCGATGCGTGGAAATGGATTAACTGATTTAAGACGTGAAAAAGTAAACTCGTGGGCTGATTCAGTTAAGGATACCGGTGCTACAATAAAAGATGTTGCTGAATTAGGAAAAATATTAAAATTTCCAATAAAAATATCAACGATAACGGGAGAAGTACTGTACGAATCAAAATATAAATCGAAAGGAGCTCCAATAAATATTATTGATCATAACGCGCACGCATGGACCAGCGCAGTAACAATATTTCCACGTGATCAAACTGTTAGATTTTACCCCTCAGATTCGGGAAGTATGTTTGATTTTATCAACGAAATAAGTAAAACCGATCCTGTATCAGTATGGTTATTTAAAAGTGATGAGGAAAGTGAATTTGATCAGTTTGTTAGACCGAATGGTGAAATATATCGAACATAATATCTCCACGACGAGATGAAAAATCTCGCGGAGAAGGTTTTAGAGTGCAAGCACTCCACGGAAAATACTGACAAATTACTAACTAATTGTTTTACCGTTACATCTGTTGCGGCTCATTTTGCTAGAGAAAAAAAATTCATGGAAACCAACACTATTTGATTTACTCGAGGACGTACGCACAAGTTGCGTCGAATATGGACACGGCGGATTGTGGAATACCAAGTATAATTACAATGATGTTATTTCGGTTGATATGGTTGCATGTTATCCGGGAAGTTTTCTAGGATACGGAGATTGTTCTGTGTACTTTAAAAGATTTGGTCACCCTACAAACGAGATGACGCGAGTGGCAATTAATGGACCATTACCTGATTTTGATCTGACTGGATTCGCTTGTGTTGAATGATTCGAGTTTAATGAAAATCTTCACAAGATTTGTTATGTTTGGTTTGGCAGACATTTTTGTGAAACACGTTGGGCACCTATAGTTTTATTACGATATATGCTAGATTGCGCTGTACTGACATCGTTGGTGGTTAGTGAGGCAATTATATTATATCACGCGCAGACCGAAGTTTGGTTGCCTATGCCAGATTCTATCAATCTCGATGAAGTTATTAAGGAATTTAAAGAAAAATGTCCTGATGTTTCCTAAGATGATATTATCAAAGAAGCTCTTAAAATTCTTGAGATTAAACTTAAAAATAACGAAAAAACCGCAAAAGATCTCGGTAGAAAAATTATAGGTAAATTTACTCAAGGTGGTGCATATGATCATAAAAGACATCACGCACGATTAATTCGAGATGATGCCGAGTACGATTTTATAATTGCTGATACAGCAGCGAGAAATATACTTGTAAACCGAGAAAATGCTTATTTATCCGACGGAACAAAATTGGGTACGATCGTTAGTTACATAAATGATGTATCCCCACAGTACACTCATTTAAGATCTTCTATGTTGACTTATGTTTCTATAAATTTATTATCGTTGATTAATAGATTTCCTGAGACCGCAGTCAGAGTCGCAACAGATTCGTTTTATATTTCGAGTAAATATTTAGAATCTGTTATGGAATTTATAAGTGATGATGAACGATGGAGTTCGTGCAGAATAAAAAAAGAAATATTACACAATTATACAGAATCAGCAGATGTTCCGATGAGAAATTTTTATCGTAAGTGTAATAAAATATCAGAAATGTCGAAAGCGCCGTCGTTGAGTGATCCAATAACTAATATAAGACAGTATATCTCAATGGACCTGGTGGATGCAGCAAGACGACTCGAGCAATTAATGTTTTTAGAAATTCAGATATGATCGTGCTGACACCCACACATAGACTTGCTCGAGAGATGAAACAACGGCAAGTACAATCGTGCACGTATCATAGTTTCTTTCGGTGGCGCGGGGATACATGGACTCCTGAACGAATGGGAGAAAAATATATACCTAAAATAATTATTTAGGACGAGATAATACATTAAAAACGTTTCTTGATTGGTTGCTGACAAAAAATACCGCTATAATAATGTGTGGCGATCATGGTCAACCGCCGCCTTTTGTTGGATCATCTCCACATGATTGGTTAAAACATTTCGTCGATTATTACGAAGAAATAGATGATGATCATAGAGCTCTCTATGAAAATTTAAAGGAATTTAAAAAATTAATCAGATTACAATCAAACAAAATTCAGTGTGAAATAATACGCGGAGTAATCTCAGAGACCTCAATGAGTGATTTTTTAAATTTATGGAGACCCAACGATTTGATAGTAGCAAGCAGAAAAATAATCAGAGACGCTTTACAACAGCAGTTATTTCAGCTCCATAAAGAAAAATATTCAGAATTGCCCGTTCCGTTATGTTATAGACCATCAGATACACGAAAACAGAATATTAATATTGATATTCCAGGGCAGACTGAAAAACAAAATCTACTTATTAAATGATATTGTCGCTATTGATATCAATGTAGTCGAAGATGCATTACGCGGTGACAAATCTCCATGGGTGTTGGGATACGCTATGACGATCCACTCGTCTCAGGGATTAACTATTTCTGATACACAAGTTTGGATCGTAGACGATCGTATCGAGTGGTCAAATTTAGTCTATTTAGCGGTAGACAGAAAAGATAATAGTCGCGGTCATACACGAGAAAATATCATGTTGACCTGTCTCGAGTGTAATCGACATAGAGGCGCCAGCGCCTTGGGTGCTAGTTAAGTGATCGCGGTGGTAATTGTGTATCCTCGGGAATTATTTGTAGTTGTTCACGTGTAAATCCACGTTGAGGAGCAGCCGAATCTAATCTATAGATTGCAGGTCTACCTGAGGATCTTGTTACGGTTGATATCTTATGTGTGGTAACACTCCAAATAGGATCAGTCGCTCTTTTTTTACCACCTTCGAGTTCACCTGGCTCGTATAAATACCTTACAGCGATATTACCTAGCATTGGCTGTGTGGAAAGATCACGTCGTTGTGAAGGTATATTTTTTTGTAATTGCATTAATAGGTTTCATGTTGGTTGTTCGAGTGATCTCGTTATTTAATGCAGTTATCACACTTGGTAATCTTGCAACCCATTCGCGAGATCTTTTATCCTGAATAAATTCCTTTGCATATTGATATCCAGATAACCGCTCAGCAAGTGTTCGATTAAATCGCTCAACAATTGCCTGATCACGGTGAATTGCAGTATGCCCTCGTCGTATTTTGGTATTATGTTGTTTCATCAACGATGATACTGGACTAAGAAATTCCTTGCCAGGATCAGCCTGTAATAATTGTGGCCATCGCAATTGTCCTCGTTGATAAATTCGTTCAAACGCATCAGATACTTCAGATGCTGTTTTCGTTGATAGCGGCTCTGCCTCTTTATACCTACTTGCAACATCAACAACAGTCAACGCGTACTTGTACGTTTTTCTGCGTACAGTATCATGTGGTAAAAACAGAATATCAGCTTGATGAACTTCATTAGGAACATTAACATCGAAATACGCGTACTGAATTCGTTTCGGTGGTGGTAGATAAATTTGCCATATTGCTTGTTTGGATAACCATGCTTTAGCAGTAGAATGTTTAACCGCTGCTGCATCAGCAAGTTTACTAATTGCTGCTTTGCCTCTCAAGTATCTTCTTGGTGAATAATAAATTAATTCCATTATATATTACCAGCCCCGAATACGAGTTTACCTTTCATCGCAGATCTTACCAACCAATTAGCTAATTTTTCTTTGATATTTTTATTTTTTATAGGATCTAGCGCATGAATTAATTTCACATCTGCAATATGCCTATCTTGTAGATTTTTACTTTTATAAGCTACATCATGAGCGTGACAAGCTCGATCAATAGCGTTTATTGGTTCCTCGCCTGGTTTTGGTTGATCTTGATTATCAAGCCTGATATCAAGTCTGGTACCAGGACCGCAATAATTATATCCTGGTAGATGTTTTTCTCCTGGGTATTTAGCCCATGGAGCACCTGGAAACTTTGACATCATTTCAGCAATATCACCACCGCGCTTATTAGGTAAAAATGTAAATTTCTTTCTACCGCATACAGAACATTTTCCACCATACGCTATTTTTTTATTTTTTGTTGTAACCGTAGCTAAATCAGTAGTTGGAGTTTTAACTTTACAGCGTAAACAATATAAATTCATGTTATAAAATATATGGATATAATTGATTTCTCAGCAACTCGGCGACGAGAGCCAGTTAAACACCACCCTGCGTTACCAAATTATGTCAGAATGATTATCATAGGACCATCTGGATCGGGTAAGACGCAATTATTACTTAATTTGATAATGAGATGGTTGAAATGGGATAAATTATATTTGGTAGCACCATCCGTTGATGATCAGAGGTGTTATGAAGTATTAAAAGATTTTAACGGAAATGCAAGATTACTGGACGAAGGTAATGATGTTACAGAGTTTATAACAGATATTGATGAAGCACCGTCGGTAGATGTTTTAGACGGATTTATTAATAATTCAGTTGTATACGACGATGTGATGCTTGATAAACAATCAAATCCAGCCAGAATATTTTCTCGCGGCAGACATAAAAATACAGATGTCATTTATGTTACTCAACGATATACACAAATTCCGAAAGTGATCAGGGACAAAATTTAATTGTGTTTAATGGCGTAGATACACACACGATGAGAAATATTCATCAAACCTGGTGCAGCGGTGACATGGATTATAATAAATTCAGAAATTTCTTCTCACGAGCGCAAACTACTCCGCATGGATATATAACAATAAATTTGCACGATCCTAGAACAAGATATCGTGTAGGTCTTGATAAAATCTTTTAACGTTTCTGATTTTTAAAATTAATAGCAGCAGAGAGGGCGCGACCTCAATAAAGCGTCCACGTGGTAAAATAACCCCTCCTACGAACCAAAAAAGACAACGACGGTAAAGTAACACCCCCGAGAAATCCTTCGGAAGATTTTATTTTTTGCTTCAATTTGTGTCGACGCTTTTGGTTTAATTCGTTACGACGCTTTTCATTTTTTTGTTCGTAGGAAGGGTTATTTTTAGTTTTTCGACGCTTCTCGATCTTTGGTCTGTTCGCCCTCTCTGCTGCTTATGCACTGAAGTCATGACCAACTTTTCTGATCATTTTTGTACATTAGAGCTTACTTAGTGGTTGGGGCAACAAAAAACTAAAGAATCATCTGGCCCGGCTCCATTTACCACGTGTCGAGATTGTAACACGCCGCTTACGACTGACTCTCTTGAATTTCTGTGCCCTCAAAATCACACTCTTTCTGTATCATAGTGTATCAGATAATAGATAAAATTTTCAGTCTTGACTGAACAAAAGTGAATGCACTCAAATTAAGCATTTGTCTTCAGAGCCAATAAATCTATCTATGATTGATTGATTGATTGTTTGTTTTTAACGGCGCATCAGCACTTTTAGGCTATTTAGCGCCAAACAAAGTGTTACTTGTATAATCTTTTAAAACTTATAAAAGGTTCTATATCGACCAGCGATATAAAAGAACAAATGGTTGAAATTAAAAACGGTAAGATGGTAACGGTGCAAAATAAATCTTCCCGATCAACGGGAGATGTAAAAAAGATGAATAGGTATTAAAATGGGACGGTATATATATTGCATAAAACTGCACAAGGTGATAGCATAAAAGTCAGAGTTTACAGTAAATATTTACGGCTTTCAAGAACTCGATAATACGAGTGATGTTTATATTATCAAAAAGTTCTTTCAGGTCATGCACAACGTAATAACGATCGCGCGTAGGTTGTAGGTCAAAGTACTCTATTATAAAGTGCTTGACAGTGAATGGTTCATTGCAAGAAACGCACTCTGGTGGGTCTTCACCTTTTAGTATGTGGGTGTGGGTGATATAAGTATGACCAATTCGGATTCTTGCAATGACTACCTCCTCCCTACGAATGGTTCTGTAGGAAGGAATCCATTCTTCTAGAGTTGGTTTGATTGCATGACGTTTGTTATTTACAGCATCATTCCATGATGCCTGCCACTTCTGACGTAAGAACTTTCTGATACAAGGTTTAAAATCAGTATATGGTATTTTAAAATCAGATGGTTCTTTAGAAAGGGCCATTTTAGCAGCGCGATCTGCTTTTTCGTTACCTTTAATACCAATGTGGCTAGGTAACCAACAGTATATTATATTGTGGGAGACACTCAGCTCCGTATTTTTTACGAGTATGCTTTTCAATAATGGGTTCTCCAGTTTTCTATTGTGTAGTGAATGGAGTACTGATAGCGAGTCGGAGAAGATAATACTGTTTAAAATACAGTTCTTTTCTATATGTTGCAGAGCAAGGTCTATTGCTCTGATCTCGGCTGTAAAAATTGATGCTCCATTTGGTAAGCGAACTTGCGTTGTGTGATTTCCACAAACAAAGGCTGCAGCAGCCTTTTCCTCATCCTTTGATCCATCAGTGTAAATTCTGGTATAGTTTTTAAATTCGGTGAGGAGTTCATGGTAAGAGTTGTGGAAGATAGAAGGGTTTGTTTCGGACTTTTTCCCATCGTGTAGCGTAAAACGTACTTTTGGTTGTTTAATTAGCCAGGGTGGTGTTTCGGAGATGGATGTTTTCTGAATTTTTGAAAGATCTATATTTGCAGTGTCAAGGCTGGATGATATTCTAATGCCAAAGGAAGGTATGGCGTTTGGTTTATTTTCGTATAAAGTTTTGTATTTGGGTTGAAAAACAGCCGAAAAAGCAGGATTCAGAGGGTTTGATTTTAATTTGAGAGCATACTGTGCGGAAAGCATTTCTCTACGATGCGATAACGGTGGTTCATTCGCCTCAGTTAGAAGGCTTTCACAGGGGGATGTTTTAAATGCTCCCAGAGCCAGTCTTATTCCCTGATGATGAATTGGATCAAGCATTTTAAGATACGATTTTCTGGCAGAACCATACACAACGCAACCATAGTCTAGTTTGGAGCGAATAAACGTTCTGTATAAATTTAGGATGACTTTTCTATCAGCACCCCAGTCAGTGTGCGCTACTACTTTAAGTAGGTTAAGTGCTTTTAAGCATTTAGCTTTTAAGTTCTTTAGGTGTGGAATAAAGGTCAGTTTTCTGTCAAAGATTATACCTAAAAATTTGGTTTCCTCAACAACTGGAATAGGTGTTCCATTCAGTGTGAGGTTCGGTTCATCGTGATGTTTTCGTAACTGACAGAAATGCATGCATACCGTTTTTGATTTCGAGAATTTGAAACCGTTTGCATTGGCCCAATTTTGAATTTTGTTTATATTTGGCTGCAGTTGTCTTTCAATTGTATGCATGTGCTTTGACCGATAACATATTAGAAAATCATCAACGTATAACGAGCAATCCACACCAGGAGTCAAACACTTGGTGATGCTATTAATTTTGATGTTAAAGAGCGTCACAGATAAAATACTGCCCTGGGGCACACCCATCTCTTGCTCGTGCAGATCTGAGAGGGTAGAGCCCACTCGTACTTTGAATTCTCTGTCGGAGAGAAAGTTGGATATGAAAGAGGGCAGACGGCCTTTTAGACCTAGATCGTTCAGGTCATTTAGTATCCCGTACTTCCATGTCGTGTCATAAGCCTTTTCTAAATCAAAGAAAACCGCTACTAAATGTTCTTTCTTAATAAATGCATCGCGAATGAATGTTTCTAGTCTAACCAGATGATCATTGGTGCTCCGGCCATATCGAAAGCCACTTTGGAAAGGAGATATTAAATTGTTAGTTTCCAAATACCAGACAAGCCGAGAATTGATCATTCGTTCCATTGTTTTGCACACACAGCTTGTGAGTGCAATTGGTCGATAGCTGTTGGGGTCTTCGCTATCTTTACCGGGTTTGGGGACTGGTATTACAGTTGCTTCTTTCCAGATTTTTGGTACATTACCAGTAATCCATAAATCATTGAAGAGTTTCAAAAGAGATGTTAATGATGATTCTGGAAGGTGTTTCAGAAACTGGTAATGTATCTTGTCAGGCCCAGCGGATGTATCATGGGCCTTATCTAAAGCCTCCCTAAGCTCCGATAGTGAGAACAATTGATTATAACTTTCCGAGTTGTTGGATGTGAATTTTAAACGTGACTTTTCTTTTTGAGTTTTAAGTTTTTGGAAGGCTTCTGAATAATTAGATGATGAGGAATTTTTCGAGAAACTGTCAGCAAGAATATTTGCAATGTCACGTTTCGAACTAAAGTTCTTATTGTTCAGTGTCAGATGTCGGAGAGGGTTTTGCTTTCTCTTTCCGCTTATTTTGCGTATAGTGTCCCAAACTTTTTTAACAGAGGAACGAGAGTTTAAAGAAGAAACATACTTCTTCCATGATGCTCTTTTACTTTCTTTGATTATGCGGCGAGCTTTGGCCCGGGTAATGCGATATATATTTAAGTTTTCGGGCGTCGGTTGATTATTAAATTTCCTTAATGCTTCTCGGCGTAGTTTAATGGCTTCCTTACATTCCTTAGTGACCGAAGGTTTTTGGGTTCTTTTACAATATGGCGAGGACTTGGGAACGGATTCTTCTGCAATCTCTATTAAAATAGATGTAAAATGCTGAATGGTGTCGTCAACATTGAAAACTGTATCCTCATTCAGCCTAGTTTTACAGAGTGTTTCAAACTTGGCCCAGTCGGCCTTCTTTAAATTCCAATGTGGAATTACTTCATCGCCTGTAGAGTTAAGATTTACAAGAAAGATTGGGAAGTGATCGCTGCTGTGAAGGTCATCAGCGACCTTCCATTCATAGTCCAAAAGCAGCGAAGGAGAACAAATTGTCAAATCGATGCTTGTGTATGTACCCGTGCCTGGGTGTAAATATGTAGGTGTTTTGGTATCATATGGACACAGATCGTGTCTAGAAATAAAGTCTTCAACTTTGTGACCTCTGTCACTTATATGATTTGATCCCCATAAAATGTTATGGGCATTAAAATCCCCGAGTAAAACAAAGGGTGCGGGAAGCTGTTGAACAAGATTGTCGAGTTCGTTTGGTACTAGGTTAGTGTTTGGTGGTAAATAAATAGAGCAAAATGTAATCACTCGATGTAGAGTGACGCTTACAGTAATGGCTTGTAAATTGGTGTTTAAATGAATGAAGCTATGAGGAGCTCCGTTGTTTACAATAACAGAAACTCCTCCTGATGCCCTATCAACATTTGGAGAGCAGGTGTTAAACAGGGAGTAGTTTTTAAATGTGATATTGTCTGTATCTTTCAAGAATGTTTCTTGAAGGCATAGTACCGCAGGATCATGTTCGTTTAAAAGCAGGAGAATATCATTGTAATTTGCTTTAAGTCCTCGACAATTCCATTGTATGATAGTGTTTTTCATTATAAATTTAAATTAAAGATTGTGGAGCTAGGTTAGACCTTTCGCAGACGGAATTTGTTTTGTTATTTCTCTGGAGGAAGTACGGGGGTGAATTTTTTGTTTGTAGGTCTGGAGTTCCCTTGAGCGCATGGAGCAGATTCTTCTGCATCCATGCTCTCGATGTCTCCAAACCTGTTATAAAGTTTGATGGGGTCATCTGACCCCTTTTGTTGCCTGTTTCCGTGAGATTTTTTATTCTTTGGTGATTTAGTTTGTTGGGTATTATTAAATGTAGTCTGAGTAGATGCCGTGTTTTTCTGTGCTTGGTAATGGGGGGTGTTTGAATTTGGTGTTGAATCGGGTGCTTCTGTTTGTGTTTGAGCGTCCTTCGTTGTTTTAGGATTGCTCTTCACTACAGTGGAGAAGGATGGGCCAGGATGGGCTGTTTTTGCCTGTGCAATTTTTCTGGCTTCTGGATAGGGAATATTATTTGTGTATTTTACCCTCTGAATTTCCTTCTCCTGTTTCCAGGTATCGCAATCCTTGGAATTTGCGTGGTGCTCTTTTCCGCAGTTGAGACAATGCGGAGTTGCTCTACAATCAGATTCCTGATGAGCATTGTCTCCGCATCGGCCACATATTTGGCTCTTGGAGCAGCGGTCTTTGTGATGGCCGTATTTTTGACACTTATAACACCGAAGGGGGTTGGGAATGTAAATCTCTACCTTTACTTGCAAAAAGCCAACTTTCACCACTTTGGGTACAGTTGGCCTGTTGAAGGTGAGTACAATGGTGTTGGTGTCCTGCAGATTGTTATTACGTTTAATACGTATTCGTCGGACTGCAGTGACACCTTCATCTTTCATTCCTTCGATGATGTCAGCGTCGGTGACTCCAGCCAAGTCACGGCAGCGAATCACGCCTTTGGACGTATTCAGTGTGGTGTGAGCGAATGAGGTTACTGGGATATCAAAGAACGTTTTCATTTTCCTGATATTGTCTGATTGACCTCGTCGCTCACACTCAATAAGAAGACAACCCGATTTCAACTTTTTAACACTTTTAGGTGTGCCAATCGATCCTGTGATAGTCTTTTCGATGACAAATGGAGATAGTGCGGCAAGCGGTTTCGTGGCATCTTTTGACTGTATGACCATGAAGCGTGGAAATGACTCCACACTAAATGGTTCATCGTCAGACTCTGATAAGGGTTTCGATCTTTTATTTTGATTTCTTTTGGAATTATCCATGATGGCTAGATTAAAAATTCAGCACCCGTGCTCCCCACCCACCAAGGAGCCCAACAAGGGGACACTTTTCAAGTGTCAGGGATACACAGATGCCATACTCAGTTGATAAAATTACCTTTGAATGACCCTGAAGTCGCCAATTTCTAAGGTCGGTAAAATTACCCCCCGATTGACCCGTTAAGCCACCGCCTTCCAGGAAGCCTTCTAAGACTTGGAAAAGTGAAATATAAAGGAAAAGAATATAGGGGCAACGGTGGTATCAAGAGAGATACAAGGAGAGAGAGAAAGAAGGTGAGAAAGTTAATAAAGACCTCCTAGGGCTCGGCGTGACCAGCCGATTTGTCGGAACCGGGCCCATCCCGACCACCCGTCTAAGAGAAGTAGAGGCCAAAGTAGTGTATTGCAGGGAAAGCCTCTGCTCAACTACCAGGATCCTTTCCTCCCCCGACACGGGACGCAACCCACGGCAAACAGGTTGCCTCTACTTAGTCGCCTTTTACGACACGTAGCGAGGCACGTCGGGCCAATTCTACAACCCCGGACCCGCAGGGGGATAAATCTATCTACTTTCGTAGACTAAATGTCAAGAGACCAAACAGAAAATTTTAAAGGAGCTGTATCATTTATATTTATTTTTTATTTTTTAAATTTGATAGGACACGTCTTTTTCCAATTGCAAAGGAATAAACTGTTCTAAACAAATTAAAACCAAATCACTTGCAACACTATTACAGAAATGTTTTAAGATCCAGAATAGAGTACAATTAATTGATTGATTGATTGATTCAATTTTTGATTGATTGATTGATTGATTGTTTGTTTTTTAACGGCGCATCAGCACTTTTAGGCTATTTAGCGCCAAACAAAGTGTTATTTGTATAATCTTTTAAAACTTATAAAAGGTCCTATATCGACCAGCAATATAAAAGAACAAATGGTTGAAATTAAAAACAGTAAGATGGTAACGGTGCAAAATAAAGCTTCCCGATCAACGGGAGATTAAAAAAGATGAATAGGTATTAAAATGGGACGGTATATATATTGCATAAAACTGCACAAGGTGATAGCATAAAAGTCAGAGTTTACAGTAAATATTCACGGCTTTCAAGAACTCTATAATACGAGTGATGTTTATATTATAAAAAAGTTCTTTCATGTCATGCACAATGTAATAACGATCGCGCGTAGGTTGTAGGTCAAAGCACTCTATCATAAAGTGCTTGACAGTGAATGGTTCATTGCAAGAAACGCACTCTGGTGGGTCTTCACCTTTTAGTATGTGGGTGTGGGTGATATAAGTATGACCAATTCGGATTGTTGCAATGACTACCTCCTCCCTACGAATGGTTCTGTAGGAAGGAGTCCATTCTCCTAGAGTTGGCTTGATTGCATGAAGTTTGTTATTCACGGCATCATTCCATGATGCCTGCCACTTCTGACGAAAGAACTTTCTGATACAAGGTTTAAAATCAGTATATGGTATTTTAAAATCAGATGGTTCTTGAGTAAGGGCCATTTTAGCAGCGCGATCTGCTTTTTCGTTACCTTTAATACCAATGTGGCTAGGTAACCAACAGTATATTATATTGTGGGAGACACTCAGCTCTGTATATTTTACGAGTATGCTTTTCAATAATGGGTTCTCCAGTTTTCTATTGTGTAGTGACTGGAGTACTGATAGCGAGTCGGAGAAGATGATACTGTTTAAAATACGGTTCTTTTCTATATGTTGCAGAGCAAGGTCTATTGCTCTGATTTCGGCTGTAAAAATTGATGCTCCATTTGGTAAGCGAACTTGCGTTGTGTGATTTCCACAAACAAAGGCTGCAGCAGCCTTTTCCTCATACTTTGATCCATCAGTGTAAATTCTGGTGTAGTTTTTAAATTCGGTGAGGAGTTCATGGTAAGAGTTGTGGAAGATAGAAGGGTTTGTTTCGGATTTTTTTCCATCGTGTAGCGTAAAACGTACTTTTGGTTGTTTAATTAGCCAGGGTGGTGTTTCGGAGATGGATGTTTTCTGAATTTTAGAAAGATCTATATTTGTAGTGTCAAGGCTGGATGATATTCTAATGCCAAAGGAAGGTATGGCGTTTGGTTTATTTTCGTATAAAGTTTTGTATTTGGGTTGAAAAACAGCCGAAAAAGCAGGATTCAGAGGGTTTGATTTTAATTTGAGAGCATACTGTGCGGAAAGCAGTTCTCTACGATGCGATAACGGTGGTTCATTCGCCTCATCAAGAAGGCTTTCACACGGGGATGTTTTAAATGGTCCCAGAGCCAGTCGTATTCCCTGATGATGAATTGGATCAAGCATTTTAAGATACGATTTTCTGGCTGAACCATACACAACGCAACCATAGTCCAGTTTGGAGCGAATAAACGTTCTGTATAAATTTAGGATGACTTTTCTATCAGCACACGGTCAGTGTGGGTTACTACTTTAAGTTGGTTAAGTGCTTTTAAGTTTGGCTTTTAAGTTCTTTAGGTGTGCAATAAAAGTTAGTGTTCTGTCAAAGAGTATACCTAAAAATTTTGTTCCCTCAACAACTAGAATAGGTATTCCGTCCAGCGCGAGTTTAGGTTCACCGTGGTGTCGTCGTAACTGACAGAAATACATGCATACCGTTTTTGATTTCGAGAATTTGAAGCCGTTTGTAATTGCCCAATTTTGTATCTTGTTTATATTTTTTATATTTTGCTGTAGTTGTCTTTCAATTGTATGCATGTACTTTGATCGATAACATATGAGAAAATCATCAACATATAAGTAAATTTGAATAATGATTCCAACGATCAACATAATTGAAATAAAAATAGAGAATACACTTACCAAAACTTTTTATGAAAATCTGAAGAATATAAAGCGATGTCAATGATACTAAGATAAGGAGCTTTGTGCGCACATCTAACATATATATTAGACAATATCGACTATTTTACACACTCCCTCATACAACAATGCAAAGACTATTACACGCAAATATAAAGACATATAAGATTTGCATCTCTTCCTCAATTTCTCTCTCTCTCACGTACACACACACACACACACACACACACACACAAACACACAGGCTGCTTAGACGATTTAAGTTGTTAAAACATCCGCGAAAGGTCGCGGGTACAAACTCAAAAGAGTCATAACAAAGGTTTATAAAACCGGTAGCAACAGCTGCCTGGCCTGGCACTCTGCATTAAGCGGTTAGTTTTAGAACTGGCCGACCTGCTGTCAAGATAGAGGATCTGGGCGGGGCATAATGCCACAAGTCGGCGGCGACGGCACGATTCCACCGTGCTAGACATCACAATACACTGTGACACTGCAGACATCATAGCGGTATGCTTACAATTGTTAACGATACGTTACAATTAAAAAGTCTTTCTCTCTTTCACGCGTGTCAGCGCAAAATAATATTGCCAGAATAAGCATGCTACATGTTCGAATTTAAAGGTAATATTACATGCATTAATAAAGAAGGAACTATTATATTCAAATGTACAACATGAAAGAGTTTGGGTCAACAACTATTGAAATTAAGTCTAACATCGCTACATAAAAGACAATGTACTCTACTCTGAAGACTGATCCGGTGACCTAAGTGGCTAGAGCGACCAAATGCGTTAGGTCGCGGTTTCGAACCCCGGCCGAGTGATACCATAGTCTTAGAAACATTTTAGTAGCAGCTGCCTCGCCAGACCCTCAGCATTTAGAGGTCAGTTTCAGTACTGGTTGGACAAATGTTAGGATAATGGAATATAATGTCCCATGTCAAGGGCATTAATCCCCAGTGCTCGATTTCACTATATACTGCCACTGCAGACATCGTAGCGATATGAATGAAAAAATGATAAAGCTCCGTTAAAAATCACGCTACACCATCCTCTCTCAAAGCATTAAATATCATATATTGATCAGCACCTTCATTTAGAAGAATGACCCACATCTTTACGAGCATGGACCATTTCCAAAAGGAAAACTTATTTGCAAACTAGTGTAGACTTTGCTGTCTGCAAATTATTCTGCAGTTAATGGCAATGATTCTTAACATTTTCCTCATATAGTTCATATGATTTCTATTGTTTATGAAAATTAATGAATTACTTAATTAGATAATAAAATGCTTGTTGTTTGAAAGAGAGGTCCAAAAATAAAATTATTCGATCAAAGCATGTTGAGAAGTACTTTATGAGGGATTCGAAACTCGCGGTTTGCCGTAGCTGGTGGATGGCCCTAGTCCATGCGGCCAACTTGTATAGCCAATTCCTCTGTTTTATTCTTGAAGAATTACTTTTCTTTCGTAGCTTTGTAGTATTTACCCTAGATTTTCTATTTCTAAAATTTACTCTTTCAATTGAAGTACCTAGACGCAGAGTTTAGTTAGTTCGATACTTACAGACGATCCGTTTGGTCAATGTCGTACAGAATGACCAATTGTTTTATGGAGATATGTCTTAGAAATATTTGAAGGCTCTACGGATAAAAAATGTTCGTTAAATTATCTTTGCGATTTTATATCTCCTTAAATAAGCAGCTTGTTCAATTTGAGCTAGGTTGTGCGCGTGTGAGAAAATGCATTACAAGTGTAAATGATACATTGTGAAAATCTCCCATTATCACTTGGGGCCTACTAACTAATTTGAATATTAAGCATTCAGTGCACTGAGAATCCTTTGTTTCCAAGCAGGAATACATATATGTCTCTTTCATCAGCAACTGAATCCTTTCTGTCGTACATTGGCAATGTTCAGGCACGTTGAAAATCAAAACGGCTGCCAATATTTGTTTCATAGCTTTCTTTCGCAATTATCAGTTGAACTCCCTAAAACTGAGCGAGAAGTGAAAATGTCGCTTGAAAAATTGTAAAAGGATCACGAGAGAAAGGAGAGAGTGAGAAATATCTTAAAGTGCTGACTTACTGAATCTTTACTAATGAAATACTGGTACAAATAGAATAAAGCGCGGTATAACTGAGTTTTTTTTCCTCTTCACGCAGTGGAGACTGGGGTAAATCAATGCAACAAGAACAAAATATCAAGACTGCATACACAATGATTGTTGTTGTTGTTGGGTTTAACGCCATTTTTCAGCAGACGATTGGCTATACATGGCGGCCAGTATTAATGGTAGAGGAAGAACCCGGGAAAACCCCGGAAGGAATCACCGACCCTGGAGAAGCTAGTGGCAAGCTTTCTCACATACACAATGAAACGTGCCATCTCTTTAGTCTTTAGGAAAAAGCGTAAAACATAACCTTGTTCAGAAGAATTAAACGCTCGCTTGAAATTCCTCATGGAGCATGACTGCGATATCTACCGATGTTCCTAATTGGAGCATTCCTGTTTCTGTATTGAAATTAAAAAGCTTATGGTATGTTAAATTGTTAACTTGAATCATAATTCTCATCATTTAATGTTCAATAACAAACTGAAAGAAAGAGTCATGATATTTGCAACATTTCTTTCTCTTTTCATGCAGCATAGTTAGTGACACAATCTATCGGTATAGACACATAATTGTACGTAATCAAATAACGGGAATTCCAAGTACAAACATGTCAGATATTGATCTCCACGTAGATTTATTTTTATTCAGAAAATAAACTAATTCCTCCGCATTTAATCGGATGTAACCATACTACAACATTACCTACCCAAAGGCAAATAGTCACTCTTTCGTCGAGGCACTTTAGCGGCAATCCGATATGAATAAACGACTTATGCATTATGTAAACCCAATTAAACCGTTGTTCTTCTTCTCTCCACACCCATATTTAAAACAAAATTAGCTTACAGACTACTGTAGCCCGATCTCAGCCCCAAGGAAATTGAAATCCGCATTGTATTGATTTGATAGAAAACATCTCAAAAATTACCAGAAATGCTCCTACTGGTTGTACATTTGTCGCATCAATCGGATAAAAGAAAATGCTGTGAAAGTTAAATTTGTATATATTGCTAAACCAAAGCTGGGTCAAAGCTGGAAACGTTTATCAGATAAGTGCCTTTTCCTCCCAATTTTATTCAGGAGAGTAAATTTATATTCGCACATTTCATAATTCGTTAAATATTCATTTATATATTTGTTTCTATTTCCTCAACTTCCTACTCACTACATTTTTCGTCATTAATAATTACCTTGTTGATGTGCTAATTTAGAATTAACATGTACGGGTCAACCGTTTTCCTCCTATCTTCAGTGAAAATACATTTTAATTTATTTTCACAATTAAGGAACGCGATTCGTTAGCATTTAGTTATGTGCGTATTATCATCTTTTTCTTTCCGCTAACCAAATTTGCCAGTTTGTTATACTAGTTCAAGTAGATAATCTGCATGACCTATGCAAAGTTCATATTTCAATATAGGTTCTTTCTAAATTGTTTTCTTTATAATATTTTTCTAATCATTAAGATATGAGCCCAAAGTGTAATGATCTATATATTTAATATACACACAAGAGTTTTAAATTCAAACCTACAATCTTTACCCAAACGTTGCCTGTGAAATGACGAATCAAATGTTTTAAGTCATCCACGTGTTTTCATATATTGCAATCATCATTGTACGCTTTTATTACATGATGGAATATTTCACAAATACCTTTGTTTAACCAGTATTGCGAACACCTAATGAGAATTTAAAATCCATTTGATTGTCATTTTGGCAGCTATTTCAATACCAAGCCTTGCTAATTGTTTTGCACAAAAGATTCTATTACCAATCTTAAATAATGTCATTTTTACAAAGATCATTTCACACAAAAACACCACATCAATAAAAGAGACAAGTATGTGCCAATTAAAATTATGGCGAAAGTCTCCGTTTTCCTTTTTTATAAGTAAACAAATATATGTATTAATCAGCTTTCAAATTCATGCTTTTCGAACTATCCAAAATATGCATGTGTATATCTGTCTGTATATCCGCTTGCTACATCCCATCTCGTTAATGTAACTTTGGAACGATTGGAAAGATAGTTTAATCACTAATATCTTAGTCCCTACAAACGTCTTTTATTGATGATAGATTGAAGAAGAAAGAACAAAATATATTACCGTAAACATGTTATATTCAGTTCCAATATGTATACATAGTATTGTGCTGGATGTGCTAAAAATGTCAGTTTTCAATGATGCATTAATTGGCATTCTTTGCCTTTTATTCCAGACATATACACGAAAAACAAACATGATGTTGACGAAATCCATAACATTGGTGTTAGTTGCAATCGCTATCGGTGAGTAGTAATATTTCGTAAATAGTTGGAAAACATGTACAACAAACGTAAGATTGTGTTTTCTGAAGATGGTATAATAATTTCGTCTATATGTTCAATTACATCGAGCCATACCTAACTTTACGTCAGCACTGTAGTCGTCGTAGGCAGTTTTATTATTTCCACGTAATCATCATTGCAATGCGATATTAGAATTTCACATATACACCTTAATGCAAGTCTATTCCAGTAAACATGAACTCCATTTACAATGTACTCAAAATCAGTTTTACTAGTTTTCTTGCCGTTGTTAGAAGCGTATAAAATAATTCCTTTTCATTTTTGGTTAAAGGAGCTATCTGAGTGACCTATGGCAACCCTGTACCCACTGTAGCTGAAGATAATAATGACCTGGTAACAGAGGCATCACCCGCTGTGATTCATGATTCTGAAGTATATCCAACTGAAAAGGTCGAGGCAGCAGAACAGACAGATGCACCAATGAGCCCTGCCGCAGAGGGAGCAGAACAATTGTCAACAATGGCGTCACCAGCCGGAAATAGTGATAATGTTGAAGCTAGCCAGTCAGAAGCTTCGGAGACTGATGCGCCACTCAGCCCATCAGAGGAGCCATCGGCATTGTCAACAGCAGTTTATACCAACCCTAGTGAAAAGTAGACACCAAAGTATTTTCTCTGAAAACGATGTAGCAACTGCAAACATAGCAGAATAAGAAATCCGTAGCGTGCAATGAATATAGTAGTGATCTAGAGGTTGCTGATGACTTTAGAGACGTTATAAATATCGCACAAAATCGAAAGCATTTGTGCACGTCATGTTGTTTAGAAGGTATTAGCTTCTGTACTTGATTCGTGCTTGCTAATACCTTGCCATTTATTACTTCTTTGAGCAAACGAAATAAATCTTACCAATATGAGCAGTATGTTTTCTCTTTAAATTCATCCCAAAACAATGACAACTTCCTCTCGCAAGGGCAGTCATATTTCATGAAAATTCTATCATTACAATAATTCACTGCACCCATGAGAAAACATGGGGAATTAATTTTATTAATCACAGGCATTTTCTCTCTCTCTCTCTCTCTCTCTCTCTCTCTCTCTCTCTCTCTCTCTCTCTCTCTCTTCCCTTTCTGCAAAGCAATTGAGCTATAATAATTGATCATGAATGTTAATGATTCCATGGCCTTACGCTAAGTAACAGACAAAACAGAAAACCAATAAATTTTGTAAAACTCAACGAAAGTTTTTTTCTCCAGAATACAAAGTAAAAATTTAAAAACAACTGACAGCATTGTGAATTAGATCCCTATAGAACTAAACGTTCTATCCCAAGTTACATGCATGAAGTTCCTATTCACTTCCAGTGATATTTCAGATAGATTCCGCTATTGAATGCGTGCATGCGCCACTACTTGCTAACGTGATAATGTACCAACTATCTGGTTTGTGGAGCTCTTCTAACAGACTTTTGATAGATCACAATAATACCATCATCAATGTCACTCTCTGAAATAACAATGATTCCAAATTAATGTTCTACCCCAATAATAGTAATGGGGACTTAGTAATTCCAATGAATAAATAAAGGCAACTAAATTAACAATTGAACACACGGTAAGACTGATTCTAGAACAGATCTTACGGCAGGAATGCATAATTGTGTAAGAAAGGAATATCATATAAAATGCTACGAAACAGTAATATAGCCAGTACGTAGGTCAGTCTCCATTCTGAAACATTCAAATGTGTTGGCAAGTTCATCACTTTCCACGCGAAACACTAGCAACCTTCATTTGCATTTTTACTACTAACAAAGATTCGAATATTCAATCTTCAAAGATAGAAACATCTTCGCTAAGCATTATCTTTATTAGAAGCTAAACGTTACAGGTCAGAACACTACTAACTTGATTTCGGTGAAAAGGTCGAGGGCGAAATATAGATATGCGTAACAAAGTTTTACAAACCAGGGGTCTTTGCTTGACCTAGCGGCGTCAAATCCTGGCGCGATTCACCCTAGAAGTCATATGTTTACCCAAAATTTCCAAAGACATTCATACAACTTCAGTTGAAAATTAGAAAGCCCGACGTGTCCGGTCTATACATAAATTGTTCTCTAATCAATGCAAGACCACACATCTCACAACCCGCCAAAAATGTATCAATCGCACATCTGCATGGTTTCTCTTCGTTAGGTTTCCGTACCGCCAGCAGTTCTCGCCGTGGAAACTATACAACTATCCCCTAACAAAAGGAACTATTTTAACTACGCCACCTTAGTCCATTCAAACGGCTATTTGCAGGCACATTTCACCAGTACAACTGCATCAAAGTTGCCATAATGGCGACATAAACGGCATCTGATGAATCAGTTCTTGTTAATTCCGTTGTTCAATTTACCGATTTCCTACTGTAAATACTGCCACCAATGTACACCACTAGACGTTAATAGGGGCTATTCAGATTTCCCCAGAATTCACAATTAGTAAACCAGGTCATCATGGAAACTCACTAACACTTCAGTCCCTGACGATTGCTTCTAGTGAATGGGTAATTGTTTCGGGAGACGGAATATTTTCATTGCACCGAATTCCAATAATTAGACAAGTAATCATAATAATTTAAGAATTCTTTAAAACGGGGCGCTATGATCAAAATGCACATACTTCAAATTGATCACATTAGCCTCATCTTTAAAATGATCACTCGACCTCGAGTGACACAAACGTCACACTTCTGTGGTCTAATCAAAATTGATGACTTTCACTAAAATCAACCACCAACTCGATTAATAATTCCCAAATATGATTAAGACAAAACTCTAAATCAATGGACTTGTTCCTATTAACCCGTCACTCACCATCCGAAACTAAACGTTTTTCTGAATCACTAATTGCTTATAAGTAAACTAAATGTCAACAATAAACATAAATTAACCAAGCTGAATGAATCAAGCATGAAAATGTTCCGACATCTTATTCGGGTTCAAACTCTTTCCTAACAATCCTAGGAATTCGCTGCATAAAATACTTTGTCTAAACATAGGTATCTAACAACAAGACAACAAATGTAATACAGGGCTATTCCTGTTTTACCCGAAAAACTCCGGTCTGGAGTTTGCGTTTCCACCAGTATGCCCGACTCAAAATAGATTTTAGCGCACCTGTGCACAGTATATTTTTTACCCAGCCTCGGTCCCGCCAATCTTGTATGCTTACAACTAACAGGCTACTAATGGACCAATGCTACCCCGAACGATTATTAAATCAGTCACAACATCTAGCAGCGAAACGGAACTTGTGTATGTTTCTCGAATTGGATGCGATTCGCTTCTTCCTAATAGTCACGTACCTAACACATTTACATTTAGGCAATGCACCGAGAGCGCGTGCATTTTTGTTATTAATGGGTACAGACGCCCAGTACAATTTCAAGGGACTGATTCTCATTGTCATTTCGGAGAGGTTATTTTTCCAATGCTTCCAAGCTATACATTTTATGGCGACACCATTCTTCTTATACAAACAGCGGTTCCAATGTACCCGTATAAATGTTGAAGCCACGTTATTGTTATTGGTGTTATTATTATTGCCAAATCTGTTATGGGCTTCCAATAAAGTCAGTATAAAGTTTTGAACTTAACACAATAGAGCAGGGGTGTGTGTGTTACAATACGTATGCTCTTTACCGGTTCAACTCTAGTAATGTTAGATTATACAGCCTAATTTATGAACCTGGTATGCACTGAAGTCATGACCAACTTTTCTGACCTTTTTTGTACATTAGAGCTTACTTAGTGGTTGGGGCAACAAAAAGATAAAGAATCATCTCGCCCGGCTCCATTTACCACGTGTCGAGATTGTAACACGCCGCTTACGACTGACTCTCTTGAATTTCTGTGCCCTCAAAATCACACTCTTTCTGTATCATAGTGTATCAGATCCTAGATAAAATATTCAGTCTTGACTGAACAAAAATGAATGCACTCAAATTAAGCATGTCTTAAGAGCAAATGAATCTATGTACTTTCGCGGACTAAATGTCGAGAGACCAAACAGAAAATTTTAAAGGCGCTGTATCATTTATATTTATTTTTTATTTTTTAAATTTGATAGGACACGTCTTTTCTCCAATTGCAAATTAATAGACTGTTCTAAACAAATTAAAACCAAATCACTTGCAAAACTATTACAGAAATGTTCTAAGATCCAGAATAGAGTACATTTGATTGATTGATTGATTCAATTTTTAACGGCGCATCAGCACTGTAAGGCTATTTAGCGCCAAACAAAATGTTATATGTATAATCTTTTAAAAATTAGAAAAAGTCTCATATCGACCAGCGATATAAAAGCACATAGTTGAAATTAAGACGGTTGTATGGTAACGGTGCAAAATAAAGCTTCCCGATCAACCGGGGATGTAAATGTTGTATGTTAATGAAAAATCACGGAAAGGTATTAAAAAGGGACAGTATATATATCGCATAAAACTGCACAAGGTGATAGCATAAAACTTAGAGCTTAGAGTAAATATTTACTGCTTTCAGGAACTCTATAATACGAGTCGTGTTTATAGTATTATAAAGTTACTTCATGTCATGCACAGTGTAATACTGATCGCGCGTAGGTTGCAGGTCAAAACACTCTATCATAAAGGGATTGACAGTGAATGGTTCATTGCAAGAAACGCACTCTGGTGGGTCTTCACCTTTTAGTTTGTGGGAATGGGTGATATAAGTATGATCAATTCGGATTCTTGCAATGACTACCTCCTCCCTACGCATGGTTCTGTAGGAAGGAGTCAGTTCTCCTAGAGTTGGTTTGATTGCATGAAGTTTGTTATTCAGTGCATCATTCCATGATGCCTGCCAATTCTGGCGTAAGGACTTTGTGACACTAGGTTTAAAATCATTGTACGGTATTTTAAAATCGTATGGTTCTTGAGTAAGGGCCATTTTAGCATTGCGATCCGCTTTTTGGTTACCTTTAATACCAATATGGTTAGGTAACCAACAGTATGTTATATTGTGGGAGACACTCATCTCGGTATTTTTGATGAGTATGTTTTTCAATAATGGATTCTCAAGTTTTCTATTGTGTAGTGACTGAAGTACTGATAGTGAGTCAGAGCAGATGATGCTGTTTAAAATACGTTTGTTTTCTATATGTTGCAAAGCAAAGTCTATTGCTCTGTTTGCTGAAAACATTGATGTTCCATTTGGTAAGCGAACTTGCGTTGTGTTATTTCGACAAACGAAGGCTTCAGCAGCCTTTTCTTCATCTTTTGATCCGTCGGTATAAATTCTTGTGTAGTTTTTAAATTCGGTGAGGAGTTCTTGATAACAGTTGTGCAAGACGGAAGGGTTTGTCTCAGATTTTGTCCGTCGTGTAGCGTAACAAGTACTTTGGGTTGTTTAAGTAGCCAGGGTGGTGTTTCGGAGATGGACGTTTTGTGAATTTTAGACAGATCAATTTTTGTACTGTCAAGGCTGGATGATATTCTAATGCCAAAGGAAGGTATGGCGTTTGGTTTATTTTCGTATAAGGTTTTGTATTTGTGTTGAAAAACAGCCGAAAAAGCAGGATTTAGAGGGCTTGATTTTAGTTTGAGAGCATACTGTGCGGAAAGCAGTTCTTTACGATGCGATAACGGTGGTTCGTTCGCTTCAGCCAGCAGGCTTTCACACGGGAATGTTTTAAATGCTCCCAGAGCCAGTCTTATTCCCTGATAATGAATTGGATCAAGCATTCTAAGATATGATTTTCTGGATGAACCATATACAACACAACCATAGTCCAGTTTGGAGCGAATAAACATTCTACATAAATTCACGATGACTTTTCTATCAGCACCCCGGTCAGTGTGCGTTACTACTTTAAGTAGGTTAAGTGCTTTTAAGCACTTGGCTTTTAAGTTCTTTAGGTGTGCAATAAAAGTCAGTTTTCTGTCAAAGAGTATACCTAAAAATTTTGTTCCCTCAACAACTAGAATAGGTGTTCCGTCCAGCGTGAGTTTAGGTTCACCGTGGTGTCGTCGTAACTGACAGAAATACATGCATACCGTTTTTGATTTCGAGAATTTGAAGCCGTTTGTAATTGCCCAATTTTGTATCTTGTTTATATTTTTTATATTTTGCTGTAGTTGTCTTTCAATTGTATGCATGTACTTTGATCGATAACATACGAGAAAATCATCAACATATAAGTAAATTTGAATAATGATTCCAACGATCAACATAATTAAAATAAAAATAGAGAATGCACTTACCAAAACGTTTTGTGAAAATCTGAAGAATGTAAAGCGGTGTCAATGATACTAACATAAGGAGCTTTGTGCGCACATCTAACATATATATTAGACAATATCGACTATTTTACACACTCCCTCATACAACAATGCAAAGACTATTACACGCAAATATAAAGACATATAAGATTTGCATCTCTTCCTCACTTTTTCTCTCTCTCTCACGTACACACACACACACGCACACACACACACACACAAACACACAGGCTGCTTAGACGATTTAAGTTGTTAAAACATCCGCGAAAGGTCGCGGGTACAAACTCAAAAGAGTCATAACAAAGGTTTATAAAACCGGTAGCAACAGCTGCCTGCCCTGGCACTCTGCATTAAGCTGTTAGTGTTAGAACTGGCCGACCTGCTGTCAAGATAGAGGATCTGGGCGGGCATAATGCCACAAGTCGGCGGCGGCGGCACGATTCCACCGTGCTAGACATCACAATACACTGTGACACTGCAGACATCATAGCGGTGTGCTTAGAATTGTTAACGATAAGTTACAATTAAAAAATCTTTCTCTCTCTTTCACGCGTGTCAGCGCAATATAATATTGCCAGAATAAGGATACTACATGTTAGAATTGAATGGTAATATTAAATGCATTAATAAAGAAGGAACTATTATATTCAAATGTACAACATGAAAGAGTTTGGGTCAACAGCTATTGAAATTAAGTCTAACATCGCTACATAAAAGACAATGTACTCTACTCTGAAGACTGATCCGGTGACCTAAGTGGCTAGAGCGACTAAATGCGTTAGGTCGCGGTTTCGAAAACCTGCCGAGTGATACCATAGTCTTAGAAACATTTTAGTAGCAGCTGCCTCGCCAGACCCTCAGCATTTAGAGGTTAGTTTCAGGACTGGTTGGACAAATGTTAGGATAATGGAATATAATGTCCCATGTCAAGGGCATTAATCCCCAGTGCTCGATTTCACTATATACTGCCACTGCAGACATCGTAGCGATATGAATGAAAAAATGATAAAGCTCCGTTAAAAATCACGCTACACCATCCTCTCTCAAAGCATTAAATATCATATATTGATCAGCACCTTCATTTAGAAGAATGACCCACATCTTTACAATCAAGGATCATTTTCAAAAGGAAAACTTATTTGCAAACTAGTGTAGACTTTGCTGTCTGCAAATTATTCTGCTGTTAATTGGAATGATTCTTCACATTTTCCTCATATAGTTCATATGATTTCTCTTGTTTATGAAAATTAATGAATTATTTAATTATATAATAAAACGCTTGTTGTTTGAAGGAAAGGTCCAAAAATAAAATTATTCGATCAAACCATGTTGAGAAGTAATTTATGAGGGATTCGAAACTCGCGGTTTGCCGTAGCTGGTGGATGGCCCTAGTCCATGCGGCCAACTTGTATAGCCAATTCCTCTGTTTTATTCTTGAAGAATTACTTTTCTTTCGTAGCTTTGTAGTATTTACCCTAGATTTTCTATTTCTAAAATTTACTCTTTCAATTGAAGTACCTAGACGCAGAGTTTAGTTAGTGCGATACTTACAGACGATCCGTTTGGTCAATGTCGTACAGAATGACCAGTTGTTTTATGGAGATATGTCTTAGAAATATTTGAAGGCTCTACGGGAAAAAATGTTCGTTAAATTATCTTTGCGATTTTATATCTCCCTAAATAAGCAGCTTGTTCAATTTGAGCTAGGTTGTGCGCGTGTGAGAAAATGCATTACAAGTGTAAATGATACATTGTGAAAATCTCCCATTATCTCTTGGGGCCTACTAACTAATTTGAATATTAAGCATTCAATGCACTGAGAATCCTTTGTTTCTAAGCAGGAATACATATATGTCTCTTTCATCAGCAACTGAATCCTTTCTGTCGTACATTGGCAATGTTCAGGCACGTTGAAAATCAAAACGGTTTCATAGCTTTCTTTCGCAATTCTCAGTTGCACTCCCTAAAACTGAGCGAGAAATGAAAATGTCGCTTGAAAAATTGTAAAAGGATCACGAGAGAAAGGAGAGAGTGAGAAATATCTTAAAGTGCTGACTTACTGAATCTTTAATAATGAAATACTGGTACAAATAGAATAAAGCGCGGTATAACTGAGTTTTTTTTATCCTTTTCACGCAGTGGAGACTGGGGTAAATCAATGCAACAAGAACAAAATATCAAGACTGCATACACAATGATTGTTGTTGTTGTTGGGTTTAACGCCATTTTTCAGCAGACGATTGGCTATACATGGCGGCCAGTATTAATGGTGGAGGAAGAACCCGAAAAAACCCCGGAAAGAATCACCGACCCTGGAGAAGCTAGTGGCAAGCTTTCTCACATACACAATGAAACGTGCCGTCTCTTTAGTCTTTAGGAAAAAGCGTAAAACATAACCTTGTTCAGAAGAATTAAACGCTCGCTTGAAATTCCTCATGGAGCATGACTGCGATATCTACCGATGTTCCTAATTGGAGCATTCCTGTTTCTGTATTGAAATTAGAAAGCTTATGGTATGTTAAATTGTTAACTTGAATCATAATTCTCATCATTTAATGTTCAATAACACACTGAAAGAAAGAGTCATGATATTTGCGACGTTTCTTTCTCTTTTCGTGCAGCATAGTTAGTGACACAATCTATCGGTATATACACATAATTGTACGTAATCAAATAACGGGAATTCCAAGTACAAACATGTCAGATATTGATCTCCACGTAGATTTATTTTTATTCAGAAAATAAACTAATTCCTCCGCATTTAATCGGATGTAACCATACTACAACATTACCTACCCAAAGGCAAATAGTCACTCTTTCGTCGAGGCACTTTAGCGGCAATCCGATATGAATAAACGACTTATGCATTATGTAAACCCAATTAAACTGTTGTTCTTCTTCTCTCCACACCCATATTTAAAACAAAATTAGCTTACAGACTACTGTAGCCCGATCTCAGCCCCAAGGAAATTGAAATCCGCATTGTATTGATTTGATTGAAAACATCTCAAAAATTACCAGAAATGCTCCTATTGGTTGTACATTTGTCGCATCAATCGGATAAAAGGAAATGCTGTGAAAGTTAAATTTGTATATATTGCTAAACCAAAGCTGGTTCAAAGATGGAAACTTTTATCAGGTAAGTGCCTTTTCCTCCCAATTTTATTCAGGAGAGTAAATTTATATTCGCACATTTCATAATTCGTTAAATATTCATTTCTATATTTGTTTCTATTTCCTCGACTTCCTACTCACTACATTTTTCGTCATTAATAATTACCTTGTTGATGTGCTAATTTAGAATTAACATGTACGGGTCAACCGTTTTCCTCCTATCTTCAGTGAAAATACATTTTCGTTTATTTTCACAATTAAGGAACGCGATTCGTTAGCATTTAGTGGGCAGTGTCCTGTTTTTATGTACAAATTTAATGCCGCAATCAGTGACCTAGTATAAAAAATCATAAAAAATCAAATACACAAGTGAGCTCAATAAGGTCCATATTTTTAGATACCTATATTAAAACAAAGCATAATAATAGTATTCACTTGACCAGAGAAGTCAATGGCAGTTCACAGCAGAAGAGGATCATGCACCCCAGCCCCTATTTTATACCTGCATTTTTCACATCCAAATGCCATTTTTGACAGCATGTGGTGCTCACAGTGCAAACGCAAGCCCATTCCTTGGATGAAAATTTTGAAAAACATTGTCTACGAAATAGTTTGATGCAATTCAGAATAGTTGTCATCCAAGCCGTTTTTGAGATACTCTAGTTGCCTTGAACCCACGTGTTTACTGCTATGGGAGGCTAGCTATTCTTCCTAGCCAACTATTGGTATTTCACTATCAACATACTGCAGAGCAACTATGGAAGGTGTGCATGACTGACATCAGTTTCAAGAACAACACCAGCCCAAAACACCTAGTTCACAAATATATCCATATCTATCAATTCTAAACAATAATAGCTGAAAAAGTCACACCATAGCCTTAAGTTAAGAAATTTGCCAGGGGCCAATTTACGAAACTGGACTCTGCCACCTTAAGGATTTGGCTGAAAATGGTTTATGTCAAAAGTTGTGTTTATATCACATATTTAGACATTATCTAGTACAGTGGCATAAAGGAAAACTTTTTGTGCACAAAACTGAAAATGGTATTATGCTTTTAAAAAAGTTACCTCTTTGCGGCAAAAAACACTGCATTATTTACATTGTGAATTATGACTGACTGCATTTCTTGAAAGATTTCAAATTTTTTGCAACCTACAATGCTCTTGGTCTTTGTTTACCGCCATAGCATCAGTACAAAATCAAAATTCCTTTACAATGTTTCATGAATGTCAAGAAGAGATCTGGAAGTTATAAATTTTAGGAGGGAATAACAGAAATGATATGTTAGGTGTCAGTGACAGAAGTGAACAGTTTCTCTAAGCTCTTCTAGCAAACTTAAAGAAATCACACATTTAAGTAAATCATGTGCTTTAGAAGTACTCTTAGACTGATATAAAAGAAGTGGTTCCTAAGTTTTCATTATCATTCTGGAGATGCTAATAGCGACATCAGTGTTGTGTCAGTGAATATTGGGGGGGGGGGTAATCGCAACACAAGTCTAGCTAGTCTGGAAAAGTCAAAGTTTAATCAATTAACATTAGACAATGCTGGAATATTGATATACTGATGTGTAGGACCCTAAAACTTACAAAGAGTGACATATCAAATAAATTCATTGATACATAGCCAATGAAATTGACCATACATATACAAATTACTCAGTACAGTTTAACAGAGAAATTTCTTCTCAGGCACCAATTTACTTACAACTGACTTTAATGTTTTCTGGAGTTTACAAAATCATAGTAAATAATAAGATAAGGTATAGAACAAATATTAATAGTGGAAAATCCAGTTCAAGATAAAAAGCATATCACCGGCTTGGCTTTTGATAAGCACGTACCATAAAACAACTCCTGCAGAAGCTAAGTCTGTCTGTCAAAGTCACTCTCTTGTGCACTTAGATCAGAATGAGTATCTGGATGAGATCGAAGCTATTGTTTCTTTCAGCATGACTAACCGATTAATCCTAATCTCTTACTATGCAAACTGACACCTGCAAAAAGAAAAGAAACAAGTGATATTGATGTACTTTTAACATTCAGTGAAAACATAAGACTTTCAGAGGAGAAACTGTATGTGCATTGTCAAACCCATGAAGCTGCCACTTAATTTTAAGCTTTTCCCCCTTTGTTAACTGAACCTAGAAATTTCAAGATATATACATAACATTGAAACATTTTCTATTATCACCCAAGTGTGAGATATGAATCTCTTATGTCAACTTCAGAGTGGGGTCATGAAGGTAGAAACTATGTCGGTGTGCTAAAACTTTCATTCTTCTCACCAAAATACAGCAAGTAATATGCCATATGCATCATTATTTCTAAGACCGTTCCACTGGTGACATTCAATATTCACAACAGTATGTTTATGTATGATTCCTCTGAATTCTATCTGCTCCTGTGGAGTTAAATTACTTTAAAGAATACATGTTGACATGCTATGCAATTATTTAGGTGTGTCTGTATTGAAATGTGAATATTATTCATAAAAATAGAGGTGCAAAACCTTGACAGCTACAGAAAGTGGAAGACAATACATTATGGTTACCATTTTGTTCCCATATTTAGAAAGTTATATCCAAAATATGCTACTATGTCATGATGTAAACAGTTCTCACATGGAGGTACAAAACACAGTTACCTCCCTCTCCAAAGAACATCACATACAACACTAAGGAATATATGGAAAAAGGAAGGAGATATAATAAAGCTAATGCATACAAATTATTTAAATATACACAACGAAACAGAAAAGTATAATAGATGTGGCTGGCTGCACCATCAAAAAATGATCAATTTTCCTTAAGGGGGCAGGGTCCAGTTTTTATGTACAAATTTAATGCCGCAATCAGTGACCTTGTATAAAAAATCATAAAAAATCAAATACACAAGTGAGCTCAAAAAGGTCCATATTTTTGATACCTATATTAAAACAAAGCATAATAATAGTATTCACTTGACCAGAGAAGTCAATGGCAGTTCACAGCAGAAGAGGATCATGCACCCCAACCCCTATTTTATACCTGCATTTTTCACATCCAAATGCCATTTTTGACAGCATGTGGTGCTCACAGTGCAAACGCAAGCCCTTTCCCTGGATGAAAATTTTGAAAAACATTGTCCACTAAATAGTTTGATGCAATTCAGAATAGTTGTCATCCAAGCCGTTTTTGAGATACTCTAGTTGCCTTGAACCCACGTGTTTACTGCTATGGGAGGCTAGCCTTCTTCCTAGCCAACTATTGGTATTTCACTATCAACATACTGCAGAGCAACTATGGAAGGTGTACATGACTGACATCAATTTCAAGAACAACACCAGCCCAAAACACCTAGTTCACAAATATATCCATATCTATCAATACTAAACAATAATAGCTGAAAAAGTCACACCATAGCCTTAAGTTAAGAAATTTGCCAGGGGCCAATTTACGAAACTGGACCCTGCCACATTAGTTATGTGCGTATTATCATCTTTTTCTTTCCGCTAAACAAATTTGCCAGTTTGTTATACTAGTTCAAATAGATAATCTGCATGACCTATGCCATGTTCATATTTCAATATAGGTTCTTTCTAAATTGTTTTCTTTATAATATTTTTCTAATCATTAAGATATGAGCCCAAAGTGTAATGATCTATATATTTAATATACACACAAGAGTTTTAAATTCAAACCTACAATCTTTACACAAACGTTGCCTGTGAAATGACGAATCAAATGTTTTAAGTCATCCACGTGTTTTCATATATTGCAATCATCATTATACGCTTTTATTACATGATGGAATATTTCAAAAATACCTTTGTTTAACCAGTATTGCGAACACCTAATGAGAATTTAAAATCCATTTGATTGTCATTTTGGCAGATATTTCAATACCAAGCCTTGCTAATTGTTTTGCACAAAAGATTCTATTACCAATCTTAAATAATGTCATTTTGACAAAGATCATTTCACACAAAAACGCCGCATCAATAAAAGAGACAAGTATGTGCCAATTAAAATTATGGCGAAAGTCTACGCTTTCCTTTTTTATAAGTAAACAAATATATGTATTAATCAGCTTTCAAATTCATGCTTTTCGAACTATCCAAAATATGCATGTGTATATCTGTCTGTATATCCGCTTGCTACATCCCATCTCGTTAATGTAACTTTGGAACGATTGGAAAGATAGTTTAATCACTAATATCTTAGTCCCTACAAACGTCTTTTATTGATGATAGATTGAAGAAGAAAGAACAAAATATATTACCGTAAACATGTTATATTCAGTTCCAATATGTATACATAGTATTGTGCTGGATGTGCTAAAAATGTCAGTTTTCAATGATGCATTAATTGGCATTCTTTGCCTTTTATTCCAGACATATACACGAAAAACAAACATGATGTTGACGAAATCCATAACATTGGTGTTAGTTGCAATCGCTATCGGTGAGTAGTAATATTTCGTAAATAGTTGGAAAACATGTACAACAAACGTAAGATTGTGTTTTCTGAAGATGGTATAATAATTTCGTCTATATGTTCAATTACATCGAGCCATACCTAACTTTACGTCAGCACTGTAGTCGTCGTAGGCAGTTTTATTATTTCCACGTAATCATCATTGCAATGCGATATTAGAACTTACACATATACACCTTAATGCAAGTCTATTCCAGTAAACATGAACTCCATTTACAATGTACTCAAAATCAGTTTTGCTAGTTTTCTTGCCGTTGTTAGAAGCGTATAAAATAATTCCTTTTCATTTTTGGTTAAAGGAGCTATCTCAGTGACCTATGGCAACCCTGTACCCACTGTAGCTGAAGATAATAATGACCTGGTAACAGAGGCATCACCCGCTGTGATTCATGATTCTGAAGTAGATCCAACTGAAAAGGTCGAGGCAGCAGAACAGACAGATGCACCAATGAGCCCTGCCGCAGAGGGAGCAGAACAATTGTCAACAATGGCGTCACCAGCCGAAAATAGTGATAATGTTGAAGCTAGCCAATCAGAAGCTTCGGAGACTGATGCGCCACTCAGCCCGTCAGAGGAGCCATCGGCATTGTCAACAGCAGTTTATACCAACCCTAGTGAAAAGTAGACAACAAAGTATTTTCTCTGAAAACGATGTAGCAAATGCAAACATCGCAGAATAAGAAATCCGTAGCGTGCAATGAATATAGTAGTGATCTAGAGGTTGCTGATGACTTTATAGACGTTATAAATATCGCACAAAATCGAAAGCATTTGTGCACGTCATGTTGTTTAGAAGGTATTAGCTTCTGTACTTGATTCGTGCTTGCTAATACCTTGCCATTTATTACTTCTTTGAGCAAACGAAATAAATCTTACCAATATGAGCAGTATGTTTTCTCTTTAAATTCATCCCAAAACAATGACAACTTCCTTTCACAAAGGCAGTCATATTTCATGGAAATTCTATCATTACAATAATTCACTGCACCCATGAGAAAACTTGGGGAATTAATTATATTAATCACATGCATTTTCTCTCTTTCTCTCTCTCTCTCTCTGTCTCTTTCTCTGTCTCTCTCTCTTCCCTTTCTGCAAAGCAATTGAGCTATAATAATTGATCATGAATGTTAATGATTCCATGGCCTTACGCTAAGTAACAGACAAAACAGAAACCAACAAATTTTGTAAAACTCAACGAAAGTTTTTTTTCTCCAGAATACAAAGTAAAAATTTAAAAACAACTGAGAGCATTGTGAATTAGATCCCTATAGAACTAAACGTTCTATCCCAAGTTACATGCATGAAGTTCCTATTCACTTCCAGTGATATTTCAGATAGATTCCGCTATTGAATGCGTGCATGCGCCAGTACTTGCTAACGTGATAATGTACCAACTATCTGGTTTGTGGAGCTCTTCTAACAGACTTTTGATAGATCACAATAATACCATCATCAATGTCACTCTCCGAAATAACAATGATTCCAAATTAATGTTCTACCCCAATAATAGTAATGGGGACTTAGTAATTCCAATGAATAAATAAAGGCAACTAAATTAACAATTGAACACACGGTAAGACTGATTCTAGAACAGATCTTACGGCAGGAATGCATAATTGTGTAAGAAAGGAATATCATATAAAATGCTACGAAACAGTAATATAGCCAGTACGTAGGTCAGTCTCCATTCTGAAACATTCAAATGTGTTGGCAAGTTCATCACTTTCCACGCGAAACACTAGCAACCTTCATTTGCATTTTTACTATTAACAAAGATTCGAATATCCAATCTTCAATGATATAAACATCTTCGCTAAGCATTATCTTTATTACAAGCTAAACGTTACAGGTCAGAACACTACTAACTTGATTTCGGTGAAAAGGTCAAGGACGAAATATAGATATGCGTAACAAAGATTTACAAACCAGGGGTCTTTGCTTGACCTAGCGGCGTCAAATCCTGGCGCGATTCACCCTAGAAGTCATATGTTTACCCAAAATTTCCAAAGACATTCATACAACTTCAGTTGAAAATTAGAAAGCCCGACGTGTCCGGTCTATACATAAATTGTTCTCTAATCAATGCAAGACCACACATCTCTCAACCCGCCAAAAATGTATCAATCGCACATCTGCATGGTTTTTCTTCGTTAGGTTTCCGTACCGCCAGCAGTTCTCGCCGTGGAAACTATACAACTATCCCCTAACAAAAGGAACCATTTTAACTACGCCACCTTAGTCCATTCAAACGGCTATTTGCAGGCACATTTCACCAGTACAACTGCATCAAAGTTGCCATAATGGCGACATAAACGGCATCTGATGAATCAATTCTTGTTAATTCCGTTGTGCAATTTACCGATTTCCTACTGTAAATACTGCCACTGCAGTGCCACCAATGTACACCACTAGACGTTAATAGGGGCTATGTAATTCCAATCATTCATTCAGTTTTCCCCAGAATTCAGAATTAGTAAACCATGTGATCATGGGAACTCACTAACACTTCACTCCCTGACGCTTGCTTCTAGTGATTGGGTAGGGTAATTGTTTCGGAGACGGAATATTTTCATTGCACCGAATTCCAATAATTAGACAAGTAATCATAATAATTTAAGAATTCTTTAAAACGGGGCGCTATGATCAAAATGCACATACTTCAAATTGATCACATTAGCCTCATCTTTAAAATGATCACTCGACCTCGAGTGACACAAACGTCACACTTCTGTGGTCTAATCAAAATTGATGACTTTCCCTAAAATCAACCACCAACTCGATTAACGATTCCCAAATATGATTAAGACAAAACTCTAAATCAATGGACTTGTTCCTATTAGCCCGTCACTCTCCATCCGAAACTGCTCTAAATCAATGGACTTGTTCCTATTAGCCCGTCATTCTGCATCCAAAACTAAACGTTTCTCTGAATCACTAATTGCTTATAAGTAAACTAAATGTCAACAATAAACATAAATTAACCAAGCTGAATGAATCAAGCATGAAAATGTTCCGACATCTTATTCGGGTTCAAACTCTTTCCTAACAATCCTAGGAATTCGCTGCATAAAATACTTTCTCTAAACATAGGTATCTAACAACAAGACAACAAATGTAATACAGGGCTATTCCTGTTTTACCCGAAAAACTCCGGTCTGGAGTTTGCGTTTCCACCAGTATACCCGACTCCAAATAGATTTTAGCGCACCTGTGCACAGTATATTTTTTACCCAGCCTCGGTCCGCCAATCTTGTATCCTTACAACTAACAGACTACTAATGGACCAATGCTACCGCGAACGATTATTAAATCAGTCACAACATCTAGCAGCGAAACGGAACTTGTGTATGTTTCTCGAATTGGATGCGATTCGCTTCTTCCTAATAGTCACGTACCTAACACATTTACATTTAGGCAATGCACCGAGAGCGCGTGCATTTTTGTTATTAATGGGTACAGACGCCCAGTACAGTTTCAAGGGACTGATTCTCATTGTCATTTCGGAGAGGTTATTTTTCCAATGTTTCCAAGCTATACATTTTATGGGGACACCATTCTTCTTATACAAACAGCGGTTCCAATGTACCCGTATAAATGTTGAAGCCACGTTATTGTTATTGGTGTTATTATTATTGCCAAATCTGTTATGGGCTTCCAATAAAGTCAGTATAAAGTTTTGAACTTAACACAATAGAGCAGGTGTGTGTGTGTGACAATACGTATGCTCTTTACCGGTTCGTCTCTAGTAATGTTAGATTATACAGCCTAATTTATGAACCTGTTATGCACTGAAGTCATGACCAACTTTTCTGACCTTTTTTGTACGTTAGAGCTTACTTAGTGGTTGGGACAACAAAAAAATAAAGAATCATCTCGCCCGGCTCCATTTACCACGTGTCGAGATTGTAACACGCCGCTTACGACTGACTCTCTTGAATTTCTGTGCCCTCAAAATCACACTCTTTCTGTATCATAGTGTATCAGATCCTAGATAAAATATTCAGTCTTGACTGAACAAAAATGAATGCACTCAAATTAAGTATGTCTTAAGAGCAAATGAATCTATGTACTTTCGCAGACTAAATGTCGAGAGACCAAACAGAAAATTTTAAAGGCGCTGTATCATTTATATTTATTTTTAATTTTTTAAATTTGATAGGACACGTCTATTTTCCAATTGCAAATTAATAGACTGTTCTAAACAAATTAAAACCAAATCACTTGCAAAACTATTACAGAAATGTTCTAAGATCCAGAATAGAGTACATTTGATTGATTGATTGATTCAATTTTTAACGGCCCATCGGCACTGTAAGGCTATTTAGCGCCAAACAAAATGTTATATGTATAATCTTTTAAAAATTAGAAAAAGTCTCATATCGACCAGCGATATAAAAGCACATAGTTGAAATTAAGACGGTTGTATGGTAACGGTGCAAAATAAAGCTTCCCGATCAACCGGGGATGTAAATGTTGTATGTTAATGAAAAATCACGGAAAGGTATTAAAAAGGGACAGTATATATATCGCATAAAAGTGCACAAGGTGATAGCATAAAACTTAGAGCTTAGAGTAAATATTTACTGCTTTCAGGAACTCTATGACACGAGTCGTGTTTATAGTATCATAAAGTTACTTCATGTCATGCACAGTGTAATACTGATCGCGCGTAGGTTGCAGGTCAAAACACTCTATCATAAAGGGATTGACAGTGAATGGTTCATTGCAAGAAACGCACTCTGGTGGGTCTTCACCTTTTAGTTTGTGGGAATGGGTGATATAAGTATGATCAATTCGGATTCTTGCAATGACTACCTCCTCCCTACGCATGGTTCTGTAGGAAGGAGTCAATTCTCCTAGAGTTGGTTTGATTGCATGAAGTTTGTTATTCAGTGCATCATTCCATGATGCCTGCCAATTCTGGCGTAAGGACTTTGTGACACTAGGTTTAAAATCATTGTACGGTATTTTAAAATCAGATGGTTCTTGAGTAAGGGCCATTTTAGCAGTGCGATCCGCTTTTTGGTTACCTTTAATACCAATATGGTTAGGTAACCAACAGTATGTTATATTGTGGGAGACACTCATCTCGGTATTTTTGATGAGTATGTTTTTCAATAATGGATTCTCAAGTTTTCTATTGTGTAGTGACTGAAGTACTGATAGTGAGTCAGAGCAGATGATGCTGTTTAAAATACGTTTGTTTTCTATATGTTGCAAAGCAAAGTCTATTGCTCTGATTTCGGCTGAAAAAATTAATGTTCCATTTGGTAAGCGAACTTGCGTTGTGTGATTTCGACAAACGAAGGCTTCAGCAGCCTTTTCTTCATCCTTTGATCCGTCGGTATAAATTCTTGTGTATTTTTTAAATTCGGTGAGGAGTTCTTGATAACAGTTGTGGAAGACGGAAGGGTTTGTCTCAGATTTTGTCCGTCGTGTAGCGTAACAAGTACTTTGGGTTGTTTAAGTAGCCAGGGTGGTGTTTCGGAGATGGACGTATTGTGAATTTTAGACAGATCAATTTTTGTACTGTCAAGGCTGGATGATATTCTAATGCCAAAGGAAGGTATGGCGTTTGGTTTATTTTCGTATAAGGTTTTGTATTTGTGTTGAAAAACAGCCGAAAAAGCAGGATTCAGAGGCTTTGATTTTAGTTTGAGAGCATACTGTGCGGAAAGCAGTTCTCTACGATGCGATAACGGTGGTTCGTTCGCTTCAGCCAGCAGGCTTTCACACGGGAATGTTTTAAATGCTCCCAGAGCCAGTCTTATTCCCTGATAATGAATTGGATCAAGCATTCTAAGATATGATTTTCTGGATGAACCATATACAACACAACCATAGTCCAGTTTGGAGCGAATAAACATTCTACATAAATTCACGATGACTTTTCTATCAGCACCCCGGTCAGTGTGCGTTACTACTTTAAGTAGGTTAAGTGCTTTTAAGCATTTGGCTTTTAAGTTCTTTAGGTGTGCAATAAAAGTCAGTTTTCTGTCAAAGAGTATACCTAAAAAATTTGTTCCCTCAACAACTAGAATAGGTGTTCCGTCCAGCGTGAGTTTAGGTTCACCGTGGTGTCGTCGTAACTGACAGAAATATATGCATACCGTTTTTGATTTCGAGAATTTGAAGCCGTTTGTAATTGCCCAATTTTGTATCTTGTTTATATTTTTTATATTTTGCTGTAGTTGTCTTTCAATTGTATGCATGTACTTTGATCGATAACATATGAGAAAATCATCAACATATAAGTAAATTTGAATAATGATTCCAACGATCAACATAATTAAAATAAAAATAGAGAATACACTTACCAAAACGTTTTGTGAAAATCTGAAGAATGTAAAGCGGTGTCAATGATACTAACATAAGGAGCTTTGTGCGCACATCTAACATATATATTAGACAATATCGACTATTTTACACACTCCCTCATACAACAATGCAAAGACTATTACACGCAAATATAAAGACATATACGATTTGCATCTCTTCCCCACTTTATCTCTCTCTCACGTACACACACACACACACACACACACACACAAACACACAGGCTGCTTAGACGATTTAAGTTGTTAAAACATCCGCGAAAGGTCGCGGGTACAAACTCAAAAGAGTCATAACAAAGGTTTATAAAACCGGTAGCAACAGCTGCCTGCCCTGGCAGTCTGCATTAAGCGGCTAGTGTTAGAACTGGCCGACCTGCTGTCAAGATAGAGGATCTGGGCGGGGCATAATGCCACAAGTCGGCGGCGGCGGCACGATTCCACCGTGCTAGACATCACAATACACTGTGACACTGCAGACATCATAGCGGTATGCTTACAATTGTTAACGATACGTTACAATTAAAAAATCTTTCTCTCTTTCACGCGTGTCAGCGCAAAATAATATTGCCAGAATAAGGATACTACATGTTCGAATTTAATGGTAATATTAAATGCATTAATAAAGAAGGAACTATTATATTCAAATGTACAACATGAAAGAGTTTGGGTCAACAACTATTGAAATTAAGTCTAACATCGCTACATAAAAGACAATGTACTCTACTCTGAAGACTGATCCGGTGACCTAAGTGGCTAGAGCGACTAAATGCGTTAGGTCGCGGTTTCGAACCCCGGCCGAGTGATACCATAGTCTTAGAAACATTTTAGTAGCAGCTGCCTCGCCAGACCCTCAGCATTTAGAGGTTAGTTTCAGGACTGGTTGGACAAATGTTAGGATAATGGAATATAATGTCCCATGTCAAGGGCATTAATCCCCAGTGCTCGATTTCACTATATACTGCCACTGCAGACATCGTAGCAATATGAATGAAAAAATGATAAAGCTCCGTTAAAAATGACGCTACACCATCCTCTCTCAAAGCATTAAATATCATATATTGATCAGCACCTTCATTTAGAAGAATGACCCACATCTTTACAATCAAGGATCATTTTCAAAAGGAAAACTTATTTGCAAACTAGTGTAGACTTTGCTGTCTGCAAATTATTCTGCAGTTAATGGCAATGATTCTTCACATTTTCCTCATATAGTTCATATGATTTCTCTTGTTTATGAAAATTAATGAATTACTTAATTATATAATAAAACGCTTGTTGTTTGAAGGAAAGGTCCAAAAATAAAATTATTCGATCAAACCATGTTGAGAAGTAATTTATGAGGGATTCGAAACTCGCGGTTTGCCGTAGCTGGTGGATGGCCCTAGTCCATGCGGCCAACTTGTATAGCCAATTCCTCTGTTTTATTCTTGAAGAATTACTTTTCTTTCGTAGCTTTGTAGTATTTACCCTAGATTTTCTATTTCTAAAATTTACTCTTTCAATTGAAGTACCTAGACGCAGAGTTTAGTTAGTTCGATACTTACAGACGATGCGTTTGGTCAATGTCGTACAGAATGACCAGTTGTTTTATGGAGATATGTCTTAGAAATATTTGAAGGCTCTACGGGAAAAAATGTTCGTTAAATTATCTTTGCCATTTTATATCTACCTAAATAAGCAGCTTGTTCAATTTGAGCTAGGTTGTGCGCGTGTGAGAAAATGCATTACAAGTGTAAATGATACATTGTGAAAATCTCCCATTATCTCTTGGGGCCTACTAACTAATTTGAATATTAAGCATTCAATGCACTGAGAATCCTTTGTTTCTAAGCAGGAATACATATATGTCTCTTTCATCAGCAACTGAATCCTTTCTGTCGTACATTGGCAATGTTCAGGCACGTTGAAAATCGAAACGGCTGCCAATATGTGTTTCATAGCTTTCTTTCGCAATTCTCAGTTGCACTCCCTAAAACTGAGCGAGAAGTGAAAATGTCGCTTGAAAAATTGTAAAAGGATCACGAGAGAAAGGAGAGAGTGAGAAATATCTTAAAGTGCTGACTTACTGAATCTTTACTAATGAAATACTGGTACAAATAGAATAAAGCGCGGTATAACTGAGTTTTTTTTCCTTTTCACGCAGTGGAGACTGGGGTAAATCAATGCAACAAGAACAAAATATCAAGACTGCATACACAATGATTGTTGTTGTTGTTGGGTTTAACGCCATTTTTCAGCAGACGATTGGCTATACATGGCGGCCAGTATTAATGGTAGAGGAAGAACCCGGGAAAACCCTGGAAAGAATCACCGACCCTGGAGAAGCTAGTGGCAAGCTTTCTCACATACACAATGAAACGTGCCATTTCTTTAGTCTTTAGGAAAAAGCGTAAAACATAACCTTGTTCAGAAGAATTAAACGCTCGCTTGAAATTCCTCATGGAGCATGACTGCGATATGTACCGATGTTCCTAATTGGAGCATTCCTGTTTCTGTATTCAAATCAAAAAGCTTATGGTATGTTAAATTGTTAACTTGATTCATAATTCTCATCATTTAATGTTCAATAACACACTGAAAGAAAGAGTCATGATATTTGCGACATTTCTTTCTCTTTTCATGCAGCATAGTTAGTGACACAATCTATCGGTATATACGCATAATTGTACGTAATCAAATAACGGGAATTCCAAGTACAAACATGTCAGATACTGATCTCCACGTAGATTTATTTTTATTCAGAAAATAAACTAATTCCTCCGCATTTAATCGGATGTAACCATACTACAACATTACCTACCCAAAGGCAAATAGTCACTCTTTCGTTGAGGCACTTTAGCGGCAATCCGATATGAATAAACGACTTATGCATTATGTAAACCCAATTAAACCGTTGTTCTTCTTCTCTCCACACCCATATTTAAAACAAAATTAGCTTACAGACTACTGTAGCCCGATCTCAGCCCCAAGGAAATTGAAATCCGCATTGTATTGATTTGATAGAAAGCATCTCAAAAATTACCAGAAATGCTCCTACTGGTTGTACATTTGTCGCATCAATCGGATAAAAGGAAATACTGTGAAAGTTAAATTTGTATATATTGCTGAACCAAAGCTGGTTCAAAGCTGGAAACGTTTATCAGGTAAGTGCCTTTTCCTCCCAATTTTATTCAGGAGAGTAAATTTATATTCGCACATTTCATAATTCGTTAAATATTCATTTATATATTTGTTTCTATTTCCTCAACTTCCTACTCACTACATTTCTCGTCATTAATAATTACCTTGTTGATGTGTTAATTTAGAATTAACATGTACGGGTCAACCGTTTTCCTCCTATCTTCAGTGAAAATACATTTTCGTTTATTTTCACAATTAAGGAACGCAATTCGTTAGCGTTTAGTTATGTGCGTATTATCATCTTTTTCTTTCCGCTAAACAAATTTGCCAGTTTGTTATACTAGTTCAAATAGATAATCTGCATGACCTATGCCATGTTCATATTTCAATATAGGTTCTTTCTAAATTGTTTTCTTTATAATATTTTTCTAATCATTAAGATATGAGCCCAAAGTGTAATGATCTATATATTTAATATACACACAAGAGTTTTAAATTCAAACCTACAATCTTTACCCAAACGTTGCCTGTGAAATGACGAATCAAATGTTTTAAGTCATCCACGTGTTTTCATATATTGCAATCATCATTGTACGCTTTTATTACATGATGGAATATTTCACAAATACCTTTGTTTAACCAGTATTGCGAACACCTAATGAGAATTTAAAATCCATTTGATTGTCATTTTGGCAGCTATTTCAATACCAAGCCTTGCTAATTGTTTTGCACAAAAGATTCTATTACCAATCTTAAATAATGTCATTTTTACAAAGATCATTTCACACAAAAACACCGCATCAATAAAAGAGACAAGTATGTGCCAATTCAAATTATGGCGAAAGTCTCCGCTTTCCCTTTTTATAAGTAAACAAATATATGTATTAATCAGCTTTCAAATTCATGCTTTTCGAACTATCCAAAATATGCATGTGTATATCTGTCTGTATATCCGCTTGCTACATCCCATCTCGTTAATGTAACTTTGGAACGATTGGAAAGATAGTTTAATCACTAATATCTTAGTCCCTACAAACGTCTTTTATTGATGATAGATTGAAGAAGAAAGAACAAAATATATTACCGTAAACATGTTATATTCAGTTCCAATATGTATACATAGTATTGTGCTGGATGTGCTAAAAATGTCAGTTTTCAATGATGCATTAATTGGCATTCTTTGCCTTTTATTCCAGACATATACACGAAAAACAAGCATGATGTTGACGAAATCCATAACATTGGTGTTAGTTGCAATCGCTATCGGTGAGTAGTAATATTTCGTAAATAGTTGGAAAACATGTACAACAAACGTAAGATTGTGTTTTCTGAAGATGGTATAATAATTTCGTCTATATGTTCAATTACATCGAGCCATACCTAACTTTACGTCAGCACTGTAGTCGTCGTAGGCAGTTTTATTATTTCCACGTAATCATCATTGCAATGCGATATTAGAACTTACACATATACACCTTAATGCAAGTCTATTCCAGTAAACATGAACTCCATTTACAATGTACTCAAAATCAGTTTTACTAGTTTTCTTGCCGTTGTTAGAAGCGTATAAAATAATTCCTTTCCATTTTTGGTTAAAGGAGCTATCTGAGTGACCTATGGCAACCCTGTACCCACTGTAGCTGAAGATAATAATGACCTGGTAACAGAGGCATCACCCGCTGTGATTCATGATTCTGAAGTAGATCCAACTGAAAAGGTCGAGGCAGCAGAACAGACAGATGCACCAATGAGCCCTGCCGCAGAGGGAGCAGAACAATTGTCAACAATGGCGTCACCAGCCGGAAATAGTGATAATGTTGAAGCTAGCCAGTCATAAGCGTCGGTGACTGATGCGCCACTCAGCCCATCAGAGGAGCCATCGGCATTGTCAACAGCAGTTTATACCAACCCTAGTGAAAAGTAGACACCAAAGTATTTTCTCTGAAAACGATGTAGCAACTGCAAACATAGCAGAATAAGAAATCCGTAGCGTGCAATGAATATAGTAGTGATCTAGAGGTTGCTGATGACTTTAGAGACGATATAAATATCGCACAAAATCGAAAGCATTTGTGCACGTCATGTTGTTTAGAAGGTATTAGCTTCTGTACTTGATTCGTGCTTGCTAATACCTTGCCATTTATTACTTCTTTGAGCAAACGAAATAAATCTTACCAATATGAGCAGTATGTTTTCTCTTTAAATTCATCCCAAAACAATGACAACTTCCTCTCGCAAGGGCAGTCATATTTCATGAAAATTCTATCATTACAATAATTCACTGCACCCATGAGAAAACATGGGGAATTAATTTTATTAATCACAGGCATTTTCTCTCTCTCTCTCTCTCTCTCTCTCTCTCTCTCTCTCTTCCCTTTCAGCAAAGCAATTGAGCTATAATAATTGATCATGAATGTTAATGATTCCATGGCCTTACGCTAAGTAACAGACAAAACAGAAAACCAACAAATTTTGTAAAACTCAACGAAAGTTTTTTTCTCCAGAATACAAAGTAAAAATTTAAAAACAACTGAGAGCATTGTGAATTAGATCCCTATAGAACTAAACGTTCTATCCCAAGTTACATGCATGAAGTTCCTATTCACTTCCAGTGATATTTCAGATAGATTCCGCTATTGAATGCGTGCATGCGCCAGTACTTGCTAACGTGATAATGTACCAACTATCTGGTTTGTGGAGCTCTTCTAACAGACTTTTGATAGATCACAATAATACCATCATCAATGTCACTCTCCGAAATAACAATGATTCCAAATTAATGTTCTACCCCAATAATAGTAATGGGGACTTAGTAATTCCAATGAAGAAATAAAGGCAACTAAATTAACAATTGAACACACGGTAAGACTGATTCTAGAACAGATCTTACGGCAGGAATGCATAATTGTGTAAGAAAGGAATATCATATAAAATGCTACGAAACAGTAATATAGCCAGTACGTAGGTCAGTCTCCATTCTGAAACATTCAAATGTGTTGGCAAGTTCATCACTTTCCACGCGAAACACTAGCAACCTTCATTTGCATTTTTACTATTAACAAAGATTCGAATATCCAATCTTCAATGATAGAAACATCTTCGCTAAGCATTATCTTTATTACAAGCTAAACGTTACAGGTCAGAACACTACTAACTTGATTTCGGTGAAAAGGTCAAGGACGAAATATAGATATGCGTAACAAATATTTACAAACCAGGGGTCTTTGCTTGACCTAGCGGCGTCAAATCCTGGCGCGATTCACCCTAGAAGTCATATGTTTACCCAAAATTTCCAAAGACATTCATACAACTTCAGTTGAAAATTAGAAAGCCCGACGTGTCCGGTCTATACATAAATTGTTCTCTAATCAATGCAAGACCACACATCTCTCAACCCGCCAAAAATGTATCAATCGCACATCTGCATGGTTTTTCTTCGTTAGGTTTCCGTACCGCCAGCAGTTCTCGCCGTGGAAACTATACAACTATCCCCTAACAAAAGGAACCATTTTAACTACGCCACCTTAGTCCATTCAAACGGCTATTTGCAGGCACATTTCACCAGTACAACTGCATCAAAGTTGCCATAATGGCGACATAAACGGCATCTGATGAATCAATTCTTGTTAATTCCGTTGTGCAATTTACCGATTTCCTACTGTAAATACTGCCACTGCAGTGCCACCAATGTACACCACTAGACGTTAATAGGGGCTATGTAATTCCAATCATTCATTCAGTTTTCCCCAGAATTCAGAATTAGTAAACCATGTGATCATGGGAACTCACTAACACTTCACTCCCTGACGCTTGCTTCTAGTGATTGGGTAGGGTAATTGTTTCGGAGACGGAATATTTTCATTGCACCGAATTCCAATAATTAGACAAGTAATCATAATAATTTAAGAATTCTTTAAAACGGGGCGCTATGATCAAAATGCACATACTTCAAATTGATCACATTAGCCTCATCTTTAAAATGATCACTCGACCTCGAGTGACACAAACGTCACACTTCTGTGGTCTAATCAAAATTGATGACTTTCCCTAAAATCAACCACCAACTCGATTAACGATTCCCAAATATGATTAAGACAAAACTCTAAATCAATGGACTTGTTCCTATTAGCCCGTCACTCTCCATCCGAAACTGCTCTAAATCAATGGACTTGTTCCTATTAGCCCGTCATTCTGCATCCAAAACTAAACGTTTCTCTGAATCACTAATTGCTTATAAGTAAACTAAATGTCAACAATAAACATAAATTAACCAAGCTGAATGAATCAAGGATGAAAATGTTCCGACATCTTATTCGGGTTCAAACTCTTTCCTAACAATCCTAGGAATTCGCTGCATAAAATACTTTCTCTAAACATAGGTATCTAACAACAAGACAACAAATGTAATACAGGGCTATTCCTGTTTTACCCGAAAAACTCCGGTCTGGAGTTTGCGTTTCCACCAGTATACCCGACTCCAAATAGATTTTAGCGCACCTGTGCACAGTATATTTTTTACCCAGCCTCGGTCCGCCAATCTTGTATCCTTACAACTAACAGACTACTAATGGACCAATGCTACCGCGAACGATTATTAAATCAGTCACAACATCTAGCAGCGAAACGGAACTTGTGTATGTTTCTCGAATTGGATGCGATTCGCTTCTTCCTAATAGTCACGTACCTAACACATTTACATTTAGGCAATGCACCGAGAGCGCGTGCATTTTTGTTATTAATGGGTACAGACGCCCAGTACAGTTTCAAGGGACTGATTCTCATTGTCATTTCGGAGAGGTTATTTTTCCAATGTTTCCAAGCTATACATTTTATGGGGACACCATTCTTCTTATACAAACAGCGGTTCCAATGTACCCGTATAAATGTTGAAGCCACGTTATTGTTATTGGTGTTATTATTATTGCCAAATCTGTTATGGGCTTCCAATAAAGTCAGTATAAAGTTTTGAACTTAACACAATAGAGCAGGTGTGTGTGTGTGACAATACGTATGCTCTTTACCGGTTCGTCTCTAGTAATGTTAGATTATACAGCCTAATTTATGAACCTGTTATGCACTGAAGTCATGACCAACTTTTCTGACCTTTTTTGTACGTTAGAGCTTACTTAGTGGTTGGGACAACAAAAAAATAAAGAATCATCTCGCCCGGCTCCATTTACCACGTGTCGAGATTGTAACACGCCGCTTACGACTGACTCTCTTGAATTTCTGTGCCCTCAAAATCACACTCTTTCTGTATCCTAGTGTATCAGATCCTAGATAAAATATTCAGTCTTGACTGAACAAAAATGAATGCACTCAAATTAAGTATGTCTTAAGAGCAAATGAATCTATGTACTTTCGCAGACTAAATGTCGAGAGACCAAACAGAAAATTTTAAAGGCGCTGTATCATTTATATTTATTTTTAATTTTTTAAATTTGATAGGACACGTCTATTTTCCAATTGCAAATTAATAGACTGTTCTAAACAAATTAAAACCAAATCACTTGCAAAACTATTACAGAAATGTTCTAAGATCCAGAATAGAGTACATTTGATTGATTGATTGATTCAATTTTTAACGGCCCATCGGCACTGTAAGGCTATTTAGCGCCAAACAAAATGTTATATGTATAATCTTTTAAAAATTAGAAAAAGTCTCATATCGACCAGCGATATAAAAGCACATAGTTGAAATTAAGACGGTTGTATGGTAACGGTGCAAAATAAAGCTTCCCGATCAACCGGGGATGTAAATGTTGTATGTTAATGAAAAATCACGGAAAGGTATTAAAAAGGGACAGTATATATATCGCATAAAAGTGCACAAGGTGATAGCATAAAACTTAGAGCTTAGAGTAAATATTTACTGCTTTCAGGAACTCTATGACACGAGTCGCGTTTATAGTATCATAAAGTTACTTCATGTCATGCACAGTGTAATACTGATCGCGCGTAGGTTGCAGGTCAAAACACTCTATCATAAAGGGATTGACAGTGAATGGTTCATTGCAAGAAACGCACTCTGGTGGGTCTTCACCTTTTAGTTTGTGGGAATGGGTGATATAAGTATGATCAATTCGGATTCTTGCAATGACTACCTCCTCCCTACGCATGGTTCTGTAGGAAGGAGTCAATTCTCCTAGAGTTGGTTTGATTGCATGAAGTTTGTTATTCAGTGCATCATTCCATGATGCCTGCCAATTCTGGCGTAAGGACTTTGTGACACTAGGTTTAAAATCATTGTACGGTATTTTAAAATCGTATGGTTCTTGAGTAAGGGCCATTTTAGCAGTGCGATCCGCTTTTTGGTTACCTTTAATACCAATATGGTTAGGTAACCAACAGTATGTTATATTGTGGGAGACACTCATCTCGGTATTTTTGATGAGTATGTTTTTCAATAATGGATTCTCAAGTTTTCTATTGTGTAGTGACTGAAGTACTGATAGTGAGTCAGAGCAGATGATGCTGTTTAAAATACGTTTGTTTTCTATATGTTGCAAAGCAAAGTCTATTGCTCTGATTTCGGCTGAAAAAATTAATGTTCCATTTGGTAAGCGAACTTGCGTTGTGTGATTTCGACAAACGAAGGCTTCAGCAGCCTTTTCTTCATCCTTTGATCCGTCGGTATAAATTCTTGTGTATTTTTTAAATTCGGTGAGGAGTTCTTGATAACAGTTGTGGAAGACGGAAGGGTTTGTCTCAGATTTTGTCCGTCGTGTAGCGTAACAAGTACTTTGGGTTGTTTAAGTAGCCAGGGTGGTGTTTCGGAGATGGACGTATTGTGAATTTTAGACAGATCAATTTTTGTACTGTCAAGGCTGGATGATATTCTAATGCCAAAGGAAGGTATGGCGTTTGGTTTATTTTCGTATAAGGTTTTGTATTTGTGTTGAAAAACAGCCGAAAAAGCAGGATTCAGAGGCTTTGATTTTAGTTTGAGAGCATACTGTGCGGAAAGCAGTTCTCTACGATGCGATAACGGTGGTTCGTTCGCTTCAGCCAGCAGGCTTTCACACGGGAATGTTTTAAATGCTCCCAGAGCCAGTCTTATTCCCTGATAATGAATTGGATCAAGCATTCTAAGATATGATTTTCTGGATGAACCATATACAACACAACCATAGTCCAGTTTGGAGCGAATAAACATTCTACATAAATTCACGATGACTTTTCTATCAGCACCCCGGTCAGTGTGCGTTACTACTTTAAGTAGGTTAAGTGCTTTTAAGCATTTGGCTTTTAAGTTCTTTAGGTGTGCAATAAAAGTCAGTTTTCTGTCAAAGAGTATACCTAAAAAATTTGTTCCCTCAACAACTAGAATAGGTGTTCCGTCCAGCGTGAGTTTAGGTTCACCGTGGTGTCGTCGTAACTGACAGAAATATATGCATACCGTTTTTGATTTCGAGAATTTGAAGCCGTTTGTAATTGCCCAATTTTGTATCTTGTTTATATTTTTTATATTTTGCTGTAGTTGTCTTTCAATTGTATGCATGTACTTTGATCGATAACATATGAGAAAATCATCAACATATAAGTAAATTTGAATAATGATTCCAACGATCAACATAATTAAAATAAAAATAGAGAATACACTTACCAAAACTTTTGTGAAAATCTGAAGAATGTAAAGCGGTGTCAATGATACTAACATAAGGAGCTTTGTGCGCACATCTAACATATATATTAGACAATATCGACTATTTTACACACTCCCTCATACAACAATGCAAAGACTATTACACGCAAATATAAAGACATATACGATTTGCATCTCTTCCCCACTTTATCTCTCTCTCACGTACACACACACACACACACACACACACACAAACACACAGGCTGCTTAGACGATTTAAGTTGTTAAAACATCCGCGAAAGGTCGCGGGTACAAACTCAAAAGAGTCATAACAAAGGTTTATAAAACCGGTAGCAACAGCTGCCTGCCCTGGCAGTCTGCATTAAGCGGCTAGTGTTAGAACTGGCCGACCTGCTGTCAAGATAGAGGATCTGGGCGGGGCATAATGCCACAAGTCAGCGGCGGCGGCACGATTCCACCGTGCTAGACATCACAATACACTGTGACACTGCAGACATCATAGCGGTATGCTTACAATTGTTAACGATACGTTACAATTAAAAAATCTTTCTCTCTTTCACGCGTGTCAGCGCAAAATAATATTGCCAGAATAAGGATACTACATGTTCGAATTTAATGGTAATATTAAATGCATTAATAAAGAAGGAACTATTATATTCAAATGTACAACATGAAAGAGTTTGGGTCAACAACTATTGAAATTAAGTCTAACATCGCTACATAAAAGACAATGTACTCTACTCTGAAGACTGATCCGGTGACCTAAGTGGCTAGAGCGACTAAATGCGTTAGGTCGCGGTTTCGAACCCCGGCCGAGTGATACCATAGTCTTAGAAACATTTTAGTAGCAGCTGCCTCGCCAGACCCTCAGCATTTAGAGGTTAGTTTCAGGACTGGTTGGACAAATGTTAGGATAATGGAATATAATGTCCCATGTCAAGGGCATTAATCCCCAGTGCTCGATTTCACTATATACTGCCACTGCAGACATCGTAGCAATATGAATGAAAAAATGATAAAGCTCCGTTAAAAATGACGCTACACCATCCTCTCTCAAAGCATTAAATATCATATATTGATCAGCACCTTCATTTAGAAGAATGACCCACATCTTTACAATCAAGGATCATTTTCAAAAGGAAAACTTATTTGCAAACTAGTGTAGACTTTGCTGTCTGCAAATTATTCTGCAGTTAATGGCAATGATTCTTCACATTTTCCTCATATAGTTCATATGATTTCTCTTGTTTATGAAAATTAATGAATTACTTAATTATATAATAAAACGCTTGTTGTTTGAAGGAAAGGTCCAAAAATAAAATTATTCGATCAAACCATGTTGAGAAGTAATTTATGAGGGATTCGAAACTCGCGGTTTGCCGTAGCTGGTGGATGGCCCTAGTCCATGCGGCCAACTTGTATAGCCAATTCCTCTGTTTTATTCTTGAAGAATTACTTTTCTTTCGTAGCTTTGTAGTATTTACCCTAGATTTTCTATTTCTAAAATTTACTCTTTCAATTGAAGTACCTAGACGCAGAGTTTAGTTAGTTCGATACTTACAGACGATGCGTTTGGTCAATGTCGTACAGAATGACCAGTTGTTTTATGGAGATATGTCTTAGAAATATTTGAAGGCTCTACGGGAAAAAATGTTCGTTAAATTATCTTTGCCATTTTATATCTACCTAAATAAGCAGCTTGTTCAATTTGAGCTAGGTTGTGCGCGTGTGAGAAAATGCATTACAAGTGTAAATGATACATTGTGAAAATCTCCCATTATCTCTTGGGGCCTACTAACTAATTTGAATATTAAGCATTCAATGCACTGAGAATCCTTTGTTTCTAAGCAGGAATACATATATGTCTCTTTCATCAGCAACTGAATCCTTTCTGTCGTACATTGGCAATGTTCAGGCACGTTGAAAATCGAAACGGCTGCCAATATGTGTTTCATAGCTTTCTTTCGCAATTCTCAGTTGCACTCCCTAAAACTGAGCGAGAAGTGAAAATGTCGCTTGAAAAATTGTAAAAGGATCACGAGAGAAAGGAGAGAGTGAGAAATATCTTAAAGTGCTGACTTACTGAATCTTTACTAATGAAATACTGGTACAAATAGAATAAAGCGCGGTATAACTGAGTTTTTTTTCCTTTTCACGCAGTGGAGACTGGGGTAAATCAATGCAACAAGAACAAAATATCAAGACTGCATACACAATGATTGTTGTTGTTGTTGGGTTTAACGCCATTTTTCAGCAGACGATTGGCTATACATGGCGGCCAGTATTAATGGTAGAGGAAGAACCCGGGAAAACCCTGGAAAGAATCACCGACCCTGGAGAAGCTAGTGGCAAGCTTTCTCACATACACAATGAAACGTGCCATTTCTTTAGTCTTTAGGAAAAAGCGTAAAACATAACCTTGTTCAGAAGAATTAAACGCTCGCTTGAAATTCCTCATGGAGCATGACTGCGATATGTACCGATGTTCCTAATTGTAGCATTCCTGTTTCTGTATTCAAATCAAAAAGCTTATGGTATGTTAAATTGTTAACTTGAATCATAATTCTCATCATTTAATGTTCAATAACACACTGAAAGAAAGAGTCATGATATTTGCGACATTTCTTTCTCTTTTCATGCAGCATAGTTAGTGACACAATCTATCGGTATATACGCATAATTGTACGTAATCAAATAACGGGAATTCCAAGTACAAACATGTCAGATACTGATCTCCACGTAGATTTATTTTTATTCAGAAAATAAACTAATTCCTCCGCATTTAATCGGATGTAACCATACTACAACATTACCTACCCAAAGGCAAATAGTCACTCTTTCGTTGAGGCACTTTAGCGGCAATCCGATATGAATAAACGACTTATGCATTATGTAAACCCAATTAAACCGTTGTTCTTCTTCTCTCCACACCCATATTTAAAACAAAATTAGCTTACAGACTACTGTAGCCCGATCTCAGCCCCAAGGAAATTGAAATCCGCATTGTATTGATTTGATAGAAAGCATCTCAAAAATTACCAGAAATGCTCCTACTGGTTGTACATTTGTCGCATCAATCGGATAAAAGGAAATACTGTGAAAGTTAAATTTGTATATATTGCTGAACCAAAGCTGGTTCAAAGCTGGAAACGTTTATCAGGTAAGTGCCTTTTCCTCCCAATTTTATTCAGGAGAGTAAATTTATATTCGCACATTTCATAATTCGTTAAATATTCATTTATATATTTGTTTCTATTTCCTCAACTTCCTACTCACTACATTTCTCGTCATTAATAATTACCTTGTTGATGTGTTAATTTAGAATTAACATGTACGGGTCAACCGTTTTCCTCCTATCTTCAGTAAAAATACATTTTCGTTTATTTTCACAATTAAGGAACGCAATTCGTTAGCGTTTAGTTATGTACGTATTATCATCTTTTTCTTTCCGCTAAACAAATTTGCCAGTTTGTTATACTAGTTCAAATAGATAATCTGCATGACCTATGCCATGTTCATATTTCAATATAGGTTCTTTCTAAATTGTTTTCTTTATAATATTTTTCTAATCATTAAGATATGAGCCCAAAGTGTAATGATCTATATATTTAATATACACACAAGAGTTTTAAATTCAAACCTACAATCTTTACACAAACGTTGCCTGTGAAATGACGAATCAAATGTTTTAAGTCATCCACGTGTTTTCATATATTGCAATCATCATTGTACGCTTTTATTACATGATGGAATATTTCACAAATACCTTTGTTTAACCAGTATTGCGAACACCTAATGAGAATTTAAAATCCATTTGATTGTCATTTTGGCAGCTATTTCAATACCAAGCCTTGCTAATTGTTTTGCACAAAAGATTCTATTACCAATCTTAAATAATGTCATTTTTACAAAGATCATTTCACACAAAAACACCGCATCAATAAAAGAGACAAGTATGTGCCAATTCAAATTATGGCGAAAGTCTCCGCTTTCCCTTTTTATAAGTAAACAAATATATGTATTAATCAGCTTTCAAATTCATGCTTTTCGAACTATCCAAAATATGCATGTGTATATCTGTCTGTATATCCGCTTGCTACATCCCATCTCGTTAATGTAACTTTGGAACGATTGGAAAGATAGTTTAATCACTAATATCTTAGTCCCTACAAACGTCTTTTATTGATGATAGATTGAAGAAGAAAGAACAAAATATATTACCGTAAACATGTTATATTCAGTTCCAATATGTATACATAGTATTGTGCTGGATGTGCTAAAAATGTCAGTTTTCAATGATGCATTAATTGGCATTCTTTGCCTTTTATTCCAGACATATACACGAAAAACAAGCATGATGTTGACGAAATCCATAACATTGGTGTTAGTTGCAATCGCTATCGGTGAGTAGTAATATTTCGTAAATAGTTGGAAAACATGTACAACAAACGTAAGATTGTGTTTTCTGAAGATGGTATAATAATTTCGTCTATATGTTCAATTACATCGAGCCATACCTAACTTTACGTCAGCACTGTAGTCGTCGTAGGCAGTTTTATTATTTCCACGTAATCATCATTGCAATGCGATATTAGAACTTACACATATACACCTTAATGCAAGTCTATTCCAGTAAACATGAACTCCATTTACAATGTACTCAAAATCAGTTTTACTAGTTTTCTTGCCGTTGTTAGAAGCGTATAAAATAATTCCTTTCCATTTTTGGTTAAAGGAGCTATCTGAGTGACCTATGGCAACCCTGTACCCACTGTAGCTGAAGATAATAATGACCTGGTAACAGAGGCATCACCCGCTGTGATTCATGATTCTGAAGTAGATCCAACTGAAAAGGTCGAGGCAGCAGAACAGACAGATGCACCAATGAGCCCTGCCGCAGAGGGAGCAGAACAATTGTCAACAATGGCGTCACCAGCCGGAAATAGTGATAATGTTGAAGCTAGCCAGTCATAAGCGTCGGTGACTGATGCGCCACTCAGCCCATCAGAGGAGCCATCGGCATTGTCAACAGCAGTTTATACCAACCCTAGTGAAAAGTAGACACCAAAGTATTTTCTCTGAAAACGATGTAGCAACTGCAAACATAGCAGAATAAGAAATCCGTAGCGTGCAATGAATATAGTAGTGATCTAGAGGTTGCTGATGACTTTAGAGACGATATAAATATCGCACAAAATCGAAAGCATTTGTGCACGTCATGTTGTTTAGAAGGTATTAGCTTCTGTACTTGATTCGTGCTTGCTAATACCTTGCCATTTATTACTTCTTTGAGCAAACGAAATAAATCTTACCAATATGAGCAGTATGTTTTCTCTTTAAATTCATCCCAAAACAATGACAACTTCCTCTCGCAAGGGCAGTCATATTTCATGAAAATTCTATCATTACAATAATTCACTGCACCCATGAGAAAACATGGGGAATTAATTTTATTAATCACAGGCATTTTCTCTCTCTCTCTCTCTCTCTCTCTCTCTCTCTCTCTCTCTCTTCCCTTTCAGCAAAGCAATTGAGCTATAATAATTGATCATGAATGTTAATGATTCCATGGCCTTACGCTAAGTAACAGACAAAACAGAAAACCAACAAATTTTGTAAAACTCAACGAAAGATTTTTTCTCCAGAATACAAAGTAAAAATTTAAAAACAACTGAGAGCATTGTGAATTAGATCCCTATAGAACTAAACGTTCTATCCCAAGTTACATGCATGAAGTTCCTATTCACTTCCAGTGATATTTCAGATAGATTCCGCTATTGAATGCGTGCATGCGCCAGTACTTGCTAACGTGATAATGTACCAACTATCTGGTTTGTGGAGCTCTTCTAACAGACTTTTGATAGATCACAATAATACCATCATCAATGTCACTCTCCGAAATAACAATGATTCCAAATTAATGTTCTACCCCAATAATAGTAATGGGGACTTAGTAATTCCAATGAAGAAATAAAGGCAACTAAATTAACAATTGAACACACGGTAAGACTGATTCTAGAACAGATCTTACGGCAGGAATGCATAATTGTGTAAGAAAGGAATATCATATAAAATGCTACGAAACAGTAATATAGCCAGTACGTAGGTCAGTCTCCATTCTGAAACATTCAAATGTGTTGGCAAGTTCATCACTTTCCACGCGAAACACTAGCAACCTTCATTTGCATTTTTGCTACTAACAAAGATTCGAATATTCAATCTTCAAAGATAGAAACATCTTCGCTAAGCATTATCTTTATTAGAAGCTAAACGTTACAGGTCAGAACACTACTAACTTGATTTCGGTGAAAAGGTCGAGGGCGAAATATAGATATGCCTAACAAAGTTTTACAAACCAGGGGTCTTTGCTTGACCTAGCGGCGTCAAATCCTGGCGCGATTCACCCTAGAAGTCATATGTTTACCCAAAATTTCCAAAGACATTCATACAACTTCAGTTGAAAATTAGAAAGCCCGACGTGTCCGGTCTATACATAAATTGTTCTCTAATCAATGCAAGACCACACATCTCACAACCCGCCAAAAATGTATCATTCGCACATCTGCATGGTTTCTCTTCGTTAGGTTTCCGTACCGCCAGCAGTTCTCGCCGTGGAAACTATACAACTATCCCCTAACAAAAGAAACTATTTTAACTACGCCACCTTAGTCCATTCAAACGGCTATTTTCAGGCACATTTCACCAGTACAACTGCATCAAAGTTGCCATAATGGCGACATAAACGGCATCTGATGAATCAGTTCTTGTTAATTCCGTTGTGCAATTTACCGATTTCCTACTGTAAATACTGCCACCAATGTACACCACTAGACGTTAATAGGGGCTATTCAGTTTTCCCCAGAATTCACAATTAGTAAACCAGGTCATCATTGAAACTCACTAACACTTCACTCCCTGACGCTTGCTTCTAGTGATTGGGTAATTGTTTCGGGAGACGGAATATTTTCATTGCACCGAATTCCAATAATTAGACAAGTAATCATAATAATTTAAGAATTCTTTAAAACGGGGCGCTATGATCAAAATGCACATACTTCAAATTGATCACATTAGCCTCATCTTTAAAATGATCACTCGACCTCGAGTGACACAAACGTCACACTTCTGTCGTCTAATCAAAATTGATGACTTTCACTAAAATCAACCACCAACTCGATTAATAATTCCCAAATATGATTAAGACAAAACTCTAAATCAATGGACTTGTTCCTATTAACCCGTCACTCTCCATCCGATACTAAACGTTTTTCTGAATCACTAATTGCTTATAAGTAAACTAAATGTCAACAATAAACATAAATTAACCAAGCTGAATGAATCAAGCATGAAAATGCTCCGACATCTTATTCGGGTTCAAACTCTTTCCTAACAATCCTAGGAATTCGCTGCATAAAATACTTTCTCTAAACATAGGTATCTAACAATAAGACAACAAATGTAATACAGGGCTATTCCTGTTTTACCCGAAAAACTCCGGTCTGGAGTTTGCGTTTCCACCAGTATACCCGACTCCAAATAGATTTTAGCGCACCTGTGCACAGTATATTTTTTACCCAGCCTCGGTCCGCCAATCTTGTATGCTTACAACTAACAGGCTACTAATGGACCAATGCTACCCCGAACGATTATTAAATCAGTCACAACATCTAGCAGCGAAACGGAACTTGTGTATGTTTCTCGAATTGGATGCGATTCGCTTCTTCCTAATAGTCACGTACCTAACACATTTACATTTAGGCAATGCACCGAGAGCGCGTGCATTTTTGTTATTAATGGGTACAGACGCCCAATACAATTTCAAGGGACTGATTCTCATTGTCATTTCGGAGAGGTTATTTTTCCAATGCTTCCAAGCTATACATTTTATGGCGACACCATTCTTCTTATACAAACAGCGGTTCCAATGTACCCGTATAAATGTTGAAGCCACGTTATTGTTATTGGTGTTATTATTATTGCCAAATCTGTTATGGGCTTCCAATAAAGTCAGTATAAAGTTTTGAACTTAACACAATAGAGCAGGTGTGTGTGTGTGACAATACGTATGCTCTTTACCGGTTCGTCTCTAGTAATGTTAGATTATACAGCCTAATTTATGAACCTGGTATGCACTGAAGTCATGACCAACTTTTCTGACCTTTTTTGTACATTAGAGCTTACTTAGTGGTTGGGGCAACAAAAAGATAAAGAATCATCTCGCCCGGCTCCATTTACCACGTGTCGAGATTGTAACACGCCGCTTACGACTGACTCTCTTGAATTTCTGTGCCCTCAAAATCACACTCTTTCTGCATCATAGTTTATCAGATCCTAGATAAAATATTCAGTCTTGACTGAACAAAAATGAATGCACTCAAATTAAGCATGTCTTAAGAGCAAATGAATCTATGTACTTTCGCAGACTAAATGTCGAGAGACCAAACAGAAAATTTTAAAGGCGCTGTATCATTTATATTTATTTTTTATTTTTTAAATTTGATAGGACACGTCTTTTCTCCAATTGCAAATTAATAGACTGTTCTAAACAAATTAAAACCAAATCACTTGCAAAACTATTACAGAAATGTTCTAAGATCCAGAATAGAGTACATTTGATTGATTGATTGATTCAATTTTTAACGGCGCATCAGCACTGTAAGGCTATTTAGCGCCAAACAAAATGTTATATGTATAATCTTTTAAAAATTAGAAAAAGTCTCATATCGACCAGCGATATAAAAGCACATAGTTGAAATTAAGACGGTTGTATGGTAACGGTGCAAAATAAAGCTTCCCGATCAACCAGGGATGTAAATGTTGTATGTTAATGAAAAATCACGGAAAGGTATTAAAAAGGGACAGTATATATATCGCATAAAACTGCACAAGGTGATAGCATAAAACTTAGAGCTTAGAGTAAATATTTACTGCTTTCAGGAACTCTATAATACGAGTCGTGTTTATAGTATCATAAAGTTACTTCATGTCATGCACAGTGTAATACTGATCGCGCGTAGGTTGCAGGTCAAAACACTCTATCATAAAGGGATTGACAGTGAATGGTTCATTGCAAGAAACGCACTCTGGTGGGTCTTCACCATTTAGTTTGTGGGAATGGGTGATATAAGTATGATCAATTCGGATTCTTGCAATGACTACCTCGTCCCTACGAAAGGTTCTGTAGGAAGGAGTCAATTCTCCTAGAGTTGGTTTGATTGCATGAAGTTAGTTATTCAGTGCATCATTCCATGATGCCTGCCAATTCTGGCGTAAGGACTTTGTGACACTAGGTTTAAAATCATTGTACGGTAGTTTAAAATCGGATGGTTCTTGAGTAAGGGCCATTTTAGCATTGCGATCCGCTTTTTGGTTACCTTTAATACCAATATGGTTAGGTAACCAACAGTATGTTATATTGTGGGAGACACTCATCTCGGTATTTTTGATGAGTATGTTTTTCAATAATGGATTCTCTAGTTTTCTATTGTGTAGTGACTGAAGTACTGATAGTGAGTCAGAGCAGATGATGCTGTTTAATATACGTTTGTTTTCTATATGTTGCAAAGCAAAGTCTATTGCTCTGATTCGATGAAAACATTGATGTTCCATTTGGTAAGCGAACTTGCGTTGTGTTATTTCGACAAACGAAGGCTTCAGCAGCCTTTTCTTCATCTTTTGATCCGTCGGTATAAATTCTTGTGTAGTTTTTAAATTCGGTGAGGAGTTCTTGATAACAGTTGTGCAAGACGGAAGGGTTTGTCTCAGATTTTTTCCGTCGTGTAGCGTAACAAGTACTTTGGGTTGTTTAAGTAGCCAGGGTGGTGTTTCGGAGATGGACGTTTTGTGAATTTTAGACAGATTAATTTTTGTACTGTCAAGGCTGGATGATATTCTAATGCCAAAGGAAGGTATGGCGTTTGGTTTATTTTCGTATAAGGTTTTGTATTTGTGTTGAAAAACAGCCGAAAAAGCAGGATTTAGAGGGCTTGATTTTAGTTTGAGAGCATACTGTGCGGAAAGCAGTTCTTTACGATGCGATAATGGTGGTTCGTTCGCTTCAGCCAGCAGGCTTTCACACGGGAATGTTTTAAATGCTCCCAGAGCCAGTCTTATTCCCTGATAATGAATTGGATCAAGCATTCTAAGATATGATTTTCTGGATGAACCATATACAACGCAACCATAGTCCAGTTTGGAGCAAATAAACATTCTACATAAATTCACGATGACTTTTCTATCAGCACCCCGGTCAGTGTGCGTTACTACTTTAAGTAGGTTAAGTGCTTTTAAGCACTTGGCTTTTAAGTTCTTTAGGTGTGCAATAAAAGTCAGTTTTCTGTCAAAGAGTATAACAAAAAATTTTGTTCCCTCAACAACTAGAATAGGTGTTCCGTCCAGCGTGAGTTTAGGTTCACCGTGGTGTCGTCGTAACTGACAGAAATACATGCATACCGTTTTTGATTTCGAGAATTTGAAGCCGTTTGTAATTGCCCAATTTTGTATCTTGTTTATATTTTTTATATTTTGCTGTAGCTGTCTTTCAATTGTATGCATGTACTTTGATCGATAACATATGAGAAAATCATCAACATATAAGTAAATTTGAATAATGTTGCCAACGATCAACATAATTAAAATAAAAATAGATTGATTGATTGATTGTTTGTTTTTTAACGGCGCATCAGCACTTTTAGGCTATTTAGCGCCAAACAAAGTGTTACTTGTGTAATCTTTTAAAACTTATAAAAGGTTCTATATCGACCAGCGATATAAAAGAACAAATGGTTGAAATTAAAAACGGTAAGATGGTAACGGTGCAAAATAAAGCTTCCCGATCAACGGGAGATGTAAAAAAGATGAATAGGTATTAAAATGGACGGTATATATATTGCATAAAACTGCACAAGGTGATAGCATAAAAGTCAGAGTTTAGAGTAAATATTTACGGCTTTTAAGAACTCTATAATACGAGTGATGTTTATATTATCAAAAAGTTCTTTCATGTGATGCACAATGTAATAACGATCGCGCGTAGGTTGTAGGTCAAAGCACTCTATCATAAAGTGCTTGACAGTGAATGGTTCATTGCAAGAAACGCACTCTGGTGGGTCTTCACCTTTTAGTATGTGGGTGTGGGTGATATAAGTATGACCAATTCGGATTCTTGCAATGACTACCTCCTCCCTACGAATGGTTCTGTAGGAAGGAGTCCATTCTCCTAGAGTTGGTTTGATTGCATGAAGTTTGTTATTTACAGCATCATTCCATGATGCCTGCCACTTCTGACGTAAGAACTTTCTGATACAAGGTTTAAAATCAGTATATGGTATTTTAAAATCAGATGGTTCTTGAGAAAGGGCCATTTTAGCAGCGCGATCTGCTTTTTCGTTACCTTTAATACCAATGTGGCTAGGTAACCAACAGTATATTATATTGTGGGAGATACTCAGCTCGGTATTTTTTACGAGTATGTTTTTCAATAATGGGTTCTCCAGTTTTCTATTGTGTAGTGACTGGAGTACTGATAGCGAGTCGGAGAAGATGATACTGTTTAAAATACGGTTCTTTTCTATATGTTGCAGAGCAAGGTTTATTGCTCTGATTTCGGCTGTAAAAATTGATGCTCCATTTGGTAAGCGAACTTGCGTTGTGTGATTTCCACAAACAAAGGCTGCAGCAGCCTTTTCCTCATCCTTTGATCCATCATTGTAAATTCTGGTGTAGTTTTTAAATTCGGTGAGGAGTTCGTGGTAAGAGTTGTGGAAGATAGAAGGGTTTGTTTCGGATTTTTTTCCATCGTGTAGCGTAAAACGTACTTTTGGTTGTTTAATTAGCCAGGGTGGTGTTTCGGAGATGGATGTTTTCTGAATTTTTGAAAGATCTATATTTATAGTGTCAAGGCTGCATAATAATCTAATGCCAAAGGAAGGTATGGCGTTTGGTTTATTTTCGTATAAAGTTTTGTATTCGGGTTGAAAAACAGCCGAAAAAGCAGGATTCAGAGGGTTTGATTTTAATTTCAGAGCATACTGTGCGGAAAGCATTTCTCTACGATGCGATAACGGTGGTTCATTCGCCTCAGCTAGAAGGCCTTCACACGGGGATGTTTTAAATGCTCCCAGAGCCAGTCTTATTCCCTGATGATGAATTGGATCAAGCATTTTAAGATACGATTTCCTGGCAGAACCATACACAACGCAACCATAGTCTAGTTTGGAGCGAATAAACGTTCTGTATAAATTTAGGATGACTTTTCTATCAGCACCCCAGTCAGTGTGCGCTACTACTTTAAGTAGGTTAAGTGCTTTTAAGCATTTAGCTTTTAAGTTCTTTAGGTGTGGAATAAAGGTCAGTTTTCTGTCAAAGATTATACCTAAAAATTTGGTTTCCTCAACAACTGGAATAGGTGTTCCATCCTGTGTGAGGTTCGGTTCATCGTGATGTTTTCGTAACTGACAGAAATGCATGCATACCGTTTTTGATTTCGAGAATTTGAAACCGTTTGCATTGGCCCAATTTTGAATTTTGTTTATATTTTGCTGCAGTTGTCTTTCAATTGTATGCATGTGCTTTGACCGATAACATATTAGAAAATCATCAACGTATAACGAACAATCCACACCAGGAGTCAAACACTTGGTGATGCTATTAATTTTGATGTTAAAGAGCGTCACAGATAAAATACTGCCCTGGGGCACACCCATCTCTTGCTCGTGCAGATCTGAGAGGGTAGAGCCCACTCGTACTTTGAATTCTCTGTCGGAGAGAAAGTTGGATATGAAAGAGGGCAGACGGCCTTTTAGACCTAGATCGTTCAGGTCATTTAGTATCCCGTACTTCCATGTCGTGTCATAGGCCTTTTCTAAATAAAAAAAACCGCTACTAAATGTTCTTTCTTAATAAATGCATCGCGAATGAATGTTTCTAGTCGAACCAGATGATCACTGGTGCTCCGGCCATATCGAAAGCCACTTTGGAAAGGAGATATTAAATTGTTAGTTTCCAAATACCAGACAAGCCGAGAATTGATCATTCGTTCCATTGTTTTGCACACACAGCTTGTGAGTGCAATTGGTCGATAGCTGTTGGGGTCTTCGCTATCTTTACCGGGTTTGGGAACTGGTATTACAGTTGCTTCTTTCCAGATTTTTGGTACATTACCAGTAATCCATAAATCATTGAAGAGTTTCAAAAGAGATGTTAATGATGATTCTGGAAGGTGTTTCAGAAACTGGTAATGTATCTTGTCAGGCCCAGTGGATGTATCATGGGCCTTATCTAAAGCCTCCCTAAGCTCCGATAGTGAGAACAATTGATTATAACTTTCCGAGTTGTTGGATGTGAATTTTAAACGTGACTTTTCTTTTTGAGTTTTAAGTTTTTGGAAGGCTTCTGAATAATTAGATGATGATGAATTTTTCGAGAAACTGTCAGCAAGAATATTTGCAATGTCACGTTTTGAACTAAAGTTGTTATTGTTCAGTGTCAGATGTCGGAGAGGGTTTTGCTTTCTCTTTCCGTTTATTTTGCGTATAGTGTCCCAAACTTTTTGAACAGAGGAACGAGAGTTTAAAGAAGAAACATACTTCTTCCATGATGCTCTTTTACTTTCTTTGATTATGCGGCGAGCTTTGGCCCGGGCAATGCGATATATATTTAAGTTTTCGGGCGTCGGTTGATTATTAAATTTCCTTAATGCTTCTCGGCGTAGTTTAATGGCTTCCTTACATTCCTTAATGACCCAAGGTTTTTGGGTTCTTTTACAATATGGCGAGGACTTGGGAACGGATTCTTCTGCAATCTCTATTAAAATAGATGTAAAATGCTGAATGGTGTCGTCAACATTGAAAACTGTATCCTCATTCAGCCTAGTTTTACAGAGTGTTTCAAACTTGGCCCAGTCTGCCTTCTTTAAATTCCATTGTGGAATTACTTCATCGCCTGTAGAGTTAAGATTTACAAGAAAGATTGGGAAGTGATCGCTGCTGTGAAGGTCATCAGCGACCTTCCATTCATAGTCCAAAAGCAGCGAAGGAGAACAAATTGTCAAATCGATGCTTGTGTATGTACCCGTGCCTGGGTGTAAATATGTAGGTGTTTTGGTATCATATGGACACAGATCGTGTCTAGAAATAAAGTCTTCAACTTTGTGACCTCTGTCACTTACATGATTTGATCCCCATAAAATGTTATGGGCATTAAAATCCCCGAGAAAAACAAAGGGTTCGGGAAGCTGTTGAAGAATATTGTCGAGTTCGTGTGGTACTAGGTTAGTGTTTGGTGGTAAATAAATAGAGCAAAATGTAATCACTCGATGTAGAGTGACGCTTACAGCAATGGCTTGTAAATTGGTGTTTAAATGAATGAAGCTATGAGGAGCTCTGTTGTTTACAATAACAGAAACTCCTCCTGATGCCCTATCAACATTTGGAGAGCAGGTGTTAAACAGGGAGTAGTTTTTAAATGTGATATTGTCTGTATCTTTCAAGAAGGTTTCTTGAAGGCATAGTACCGCAGGATCATGTTCGTTTAAAAGCAGGAGAATATCATTGTAATTTGCTTTAAGTCCTCGACAATTCCATTGTATGATAGTGTTTTTCATTATAAATTTAAATTAAAGATTGTGGAGCTAGGTTAGACCTTTCGCAGAGGGAATTTGTTTTGTTATTTCTCTGGAGGAGGTACGGGGGTGAATTTTTTGTTTGTAGGTCTGGAGTTCCCCTGAGCGCATGGAGCAGATTCTTCTGCATCCATGCTCTCGATGTCTCCAAACCTGTTATAAAGTTTGATGGGGTCATCTGACCCCTTTTGTTGCCTATTTCCATGAGATTTATTTTTGTTTTTTGGTGATTTAGTTTGTTGGGTATTGCTGAATGTAGTTTGTGTAGATGCCGTGTTTCTCTGTGATTGGTAATGAGGGGTGTTTGAGCTTGGTGTTGAATCGGGTGCTTCTGTTTGTGTTTGAGCGTCCTTCGTTGTTTTAGGATTGCTCTTCACTACAGTGGAGAAGGATGGGCCAGGATGGGCTGTTTTCGCCTGTACAAGTTTTCTGGCTTCTGGATAGGGAATATTATTTGTGTATTTTACCCTCTGAATTTCCTTCTCCTGTTTCCAGGTATCGCAATCCTTGGAATTTGCGTGGTGCTCTTTTCCACAGTTGACACAATGCGGAGTTGCTCTACAGTCAGGTTCCTGATGAGAATTTTCTCCGCATCGGCCACATATTTGGGTTTTAGAGCAGCGGTCTTCGTGATGGCCGTATTTTTAACATTTGTAACATCGAAGGGGGTTTGGAATGTAGATGTCAACCTTCACTTGCAAGAAGCCAACTTTGACCACTTTGGGTACAGTTGGCCTGTTGAAGGTGAGTACAATGGTGTTGGTGTCCTGCAGGTTATTATTACGTTTGATACGTATTCGACGGACTGCAGTGACACCTTCACTTTTCATTCCTTCGATGATATCTGCGTCGGTGACTCCAGCCAAGTCACGACAGCGAATCACGCCTTTGGACGTATTCAGTGTGGTGTGAGCGAATGAGGTCACTGGAATATCGAAGAAAGTTTTTATTTTCCCGATATTGTCTGACTGACCTCGTCGCTCACATTCCACGAGAAGGCAACCCGATGTCATTTTTTTGACGCTCTTCGGCGTACCAATCAAACCTGTAATTGTTTTCTCAATCACAAACGGAGAGAGTGAAGCAAGGGATTTTGCGGCATCTTTAGATTGTATTACCATGAAGCGTGGAAATGTGTCCACACTACATGGTTCGTCGTCCGAGTCAGATAAAGTTTTGGTACGTTTATTTTGATTTTTTTTGGAAATATCCATTTTGGCTAGATTAAAAATTCAGCACCCGTGCTCGCCACCCACCAAGGAGCCCAACAAGGGGACACTTTTCAAGTGTCAGGGATACACAGATGCCATACTCAGTTGATAAAATTACCTTTGAATGACCCTGAAGTCGCCAATTTCTAAGGTCGGTAAAATTACCCCCCGATTGACCCGTTAAGCCACCGCCTTCTAGGAAGTCTTCTAAGACTTGGAAAAGGGAAAGATAAAGGAAGAGAATTTAGGGGCAACGGTGGTATCAAGAGAGATACAAGGAGACAGATAAAGAAGGTGAGAGAGTAAATAAAGACCTCCTAGGGCTCGGCGTGACCAGCCGATTTGTCGGAACCGGGCCCATCCCGACCACCCGTCTAAGAGAAGTAGAGGCCAAAGTAGTGTATTGCAGGGAAAGCCTCTGCTCAACTACCAGGATCCTTTCCTCCCCCGACACGGACGCAACCCACGGCAAACAGGTTGCCTCTACTTAGTCGCCTCTTACGACACGTAGCGAGGCACGTCGGGCCAATTCTACAACCCCGGACCCGCAGGGGGATTTTATTCTTGAAGAATTACTTTTCTTTCGTAGCTTTGTAGTATTTACCCTAGATTTTCTATTTCTAAAATTTACTCTTTCAATTGAAGTACCTAGACGCAGAGTTTAGTTAGTGCGATACTTACAGACGATCCGTTTGGTCAATGTCGTACAGAATGACCAGTTGTTTTATGGAGATATGTCTTAGAAATATTTGAAGGCTCTACGGGAAAAAATGTTCGTTAAATTATCTTTGCCATTTTATATCTCCCTAAATAAGCAGCTTGTTCAATTTGAGCTAGGTTGTGCGCGTGTGAGAAAATGCATTACAAGTGTAAATGATACATTGTGAAAATCTCCCATTATCTCTTGGGGCCTACTATCTAATTTGAATATTAAGCATTCAATGCACTGAGAATCCTTTGTTTCTAAGCAGGAATACATATATGTCTCTTTCATCAGCAACTGAATCCTTTCTGGCGTACATTGGCAATGTTCAGGCACGTTGAAAATCAAAACGGTTTCATAGCTTTCTTTCGCAATTCTCAGTTGCACTCCCTAAAACTGAGCGAGAAATGAAAATGTCGCTTGAAAAATTGTAAAAGGATCACGAGAGAAAGGAGAGAGTGAGAAATATCTTAAAGTGCTGACTTACTGAATCTTTAATAATGAAATACTGGTACAAATAGAATAAAGCGCGGTATAACTGATTTTTTTTTTTCCTTTTCACGCAGTGGAGACTGGGGTAAATCAATGCAACAAGAACAAAATATCAAGACTGCATACACAATGATTGTTGTTGTTGTTGGGTTTAACGCCATTTTTCAGCAGACGATTGGCTATACATGGCGGCCAGTATTAATGGTGGAGGAAGAACCCGGGAAAACCCCGGAAAGAATCACCGACCCTGGAGAAGCTAGTGGCAAGCTTTCTCACATACACAATGAAACGTGCCGTCTCTTTAGTCTTTAGGAAAAAGCGTAAAACATAACCTTGTTCAGAAGAATTAAACGCTCGCTTGAAATTCCTCATGGAGCATGACTGCGAAATCTACCGATCGTCCTAATTGTAGCATTCCTGTTTCTGTATTGAAATTAAAAAGCTTATGGTATGTTAAATTGTTAACTTGAATCATAATTCTCATCATTTAATGTTCAATAACACACTGAAAGAAAGAGTCATGATATTTGCAACATTTCTTTCTCTTTTCATGCAGCATAGTTAGTGACACAATCTATCGGTATAGACACATAATTGTACATAATCAAATAACGGGAATTCCAAGTACAAACATGTCAGATATTGATCTCCACGTAGATTTATTTTTATTCAGAAAATAAACTAATTCCTCCGCATTTAATCGGATGTAACCATACTACAACATTACCTACCCAAAGGCAAATAGTCACTCTTTCGTCGAGGCACTTTAGCGGCAATCCGATATGAATAAACGACTTATGCATTATGTAAACCCAATTAAACCGTTGTTCTTCTTCTCTCCACACCCATATTTAAAACAAAATTAGCTTACAGACTACTGTAGCCCGATCTCAGCCCCAAGGAAATTGAAATCCGCATTGTATTGATTTGATTGAAAACATCTCAAAAATTACCAGAAATGCTCCTATTGGTTGTACATTTGTCGCATCAATCGGATAAAAGGAAATGCTGTGAAAGTTAAATTTGTATATATTGCTAAACCAAAGCTGGTTCAAAGCTGGAAACTTTTATCAGGTAAGTGCCTTTTCCTCCCAATTTTATTCAGGAGAGTAAATTTATATTCGCGCATTTCATAATTCGTTAAATATTCATTTCTATATTTGTTTCTATTTCCTCGACTTCCTACTCACTACATTTTTCGTCATTAATAATTACCTTGTTGATGTGCTAATTTAGAATTAACATGTACGGGTCAACCGTTTTCCTCCTATCTTCAGTGAAAATACATTTTCGTTTATTTTCACAATTAAGGAACGCGATTCATTAGCATTTAGGGGGCAGGGTCCAGTTTTTATGTACAAATTTAATGCCGCAATCAGTGACCTAGTATAAAAAATCATAAAAAATCAAATACACAAGTGAGCTCAAAAAGGTCCATATTTTTAGATACCTATATTAAAACAAAGCATAATAATAGTATTCACTTGACCAGAGAAGTCAATGGCAGTTCACAGCAGAAGAGGATCATGCACCCCAACCCCTATTTTATACCTGCATTTTTCACATCCAAATGCCATTTTTGACAGCATGTGGTGCTCACAGTGCAAACGCAAGCCCATTCCCTGGATGAAAATTTTGAAAAACATTGTCTACGAAATAGTTTGATGCAATTCAGAATAGTTGTCATCCAAGCCGTTTTTGAGATACTCTAGTTGCCTTGAACCCACGTGTTTACTGCTATGGGAGGCTAGCTATTCTTCCTAGCCAACTATTGGTATTTCACTATCAACATACTGCAGAGCAACTATGGAAGGTGTACATGACTGACATCAATTTCAAGAACAACACCAGCCCAAAACACCTAGTTCACAAATATATCCATATCTATCAATTCTAAACAATAATAGCTGAAAAAGTCACACCATAGCCTTAAGTTAAGGAATTTGCCAGGGGCCAATTTACGAAACTGGACCCTGCCACCTTAAGGATTTGGCTGAAAATGGTTTATGTCAAAAGTTGTGTTTATATCACATATTTAGACATTATCTAGTACAGTGGCATAAAGGAAAACTTTTTGTGCACAAAACTGAAAATGGTATTATGCTTTTAAAAAAGTTACCTCTTTGCGGCAAAAAACACTACATTATTTACATTGTGAATTATGACTGACTGCATTTCTTGAAAGATTTCAAATTGTTTGCAACCTACAATGCTCTTGGTCTTTGTTTACCGCCATAGCATCAGTACAAAATCAAAATTCCTTTACAATGTTTCATGAATGTCAAGAAGAGATCTGGAAGTTATAAATTTTAGGAGGGAATAACAGAAATGATATGTTAGGTGTCAGTGACAGAAGTGAACAGTTTCTCTAAGCTCTTCTAGCAAACTTAAAGAAATCACACATTTAAGTAAATCATGTGCTTTAGAAGTACTCTTAGACTGATATAAAAGAAGTGGTTCCTAACTTTTCATTATCATTCTGGAGATGCTAATAGCGACATCAGTGTTGTGTTAGTGAATATTGGGGGGGGGGGTAATCGCAACACAAGTCTAGCTAGTCTGGAAAAGTCAAAGTTTAATCAATTAACATTAGACAATGCTGGAATATTGATATACTGATGTGTAGGACCCTAAAACTTACAAAGAGTGACATATCAAATAAATTCATTGATACATAGCCAATGAAATTGACCATACATATACAAATTACTCAGTACAGTTTAACAGAGAAATTTCTTCTCAGGCACCAATTTACTTACAACTGACTTTAATGTTTTCTGGAGTTTACAAAATCATAGTAAATAATAAGATAAGGTATAGAACAAATATTAATAGTGGAAAATCCAGTTCAAGATAAAAAGCATATCACCGGCTTGGCTTTTGATAAGCACGTACCATAAAACAACTCCTGCAGAAGCTAAGTCTGTCTGTCAAAGTCACTCTCTTGTGCACTTAGATCAGAATGAGTATCTGGATGAGATCGAAGCTATTGTTTCTTTCAGCATGACTAACCGATTAATCCTAATCTCTTACTATGCAAACTGACACCTGCAAAAAGAAAAGAAACAAGTGATATTGATGTACTTTTAACATTCAGTGAAAACATAAGACTTTCAGAGGAGAAACTGTATGTGCATTGTCAAACCCATGAAGCTGCCACTTAATTTTAAGCTTTTCCCCCTTTGTTAACTGAACCTAGAGATTTCAAGATATATACATAACATTGAAACATTTTCTATTATCACCCAAGTGTGAGATATGAATCTCTTATGTCAACTTCAGAGTGGGGTCATGAAGGTAGAAACTATGTCGGTGTGCTAAAACTTTCATTCTTCTCACCAAAATACAGCAAGTAATATGCCATATGCATCATTATTTCTAAGACCGTTCCACTGGTGACATTCAATATTCACAACAGTATGTTTATGTATGATTCCTCTGAATTCTATCTGCTCCTGTGGAGTTAAATTACTTTAAAGAATACATGTTGACATGCTATGCAATTGTTTAGGTGTGTCTGTATTGAAATGTGAATATTATTCATAAAAATAGAGGTGCAAAACCTTGACAGCTACAGAAAGTGGAAGACAATACATTATGGTTACCATTTTGTTCCCATATTTAGAAAGTTATATCCAAAATATGCTACTATGTCATGATGTAAACAGTTCTCACATGGAGGTACAAAACACAGTTACCTCCCTCTCCAAAGAACATCACATACAACACTAAGGAATATATGGAAAAAGGAAGGAGATATAATAAAGCTAATGCATACAAATTATTTAAATATACACAACGAAACAGAAAAGTATAATAGATGTGGCTGGCTGCACCATCAAAAAATGATCAATTTTCCTTAAGGGGGCAGGGTCCAGTTTTTATGTACAAATTTAATGCCGCAATCAGTGACCTAGTATAAAAAATCATAAAAAATCAAATACACAAGTGAGCTCAAAAAGGTCCATATTTTTAGATACCTATATTAAAACAAAGCATAATAATAGTATTCACTTGACCAGAGAAGTCAATGGCAGTTCACAGCAGAAGAAGATCATGCACCCCAACCCCTATTTTATACCTGCATTTTTCACATCCAAATGCCATTTTTGACAGCATGTGGTGCTCACAGTGCAAACGCAAGCCCTTTCCCTGGATGAAAATTTTGAAAAACATTGTCTACTAAATAGTTTGATGCAATTCAGAATAGTTGTCATCCAAGCCGTTTTTGAGATACTCTAGTTGCCTTGAACCCACGTGTTTACTGCTATGGGAGGCTAGCTATTCTTCCTAGCCAACTATTGGTATTTCACTATCAACATACTGCAGAGCAACTATGGAAGGTGTACATGACTGACATCAATTTCAAGAACAACACCAGCCCAAAACACCTAGTTCACAAATATATCCATATCTATCAATACTAAACAATAATAGCTGAAAAAGTCACACCATAGACTTAAGTTAAGAAATTTGCCAGGGGCCAATTTACGAAACTGGACCCTGCCATCTTAGTTATGTGCGTATTATCATCTTTTTCTTTCCGCTAAACAAATTTGCCAGTTTGTTATACTAGTTCAAGTAGATAGTCTGCATGACCTATGCCATGTTCATATTTCAATATAGGTCCTTTCTAAATTGTTTTCTTTATAATATTTTTCTAATCATTAAGATATGAGCCCAAAGTGTAATGATCTATATATTTAATATACACACAAGAGTTTTAAATTCAAACCTACAATCTTTACACAAACGTTGCCTGTGAAATGACGAATCAAATGTTTTAAGTCATCCACGTGTTTTCATATATTGCAATCATCATTATACGCTTTTATTACATGATGGAATATTTCACAAATACCTTTGTTTAACCAGTATTGCGAACACCTAATGAGAATTTAAAATCCATTTGATTGTCATTTTGGCAGCTATTTCAATACCAAGCCTTGCTAATTGTTTTGCACAAAAGATTCTATTACCAATCTTAAATAATGTCATTTTTACAAAGATCATTTCACACAAAAACTCCGCATCAATAAAACAGACAAGTATGTGCCAATTAAAATTATGGCGAAAGTCTCCGCTTTCCTTTTTTATAAGTAAACAAATATATGTATTAATCAGCTTTCAAATTCATGCTTTTCGAACTATCCAAAATATGCATGTGTATATCTGTCTGTATATCCGCTTGCTACATCCCATCTCGTTAATGTAACTTTGGAACGATTGGAAAGATAGTTTAATCACTAATATCTTAGTCCCTACAAACGTCTTTTATTGATGATAGATTGAAGAAGAAAGAACAAAATATATTACCGTAAACATGTTATATTCAGTTCCAATATGTATACATAGTATTGTGCTAGATGTGCTAAAAATGTCAGTTTTCAATGATGCATTAATTGGCATTCTTTGCCTTTTATTCCAGACATATACACGAAAAACAAGCATGATGTTGACGAAATCCATAACATTGGTGTTAGTTGCAATCGCTATCGGTGAGTAGTAATATTTCGTAAATAGTTGGAAAACATGTACAACAAACGTAAGATTGTGTTTTCTGAAGATGGTATAATAATTTCGTCTATATGTTCAATTACATCGAGCCATACCTAACTTTACGTCAGCACTGTAGTCGTCGTAGGCAGTTTTATTATTTCCATGTAATCATCGTTGCAATGCGATATTAGAACTTACACATATACACCTTAATGCAAGTCTATTCCAGTAAACATGAACTCCATTTACAATGTACTCAAAATCAGTTTTACTAGTTTTCTTGCCGTTGTTAGAAGCGTATAAAATAATTCCTTTTCATTTTTGGTTAAAGGAGCTATCTCAGTGACCTATGGCAACCCTGTACCCACTGTAGCTGAAGATAATAATGACCTGGTAACAGAGGCATCACCCGCTGTGATTCATGATTCTGAAGTAGATCCAACTGAAAAGGTCGAGGCAGCAGAACAGACAGATGCACCAATGAGCTCTGCCGCAGAGGGAGCAGAACAATTGTCAACAATGGCGTCACCAGCCGGAAATATTGATAATGTTGAAGCTAGCCAATCAGAAGCGTCTGAGACTGATGCGCCACTCAGCCCGTCAGAGGAGCCATCGGCATTGTCAACAGCAGTTTATTCCAACCCTAGTGAAAAGTAGACACCAACGTATTTTCTCTGAAAACGATGTAGCAAATGCAAACATCGCAGAATAAGAAATCCGTAGCGTGCAATGAATATAGTAGTGATCTAGAGGTTGCTGATGACTTTATAGACGTTATAAATATCGCACAAAATCGAAAGCATTTGTGCACGTCATGTTGTTTAGAAGGTATTAGCTTCTGTACTTGATTCGTGCTTGCTAATACCTTGCCATTTATTACTTCTTTGAGCAAACGAAATAAATCTTACCAATATGAGCAGTATGTTTTCTCTTTAAATTCATCCCAAAACAATGACAACTTCCTTTCACAAAGGCAGTCATATTTCATGGAAATTCTATCATTACAATAATTCACTGCACCCATGAGAAAACTTGGGGAATTAATTTTATTAATCACAGGCATTTTCTCTCTTTCTCTCTATCTCTCTTTCTCTCTGTCTCTCTCTCTCTCTCTCTCTCTCTCTCTCTCTCTCTCTCTCTTCCCTTTCTGCAAAGCAATTGAGCTATAATAATTGATCATGAATGTTAATGATTCCATGGCCTTACGCTAAGTAACAGACAAAACAGAAAACCAACAAATTTTGTAAAACTCAACGAAAGTTTTTTTCTCCAGAATATAAAGTAAAAATTTAAAAACAACTGACAGCATTGTGAATTAGATCCCTATAGAACTAAACGTTCTATCCCAAGTTACATGCATGAAGTTCCTATTCACTTCCAGTGATATTTCAGATAGATTCCGCTATTGAATGCGTGCATACGCCAGTACTTGCTAACGTGATAATGCACCAACTATCTGGTTTGTGGAGCTCTTCTAACAGACTTTTGATAGATCACAATAATACCATCATCAATGTCACTCTCCGAAATAACAATGATTCCAAATTAATGTTCTACCCCAATAATAGTAATGGGGACTTAGTAATTCCAATGAATAAATAAAGGCAACTAAATTAACAATTGAACACACGGTAAGACTGATTCTAGAACAGATCTTACGGCAGGAATGCATAATTGTGTAAGAAAGGAATATCATATAAAATGCTACGAAACAGTAATATAGCCAGTACGTAGGTCAGTCTCCATTCTGAAACATTCAAATTTGTTGGCAAGTTCATCACTTTCCACGCGAAACACTAGCAACCTTCATTTGCATTTTTACTACTAACAAAGATTCGAATATCCAATCTTCAATGATAGAAACATCTTCGCTAAGCATTATCTTTATTACAAGCTAAACGTTACAGGTCAGAACACTACTAACTTGATTTCGGTGAAAAGGTCAAGGACGAAATATAGATATGCGTAACAAAGTTTTACAAACCAGTGGTCTTTGCCTGACCTAGCGGCGTCAAATCCTGGCGCGATTCACCCTAGAAGTCATATGTTTACCCAAAATTTCCAAAGACATTCATACAACTTCAGTTGAAAATTAGAAAGCCCGACGTGTCCGGTCTATACATAAATTGTTCTCTAATCAATGCAAGACCACACATCTCACAACCCGCCAAAAATGTATCAATCGCACATCTGCATGGTTTCTCTTCGTTAGGTTTCCGTACCGATAGCAGTTCTCGCCGTGGAAACTATACAACTATCCCCTAACAAAAGGAACTATTTTAACTACGCCACCTTAGTCCATTCAAACGGCTATTTTCAGGCACATTTCACCAGTACAACTGCATCAAAGTTGCCATAATGGCGACATAAACGGCATCTGATGAATCAATTCTTGTTAATTCCGTTGTGCAATTTACCGATTTCCTACTGTAAATATTGCCACTGCAGTGCCACCAATGTACACCACTAGACGTTAATAGGGGCTATGTAATTCCGGTCATTCATTCAGTTTTCCCCAGAATTCACAATTAGTAAACCAGGTCATCATGGAAACTCACTAACACTTCACTCCCTGACGCTTGCTTCTGGTGACTGGGTAATTGTTTCGGGAGACGGAATATTTTCATTGCACCGAATTCCAATAATTAGACAAGTAATCATAATAATTTAAGAATTCTTTAAAACGGGGCGCTATGATCAAAATGCACATACTTCAAATTGATCACATTAGCCTCATCTTTAAAATGATCACTCGACCTCGAGTGACACAAACGTCACACTTCTGTGGTCTAATCAAAATTGATGACTTTCCCTAAAATCAACCACCAACTCGATTAATGATTCCCAAATATGATTAAGACAAAACTCTAAATCAATGGACTTGTTCCTATTAGCCCGTCACTCTCCATCCGAAACTAAACGTTTTTCTGAATCACTAATTGCTTATAAGTAAACTAAATGTCAACAATAAACATAAATTAACCAAGCTGAATGAATCAAGAATGAAAATATTCCGACATCTTATTCGGGTTCAAACTCTTTCCTAACAATCCTAGGAATTCGCTGCATAAAATACTTTCTCTAAACATAGGTATCTAACAACAAGACAACAAATGTAATACAGGGCTATTCCTGTTTTACCCGAAAAACTCCGGTCTGGAGTTTGCGTTTCCACCAGTATATCCGACTCCAAATAGATTTTAGCGCACCTGTGCACAGTATACTTTTTACCCAGCCTCGGTCCGCCAATCTTGTATCCTTACAACTAACAGACTACTAATGGACCAATGCTACCGCGAACGATTATTAAATCAGTCACAATATCTAGCAGCGAAACGGAACTTGTGTATGTTTCTCGAATTGGATGCGATTCGCTTCTTCCTAATAGTCACGTACCTAACACATTTACATTTAGGCAATGCACCGAGAGCGCGTGCATTTTTGTTATTAATGGGTACAGACACCCAGTACAATTTCAAGGGACTGATTCTCATTGTCATTTCGGAGAGGTTATTTTTCCAATGCTTCCAAGCTATACATTTTATGGCGACACCATTCTTCTTATACAAACAGCGGTTCCAATGTACCCGTATAAATGTTGAAGCCACGTTATTGTTATTGGTGTTATTATTATTGCCAAATCTGTTATGGGCTTCCAATAAAGTCAGTATAAAGTTTTGAACTTAACACAATAGAGCAGGGGTGTGTGTGTGACAATACGTATGCTCTTTACCGGTTCGTCTCTAGTAATGTTAGATTATACAGCCTAATTTATGAACCTGGTATGCACTGAAGTCATGACCAACTTTTCTGACCTATTTTGTACATTAGAGCTTACTTAGTGGTTGGGGCAACAAAAAAATAAAGAATCATCTCGCCCGGCTCCATTTACCACGTGTCGAGATTGTAACACACCGCTTACGACTGACTCTCTTGAATTTCTGTGCCCTCAAAATCACACTCTTTCTGTATCATAGTGTATCAGATCCTAGATAAAATATTCAGTCTTGACTGAACAAAAATGAATGCACTCAAATTAAGCATGTCTTAAGAGCAAATAAATCTATCTACTTTCGCAGACTAAATGTCGAGAGACCAAACAGAAAATTTTAAAGGCGCTGTATCATTTATATTTATTTTTTATTTTTTAAATTTGATAGGACACGTCTTTTTTCCAATTGCAAATTAATAGACTGTTCTAAACAAATTAAAAGCAAATCACTTGCAAAACTATTACAGAAATGTTCTAAGATCCAGAATAGAGTACATTTGATTGATTGATTGATTCAATTTTTAACGGCGCATCAGCACTGTAAGGCTATTTAGCGCCAAACAAAATGTTATATGTATAATCTTTTAAAAATTAGAAAAAGTCTCATATCGACCAGCGATATAAAAACACATAGTTGAAATTAAGACGGTTGTATGGTAACGGTGCAAAAGAAAGCTCCCGATCAACCGGGGATGTAAATGTTGTATGTTAATGAAAAATCACGGAAAGGTATTAAAAAGGGACAGTATATATATCGCATAAAACTGCACAAGGTGATAGCATAAAACTTAGAGCTTAGAGTAAATATTTACTGCTTTCAGGAACTCTATAATACGAGTCGTGTTTGTAGTATCATAAAGTTACTTCATGTCATGCACAGTGTAATACTGATCGCGCGTAGGTTGCAGGTCAAAACACTCTATCATAAAGTGATTGACAGTGAATGGTTCATTGCAAGAAACGCACTCTGGTGGGTCTTCACCTTTTAGTTTGTGGGAATGGGTGATATAAGTATGATCAATTCGGATTCTTGCAATGACTACCTCCTCACTACGCATGGTTCTGTAGGAAGGAGTCAATTCTCCTAGAGCTGGTTTGATTGCATGAAGTTTGTTATTCAGTGCATCATTCCATGATGCCTGCCAATTCTGGCGTAAGGACTTTGTGACACTAGGTTTAAAATCATTGTACGGTATTTTAAAATCAGATGGTTCTTGAGTAAGGGCCATTTTAGCAGTGCGATCCGCTTTTTCGTTACCTTTAATACCAATATGGTTAGGTAACCAACAGTATGTTATATTGTGGGAGACACTCATCTCGGTATTTTTGATGAGTATGTTTTTCAATAATGGATTCTCAAGTTTTCTATTGTGTAGTGACTGAAGTACTGATAGTGAGTCAGAGCAGATGATGCTGTTTAAAATACGTTTGTTTTCTATATGTTGCAAAGCAAAGTCTATTGCTCTGATTTCGGCTGAAAACATTGATGTTCCATTTGGTAAGCGAACTTGGGTTGTGTGATTTCGACAAACGAAGGCTTCAGCAGCCTTTTCTTCATTCTTTGATCCGTCGGTATCAATTCTTGTGTAGTTTTTAAATTCGGTGAGGAGTTCTTGATAACAGTTGTGCAAGACGGAAGGGTTTGTCTCAGATTTTTTCCGTCGTGTAGCGTAACAAGTACTTTGGGTTGTTTAAGTAGCCAGGGTGGTGTTTCGGAGATGGACGTTTTGTGAATTTTAGACAGATCAATTTTTGTACTGTCAAGGCTGGATGATATTCTAATGCCAAAGGAAGGTATGGCGTTTGGTTTATTTTCGTATAAGGTTTTGTATTTGTGTTGAAAAACAGCCGAGAAAGGAGGATTCAAAGGGTTTGATTTTAGTTTGAGAGCATACTGTGCGGAAAGTAGTTCTTTACGATGCGATAACGGTGGTTCGTTCGCTTCAGCCAGCAGGCTTTCACACGGGAATGTTTTAAATGCTCCCAGAGCCAGTCTTATTCCCTGATAATGAATTGGATCAAGCATTTCTAAGATATGATTTTCTGGATGAACCATATACAACGCAAGCATAGTCCAGTTTGGAGCGAATAAACATTCTACATAAATTCACGATGACTTTTCTATCAGCACCCCGGTCAGTGTGCGTTACTACTTTAAGTAGGTTAAGTGCTTTTAAGCATTTGGCTTTTAAGTTCTTTAGGTGTGCAATAAAAGTCAGTTTTCTGTCAAAGAGTATACCTAAAAATTTTGTTCCCTCAACAACTAGAATAGGTGTTCCGTCCAGCGTGAGTTTAGGTTCACCGTGGTGTCGTCGTAACTGACAGAAATACATGCATACCGTTTTTGATTTCGAGAATCTGAAGACGTTTGTAATTGCCCAATTTTGTATCTTGTTTATATTTTTTATATTTTGCTGTAGTTGTCTTTCAATTGTATGCATGTACTTTGATCGATAACATATGAGAAAATCATCAACATATAAGTAAATTTGAATAATGATTCCAACGATCAACATAATTAAAATAAAAATAGAGAATACACTTACCAAAACGCTTTGTGAAAATCTGAAGAATGTAAAGCGGTGTCAATGATACTAACATAAGGAGCTTTGTGCGCACATCTAACATATATATTAGACAATATCGACTATTTTACACTCCCTCATACAACAATGCAAAGACTATTACACGCAAATATAAAGACATATAAGATTTGCATCTCTTCCTCACTTTCTCTCTCTCTCACGTACACACACACAGACACACACACACACACACACACACACACAAACACACAGGCTGCTTAGACGATTTAAGTTGTTAAAACATCCGCGAAAGGTCGCGGGTACAAACTCAAAAGAGTCATAACAAAGGTTTATAAAACCGGTAGCAACAGCTGCCTGCCCTGGCACTCTGCATTAAGCGGCTAGTGTTAGAACTGGCCGACCTGCTGTCAAGATAGAGGATCTGGGCAGGGCATAATGCCACAAGTCGGCGGCGGCGGCACGATTCCACCGTGCTAGACATCACAATACACTGTGACACTGCAGACATCATAGCGGTATGCTTACAATTGTTAACGATACGTTACAATTAAAAAGTCTTTCTCTCTCTTTCACGCGTGTCAGCGCAAAATAATATTGCCAGAATATGCATGCTACATGTTCGAATTTAAAGGTAATATTAAATGCATTAATAAAGAAGGAACTATTATATTCAAATGTACAACATGAAAGAGTTTGGGTCAACAACTATTGAAATTAAGTCTAACATCGCTACATAAAAGACAATGTACTCTACTCTGAAGACTGATCCGGTGACCTAAGTGGCTAGAGCGACTAAATGCGTTAGGTAGCGGTTTCGAACCCCGGCTGAGTGATACCATAGTCTTAGAAACATTTTAGCAGCAGCTGCCTCGCCAGACCCTCAGCATTTAGAGGTTAGTTTCAGGACTGGTTGGACAAATGTTAGGATAATGGAATATAATGTCCCATGTCAAGGGCATTAATCCCCAGTGCTCGATTTCACTATATACTGCCACTGCAGACATCGTAGCGATATGAATGAAAAAATGATAAAGCTCCGTTAAAAATCACGCTACACCATCCTCTCTCAAAGCATTAAATATCATATATTGATCAGCACCTTCATTTAGAAGAATGACCCACATCTTTACAATCAAGGATCATTTTCAAAAGGAAAACTTATTTGCAAACTAGTGTAGACTTTGCTGTCTGCAAATTATTCTGCAGTTAATGGCAATGATTCTTCACATTTTCCTCATATAGTTCATATGATTTCTCTTGTTTATGAAAATTAATGAATTACTTAATTATATAATAAAACGCTTGTTGTTTGAAGGAAAGGTCCAAAAATAAAATTATTCGATCAAACCATGTTGAGAAGTAATTTATGAGGGATTCGAAACTCGCGGTTTGCCGTAGCTGGTGGATGGCCCTAGTCCATGCGGCCAACTTGTATAGCCAATTCCTCTGTTTTATTCTTGAAGAATTACTTTTCTTTCGTAGCTTTGTAGTATTTACCCTAGATTTTCTATTTCTAAAATTTACTCTTTCAATTGAAGTACCTAGACGCAGAGTTTAGTTAGTTCGATACTTATAGACGATCCGTTTGGTCAATATCGTACAGAATGACCAGTTGTTTATGGAGATATGTCTTAGAAATATTTGAAGGCTCTACGGGGAAAAATGTTCGTTAAATTATCTTTGCGATTTTATATCTCCCTAAATAAGCAGCTTGTTCAATTTGAGCTAGATTGTGCGCGTGTGAGAAAATGCATTACAAGTGTAAATGATACATTGTGAAAATCTCCCATTATCTCTTGGGGCCTACTAACTAATGTGAATATTAAGCATTCAATGCACTGAGAATCCTTTGTTTCTAAGCAGGAATACATATGTGTCTCTTTCTTCAGCAACTGAATCCTTTCTGTCATACATTGGCAATGTTCAGGCACGTTGAAAATCAAAACGGTTGCCAATATGTGTTTCATAGCTTTCTTTCGCAATTCTCAGTTGCACTCCCTAAAACTGAGCGAGAAATGAAAATGTCGCTTGAAAAATTGTAAAAGGATCACGACAGAAAGGAGAGAGTGAGAAATATCTTAAAGTGCTGACTTACTGAATCTTTAATAATGAAATACTGGTACAAATAGAATAAAGCGCGGTATAACTGAGTTTTTTTTAATCCTTTTCACGCAGTGGAGACTGGGGTAAATCAATGCAACAAGAACAAAATATCAAGACTGCATACACAATGATTGTTGTTGTTGTTGGGTTTAACGCCATTTTTCAGCAGACGATTGGCTATACATGGCGGCCAGTATTAATGGTGGAGGAAGAACCCGGGAAAACCCCGGAAAGAATCACCGACCCTGGAGAAGCTAGTGGCAAGCTTTCTCACATACACAATGAAACGTGCCGTCTCTTTAGTCTTTAGGAAAAAGCGTAAAACATAACCTTGTTCAGAAGAATTAAACGCTCGCTTGAAATTCCTCATGGAGCATGACTGCGATATCTACCGATGTTCCTAATTGGAGCATTCCTGTTTCTGTATTGAAATTAAAAAGCTTATGGTATGTTAAATTGTTAACTTGAATCATAATTCTCATCATTTAATGTTCAATAACACACTGAAAGAAAGAGTCATGATATTTGCGACGTTTCTTTCTCTTTTCGTGCAGCATAGTTAGTGACACAATCTATCGGTATATACACATAATTGTACGTAATCAAATAACGGGAATTCCAAGTACAAACATGTCAGATATTGATCTCCACGTAGATTTATTTTTATTCAGAAAATAAACTAATTCCTCCGCATTTAATCGGATGTAACCATACTACAACATTACCTACCCAAAGGCAAATAGTCACTCTTTCGTCGAGGCACTTTAGCGGCCATCCGATATGAACAAACGACTTATGCATTATGTAAACCCAATTAAACCGTTGTTCTTCTTCTCTCCACACCCATATTTAAAACAAAAGTAGCTTACAGACTACTGTAGCCCGATCTCAGCCCCAAGGAAATTGAAATCCGCATTGTATTGATTTGATAGAAAACATCTCAAAAATTACCAGAAATGCTCCTATTGGTTGTACATTTGTCGCATCAATCGGATAAAAGGAAATGCTGTGAAAGTTAAATTTGTATATATTGCTAAACCAAAGCTGGTTCAAAGCTGGAAACGTTTATCAGGTAAGTGCCTTTTCCTCCCAATTTTATTCAGGAGAGTAAATTTATATTCGCACATTTCATAATTCGTTAAATATTCATTTCTATATTTGTTTCTATTTCCTCGACTTCCTACTCACTACATTTTTCGTCATTAATAATTACCTTGTTGATGTGCTAATTTAGAATTAACATGTACGGGTCAACCGTTTTCCTCCTATCTTCAGTGAAAATACATTTTTGTTTATTTTCACAATTAAGGAACGCGATTCGTTAGCATTTAGTTATGTGCGTATTATCATCTTTTTCTTTCCGCTAAACAAATTTGCCAGTTTGTTATACTAGTTCAAGTAGATAATCTGCATGACCTATGCCATGTTCATATTTCAATATAGGTCCTTTCTAAATTGTTTTCTTTATAATATTTTTCTAATCATTAAGATATGAGCCCAAAGTGTAATGATCTATATATTTAATATACACACAAGAGTTTTAAATTCAAACGTACAATCTTTACACAAACGTTGCCTGTGAAATGACGAATCAAATGTTTTAAGTCATCCACGTGTTTTCATATATTGCAATCATCATTATACGCTTTTATTACATGATGGAATATTTCACAAATACCTTTGTTTAACCAGTATATCGAACACCAAATGAGAATTTAAAATCCATTTGATTGTCATTTTGGCAGCTATTTCAATACCAAGCCTTGCTAATTGTTTTGCACAAAAGATTCTATTACCAATCTTAAATAATGTCATTTTTACAAAGATCATTTCACACAAAAACTCCGCATCAATAAAAGAGACAAGTATGTGCCAATTAAAATTATGGCGAAAGTCTCCGCTTTCCTTTTTTATAAGTAAACAAATATATGTATTAATCAGCTTTCAAATTCATGCTTTTCGAACTATCCAAAATATGCATGTGTATATCTGTCTGTATATCCGCTTGCTACATCCCATCTCGTTAATGTAACTTTGGAACGATTGGAAAGATAGTTTAATCACTAATATCTTAGTCCCTACAAACGTCTTTTATTGATGATAGATTGAAGAAGAAAGAACAAAATATATTACCGTAAACATGTTATATTCAGTTCCAATATGTATACATAGTATTGTGCTGGATGTGCTAAAAATGTCAGTTTTCAATGATGCATTAATTGGCATTCTTTGCCTTTTATTCCAGACATATACACGAAAAACAAGCATGATGTTGACGAAATCCATAACATTGGTGTTAGTTGCAATCGCTATCGGTGAGTAGTAATATTTCGTAAATAGTTGGAAAACATGTACAACAAACGTAAGATTGTGTTTTCTGAAGATGGTATAATAATTTCGTCTATATGTTCAATTACATCGAGCCATACCTAACTTTACGTCAGCACTGTAGTCGTCGTAGGCAGTTTTATTATTTCCATGTAATCATCATTGCAATGCGATATTAGAACTTACACATATACACCTTAATGCAAGTCTATTCCAGTAAACATGAACTCCATTTACAATGTACTCAAAATCAGTTTTACTAGTTTTCTTGCCGTTGTTAGAAGCGTATAAAATAATTCCTTTTCATTTTTGGTTAAAGGAGCTATCTCAGTGACCTATGGCAACCCTGTACCCACTGTAGCTGAAGATAATAATGACCTGGTAACAGAGGCATCACCCGCTGTGATTCATGATTCTGAAGTAGATCCAACTGAAAAGGTCGAGGCAGCAGAACAGACAGATGCACCAATGAGCCCTGCCGCAGAGGGAGCAGAACAATTGTCAACAATGGCGTCACCAGCCGGAAATATTGATAATGTTGAAGCTAGCCAATCAGAAGCGTCTGAGACTGATGCGCCACTCAGCCCGTCAGAGGAGCCATCGGCATTGTCAACAGCAGTTTATACCAACCCTAGTGAAAAGTAGACACCAACGTATTTTCTCTGAAAACGATGTAGCAAATGCAAACATCGCAGAATAAGAAATCCGTAGCGTGCAATGAATATAGTAGTGATCTAGAGGTTGCTGATGACTTTATAGACGTTATAAATATCGCACAAAATCGAAAGCATTTGTGCACGTCATGTTGTTTAGAAGGTATTAGCTTCTGTACTTGATTCGTGCTTGCTAATACCTTGCCATTTATTACTTCTTTGAGCAAACGAAATAAATCTTACCAATATGAGCAGCATGTTTTCTCTTTAAATTCATCCCAAAACAATGACAACTTCCTTTCACAAAGGCAGTCATATTTCATGGAAATTCTATCATTACAATAATTCACTGCACCCATGAGAAAACTTGGGGAATTAATTTTATTAATCACAGGCATTTTCTCTCTTTCTCTCTATCTCTCTTTCTCTCTGTCTCTCTCTCTCTCTCTCTCTCTCTCTCTCTCTCTCTCTCTTCCCTTTCTGCAAAGCAATTGAGCTATAATAATTGATCATGAATGTTAATGATTCCATGGCCTTACGCTAAGTAACAGACAAAACAGAAAACCAACAAATTTTGTAAAACTCAACGAAAGTTTTTTTCTCCAGAATATAAAGTAAAAATTTAAAAACAACTGACAGCATTGTGAATTAGATCCCTATAGAACTAAACGTTCTATCCCAAGTTACATGCATGAAGTTCCTATTCACTTCCAGTGATATTTCAGATAGATTCCGCTACTGAATGCGTGCATACGCCAGTACTTGCTAACGTGATAATGCACCAACTATCTGGTTTGTGGAGCTCTTCTAACAGACTTTTGATAGATCACAATAATACCATCACCAATGTCACTCTCCGAAATAACAATGATTCCAAATTAATGTTCTACCCCAATAATAGTAATGGGGACTTAGTAATTCCAATGAATAAATAAAGGCAACTAAATTAACAATTGAACACACGGTAAGACTGATTCTAGAACAGATCTTACGGCAGGAATGCATAATTGTGTAAGAAAGGAATATCATATAAAATGCTACGAAACAGTAATATAGCCAGTACGTAGGTCAGTCTCCATTCTGAAACATTCAAATTTGTTGGCAAGTTCATCACTTTCCACGCGAAACACTAGCAACCTTCATTTGCATTTTTACTACTAACAAAGATTCGAATATCCAATCTTCAATGATAGAAACATCTTCGCTAAGCATTATCTTTATTACAAGCTAAACGTTACAGGTCAGAACACTACTAAATTGATTTCGGTGAAAAGGTCAAGGACGAAATATAGATATGCGTAACAAAGTTTTACAAACCAGGGGTCTTTGCTTGACCTAGCGGCGTCAAATCCTGGCGCGATTCACCCTAGAAGTCATATGTTTACCCAAAATTTCCAAAGACATTCATACAACTTCAGTTGAAAATTAGAAAGCCCGACGTGTCCGGTCTATACATAAATTGTTCTCTAATCAATGCAAGACCACACATCTCACAACCCGCCAAAAATGTATCAATCGCACATCTGCATGGTTTCTCTTCGTTAGGTTTCCGTACCGCCAGCAGTTCTCGCCGTGGAAACTATACAACTATCCCCTAACAAAAGGAACTATTTTAACTACGCCACCTTAGTCCATTCAAACGGCTATTTTCAGGCACATTTCACCAGTACAACTGCATCAAAGTTGCCATAATGGCGACATAAACGGCATCTGATGAATCAATTCTTGTTAATTCCGTTGTGCAATTTACCGATTTCCTACTGTAAATATTGCCACTGCAGTGCCACCAATGTACACCACTAGACGTTAATAGGGGCTATGTAATTCCGGTCATTCATTCAGTTTTCCCCAGAATTCACAATTAGTAAACCAGGTCATCATGGAAACTCACTAACACTTCACTCCCTGACGCTTGCTTCTAGTGACTGGGTAATTGTTTCGGGAGACGGAATATTTTCATTGCACCGAATTCCAATAATTAGACAAGTAATCATAATAATTTAAGAATTCTTTAAAACGGGGCGCTATGATCAAAATGCACATACTTCAAATTGATCACATTAGCCTCATCTTTAAAATGATCACTCGACCTCGAGTGACACAAACGTCACACTTCTGTCGTCTAATCAAAATTGATGACTTTCCCTAAAATCAACCACCAACTCGATTAATGATTCCCAAATATGATTAAGACAAAACTCTAAATCAATGGACTTGTTCCTATTAGCCCGTCACTCTCCATCCGAAACTAAACGTTTTTCTGAATCACTAATTGCTTATAAGTAAACTAAATGTCAACAATAAACATAAATTAACCAAGCTGAATGAATCAAGAATGAAAATATTCCGACATCTTATTCGGGTTCAAACTCTTTCCTAACAATCCTAGGAATTCGCTGCATAAAATACTTTCTCTAAACATAGGTATCTAACAACAAGACAACAAATGTAATACAGGGCTATTCCTGTTTTACCCGAAAAACTCCGGTCTGGAGTTTGCGTTTCCACCAGTATACCCGACTCCAAATAGATTTTAGCGCACCTGTGCACAGTATACTTTTTACCCAGCCTCGGTCCGCCAATCTTGTATCCTTACAACTAACAGACTACTAATGGACCAATGCTACCGCGAACGATGATTAAATCAGCGAAACGGAACTTGTGTATGTTTCTCGAATTGGATGCGATTCGCTTCTTCCTAATAGTCACGTACCTAACACATTTACATTTAGGCAATGCACCGAGAGCGCGTGCATTTTTGTTATTAATGGGTACAGACACCCAGTACAATTTCAAGGGACTGATTCTCATTGTCATTTCGGAGAGGTTATTTTTCCAATGCTTCCAAGCTATACATTTTATGGCGACACCATTCTTCTTATACAAACAGCGGTTCCAATGTACCCGTATAAATGTTGAAGCCACGTTATTGTTATTGGTGTTATTATTATTGCCAAATCTGTTATGGGCTTCCAATAAAGTCAGTATAAAGTTTTGAACTTAACACAATAGAGCAGGGGTGTGTGTGTGACAATACGTATGCTCTTTACCGGTTCGTCTCTAGTAATGTTAGATTATACAGCCTAATTTATGAACCTGGTATGCACTGAAGTCATGACCAACTTTTCTGACCTATTTTGTGCATTAGAGCTTACTTAGTGGTTGGGGCAACAAAAAAATAAAGAATCATCTCGCCCGGCTCCATTTACCACGTGTCGAGATTGTAACACACCGCTTACGACTGACTCTCTTGAATTTCTGTGCCCTCAAAATCACACTCTTTCTGTATCATAGTGTATCAGATCCTAGATAAAATATTCAGTCTTGACTGAACAAAAATGAATGCACTCAAATTAAGCATGTCTTAAGAGCAAATAAATCTATCTACTTTCGCAGACTAAATGTCGAGAGACCAAACAGAAAATTTTAAAGGCGCTGTATCATTTATATTTATTTTTTATTTTTTAAATTTGATAGGACACGTCTTTTTTCCAATTGCAAATTAATAGACTGTTCTAAACAAATTAAAAGCAAATCACTTGCAAAACTATTACAGAAATGTTCTAAGATCCAGAATAGAGTACATTTGATTGATTGATTGATTCAATTTTTAACGGCGCATCAGCACTGTAAGGCTATTTAGCGCCAAACAAAATGTTATATGTATAATCTTTTAAAAATTAGAAAAAGTCTCATATCGACCAGCGATATAAAAACACATAGTTGAAATTAAGACGGTTGTATGGTAACGGTGCAAAAGAAAGCTCCCGATCAACCGGGGATGTAAATGTTGTATGTTAATGAAAAATCACGGAAAGGTATTAAAAAGGGACAGTATATATATCGCATAAAACTGCACAAGGTGATAGCATAAAACTTAGAGCTTAGAGTAAATATTTACTGCTTTCAGGAACTCTATAATACGAGTCGTGTTTGTAGTATCATAAAGTTACTTCATGTCATGCACAGTGTAATACTGATCGCGCGTAGGTTGCAGGTCAAAACACTCTATCATAAAGTGATTGACAGTGAATGGTTCATTGCAAGAAACGCACTCTGGTGGGTCTTCACCTTTTAGTTTGTGGGAATGGGTGATATAAGTATGATCAATTCGGATTCTTGCAATGACTACCTCCTCACTACGCATGGTTCTGTAGGAAGGAGTCAATTCTCCTAGAGTTGGTTTGATTGCATGAAGTTTGTTATTCAGTGCATCATTCCATGATGCCTGCCAATTCTGGCGTAAGGACTTTGTGACACTAGGTTTAAAATCATTGTACGGTATTTTAAAATCAGATGGTTCTTGAGTAAGGGCCATTTTAGCAGTGCGATCCGCTTTTTCGTTACCTTTAATACCAATATGGTTAGGTAACCAACAGTATGTTATATTGTGGGAGACACTCATCTCGGTATTTTTGATGAGTATGTTTTTCAATAATGGATTCTCAAGTTTTCTATTGTGTAGTGACTGAAGTACTGATAGTGAGTCAGAGCAGATGATGCTGTTTAAAATACGTTTGTTTTCTATATGTTGCAAAGCAAAGTCTATTGCTCTGATTTCGGCTGAAAACATTGATGTTCCATTTGGTAAGCGAACTTGGGTTGTGTGATTTCGACAAACGAAGGCTTCAGCAGCCTTTTCTTCATCCTTTGATCCGTCGGTATAAATTCTTGTGTAGGTTTTAAATTCGGTGAGGAGTTCTTGATAACAGTTGTGCAAGACGGAAGGGTTTGTCTCAGATTTTTTCCGTCGTGTAGCGTAACAAGTACTTTGGGTTGTTTAAGTAGCCAGGGTGGTGTTTCGGAGATGGACGTTTTGTGAATTTTAGACAGATCAATTTTTGTACTGTCAAGGCTGGATGATATTCTAATGCCAAAGGAAGGTATGGCGTTTGGTTTATTTTCGTATAAGGTTTTGTATTTGTGTTGAAAAACAGCCGAAAAAGGAGGATTCAAAGGGTTTGATTTTAGTTTGAGAGCATACTGTGCGGAAAGTAGTTCTTTACGATGCGATAACGGTGGTTCGTTCGCTTCAGCCAGCAGGCTTTCACACGGGAATGTTTTAAATGCTCCCAGAGCCAGTCTTATTCCCTGATAATGAATTGGATCAAGCATTTCTAAGATATGATTTTCTGGATGAACCATATACAACGCAAGCATAGTCCAGTTTGGAGCGAATAAACATTCTACATAAATTCACGATGACTTTTCTATCAGCACCCCGGTCAGTGTGCGTTACTACTTTAAGTAGGTTAAGTGCTTTTAAGCATTTGGCTTTTAAGTTCTTTAGGTGTGCAATAAAAGTCAGTTTTCTGTCAAAGAGTATACCTAAAAATTTTGTTCCCTCAACAACTAGAATAGGTGTTCCGTCCAGCGTGAGTTTAGGTTCACCGTGGTGTCGTCGTAACTGACAGAAATACATGCATACCGTTTTTGATTTCGAGAATTTGAAGCCGTTTGTAATTGCCCAATTTTGTATCTTGTTTATATTTTTTATATTTTGCTGTAGTTGTCTTTCAATTGTATGCATGTACTTTGATCGATAACATATGAGAAAATCATCAACATATAAGTAAATTTGAATAATGATTCCAACGATCAACATAATTAAAATAAAAATAGAGAATACACTTACCAAACGGCTTTGTGAAAATCTGAAGAATGTAAAGCGGTGTCAATGATACTAACATAAGGAGCTTTGTGCGCACATCTAACATATATATTAGACAATATCGACTATTTTACACTCCCTCATACAACAATGCAAAGACTATTACACGCAAATATAAAGACATATAAGATTTGCATCTCTTCCTCACTTTCTCTCTCTCTCACGTACACACACACACACACACACACACACACACACACACAAACACACAGGCTGCTTAGACGATTTAAGTTGTTAAAACATCCGCGAAAGGTCGCGGGTACAAACTCAAAAGAGTCATAACAAAGGTTTATAAAACCGATAGCAACAGCTGCCTGCCCTGGCACTCTGCATTAAGCGGTTAGTGTTAGAGCTGGCCGACCTGCTGTCAAGATAGAGGATCTGGGCGGGGCATAATGCCACAAGTCGGCGGCGGCGGCACGATTCCACCGTGCTAGACATCACAATACACTGTGACACTGCAGACATCATAGCGGTATGCTTACAATTGTTAACGATACGTTACAATTAAAAAGTCTTTCTCTCTTTCACGCGTGTCAGCGCAAAATAATATTGCCAGAATAAGCATGCTACATGTTCGAATTTAAAGGTAATATTAAATGCATTAATAAAGAAGGAACTATTATATTCAAATGTACAACATGAAAGAGTTTGGGTCAACAACTATTGAAATTAAGTCTAACATCGCTACATAAAAGACAATGTACTCTACTCTGAAGACTGATCCGGTGACCTAAGTGGCTAGAGCGACTAAATGCGTTAGGTAGCGGTTTCGAACCCCGGCTGAGTGATACCATAGTCTTAGAAACATTTTAGCAGCAGCTGCCTCGCCAGACCCTCAGCATTTAGAGGTTAGTTTCAGGACTGGTTGGACAAATGTTAGGATAATGGAATATAATGTCCCATGTCAAGGGCATTAATCCCCAGTGCTCGATTTCACTATATACTGCCACTGCAGACATCGTAGCGATATGAATGAAAAAATGATAAAGCTCCGTTAAAAATCACGCTACACCATCCTCTCTCAAAGCATTAAATATCATATATTGATCAGCACCTTCATTTAGAAGAATGACCCACATCTTTACAATCAAGGATCATTTTCAAAAGGAAAACTTATTTGCAAACTAGTGTAGACTTTGCTGTCTGCAAATTATTCTGCAGTTAATGGCAATGATTCTTCACATTTTCCTCATATAGTTCATATGATTTCTCTTGTTTATGAAAATTAATGAATTACTTAATTATATAATAAAACGCTTGTTGTTTGAAGGAAAGGTCCAAAAATAAAATTATTCGATCAAACCATGTTGAGAAGTAATTTATGAGGGATTCGAAACTCGCGGTTTGCCGTAGCTGGTGGATGGCCCTAGTCCATGCGGCCAACTTGTATAGCCAGTTCCTCTGTTTTATTCTTGAAGAATTACTTTTCTTTCGTAGCTTTGTAGTATTTACCCTAGATTTTCTATTTCTAAAATTTACTCTTTCAATTGAAGTACCTAGACGCAGAGTTTAGTTAGTTCGATACTTACAGACGATCCGTTTGGTCAATATCGTACAGAATGACCAGTTGTTTATGGAGATATGTCTTAGAAATATTTGAAGGCTCTACAGGGAAAAATGTTCGTTAAATTATCTTTGCGATTTTATATCTCCCTAAATAAGCAGCTTGTTCAATTTGAGCTAGGTTGTGCGCGTGTGAGAAAATGCATTACAAGTGTAAATGATACATTGTGAAAATCTCCCATTATCTCTTGGGGCCTACTAACTAATGTGAATATTAAGCATTCAATGCACTGAGAATCCTTTGTTTCTAAGCAGGAATACATATGTGTCTCTTTCTTCAGCAACTGAATCCTTTCTGTCATACATTGGCAATGTTCTGGCACGTTGAAAATCAAAACGGTTGCCAATATGTGTTTCATAGCTTTCTTTCGCAATTCTCAGTTGCACTCCCTAAAACTGAGCGAGAAATGAAAATGTCGCTTGAAAAATTGTAAAAGGATCACGACAGAAAGGAGAGAGTGAGAAATATCTTAAAGTGCTGACTTACTGAATCTTTAATAATGAAATACTGGTACAAATAGAATAAAGCGCGGTATAACTGAGTTTTTTTTTATCCTTTTCACGCAGTGGAGACTGGGGTAAATCAATGCAACAAGAACAAAATATCAAGACTGCATACACAATGATTGTTGTTGTTGTTGGGTTTAACGCCATTTTTCAGCAGACGATTGGCTATACATGGCGGCCAGTATTAATGGTGGAGGAAGAACCCGGGAAAACCCCGGAAAGAATCACCGACCCTGGAGAAGCTAGTGGCAAGCTTTCTCACATACACAATGAAACGTGCCGTCTCTTTAGTCTTTAGGAAAAAGCGTAAAACATAACCTTGTTCAGAAGAATTAAACGCTCGCTTGAAATTCCTCATGGAGCATGACTGCGATATCTACCGATGTTCCTAATTGGAGCATTCCTGTTTCTGTACTGAAATTAAAAAGCTTATGGTATGTTAAATTGTTAACTTGAATCATAATTCTCATCATTTAATGTTCAATAACACACTGAAAGAAAGAGTCATGATATTTGCGACATTTCTATCTCTTTTCGTGCAGCATAGTTAGTGACACAATCTATCGGTATATACACATAATTGTACGTAATCAAATAACGGGAATTCCAAGTACAAACATGTCAGATATTGATCTCCACGTAGATTTATTTTTATTCAGAAAATAAACTAATTCCTCCGCATTTAATCGGATGTAACCATACTACAACATTACCTACCCAAAGGCAAATAGTCACTCTTTCGTCGAGGCACTTTAGCGGCCATCCGATATGAACAAACGACTTATGCATTATGTAAACCCAATTAAACCGTTGTTCTTCTTCTCTCCACACCCATATTTAAAACAAAAGTAGCTTACAGACTACTGTAGCCCGATCTCAGCCCCAAGGAAATTGAAATCCGCATTGTATTGATTTGATAGAAAACATCTCAAAAATTACCAGAAATGCTCCTATTGGTTGTACATTTGTCGCATCAATCGGATAAAAGGAAATGCTGTGAAAGTTAAATTTGTATATATTGCTAAACCAAAGCTGGTTCAAAGCTGGAAACGTTTATCAGGTAAGTGCCTTTTCCTCCCAATTTTATTCAGGAGAGTAAATTTATATTCGCACATTTCATAATTCGTTAAATATTCATTTCTATATTTGTTTCTATTTCCTCGACTTCCTACTCACTACATTTTTCATCATTAATAATTACCTTGTTGATGTGTTAATTTAGAATTAACATGTACGGGTCAACCGTTTTCCTCCTATCTTCAGTGAAAATACATTTTTGTTTATTTTCACAATTAAGGAACGCGATTCGTTAGCATTTAGTTATGTGCGTATTATCATCTTTTTCTTTCCGCTAAACAAATTTGCCAGTTTGTTATACTAGTTCAAGTAGATAATCTGCATGACTTATGCCATGTTCATATTTCAATATAGGTCCTTTCTAAATTGTTTTCTTTATAATATTTTTCTAATCATTAAGATATGAGCGCAAAGTGTAATGATCTATATATTTAATATACACACAAGAGTTTTAAATTCAAACCTACAATCTTTACACAAACGTTGCCTGTAAAATGACGAATCAAATGTTTTAAGTCATCCACGTGTTTTCATATATTGCAATCATCATTATACGCTTTTATTACATGATGGAATATTTCACAAATACCTTTGTTTAACCAGTATTGCGAACACCTAATGAGAATTTAAAATCCATTTGATTGTCATTTTGGCAGCTATTTCAATACCAAGCCTTGCTAATTGTTTTGCACAAAAGATTCTATTACCAATCTTAAATAATGTCATTTTTACAAAGATCATTTCACACAAAAACTCCGCATCAATAAAAGAGACAAGTATGTGCCAATTAAAATTATGGCGAAAGTCTCCGCTTTCCTTTTTTATAAGTAAACAAATATATGTATTAATCAGCTTTCAAATTCATGCTTTTCGAACTATCCAAAATATGCATGTGTATATCTGTCTGTATATCCGCTTGCTACATCCCATCTCGTTAATGTAACTTTGGAAAGATTGGAAAGATAGTTTAATCACTAATATCTTAGTCCCTACAAACGTCTTTTATTGATGATAGATTGAAGAAGAAAGAACAAAATATATTACCGTAAACATGTTATATTCAGTTCCAATATGTATACATAGTATTGTGCTGGATGTGCTAAAAATGTCAGTTTTCAATGATGCATTAATTGGCATTCTTTGCCTTTTATTCCAGACATATACACGAAAAACAAACATGATGTTGACGAAATCCATAACATTGGTGTTAGTTGCAATCGCTATCGGTGAGTAGTAATATTTCGTAAATAGTTGGAAAACATGTACAACAAACGCAAGATTGTGTTTTCTGAAGATGGTATAATAATTTCGTCTATATGTTCAATTCCATCGAGCCATACCTAACTTTACGTCAGCACTGTAGTCGTCTTAGGCAGTTTTATTATTTCCATGTAATCATCATTGCAATGCGATATTAGAACTTACACATATACACCTTAATGCAAGTCTATTCCAGTAAACATGAACTCCATTTACAATGTACTCAAAATCAGTTTTACTAGTTTTCTTGCCGTTGTTAGAAGCGTATAAAATAATTCCTTTTCATTTTTGGTTAAAGGAGCTATCTCAGTGACCTATGGCAACCCTGTACCCACTGTAGCTGAAGATAATAATGACCTGGTAACAGAGGCATCACCCGCTGTGATTCATGATTCTGAAGTAGATCCAACTGAAAAGGTCGAGGCAGCAGAACAGACAGATGCACCAATGAGCCCTGCCGCAGAGGGAGCAGAACAATTGTCAACAATGGCGTCACCAGCCGGAAATAGTGATAATGTTGAAGCTAGCCAATCAGAAGCGTCGGAGACTGATGCGCCACTCAGCCCGTCAGAGGAGCCATCGGCATTGTCAACAGCAGTTTATACCAACCCTAGTGAAAAGTAGACACCAAAGTATTTTCTCTGAAAACGATGTAGCAACTGCAAACATAGCAGAATAAGAAATCCGTAGCGTGCAATGAATATAGTAGTGATCTAGAGGTTGCTGATGACTTTATAGACGTTATAAATATCGCACAAAATCGAAAGCATTTGTGCACGTCATGTTGTTTAGAAGGTATTAGCTTCTGTACTTGATTCGTGCTTGCTAATACCTTGCCATTTATTACTTCTTTGAGCAAACGAAATAGATCTTACCAATATGAGCAGTATGTTTTCTCTTTAAATTCATCCCAAAACAATGACAACTTCCTTTCACAAAGGCAGTCATATTTCATGGAAATTCTATCATTACAATAATTCACTGCACCCATGAGAAAACTTGGGGAATTAATTTTATTAATCACAGGCATTTTCTCTTTTTCTCTCTATCTCTCTCTCTCTGTCTCTCTTTCTCTCTCTCTCTGTCTCTCTCTCTCTCTCTCTCTCTCTTCCCTTTCTGCAAAGCAATTGAGCTATAATAATTGATCATGAATGTTAATGATTCCATGGCCTTACGCTAAGTAACAGACAAAACAGAAAACCAACAAATTTTGTAAAACTCAACGAAAGTTTTTTTCTCCAGAATACAAAGTAAAAATTTAAAAACAACTGACAGCATTGTGAATTAGATCCCTATAGAACTAAACGTTCTATCCCAAGTTACATGCATGAAGTTCCTATTCACTTCCAGTGATATTTCAGATATATTCCGCTATTGAATGCGTGCATGCGCCAGTACTTGCTAACGTGATAATGTACCAACTATCTGGTTTGTGGAGATCTTCTAACAGACTTTTGATAGATCACAATAATACCATCATCAATGTCACTCTCTGAAATAACAATGATTCCAAATTAATGTTCTACCCCAATAACACTGGTCAACAGTGAAATCATTACTGACTTGAAAAGGCCCTAATCTGTAGTATTTTGGTGTGCCGAACACGAATATAACCGTGAAAAAGTTGTATTGGCTCTCGTTTTGAAGATATTCATATACCTCATTTTCTATGTTTCACTGTGTAAATTTCTCCAGTAGGACTGCAGCAACATCCGGAATAATGATGTAACATTGCATAATACCATCATGCTCACATCATCCACAGTTGATTGCATCATTTTCTGATGCAATGCAATACTAATGCCATGCGGCTGCTGAAGTAAGTTGACGTCAGCAGTGTACTATACATGTGTAGGCCTATTATACTAATGCCAGGCGGCTGCTGAAGCTGACGTAAGCAGTGTACTATATAAAGCCCAATCAGATAGGTTCAGCATTTAAAATATTTTAGACGTTGTGCGAGACAGTTCAAGCTACTGTTACATAAAACTTATTATTTTATCCATTTACGTACAATAAAGAACAGTAATGCCTCGAAAGTGTGTTAATACCGCGGACAATTTTTGCTATATTTGTGGGGAAGTGACATTTGCCAACCAGAAGAAAAGTATCAATTCTCAAGTGAAGAAGGCATATCATCTTTACTTCGGATGCAAGGTTGGTGACCAAGACAAGCCTTGGGCTCCGCATATATGCTGTGCTACATGTACAACACAGCTTTCACAGTGGTTGAATTGCAAAAGGTCATCAATGCCGTTTGCAGTCCCAATGGTGTGGAGAGAGCCAAGCAACCACCTAAATGACTGTTACTTCTGCTTGGTTCCTCCTCTTTCCGGCGGAATAACGAAGCGAAAGAAGTCGAGAATAGTCTACCCAAACATTCCGTCTGCATTGAGACCAGTTCCACATGGTGAGGGACTTCCTATTCCAGAACCTCCAGCAGAATATTCTCTTGATTCATCTGACGAAGACAAAGGTGAGTCGACCTGTTCTTCTCCTGGTCCATCAGCATGCAGTGATCCAGATTTTCACTGTGGTGCATCATCAACCCCACACAGAATAACACAGGAAGAACTAAATGACCTGATTCGTGATTTGGACTTATCAAAGAACAAGGCAGAATTGCTAGGATCAAGACTCCAACAATGGAATCTTCTAGAAGAAGATGTCACAATTACTGCATATCGAAAGCGCCACCAGCAATTGGAGCCTTTCTTCAGAAAGGAAAGTAATCTGATATTCTGTTCCGATATTGAGGGCCTCATGAATGCTTTAAAAATCACTCATGACCCACAAGAATGGAGACTATTTGTGGACTCTTCGAAACTGAGTCTCAAGGCTGTGCTTTTGCACAATGGAAACATTCTTCCATCTATTCCAGTAGCGTATGCTGTCCACATGAAAGAAACATACGATAACTTAAGGCAGCTACTGAATTCCATTGAGTATAACAAGTACAGCTGGCACCTCTGTGGTGATTTGAAGGTAGTTGCCCTTTTAATGGGACTGCAGCAAGGATATACAAAATACATGTGTTTCTTATGCGAGTGGGATAGCCGAGCAAGGGAAATGCACTACATGAGGAAGGAATGGACTCACAGGCAGAATGTAGCCATTGGAGAGAAGAATATCCAACACCCAGCTCTGGTTGAGGCTCAGAAAATCTTGCTACCACCCCTTCACATCAAACTAGGTTTGATGAAGAACTTCGTGAAAGCCATTGACCGGACTTTGCCAGCATTCCGATACCTGCATGAAAAATTCCCTCGACTCAGCGAAGCAAAGATTAAAGAGGGAGTTTTTGTGGGTCCTCAGATTCGAGAGCTTTTCAAAGATGACCGGTTCAACAACTTGCTGGAAGGTGACGCGAAACAAGCATGGAATGCTTTTCGCCTAGTTTCTACAAACTTCCTCGGAAATGTTAGGGCAGAAAACTATAAGGAACTAGTAGAAGACATGTTGATGAAGTATAAGAAACTTGGCTGCAATATGTCTCTAAAGATTCACTTCCTTCATTCCCATTTGGATTTCTTTCCTAGCAACTGTGGTATTGTTAGTGATGAACACGGCGAACGTTTTCATCAAGATATCGCAACAATGGAACAAAGATACCAGGGAAAATGGTCCACTACAATGCTGGCTGACTACTGCTGGACACTCCTCAGAGATGCTCCCGAACAGCTGTACAAGAGACAGGCGAAGAAATCTAAGATGTAGTCAATGACTTGATTTTTTCTAGGTAGGCTATTACAGTTGACCTTTTACTATTGGAATGCATTTCGTTATGTAAACATTAATTTCTTGCAGATTACAAAAAAACTAGAGCCAATTTTGCAATTTGACTGTCATATTCGTGTTCAGAACATAAAAATTGATAAGAATTGACTAATTTTATTTCAGTAACATGACTTTTGTAAAAATTTGTTGTCCAGTGTAATAGTAATGGGGACTTAGTAATTCCAATGAATAAATAAAGGCAACTAAATTAACAATTGAACACACGGTAAGACTGATTCTAGAACAGATCTTACGGCAGGAATGCATAATTGTGTAAGAAAGGAATATCATATAAAATGCTACGAAACAGTAGTATAGCCAGTACGCAGGTCAGTCTCCATTCTGAAACATTCAAATTTGTTGGCAACTTCATCACTTTCCACGCGAAACACTAGCAACCTTCATTTGCATTTTTACTACTAACAAAGATTCGAATATCTAATCTTCAATGATAGAAACATCTTCGCTAAGCATTATCTTTATTACAAGCTAAACGTTACAGGTCAGAACACTACTAACTTGATTTCGGTGAAAAGGTCAAGGACGAAATATAGATATGCGTAACAAAGTTTTACAAACCAGGGGTCTTTGCTTGACCTAGCGGCGTCAAATCCTGGCGCGATTCACCCTAGAAGTCATATGTTTACCCAAAATTTCCAAAGACATTCATACAACTTCAGTTGAAAATTAGAAAGCCCGACGTGTCCGGTCTATACATAAATTGTTCTCTAATCAATGCAAGACCACACATCTCACAACCCGCCAAAAATGTATCAATCGCACATCTGCATGGTTTCTCTTCGTTAGGTTTCCGTACCGCCAGCAGTTCTCGCCGTGGAAACTATACAACTATCCCCTAACAAAAGGAACTATTTTAACTACGCCACCTTAGTCCATTCAAACGGCTATTTTCAGGCACATTTCACCAGTACAACTGCATCAAAGTTGCCATAATGGCGACATAAACGGCATCTGATGAATCAATTCTTGTTAATTCCGTTGTGCAATTTACCGATTTCCTACTGTAAATACTGCCACTGCAGCGCCACCAATGTACACCACTAGACGTTAATAGGGGCTATGTAATTCCGGTCATTCATTCAGTTTTCCCCAGAATTCACAATTAGTAAACCAGGTCATCATGGAAACTCACTAACACTTCACTCCCTGACGCTTGCTTCTAGTGATTGGGTAATTGTTTTGGGAGACGGAATATTTTCATTGCACCGAATTCCAATAATTAGACAAGTAATCATAATAATTTAAGAATTCTTTAAAACGGGGCGCTATGATCAAAATGCACATACTTCAAATTGATCACATTAGCCTCATCTTTAAAATGATCACTCGACCTCGAGTGACACAAACGTTACACTTCTGTGGTCTAATCAAAATTGATGACTTTCCCTAAAATCAACCACCAACTCAATTAATGATTCCCAAATATGATTAAGACAAAACTCTAAATCAATGGACTTGTTCCTATTAGCCCGTCACTCTCCATCCGAAACTAAACGTTTTTCTGAATCACTAATTGCTTATAAGTAAACTAAATGTCAACAATAAACATAAATTAACCAAGCTGAATGAATCAAGAATGAAAATATTCCGACATCTTATTCGGGTTCAAACTCTTTCCTAACAATCCTAGGAATTCGCTGCATAAAATACTTTCTCTAAACATAGGTATCTAACAACAAGACAACAAATGTAATACAGGGCTATTCCTGTTTTACCCGAAAAACTCCGGTCTGGAGTTTGCGTTTCCACCAGTATACCCGACTCCAAATAGATTTTAGCGCACCTGTGCACAGTATATTTTTTACCCAGCCTCGGTCCGCCAATCTTGTATCCTTACAACTAACAGACTACTAATGGACCAATGCTACCGCGAACGATGATTAAATCAGCGAAACGGAACTTGTGTATGTTTCTCGAATTGGATGCGATTCGCTTCTTCCTAATAGTCACGTACCTAACACATTTACATTTAGGCAATGCACCGAGAGCGCGTGCATTTTTGTTATTAATGGGTACAGACACCCAGTACAATTTCAAGGGACTGATTCTCATTGTCATTTCGGAGAGGTTATTTTTCCAATGCTTCCAAGCTATACATTTTATGGCGACACCATTCTTCTTATACAAACAGCGGTTCCAATGTACCCGTATAAATGTTGAAGCCACGTTATTGTTGTTGGTGTTATTATTATTGCCAAATCTGTTATGGGCTTCCAATAAAGTCAGTATAAAGTTTTGAACTTAACACAATAGAGCAGTGGTGTGTGTGTGACAATACGTATGCTCTTTACCGGTTCGTCTCTAGTAATGCTAGATTATACAGCCTAATTTATGAACCTGGTATGCACTGAAGTCATGACCAACTTTTCTGACCTTTTTTGTACATTACAGCTTACTTAGTGGTTGGGGCAACACAAAAATAAAGATTGATTGATTGATTGATTGATTGTTTGTTTTTTAACGGCACATCAGCACTTTTAGGCTATTTAGCGCCAAACAAAGTGTTATTTGTATAATCTTTTAAAACTTATAAAAGGTTCTATATCGACCAGCGATATAAAAGAACAAATGGTTGAAATTAAAAACGGTAAGATGGTAACGGTGCAAAATAAAGCTTCCCGATCAACGGGAGATGTAAAAAAGATGAATAGGTATTAAAATGGGACGGTATATATATTGCATAAAACTGCACAAGGTGATAGCATAAAAGTCAGAGTTTAGAGTAAATATTTACGGCTTTCAAGAACTCTATAATACGAGTGATGTTTATATTATCAAAAAGTTCTTTCATGTCATGCACAATGTAATAACGATCGCGCGTAGGTTGTAGGTCAAAACACTCTATCATAAAGTGCTTGACAGTGAATGGTTCATTGCAAGAAACGCAATCTGGTGCGTCTTCACCTTTTAGTATGTGGGTGTGGGTGATATAAGTATGACCAATTCGGATTCTTGCAATGACTACCTCCTCCCTACGCATGGTTCTGTAGGAAGGAGTCAATTCTCCTAGAGTTGGTTTGATTGCATGAAGTTTGTTATTCAGTGCATCATTCCATGATGCCTGCCAATTCTGGCGTAAGGACTTTGTGACACTAGGTTTAAAATCATTGTACGGTATTTTAAAATCAGATGGTTCTTGAGTAAGGGCCATTTTAGCAGTGCGATCCGCTTTTTCGTTACCTTTAATACCAATATGGTTAGGTAACCAACAGTATGTTCTATTGTGGGAGACACTCATCTCGGTATTTTTGATGAGTATGTTTTTCAATAATGGATTCTCAAGTTTTCTATTGTGTAGTGACGGAAGTACTGATAGTGAGTCAGAGCAGATGATGCTGTTTAAAATACGTTTGTTTTCTATATGTTGCAAAGCAAAGTCTATTGCTCTGATTTCGGCTGAAAACATTGATGTTCCATTTGGTAAGCGAACTTGCGTTGTGTGATTTCGACAAACGAAGGCTTCAGCAGCCTTTCTTCATCCTTTGATCCGTCGGTATAAATTCTTGTGTAGTTTTTAAATTCGGTGAGGAGTTCTTGATAACAGTTGTGCAAAACGGAAGGGTTTGTCTCAGATGTTTTCCGTCGTGTAGCGTAACAAGTACTTTGGGTTGTTTAAGTAGCCAGGGTGGTGTTTCGGAGATGGACGTTTTGTGAATTTTAGACAGATCAATTTTTGTACTGTCAAGGCTGGATGATATTCTAATGCCAAAGGAAGGTATGGCGTTTGGTTTATTTTCGTATAAGGTTTTGTATTTGTGTTGAAAAACAGCCGAAAAAGCAGGATTCAGAGGGTTTGATTTTAGTTTGAGAGCATACTGTGCGGAAAGTAGTTCTTTACGATGCGATAATGGTGGTTCGTTCGCTTCAGCCAGCAGGCTTTCACACGGGAATGTTTTAAATGCTCCCAGAGCCAGTCTTATTCCCTGATAATGAATTGGATCAAGCATTCTAAGATATGATTTTCTGGATGAACCATATACAACGCAAGCATAGTCCAGTTTGGAGCGAATAAACATTCTACATAAATTCACGATGACTTTTCTATCAGCACCCCGGTCAGTGTGCGTTACTACTTTAAGTAGGTTAAGTGCTTTTAAGCATTTGGCTTTTAAGTTCTTTAGGTGTGCAATAAAAGTCAGTTTTCTGTCAAAGAGTATACCTAAAAATTTTGTTCCCTCAACAACTAGAATAGGTGTTCCGTCCAGCGTGAGTTTAGGTTCACCGTGGTGTCGTCGTAACTGACAGAAATACATGCATACCGTTTTTGATTTCGAGAATTTGAAGCCGTTTGTAATTGCCCAATTTTGTATCTTGTTTATATTTTTTATATTTTGCTGTAGTTGTCTTTCAATTGTATGCATGTACTTTGATCGATAACATATGAGAAAATCATCAACATATAAGTAAATTTGAATAATGATTCCAACGATCAACATAATTAAAATAAAAATAGAGAATACACTTACCAAAACGTTTTGTGAAAATCTGAAGAATGTAAAGCGGTGTCAATGATACTAACATAAGGAGCTTTGTGCGCACATCTAACATATATATTAGACAATATCGACTATTTTACACTCCCTCATACAACAATGCAAAGACTATTACACGCAAATATAAAGACATATAAGATTTGCATCTCTTCCTCACTTTCTCTCTCTCTCTCACGTACACACACACACATACACACACACAAACACACAGGCTGTTTAGACGATTTAAGTTGATAAAACATCCGCGAAAGGTCGCGGGTACAAACTCAAAAGAGTCATAACAAAGGTTTATAAAACCGGTAGCAACAGCTGCCTGCCCTGGCACTCTGCATTAAGCGGTTAGTGTTAGAACTGGCCGACCTGCTGTCAAGATAGAGGATCTGGGCGGGGCATAATGCCACAAGTCAGCGGCGGCGGCACGATTCCACCGTGCTAGACATCACAATACACTGTGACACTGCAGACATCATAGCGGTATGCTTACAATTGTTAACGATACGTTACAATTAAAAAGTCTTTCTCTCTCTTTCACGCGTGTCAGCGCAATATAATATTGCCAGAATAAGGATACTACATGTTCGAATTTAATGGTAATATTAAATGCATTAATAAAGAAGGAACTATTATATTCAAATGTACAACATGAAAGAGTTTGGGTCAACAACTATTGAAATTAAGTCTAACATCGCTACATAAAAGACAATGTACTCTACTCTGAAGACTGATCCGGTGACCTAAGTGGCTAGAGCGACTAAATACATTAGGTCGCGGTTTCGAACCCCGGCCGAGTGATACCATAGTCTTAGAAACATTTTAGTAGCAGCTGCCTCGCCAGACCCTCAGCATTTAGAGGTTAGTTTCAGGACTGGTTGGACAAATGTTAGGATAATGGAATATAATGTCCCATGTCAAGGGCATTAATCCCCAGTGCTCGATTTCACTATATACTGCCACTGCAGACATCGTAGCGATATGAATGAAAAAATGATAAAGCTCCGTTAAAAATGACGCTACACCATCCTCTCTCAAAGCATTAAATATCATATATTGATCAGCACCTTCATTTAGAAGAATGACCCACATCTTTACAATCAAGGATCATTTTCAAAAGGAAAACTTATTTGCAAACTAGTGTAGACTTTGCTGTCTGCAAATTATTCTGCAGTTAATGGCAATGATTCTTCACATTTTCCTCATATAGTTCATATGATTTCTCTTGTTTATGAAAATTAATGAATTACTTAATTATATAATAAAACGCTTGTTGTTTGAAGGAAAGGTCCAAAAATAAAATTATTCGATCAAACCATGTTGAGAAGTAATTTATGAGGGATTCGAAACTCGCGGTTTGCCGTAGCTGGTGGATGGCCCTAGTCCATGCGGCCAACTTGTATAGCCAGTTCCTCTGTTTTATTCTTGAAGAATTACTTTTCTTTCGTAGCTTTGTAGTATTTACCCTAGATTTTCTATTTCTAAAATTTACTCTTTCGATTGAAGTACCTAGACCTTTGCGATTTTATATCTCCCTAAATAAGCAGCTTGTTCAATTTGAGCTAGGTTGTGCGCGTGTGAGAAAATGCATTACAAGTGTAAATGATACATTGTGAAAATCTCCCATTATCTCTTGGGGCCTACTAACTAATGTGAATATTAAGCATTCAATGCACTGAGAATCCTTTGTTTCTAAGCAGGAATACATATGTGTCTCTTTCTTCAGCAACTGAATCCTTTCTGTCATACATTGGCAATGTTCAGGCACGTTGAAAATCAAAACGGTTGCCAATATGTGTTTCATAGCTTTCTTTCGCAATTCTCAGTTGCACTCCCTAAAACTGAGCGAGAAATGAAAATGTCGCTTGAAAAATTGTAAAAGGATCACGAGAGAAAGGAGAGAGTGAGAAATATCTTAAAGTGCTGACTTACTGAATCTTTAATAATGAAATACTGGTACGAATAGAATAAAGCGCGGTATGACTGAGTTTTTTTTTATCCTTTTCACGCAGTGGAGACTGGGGTAAATCAATGCAACAAGAACAAAATATCAAGACTGCATACACAATGATTGTTGTTGTTGTTGGGTTTAACGCCATTTTTCAGCAGACGATTGGCTATACATGGCGGCCAGTATTAATGGTGGAGGAAGAACCCGGGAAAACCCCGGAAAGAATCACCGACCCTGGAGAAGCTAGTGGCAAGCTTTCTCACATACACAATGAAACGTGCCGTCTCTTTAGTCTTTAGGAAAAAGCGTAAAACATAACCTTGTTCAGAAGAATTAAACGCTCGCTTGAAATTCCTCATGGAGCATGACTGCGATATCTACCGATGTTCCTAATTGGAGCATTCCTGTTTCTGTATTGAAATTAAAAAGCTTATGGTATGTTAAATTGTTAACTTGAATCATAATTCTCATCATTTAATGTTCAATAACACACTGAAAGAAAGAGTCATGATATTTGCGACGTTTCTTTCTCTTTTCGTGCAGCATAGTTAGTGACACAATCTATCGGTATATACACATAATTGTACGTAATCAAATAACGGGAATTCCAAGTACAAACATGTCAGATATTGATCTCCACGTAGATTTATTTTTATTCAGAAAATAAACTAATTCCTCCGCATTTAATCGGATGTAACCATACTACAACATTACCTACCCAAAGGCAAATAGTCACTCTTTCGTCGAGGCACTTTAGCGGCAATCCGATATGAATAAACGACTTATGCATTATGTAAACCCAATTAAACCGTTGTTCTTCTTCTCTCCACACCCATATTTAAAACAAAAGTAGCTTACAGACTACTGTAGCCCGATCTCAGCCCCAAGGAAATTGAAATCCGCATTGTATTGATTTGATAGAAAACATCTCAAAAATTACCAGAAATGCTCCTATTGGTTGTACATTTGTCGCATCAATCGGATAAAAGGAAATGCTGTGAAAGTTAAATTTGTATATATTGCTAAACCAAAGCTGGTTCAAAGCTGGAAACGTTTATCAGGTAAGTGCCTTTTCCTCCCAATTTTATTCAGGAGAGTAAATTTATATTCGCACATTTCATAATTCGTTAAATATTCATTTCTATATTTGTTTCTATTTCCTCGACTTCCTACTCACTACATTTTTCATCATTAATAATTACCTTGTTGATGTGCTAATTTAGAATTAACATGTACGGGTCAACCGTTTTCCTCCTATCTTCAGTGAAAATACATTTTTGTTTATTTTCACAATTAAGGAACGCGATTCGTTAGCATTTAGTTATGTGCGTATTATCATCTTTTTCTTTCCGCTAAACAAATTTGCCAGTTTGTTATACTAGTTCAAGTAGATAATCTGCATGACTTATGCCATGTTCATATTTCAATATAGGTCCTTTCTAAATTGTTTTCTTTATAATATTTTTCTAATCATTAAGATATGAGCCCAAAGTGTAATGATCTATATATTTAATATACACACAAGAGTTTTAAATTCAAACCTACAATCTTTACACAAACGTTGCCTGTGAAATGACGAATCAAATGTTTTAAGTCATCCACGTGTTTTCATATATTGCAATCATCATTATACGCTTTTATTACATTATGGAATATTTCACAAATACCTTTGTTTAACCAGTATTGCGAACACCTAATGAGAATTTAAAATCCATTTGATTGTCATTTTGGCAGCTATTTCAATACCAAGCCTTGCTAATTGTTTTGCACAAAAGATTCTATTACCAATCTTAAATAATGTCATTTTTACAAAGATCATTTCACACAAAAACACCGCATCAATAAAAGAGACAAGTATGTGCCAATTAAAATTATGGCGAAAGTCTCCGCTTTCCTTTTTTATAAGTAAACAAATATATGTATTAATCAGCTTTCAAATTCATGCTTTTCGAACTATCCAAAATATGCATGTGTATATCTGTCTGTATATCCGCTTGCTACATCCCATCTCGTTAATGTAACTTTGGAAAGATTGGAAAGATAGTTTAATCACTAATATCTTAGTCCCTACAAACGTCTTTTATTGATGATAGATTGAAGAAGAAAGAACAAAATATATTACCGTAAACATGTTATATTCAGTTCCAATATGTATACATAGTATTGTGCTGGATGTGCTAAAAATGTCAGTTTTCAATGATGCATTAATTGGCATTCTTTGCCTTTTATTCCAGACATATACACGAAAAACAAACATGATGTTGACGAAATCCATAACATTGGTGTTAGTTGCAATCGCTATCGGTGAGTAGTAATATTTCGTAAATAGTTGGAAAACATGTACAACAAACGCAAGATTGTGTTTTCTGAAGATGGTATAATAATTTCGTCTATATGTTCAATTCCATCGAGCCATACCTAACTTTACGTCAGCACTGTAGTCGTCTTAGGCAGTTTTATTATTTCCATGTAATCATCATTGAAATGCGATATTAGAACTTACACATATACACCTTAATGCAAGTCTATTCCAGTAAACATGAACTCCATTTACAATGTACTCAAAATCAGTTTTACTAGTTTTCTTGCCGTTGTTAGAAGCGTATAAAATAATTCCTTTTCATTTTTGGTTAAAGGAGCTATCTCAGTGACCTATGGCAACCCTGTACCCACTGTAGCTGAAGATAATAATGACCTGGTAACAGAGGCATCACCCGCTGTGATTCATGATTCTGAAGTAGATCCAACTGAAAAGGTCGAGGCAGCAGAACAGACAGATGCACCAATGAGCCCTGCCGCAGAGGGAGCAGAACAATTGTCAACAATGGCGTCACCAGCCGGAAATAGTGATAATGTTGAAGCTAGCCAATCAGAAGCGTCGGAGACTGATGCGCCACTCAGCCCGTCAGAGGAGCCATCGGCATTGTCAACAGCAGTTTATACCAACCCTAGTGAAAAGTAGACACCAAAGTATTTTCTCTGAAAACGATGTAGCAACTGCAAACATAGCAGAATAAGAAATCCGTAGCGTGCAATGAATATAGTAGTGATCTAGAGGTTGCTGATGACTTTATAGACGTTATAAATATCGCACAAAATCGAAAGCATTTGTGCACGTCATGTTGTTTAGAAGGTATTAGCTTCTGTACTTGATTCGTGCTTGCTAATACCTTGCCATTTATTACTTCTTTGAGCAAACGAAATAGATCTTACCAATATGAGCAGTATGTTTTCTCTTTAAATTCATCCCAAAACAATGACAACTTCCTTTCACAAAGGCAGTCATATTTCATGGAAATTCTATCATTACAATAATTCACTGCACCCATGAGAAAACTTGGGGAATTAATTTTATTAATCACAGGCATTTTCTCTTTTTCTCTCTATCTCTCTCTCTCTGTCTCTCTTTCTCTCTCTCTCTGTCTCTCTCTCTCTCTCTCTCTCTCTTCCCTTTCTGCAAAGCAATTGAGCTATAATAATTGATCATGAATGTTAATGATTCCATGGCCTTACGCTAAGTAACAGACAAAACAGAAAACCAACAAATTTTGTAAAACTCAACGAAAGTTTTTTTCTCCAGAATACAAAGTAAAAATTTAAAAACAACTGACAGCATTGTGAATTAGATCCCTATAGAACTAAACGTTCTATCCCAAGTTACATGCATGAAGTTCCTATTCACTTCCAGTGATATTTCAGATATATTCCGCTATTGAATGCGTGCATGCGCCAGTACTTGCTAACGTGATAATGTACCAACTATCTGGTTTGTGGAGATCTTCTAACAGACTTTTGATAGATCACAATAATACCATCATCAATGTCACTCTCTGAAATAACAATGATTCCAAATTAATGTTCTACCCCAATAATAGTAATGGGGACTTAGTAATTCCAATGAATAAATAAAGGCAACTAAATTAACAATTGAACACACGGTAAGACTGATTCTAGAACAGATCTTACGGCAGGAATGCATAATTGTGTAAGAAAGGAATATCATATAAAATGCTACGAAACAGTAGTATAGCCAGTACGCAGGTCAGTCTCCATTCTGAAACATTCAAATTTGTTGGCAACTTCATCACTTTCCACGCGAAACACTAGCAACCTTCATTTGCATTTTTACTACTAACAAAGATTCGAATATCCAATCTTCAATGATAGAAACATCTTCGCTAAGCATTATCTTTATTACAAGCTAAACGTTACAGGTCAGAACACTACTAACTTGATTTCGGTGAAAAGGTCAAGGACGAAATATAGATATGCGTAACAAAGTTTTACAAACCAGGGGTCTTTGCTTGACCTAGCGGCGTCAAATCCTGGCGCGATTCACCCTAGAAGTCATATGTTTACCCAAAATTTCCAAAGACATTCATACAACTTCAGTTGAAAATTAGAAAGCCCGACGTGTCCGGTCTATACATAAATTGTTCTCTAATCAATGCAAGACCACACATCTCACAACCCGCCAAAAATGTATCAATCGCACATCTGCATGGTTTCTCTTCGTTAGGTTTCCGTACCGCCAGCAGTTCTCGCCGTGGAAACTATACAACTATCCCCTAACAAAAGGAACTATTTTAACTACGCCACCTTAGTCCATTCAAACGGCTATTTTCAGGCACATTTCACCAGTACAACTGCATCAAAGTTGCCATAATGGCGACATAAACGGCATCTGATGAATCAATTCTTGTTAATTCCGTTGTGCAATTTACCGATTTCCTACTGTAAATACTGCCACTGCAGCGCCACCAATGTACACCACTAGACGTTAATAGGGGCTATGTAATTCCGGTCATTCATTCAGTTTTCCCCAGAATTCACAATTAGTAAACCAGGTCATCATGGAAACTCACTAACACTTCACTCCCTGACGCTTGCTTCTAGTGACTGGGTAATTGTTTCGGGAGACGGAATATTTTCATTGCACCGAATTCCAATAATTAGACAAGTAATCATAATAATTTAAGAATTCTTTAAAACGGGGCGCTATGATCAAAATGCACATACTTCAAATTGATCACATTAGCCTCATCTTTAAAATGATCACTCGACCTCGAGTGACACAAACGTTACACTTCTGTGGTCTAATCAAAATTGATGACTTTCCCTAAAATCAACCACCAACTCGATTAATGATTCCCAAATATGATTAAGACAAAACTCTAAATCAATGGACTTGTTCCTATTAGCCCGTCACTCTCCATCCGAAACTAAACGTTTTTCTGAATCACTAATTGCTTATAAGTAAACTAAATGTCAACAATAAACATAAATTAACCAAGCTGAATGAATCAAGAATGAAAATATTCCGACATCTTATTCGGGTTCAAACTCTTTCCTAACAATCCTAGGAATTCGCTGCATAAAATACTTTCTCTAAACATAGGTATCTAACAACAAGACAACAAATGTAATACAGGGCTATTCCTGTTTTACCCGAAAAACTCCGGTCTGGAGTTTGCGTTTCCACCAGTATACCCGACTCCAAATAGATTTTAGCGCACCTGTGCACAGTATATTTTTTACCCAGCCTCGGTCCGCCAATCTTGTATCCTTACAACTAACAGACTACTAATGGACCAATGCTACCGCGAACGATGATTAAATCAGCGAAACGGAACTTGTGTATGTTTCTCGAACTGGATGCGATTCGCTTCTTCCTAATAGTCACGTACCTAACACATTTACATTTAGGCAATGCACCGAGAGCGCGTGCATTTTTGTTATTAATGGGTACAGACACCCAGTACAATTTCAAGGGACTGATTCTCATTGTCATTTCGGAGAGGTTATTTTTCCAATGCTTCCAAGCTATACATTTTATGGCGACACCATTCTTCTTATACAAACAGCGGTTCCAATGTACCCGTATAAATGTTGAAGCCACGTTATTGTTGTTGGTGTTATTATTATTGCCAAATCTGTTATGGGCTTCCAATAAAGTCAGTATAAAGTTTTGAACTTAACACAATAGAGCAGTGGTGTGTGTGTGACAATACGTATGCTCTTTACCGGTTCGTCTCTAGTAATGCTAGATTATACAGCCTAATTTATGAACCTGGTATGCACTGAAGTCATGACCAACTTTTCTGACCTTTTTTGTACATTACAGCTTACTTAGTGGTTGGGGCAACACAAAAATAAAGATTGATTGATTGATTGATTGATTGTTTTTTTTTTAACGGCACATCAGCACTTTTAGGCTATTTAGCGCCAAACAAAGTGTTATTTGTATAATCTTTTAAAACTTATAAAAGGTTCTATATCGACCAGCGATATAAAAGAACAAATGGTTGAAATTAAAAACGGTAAGATGGTAACGGTGCAAAATAAAGCTTCCCGATCAACGGGAGATGTAAAAAAGATGAATAGGTATTAAAATGGGACGGTATATATATTGCATAAAACTGCACAAGGTGATAGCATAAAAGTCAGAGTTTAGAGTAAATATTTACGGCTTTCAAGAACTCTATAATACGAGTGATGTTTATATTATCAAAAAGTTCTTTCATGTCATGCACAATGTAATAACGATCGCGCGTAGGTTGTAGGTCAAAACACTCTATCATAAAGTGCTTGACAGTGAATGGTTCATTGCAAGAAACGCAATCTGGTGCGTCTTCACCTTTTAGTATGTGGGTGTGGGTGATATAAGTATGACCAATTCGGATTCTTGCAATGACTACCTCCTCCCTACGCATGGTTCTGTAGGAAGGAGTCAATTCTCCTAGAGTTGGTTTGATTGCATGAAGTTTGTTATTCAGTGCATCATTCCATGATGCCTGCCAATTCTGGCGTAAGGACTTTGTGACACTAGGTTTAAAATCATTGTACAGTATTTTAAAATCGGATGGTTCTTGAGTAAGGGCATTTTAGCAGTGCGATCCGCTTTTCCTTACCTTTAATACCAATATGGTTAGGTAACCAACAGTATGTTCTATTGTGGGAGACACTCATCTCGGTATTTTTGATGAGTATGTTTTTCAATAATGGATTCTCAAGTTTTCTATTGTGTAGTGACGGAAGTACTGATAGTGAGTCAGAGCAGATGATGCTGTTTAAAATACGTTTGTTTTCTATATGTTGCAAAGCAAAGTCTATTGCTCTGATTTCGGCTGAAAACATTGATGTTCCATTTGGTAAGCGAACTTGCGTTGTGTGATTTCGACAAACGAAGGCTTCAGCAGCCTTTCTTCATCCTTTGATCCGTCGGTATAAATTCTTGTGTAGTTTTTAAATTCGGTGAGGAGTTCTTGATAACAGTTGTGCAAGACGGAAGGGTTTGTCTCAGATGTTTTCCGTCGTGTAGCGTAACAAGTACTTTGGGTTGTTTAAGTAGCCAGGGTGGTGTTTCGGAGATGGACGTTTTGTGAATTTTAGACAGATCAATTTTTGTACTGTCAAGGCTGGATGATATTCTAATGCCAAAGGAAGGTATGGCGTTTGGTTTATTTTCGTATAAGGTTTTGTATTTGTGTTGAAAAACAGCCGAAAAAGCAGGATTCAGAGGGTTTGATTTTAGTTTGAGAGCATACTGTGCGGAAAGTAGTTCTTTACGATGCGATAATGGTGGTTCTTTCGCTTCAGCCAGCAGGCTTTCACACGGGAATGTTTTAAATGCTCCCAGAGCCAGTCTTATTCCCTGATAATGAATTGGATCAAGCATTCTAAGATATGATTTTCTGGATGAACCATATACAACGCAAGCATAGTCCAGTTTGGAGCGAATAAACATTCTACATAAATTCACGATGACTTTTCTATCAGCACCCCGGTCAGTGTGCGTTACTACTTTAAGTAGGTTAAGTGCTTTTAAGCATTTGGCTTTTAAGTTCTTTAGGTGTGCAATAAAAGTCAGTTTTCTGTCAAAGAGTATACCTAAAAATTTTGTTCCCTCAACAACTAGAATAGGTGTTCCGTCCAGCGTGAGTTTAGGTTCACCGTGGTGTCGTCGTAACTGACAGAAATACATGCATACCGTTTTAGATTTCGAGAATTTGAAGCCGTTTGTAATTGCCTAATTTTGTATCTTGTTTATATTTTTTATATTTTGCTGTAGTTGTCTTTCAATTGTATGCATGTACTTTGATCGATAACATATGAGAAAATCATCAACATATAAGTAAATTTGAATAATGATTCCAACGATCAACATAATTAAAATAAAAATAGAGAATACACTTACCAAAACGTTTTGTGAAAATCTGAAGAATGTAAAGCGGTGTCAATGATACTAACATAAGGAGCTTTGTGCGCACATCTAACATATATATTAGACAATATCGACTATTTTACACTCCCTCATACAACAATGCAAAGACTATTACACGCAAATATAAAGACATATAAGATTTGCATCTCTTCCTCACTTTCTCTCTCTCTCTCACGTACACACACACACATACACACACACAAACACACAGGCTGTTTAGACGATTTAAGTTGATAAAACATCCGCGAAAGGTCGCGGGTACAAACTCAAAAGAGTCATAACAAAGGTTTATAAAACCGGTAGCAACAGCTGCCTGCCCTGGCACTCTGCATTAAGCGGTTAGTGTTAGAACTGGCCGACCTGCTGTCAAGATAGAGGATCTGGGCGGGGCATAATGCCACAAGTCGGCGGCGGCGGCACGATTCCACCGTGCTAGACATCACAATACACTGTGACACTGCAGACATCATAGCGGTATGCTTACAATTGTTAACGATACGTTACAATTAAAAAGTCTTTCTCTCTCTTTCACGCGTGTCAGCGCAATATAATATTGCCAGAATAAGGATACTACATGTTCGAATTTAATGGTAATATTAAATGCATTAATAAAGAAGGAACTATTATATTCAAATGTACAACATGAAAGAGTTTGGGTCAACAACTATTGAAATTAAGTCTAACATCGCTACATAAAAGACAATGTACTCTACTCTGAAGACTGATCCGGTGACCTAAGTGGCTAGAGCGACTAAATGCATTAGGTCGCGGTTTCGAACCCCGGCCGAGTGATACCATAGTCTTAGAAACATTTTAGTAGCAGCTGCCTCGCCAGACCCTCAGCATTTAGAGGTTAGTTTCAGGACTGGTTGGACAAATGTTAGGATAATGGAATATAATGTCCCATGTCAAGGGCATTAATCCCCAGTGCTCGATTTCACTATATACTGCCACTGCAGACATCGTAGCGATATGAATGAAAAAATGATAAAGCTCCGTTAAAAATGACGCTACACCATCCTCTCTCAAAGCATTAAATATCATATATTGATCAGCACCTTCATTTAGAAGAATGACCCACATCTTTACAATCAAGGATCATTTTCAAAAGGAAAACTTATTTGCAAACTAGTGTAGACTTTGCTGTCTGCAAATTATTCTGCAGTTAATGGCAATGATTCTTCACATTTTCCTCATATAGTTCATATGATTTCTCTTGTTTATGAAAATTAATGAATTACTTAATTATATAATAAAACGCTTGTTGTTTGAAGGAAAGGTCCAAAAATAAAATTATTCGATCAAACCATGTTGAGAAGTAATTTATGAGGGATTCGAAACTCGCGGTTTGCCGTAGCTGGTGGATGGCCCTAGTCCATGCGGCCAACTTGTATAGCCAGTTCCTCTGTTTTATTCTTGAAGAATTACTTTTCTTTCGTAGCTTTGTAGTATTTACCCTAGATTTTCTATTTCTAAAATTTACTCTTTCAATTGAAGTACCTAGACCTTTGCGATTTTATATCTCCCTAAATAAGCAGCTTGTTCAATTTGAGCTAGGTTGTGCGCGTGTGAGAAAATGCATTACAAGTGTAAATGATACATTGTGAAAATCTCCCATTATCTCTTGGGGCCTACTAACTAATGTGAATATTAAGCATTCAATGCACTGAGAATCCTTTGTTTCTAAGCAGGAATACATATGTGTCTCTTTCTTCAGCAACTGAATCCTTTCTGTCATACATTGGCAATGTTCAGGCACGTTGAAAATCAAAACGGTTGCCAATATGTGTTTCATAGCTTTCTTTCGCAATTCTCAGTTGCACTCCCTAAAACTGAGCGAGAAATGAAAATGTCGCTTGAAAAATTGTAAAAGGATCACGACAGAAAGGAGAGAGTGAGAAATATCTTAAAGTGCTGACTTACTGAATCTTTAATAATGAAATACTGGTACAAATAGAATAAAGCGCGGTATAACTGAGTTTTTTTTATCCTTTTCACGCAGTGGAGACTGGGGTAAATCAATGCAACAAGAATAAAATATCAAGACTGCATACACAATGATTGTTGTTGTTGTTGGGTTTAACGCCATTTCTCAGCAGACGATTGGCTATACATGGCGGCCAGTATTAATGGTGGAGGAAGAACCCGAAAAAACCCCGGAAAGAATCACCGACCCTGGAGAAGCTAGTGGCAAGCTTTCTCACATACACAATGAAACGTGCCGTCTCTTTAGTCTTTAGGAAAAAGCGTAAAACATAACCTTGTTCAGAAGAATTAAACGCTCGCTTGAAATTCCTCATGGAGCATGACTGCGATATCTACCGATGTTCCTAATTGGAGCATTCCTGTTTCTGTATTGAAATTAAAAAGCTTATGGTATGTTAAATTGTTAACTTGAATCATAATTCTCATCATTTAATGTTCAATAACACACTGAAAGAAAGAGTCATGATATTTGCGACGTTTCTTTCTCTTTTCGTGCAGCATAGTTAGTGACACAATCTATCGGTATATACACATAATTGTACGTAATCAAATAACGGGAATTCCAAGTACAAACATGTCAGATATTGATCTCCACGTAGATTTATTTTTATTCAGAAAATAAACTAATTCCTCCGCATTTAATCGGATGTAACCATACTACAACATTACCTACCCAAAGGCAAATAGTCACTCTTTCGTCGAGGCACTTTAGCGGCAATCCGATATGAATAAACGACTTATGCATTATGTAAACCCAATTAAACCGTTGTTCTTCTTCTCTCCACACCCATATTTAAAACAAAAGTAGCTTACAGACTACTGTAGCCCGATCTCAGCCCCAAGGAAATTGAAATCCGCATTGTATTGATTTGATAGAAAACATCTCAAAAATTACCAGAAATGCTCCTATTGGTTGTACATTTGTCGCATCAATCGGATAAAAGGAAATGCTGTGAAAGTTAAATTTGTATATATTGCTAAACCAAAGCTGGTTCAAAGCTGGAAACGTTTATCAGGTAAGTGCCTTTTCCTCCCAATTTTATTCAGGAGAGTAAATTTATATTCGCACATTTCATAATTCGTTAAATATTCATTTCTATATTTGTTTCTATTTCCTCGACTTCCTACTCACTACATTTTTCATCATTAATAATTACCTTGTTGATGTGCTAATTTAGAATTAACATGTACGGGTCAACCGTTTTCCTCCTATCTTCAGTGAAAATACATTTTTGTTTATTTTCACAATTAAGGAACGCGATTCGTTAGCATTTAGTTATGTGCGTATTATCATCTTTTTCTTTCCGCTAAACAAATTTGCCAGTTTGTTATACTAGTTCAAGTAGATAATCTGCATGACTTATGCCATGTTCATATTTCAATATAGGTCCTTTCTAAATTGTTTTCTTTATAATATTTTTCTAATCATTAAGATATGAGCCCAAAGTGTAATGATCTATATATTTAATATACACACAAGAGTTTTAAATTCAAACCTACAATCTTTACACAAACGTTGCCTGTGAAATGACGAATCAAATGTTTTAAGTCATCCACGTGTTTTCATATATTGCAATCATCATTATACGCTTTTATTACATGATGGAATATTTCACAAATACCTTTGTTTAACCAGTATTGCGAACACCTAATGAGAATTTAAAATCCATTTGATTGTCATTTTGGCAGCTATTTCAATACCAAGCCTTGCTAATTGTTTTGCACAAAAGATTCTATTACCAATCTTAAATAATGTCATTTTTACAAAGATCATTTCACACAAAAACACCGCATCAATAAAAGAGACAAGTATGTGCCAATTAAAATTATGGCGAAAGTCTCCGCTTTCCTTTTTTATAAGTAAACAAATATATATATTAATCAGCTTTCAAATTCATGCTTTTCGAACTATCCAAAATATGCATGTGTATATCTGTCTGTATATCCGCTTGCTACATCCCATCTCGTTAATGTAACTTTGGAAAGATTGGAAAGATAGTTTAATCACTAATATCTTAATCCCTACAAACGTCTTTTATTGATGATAGATTGAAGAAGAAAGAACAAAATATATTACCGTAAACATGTTATATTCAGTTCCAATATGTATACATAGTATTGTGCTGGATGTGCTAAAAATGTCAGTTTTCAATGATGCATTAATTGGCATTCTTTGCCTTTTATTCCAGACATATACACGAAAAACAAACATGATGTTGACGAAATCCATAACATTGGTGTTAGTTGCAATCGCTATCGGTGAGTAGTAATATTTCGTAAATAGTTGGAAAACATGTACAACAAACGTAAGATTGTGTTTTCTGAAGATGTTATAATAATTTCGTCTATATGTTCAATTCCATCGAGCCATACCTAACTTTACGTCAGCACTGTAGTCGTCTTAGGCAGTTTTATTATTTCCATGTAATCATCATTGCAATGCGATATTAGAACTTACACATATACACCTTAATGCAAGTCTATTCCAGTAAACATGAACTCCATTTACAATGTACTCAAAATCAGTTTTACTAGTTTTCTTGCCGTTGTTAGAAGCGTATAAAATAATTCCTTTTCATTTTTGGTTAAAGGAGCTATCTCAGTGACCTATGGCAACCCTGTACCCACTGTAGCTGAAGATAATAATGACCTGGTAACAGAGGCATCACCCGCTGTGATTCATGATTCTGAAGTAGATCCAACTGAAAAGGTCGAGGCAGCAGAACAGACAGATGCACCAATGAGCCCTGCCGCAGAGGGAGCAGAACAATTGTCAACAATGGCGTCACCAGCCGGAAATAGTGATAATGTTGAAGCTAGCCAATCAGAAGCGTCGGAGACTGATGCGCCACTCAGCCCGTCAGAGGAGCCATCGGCATTGTCAACAGCAGTTTATACCAACCCTAGTGAAAAGTAGACACCAAAGTATTTTCTCTGAAAACGATGTAGCAACTGCAAACATAGCAGAATAAGAAATCCGTAGCGTGCAATGAATATAGTAGTGATCTAGAGGTTGCTGATGACTTTATAGACGTTATAAATATCGCACAAAATCGAAAGCATTTGTGCACGTCATGTTGTTTAGAAGGTATTAGCTTCTGTACTTGATTCGTGCTTGCTAATACCTTGCCATTTATTACTTTTTTGAGCAAACGAAATAAATCTTATCAATATGAGCAGTATGTTTTCTCTTTAAATTCATCCCAAAACAATGACAACTTCCTTTCACAAAGGCAGTCATATTTCATGGAAATTCTATCATTACAATAATTCACTGCACCCATGAGAAAACTTGGGGAATTAATTTTATTAATCACAGGCATTTTCTCTTTTTCTCTCTATCTCTCTCTCTCTGTCTCTCTTTCTCTCTCTCTCTGTCTCTCTCTCTCTCTCTCTCTCTCTTCCCTTTCTGCAAAGCAATTGAGCTATAATAATTGATCATGAATGTTAATGATTCCATGGCCTTACGCTAAGTAACAGACAAAACAGAAAACCAACAAATTTTGTAAAACTCAACGAAAGTTTTTTTCTCCAGAATACAAAGTAAAAATTTAAAAACAACTGACAGCATTGTGAATTAGATCCCTATAGAACTAAACGTTCTATCCCAAGTTACATGCATGAAGTTCCTATTCACTTCCAGTGATATTTCAGATATATTCCGCTATTGAATGCGTGCATGCGCCAGTACTTGCTAACGTGATAATGTACCAACTATCTGGTTTGTGGAGATCTTCTAACAGACTTTTGATAGATCACAATAATACCATCATCAATGTCACTCTCTGAAATAACAATGATTCCAAATTAATGTTCTACCCCAATAATAGTAATGGGGACTTAGTAATTCCAATGAATAAATAAAGGCAACTAAATTAACAATTGAACACACGGTAAGACTGATTCTAGAACAGATCTTACGGCAGGAATGCATAATTGTGTAAGAAAGGAATATCATATAAAATGCTACGAAACAGTAGTATAGCCAGTACGCAGGTCAGTCTCCATTCTGAAACATTCAAATTTGTTGGCAAGTTCATCACTTTCCACGCGAAACACTAGCAACCTTCATTTGCATTTTTACTACTAACAAAGATTCGAATATCCAATCTTCAATGATAGAAACATCTTCGCTAAGCATTATCTTTATTACAAGCTAAACGTTACAGGTCAGAACACTACTAACTTGATTTCGGTGAAAAGGTCAAGGACGAAATATAGATATGCGTAACAAAGTTTTACAAACCAGGGGTCTTTGCTTGACCTAGCGGCGTCAAATCCTGGCGCGATTCACCCTAGAAGTCATATGTTTACCCAAAATTTCCAAAGACATTCATACAACTTCAGTTGAAAATTAGAAAGCCCGACGTGTCCGGTCTATACATAAATTGTTCTCTAATCAATGCAAGACCACACATCTCACAACCCGCCAAAAATGTATCAATCGCACATCTGCATGGTTTCTCTTCGTTAGGTTTCCGTACCGCCAGCAGTTCTCGCCGTGGAAACTATACAACTATCCCCTAACAAAAGGAACTATTTTAACTACGCCACCTTAGTCCATTCAAACGGCTATTTTCAGGCACATTTCACCAGTACAACTGCATCAAAGTTGCCATAATGGCGACATAAACGGCATCTGATGAATCAATTCTTGTTAATTCCGTTGTGCAATTTACCGATTTCCTACTGTAAATACTGCCACTGCAGCGCCACCAATGTACACCACTAGACCTTAATAGGGGCTATGTAATTCCGGTCATTCATTCAGTTTTCCCCAGAATTCACAATTAGTAAACCAGGTCATCATGGAAACTCACTAACACTTCACTCCCTGACGCTTGCTTCTAGTGATTGGGTAATTGTTTCGGGAGACGGAATATTTTCATTGCACCGAATTCCAATAATTAGACAAGTAATCATAATAATTTAAGAATTCTTTAAAACGGGGCGCTATGATCAAAATGCACATACTTCAAATTGATCACATTAGCCTCATCTTTAAAATGATCACTCGACCTCGAGTGACACAAACGTTACACTTCTGTGGTCTAATCAAAATTGATGACTTTCCCTAAAATCAACCACCAACTCGATTAATGATTCCCAAATATGATTAAGACAAAACTCTAAATCAATGGACTTGTTCCTATTAGCCCGTCACTCTCCATCCGAAACTAAACGTTTTTCTGAATCACTAATTGCTTATAAGTAAACTAAATGTCAACAATAAACATAAATTAACCAAGCTGAATGAATCAAGAATGAAAATATTCCGACATCTTATTCGGGTTCAAACTCTTTCCTAACAATCCTAGGAATTCGCTGCATAAAATACTTTCTCTAAACATAGGTATCTAACAACAAGACAACAAATGTAATACAGGGCTATTCCTGTTTTACCCGAAAAACTCCGGTCTGGAGTTTGCGTTTCCACCAGTATACCCGACTCCAAATAGATTTTAGCGCACCTGTGCACAGTATATTTTTTACCCAGCCTCGGTCCGCCAATCTTGTATCCTTACAACTAACAGACTACTAATGGACCAATGCTACCGCGAACGATGATTAAATCAGCGAAACGGAACTTGTGTATGTTTCTCGAATTGGATGCGATTCGCTTCTTCCTAATAGTCACGTACCTAACACATTTACATTTAGGCAATGCACCGAGAGCGCGTGCATTTTTGTTATTAATGGGTACAGACACCCAGTACAATTTCAAGGGACTGATTCTCATTGTCATTTCGGAGAGGTTATTTTTCCAATGCTTCCAAGCTATACATTTTATGGCGACACCATTCTTCTTATACAAACAGCGGTTCCAATGTACCCGTATAAATGTTGAAGCCACGTTATTGTTGTTGGTGTTATTATTATTGCCAAATCTGTTATGGGCTTCCAATAAAGTCAGTATAAAGTTTTGAACTTAACACAATAGAGCAGTGGTGTGTGTGTGACAATACGTATGCTCTTTACCGGTTCGTCTCTAGTAATGCTAGATTATACAGCCTAATTTATGAACCTGGTATGCACTGAAGTCATGACCAACTTTTCTGACCTTTTTTGTACATTACAGCTTACTTAGTGGTTGGGGCAACACAAAAATAAAGATTGATTGATTGATTGATTGATTGTTTGTTTTTTAACGGCACATCAGCACTTTTAGGCTATTTAGCGCCAAACAAAGTGTTATTTGTATAATCTTTTAAAACTTATAAAAGGTTCTATATCGACCAGCGATATAAAAGAACAAATGGTTGAAATTAAAAACGGTAAGATGGTAACGGTGCAAAATAAAGCTTCCCGATCAACGGGAGATGTAAAAAAGATGAATAGTTATTAAAATGGGACGGTATATATATTGCATAAAACTGCACAAGGTGATAGCATAAAAGTCAGAGTTTAGAGTAAATATGTACGGCTTTCAAGAACTCTATAATACGAGTGATGTTTATATTATCAAAAAGTTCTTTCATGTCATGCACAATGTAATAACGATCGCGCGTAGGTTGTAGGTCAAAACACTCTATCATAAAGTGCTTGACAGTGAATGGTTCATTGCAAGAAACGCAATCTGGTGCGTCTTCACCTTTTAGTATGTGGGTGTGGGTGATATAAGTATGACCAATTCGGATTCTTGCAATGACTACCTCCTCCCTACGCATGGTTCTGTAGGAAGGAGTCAATTCTCCTAGAGTTGGTTTGATTGCATGAAGTTTGTTATTCAGTGCATCATTCCATGATGCCTGCCAATTCTGGCGTAAGGACTTTGTGACACTAGGTTTAAAATCATTGTACAGTATTTTAAAATCGGATGGTTCTTGAGTAAGGGCATTTTAGCAGTGCGATCCGCTTTTCGTTACCTTTAATACCAATATGGTTAGGTAACCAACAGTATGTTATATTGTGGGAGACACTCATCTCGGTATTTTTGATGAGTATGTTTTTCAATAATGGATTCTCAAGTTTTCTATTGTGTAGTGACTGAAGTACTGATAGTGAGTCAGAGCAGATGATGCTGTTTAAAATACGTTTGTTTTCTATATGTTGCAAAGCAAAGTCTATTGCTCTGATTTCGGCTGAAAACATTGATGTTCCATTTGGTAAGCGAACTTGCGTTGTGTGATTTCGACAAACGAAGGCTTCAGCAGCCTTTTCTTCATCCTTTGATCCGTCGGTATAAATTCTTTTGTAGCTTTTAAATTCGGTGAGGAGTTCTTGATAACAGTTGTGCAAGACGGAAGGGTTTGTCTCAGATTTTTTCCGTCGTGTAGCGTAACAAGTACTTTGGGTTGTTTAAGTAGCCAGGGTGGTGTTTCGGAGATGGACGTTTTGTGAATTTTAGACAGATCAATTTTTGTACTGTCAAGACTGGATGATATTCTAATGCCAAAGGAAGGAATGGCGTTAGGTTTATTTTCGTATAAGGTTTCGTATTTGTGTTGAAAAACAGCCAAAAAAGCAGGATTCAGAGGGTTTGATTTTAGTTTGAGAGCATACTGTGCGGAAAGCAGTTCTCTACGATGCGATAACGGTGGTTCGTTCGCTTCAGCCAGCAGGCTTTCACACGGGAATGTTTTAAATGCTCCCAGAGCCAGTCTTATTCCCTGATAATGAATTGGATCAAGCATTCTAAGATATGATTTTCTGGATGAACCATATACAACGCAAGCATAGTCCAGTTTGGAGCGAATAAACATTCTACATAAATTCACGATGACTTTTCTATCAGCACCCCGGTCAGTGTGCGTTACTACTTTAAGTAGGTTAAGTGCTTTTAAGCATTTGGCTTTTAAGTTCTTTAGGTGTGCAATAAAAGTCAGTTTTCTGTCAAAGAGTATACCTAAAAATTTTGTTCCCTCAACAACTAGAATAGGTGTTCCGTCCAGCGTGAGTTTAGGTTCACCGTGGTGTCGTCGTAACTGACAGAAATACATGCATACCGTTTTAGATTTCGAGAATTTGAAGCCGTTTGTAATTGCCCAATTTTGTATCTTGTTTATATTTTTTATATTTTGCTGTAGTTGTCTTTCAATTGTATGCATGTACTTTGATCGATAACATATGAGAAAATCATCAACATATAAGTAAATTTGAATAATGATTCCAACGATCAACATAATTAAAATAAAAATAGAGAATACACTTACCAATACGTTTTGTGAAAATCTGAAGAATGTAAAGCGGTGTCAATGATACTAACATAAGGAGCTTTGTGCGCACATCTAACATATATATTAGACAATATCGACTATTTTACACTCCCTCATACAACAATGCAAAGACTATTACACGCAAATATAAAGACATATAAGATTTGCATCTCTTCCTCACTTTCTCTCTCTCTCTCACGTACACACACACACATACACACACACAAACACACAGGCTGTTTAGACGATTTAAGTTGTTAAAACATCCGCGAAAGGTCGCGGGTACAAACTCAAAAGAGTCATAACAAAGGTTTATAAAACCGGTAGCAACAGCTGCCTGCCCTGGCACTCTGCATTAAGCGGTTAGTGTTAGAACTGGCCGACCTGCTGTCAAGATAGAGGATCTGGGCGGGGCATAATGCCACAAGTCAGCGGCGGCGGCACGATTCCACCGTGCTAGACATCACAATACACTGTGACACTGCAGACATCATAGCGGTATGCTTACAATTGTTAACGATACGTTACAATTAAAAAGTCTTTCTCTCTCTTTCACGCGTGTCAGCGCAATATAATATTGCCAGAATAAGGATACTACATGTTCGAATTTAATGGTAATATTAAATGCATTAATAAAGAAGGAACTATTATATTCAAATGTACAACATGAAAGAGTTTGGGTCAACAACTATTGAAATTAAGTCTAACATCGCTACATAAAAGACAATGTACTCTACTCTGAAGACTGATCCGGTGACCTAAGTGGCTAGAGCGACTAAATGCATTAGGTCGCGGTTTCGAACCCCGGCCGAGTGATACCATAGTCTTAGAAACATTTTAGTAGCAGCTGCCTCGCCAGACCCTCAGCATTTAGAGGTTAGTTTCAGGACTGGTTGGACAAATGTTAGGATAATGGAATATAATGTCCCATGTCAAGGGCATTAATCCCCAGTGCTCGATTTCACTATATACTGCCACTGCAGACATCGTAGCGATATGAATGAAAAAATGATAAAGCTCCGTTAAAAATCACGCTACACCATCCTCTCTCAAAGCATTAAATATCATATATTGATCAGCACCTTCATTTAGAAGAATGACCCACATCTTTACAATCAAATATCATTTTCAAAAGGAAAACTTATTTGCAAACTAGTGTAGACTTTGCTGTCTGCAAATTATTCTGCAGTTAATGGCAATGATTCTTCACATTTTCCTCATATAGTTCATATGATTTCTCTTGTTTATGAAAATTAATGAATTACTTAATTATATAATAAAACGCTTGTTGTTTGAAGGAAAGGTCCAAAAATAAAATTATTCGATCAAACCATGTTGAGAAGTAATTTATGAGGGATTCGAAACTCGCGGTTTGCCGTAGCTGGTGGATGGCCCTAGTCCATGCGGCCAACTTGTATAGCCAGTTCCTCTGTTTTATTCTTGAAGAATTACTTTTCTTTCGTAGCTTTGTAGTATTTACCCTAGATTTTCTATTTCTAAAATTTACTCTTTCGATTGAAGTACCTAGACCTTTGCGATTTTATATCTCCCTAAATAAGCAGCTTGTTCAATTTGAGCTAGGTTGTGCGCGTGTGAGAAAATGCATTACAAGTGTAAATGATACATTGTGAAAATCTCCCATTATCTCTTGGGGCCTACTAACTAATGTGAATATTAAGCATTCAATGCACTGAGAATCCTTTGTTTCTAAGCAGGAATACATATGTGTCTCTTTCTTCAGCAACTGAATCCTTTCTGTCATACATTGGCAATGTTCAGGCACGTTGAAAATCAAAACGGTTACCAATATGTGTTTCATAGCTTTCTTTCGCAATTCTCAGTTGCACTCCCTAAAACTGAGCGAGAAATGAAAATGTCGCTTGAAAAATTGTAAAAGGATCACGAGAGAAAGGAGAGAGTGAGAAATATCTTAAAGTGCTGACTTACTGAATCTTTAATAATGAAATACTGGTACAAATAGAATAAAGCGCGGTATAACTGAGTTTTTTTTTATCCTTTTCACGCAGTGGAGACTGGGGTAAATCAATGCAACAAGAACAAAATATCAAGACTGCATACACAATGATTGTTGTTGTTGTTGTTGGGTTTAACGCCATTTTTCAGCAGACGATTGGCTATACATGGCGGCCAGTATTAATGGTGGAGGAAGAACCCGGGAAAACCCCGGAAAGAATCACCGACCCTGGAGAAGCTAGTGGCAAGCTTTCTCACATACACAATGAAACGTGCCGTCTCTTTAGTCTTTAGGAAAAAGCGTAAAACATAACCTTGTTCAGAAGAATTAAACGCTCGCTTGAAATTCCTCATGGAGCATGACTGCGATATCTACCGATGTTCCTAATTGGAGCATTCCTGTTTCTGTATTGAAATTAAAAAGCTTATGGTATGTTAAATTGTTAACTTGAATCATAATTCTCATCATTTAATGTTCAATAACACACTGAAAGAAAGAGTCATGATATTTGCGACGTTTCTTTCTGTTTTCGTGCAGCATAGTTAGTGACACAATCTATCGGTATATACACATAATTGTACGTAATCAAATAACGGGAATTCCAAGTACAAACATGTCAGATATTGATCTCCACGTAGATTTATTTTTATTCAGAAAATAAACTAATTCCTCCGCATTTAATCGGATGTAACCATACTACAACATTACCTACCCAAAGGCAAATAGTCACTCTTTCGTCGAGGCACTTTAGCGGCAATCCGATATGAATAAACGACTTATGCATTATGTAAACCCAATTAAACCGTTGTTCTTCTTCTCTCCACACCCATATTTAAAACAAAAGTAGCTTACAGACTACTGTAGCCCGATCTCAGCCCCAAGGAAATTGAAATCCGCATTGTATTGATTTGATAGAAAACATCTCAAAAATTACCAGAAATGCTCCTATTGGTTGTACATTTGTCGCATCAATCGGATAAAAGGAAATGCTGTGAAAGTTAAATTTGTATATATTGCTAAACCAAAGCTGGTTCAAAGCTGGAAACGTTTATCAGGTAAGTGCCTTTTCCTCCCAATTTTATTCAGGAGAGTAAATTTATATTCTCACATTTCATAATTCGTTAAATATTCATTTCTATATTTGTTTCTATTTCCTCGACTTCCTACTCACTACATTTTTCGTCATTAATAATTACCTTGTTGATGTGCTAATTTAGAATTAACATGTACGGGTCAACCGTTTTCCTCCTATCTTCAGTGAAAATACATTTTTGTTTATTTTCACAATTAAGGAACGCGATTCGTTAGCATTTAGTTATGTGCGTATTATCATCTTTTTCTTTCCGCTAAACAAATTTGCCAGTTTGTTATACTAGTTCAAGTAGATAATCTGCATGACTTATGCCATGTTCATATTTCAATATAGGTCCTTTCTAAATTGTTTTCTTTATAATATTTTTTCTAATCATTAAGATATGAGCCCAAAGTGTAATGATCTATATATTTAATATACACACAAGAGTTTTAAATTCAAACCTACAATCTTTACACAAACGTTGCCTGTGAAATGACGAATCAAATGTTTTAAGTCATCCACGTGTTTTCATATATTGCAATCATCATTATACGCTTTTATTACATGATGGAATATTTCACAAATACCTTTGTTTAACCAGTATTGCGAACACCTAATGAGAATTTAAAATCCATTTGATTGTCATTTTGGCAGCTATTTCAATACCAAGCCTTGCTAATTGTTTTGCACAAAAGATTCTATTACCAATCTTAAATAATGTCATTTTTACAAAGATCATTTCACACAAAAACACCGCATCAATAAAAGAGACAAGTATGTGCCAATTAAAATTATGGCGAAAGTCTCCGCTTTCCTTTTTTATAAGTAAACAAATATATGTATTAATCAGCTTTCAAATTCATGCTTTTCGAACTATCCAAAATATGCATGTGTATATCTGTCTGTATATCCGCTTGCTACATCCCATCTCGTTAATGTAACTTTGGAAAGATTGGAAAGATAGTTTAATCACTAATATCTTAGTCCCTACAAACGTCTTTTATTGATGATAGATTGAAGAAGAAAGAACAAAATATATTACCGTAAACATGTTATATTCAGTTCCAATATGTATACATAGTATTGTGCTGGATGTGCTAAAAATGTCAGTTTTCAATGATGCATTAATTGGCATTCTTTGCCTTTTATTCCAGACATATACACGAAAAACAAACATGATGTTGACGAAATCCATAACATTGGTGTTAGTTGCAATCGCTATCGGTGAGTAGTAATATTTCGTAAATAGTTGGAAAACATGTACAACAAACGTAAGATTGTGTTTTCTGAAGATGTTATAATAATTTCGTCTATATGTTCAATTCCATCGAGCCATACCTAACTTTACGTCAGCACTGTAGTCGTCTTAGGCAGTTTTATTATTTCCATGTAATCATCATTGCAATGCGATATTAGAACTTACACATATACACCTTAATGCAAGTCTATTCCAGTAAACATGAACTCCATTTACAATGTACTCAAAATCAGTTTTACTAGTTTTCTTGCCGTTGTTAGAAGCGTATAAAATAATTCCTTTTCATTTTTGGTTAAAGGAGCTATCTCAGTGACCTATGGCAACCCTGTACCCACTGTAGCTGAAGATAATAATGACCTGGTAACAGAGGCATCACCCGCTGTGATTCATGATTCTGAAGTAGATCCAACTGAAAAGGTCGAGGCAGCAGAACAGACAGATGCACCAATGAGCCCTGCCGCAGAGGGAGCAGAACAATTGTCAACAATGGCGTCACCAGCCGGAAATAGTGATAATGTTGAAGCTAGCCAATCAGAAGCGTCGGAGACTGATGCGCCACTCAGCCCGTCAGAGGAGCCATCGGCATTGTCAACAGCAGTTTATACCAACCCTAGTGAAAAGTAGACACCAAAGTATTTTCTCTGAAAACGATGTAGCAACTGCAAACATAGCAGAATAAGAAATCCGTAGCGTGCAATGAATATAGTAGTGATCTAGAGGTTGCTGATGACTTTATAGACGTTATAAATATCGCACAAAATCGAAAGCATTTGTGCACGTCATGTTGTTTAGAAGGTATTAGCTTCTGTACTTGATTCGTGCTTGCTAATACCTTGCCATTTATTACTTCTTTGAGCAAACGAAATAAATCTTACCAATATGAGCAGTATGTTTTCTCTTTAAATTCATCCCAAAACAATGACAACTTCCTTTCACAAAGGCAGTCATATTTCATGGAAATTCTATCATTACAATAATTCACTGCACCCATGAGAAAACTTGGGGAATTAATTTTATTAATCACAGGCATTTTCTCTTTTTCTCTCTATCTCTCTCTCTCTCTGTCTCTCTTTCTCTCTCTCTCTGTCTCTCTCTCTCTCTCTCTCTTCCCTTTCTGCAAAGCAATTGAGCTATAATAATTGATCATGAATGTTAATGATTCCATGGCCTTACGCTAAGTAACAGACAAAACAGAAATCCAACAAATTTTGTAAAACTCAACGAAAGTTTTTTTCTCCAGAATACAAAGTAAAAATTTAAAAACAACTGACAGCATTGTGAATTAGATCCCTATAGAACTAAACGTTCTATCCCAAGTTACATGCATGAAGTTCCTATTCACTTCCAGTGATATTTCAGATAGATTCCGCTATTGAATGCGCCAGTACTTGCTAACGTGATAATGTACCAACTATCTGGTTTGTGGAGCTCTTCTAACAGACTTTTGATAGATCACAATAATACCATCATCAATGTCACTCTCCGAAATAACAATGATTCCAAATTAATGTTCTACCCCAATAATAGTAATGGGGACTTAGCAATTCCAATGAATAAATAAAGGCAACTAAATTAACAATTGAACACACGGTAAGACTGATTCTAGAACAGATCTTACGGCAGGAATGCATAATTGTGTAAGAAAGGAATATCATACAAAATGCTACGAAACAGTAGTATAGCCAGTACGCAGGTCAGTCTCCATTCTGAAACATTCAAATTTGTTGGCAAGTTCATCACTTTCCACGCGAAACACTAGCAACCTTCATTTGCATTTTTACTACTAACAAAGATTCGAATATCCAATCTTCAATGATAGAAACATCTTCGCTAAGCATTATCTTTATTACAAGCTAAACGTTACAGGTCAGAACACTACTAACTTGATTTCGGTGAAAAGGTCAAGGACGAAATATAGATATGCGTAACAAAGTTTTACAAACCAGGGGTCTTTGCTTGACCTAGCGGCGTCAAATCCTGGCGCGATTCACCCTAGAAGTCATATGTTTACCCAAAATTTCCAAAGACATTCATACAACTTCAGTTGAAAATTAGAAAGCCCGACGTGTCCGGTCTATACATAAATTGTTCTCTAATCAATGCAAGACCACATATCTCACAACCCGCCAAAAATGTATCAATCGCACATCTGCATGGTTTCTCTTCGTTAGGTTTCCGTACCGCCAGCAGTTCTCGCCGTGGAAACTATACAACTATCCCCTAACAAAAGGAACTATTTTAACTACGCCACCTTAGTCCATTCAAACGGCTATTTTCAGGCACATTTCACCAGTACAACTGCATCAAAGTTGCCATAATGGCGACATAAACGGCATCTGATGAATCAATTCTTGTTAATTCCGTTGTGCAATTTACCGATTTCCTACTGTAAATACTGCCACTGCAGCGCCACCAATGTACACCACTAGACGTTAATAGGGGCTATGTAATTCCGGTCATTCATTCAGTTTTCCCCAGAATTCACAATTAGTAAACCAGGTCATCATGGAAACTCACTAACACTTCACTCCCTGACGCTTGCTTCTAGTGATTGGGTAATTGTTTCGGGAGACGGAATATTTTCATTGCACCGAATTCCAATAATTAGACAAGTAATCATAATAATTTAAGAATTCTTTAAAACGGGGCGCTATGATCAAAATGCACATACTTCAAATTGATCACATTAGCCTCATCTTTAAAATGATCACTCGACCTCGAGTGACACAAACGTTACACTTCTGTGGTCTAATCAAAATTGATGACTTTCCCTAAAATCAACCACCAACTCGATTAATGATTCCCAAATATGATTAAGACAAAACTCTAAATCAATGGACTTGTTCCTATTAGCCCGTCACTCTCCATCCGAAACTAAACGTTTTTCTGAATCACTAATTGCTTATAAGTAAACTAAATGTCAACAATAAACATAAATTAACCAAGCTGAATGAATCAAGAATGAAAATATTCCGACATCTTATTCGGGTTCAAACTCTTTCCTAACAATCCTAGGAATTCGCTGCATAAAATACTTTCTCTAAACATAGGTATCTAACAACAAGACAACAAATGTAATACAGGGCTATTCCTGTTTTACCCGAAAAACTCCGGTCTGGAGTTTGCGTTTCCACCAGTATACCCGACTCCAAATAGATTTTAGCGCACCTGTGCACAGTATATTTTTTACCCAGCCTCGGTCCGCCAATCTTGTATCCTTACAACTAACAGACTACTAATGGACCAATGCTACCGCGAACGATGATTAAATCAGCGAAACGGAACTTGTGTATGTTTCTCGAATTGGATGCGATTCGCTTCTTCCTAATAGTCACGTACCTAACACATTTACATTTAGGCAATGCACCGAGAGCGCGTGCATTTTTGTTATTAATGGGTACAGACACCCAGTACAATTTCAAGGGACTGATTCTCATTGTCATTTCGGAGAGGTTATTTTACCAATGCTTCCAAGCTATACATTTTATGGCGACACCATTCTTCTTATACAAACAGCGGTTCCAATGTACCCGTATAAATGTTGAAGCCACGTTATTGTTGTTGGTGTTATTATTATTGCCAAATCTGTTATGGGCTTCCAATAAAGTCAGTATAAAGTTTTGAACTTAACACAATAGAGCAGTGGTGTGTGTGTGACAATACGTATGCTCTTTACCGGTTCGTCTCTAGTAATGCTAGATTATACAGCCTAATTTATGAACCTGGTATGCACTGAAGTCATGACCAACTTTTCTGACCTTTTTTGTACATTACAGCTTACTTAGTGGTTGGGGCAACACAAAAATAAAGATTGATTGATTGATTGATTGATTGTTTGTTTTTTAACGGCACATCAGCACTTTTAGGCTATTTAGCGCCAAACAAAGTGTTATTTGTATAATCTTTTAAAACTTATAAAAGGTTCTATATCGACCAGCGATATAAAAGAACAAATGGTTGAAATTAAAAACGGTAAGATGGTAACGGTGCAAAATAAAGCTTCCCGATCAACGGGAGATGTAAAAAAGATGAATAGGTATTAAAATGGGACGGTATATATATTGCATAAAACTGCACAAGGTGATAGCATAAAAGTCAGAGTTTAGAGTAAATATTTACGGCTTTCAAGAACTCTATAATACGAGTGATGTTTATATTATCAAAAAGTTCTTTCATGTCATGCACAATGTAATAACGATCGCGCGTAGGTTGTAGGTCAAAACACTCTATCATAAAGTGCTTGACAGTGAATGGTTCATTGCAAGAAACGCAATCTGGTGCGTCTTCACCTTTTAGTATGTGGGTGTGGGTGATATAAGTATGACCAATTCGGATTCTTGCAATGACTACCTCCTCCCTACGCATGGTTCTGTAGGAAGGAGTCAATTCTCCTAGAGTTGGTTTGATTGCATGAAGTTTGTTATTCAGTGCATCATTCCATGATGCCTGCCAATTCTGGCGTAAGGACTTTGTGACACTAGGTTTAAAATCATTGTACGGTATTTTAAAATCAGATGGTTCTTGAGTAAGGGCCATTTTAGCAGTGCGATCCGCTTTTTCGTTGCCTTTAATACCAATATGGTTAGGTAACCAACAGTATGTTCTATTGTGGGAGACACTCATCTCGGTATTTTTGATGAGTATGTTTTTCAATAATGGATTCTCAAGTTTTCTATTGTGTAGTGACGGAAGTACTGATAGTGAGTCAGAGCAGATGATGCTGTTTAAAATACGTTTGTTTTCTATATGTTGCAAAGCAAAGTCTATTGCTCTGATTTCGGCTGAAAACATTGATGTTACATTTGGTAAGCGAACTGGCGTTGTGTGATTTCGACAAACGAAGGCTTCAGCAGCCTTTCTTCATCCTTTGATCCGTCGGTATAAATTCTTGTGTAGTTTTTAAATTCGGTGAGGAGTTCTTGATAACAGTTGTGCAAGACGGAAGGGTTTGTCTCAGATGTTTTCCGTCGTGTAGCGTAACAAGTACTTTGGGTTGTTTAAGTAGCCAGGGTGGTGTTTCGGAGATGGACGTTTTGTGAATTTTAGACAGATCAATTTTTGTACTGTCAAGGCTGGATGATATTCTAATGCCAAAGGAAGGTATGGCGTTTGGTTTATTTTCGTATAAGGTTTTGTATTTGTGTTGAAAAACAGCCGAAAAAGCAGGATTCAGAGGGTTTGATTTTAGTTTGAGAGCATACTGTGCGGAAAGTAGTTCTTTACGATGCGATAATGGTGGTTCGTTCGCTTCAGCCAGCAGGCTTTTACACGGGAATGTTTTAAATGCTCCCAGAGCCAGTCTTATTCCCTGATAATGAATTGGATCAAGCATTCTAAGATATGATTTTCTGGATGAACCATATACAACGCAAGCATAGTCCAGTTTGGAGCGAATAAACATTCTACATAAATTCACGATGACTTTTCTATCAGCACCCCGGTCAGTGTGCGTTACTACTTTAAGTAGGTTAAGTGCTTTTAAGCATTTGGCTTTTAAGTTCTTTAGGTGTGCAATAAAAGTCAGTTTTCTGTCAAAGAGTATACCTAAAAATTTTGTTCCCTCAACAACTAGAATAGGTGTTCCGTCCAGCGTGAGTTTAGGTTCACCGTGGTGTCGTCGTAACTGACAGAAATACATGCATACCGTTTTAGATTTCGAGAATTTGAAGCCGTTTGTAATTGCCCAATTTTGTATCTTGTTTATATTTTTTATATTTTGCTGTAGTTGTCTTTCAATTGTATGCATGTACTTTGATCGATAACATATGAGAAAATCATCAACATATAAGTAAATTTGAATAATGATTCCAACGATCAACATAATTAAAATAAAAATAGAGAATACACTTACCAATACGTTTTGTGAAAATCTGAAGAATGTAAAGCGGTGTCAATGATACTAACATAAGGAGCTTTGTGCGCACATCTAACATATATATTAGACAATATCGACTATTTTACACTCCCTCATACAACAATGCAAAGACTATTACACGCAAATATAAAGACATATAAGATTTGCATCTCTTCCTCACTTTCTCTCTCTCTCTCACGTACACACACACACATACACACACACAAACACACAGGCTGTTTAGACGATTTAAGTTGATAAAACATCCGCGAAAGGTCGCGGGTACAAACTCAAAAGAGTCATAACAAAGGTTTATAAAACCGGTAGCAACAGCTGCCTGCCCTGGCACTCTGCATTAAGCGGTTAGTGTTAGAACTGGCCGACCTGCTGTCAAGATAGAGGATCTGGGCGGGGCATAATGCCACAAGTCGGCGGCGGCGGCACGATTCCACCGTGCTAGACATCACAATACACTGTGACACTGCAGACATCATAGCGGTATGCTTACAATTGTTAACGATACGTTACAATTAAAAAGTCTTTCTCTCTCTTTCACGCGTGTCAGCGCAATATAATATTGCCAGAATAAGGATACTACATGTTCGAATTTAATGGTAATATTAAATGCATTAATAAAGAAGGAACTATTATATTCAAATGTACAACATGAAAGAGTTTGGGTCAACAACTATTGAAATTAAGTCTAACATCGCTACATAAAAGACAATGTACTCTACTCTGAAGACTGATCCGGTGACCTAAGTGGCTAGAGCGACTAAATGCATTAGGTCGCGGTTTCGAACCCCGGCCGAGTGATACCATAGTCTTAGAAACATTTTAGTAGCAGCTGCCTCGCCAGACCCTCAGCATTTAGAGGTTAGTTTCAGGACTGGTTGGACAAATGTTAGGATAATGGAATATAATGTCCCATGTCAAGGGCATTAATCCCCAGTGCTCGATTTCACTATATACTGCCACTGCAGACATCGTAGCGATATGAATGAAAAAATGATAAAGCTCCGTTAAAAATGACGCTACACCATCCTCTCTCAAAGCATTAAATATCATATATTGATCAGCACCTTCATTTAGAAGAATGACCCACATCTTTACAATCAAAGATCATTTTCAAAAGGAAAACTTATTTGCAAACTAGTGTAGACTTTGCTGTCTGCAAATTATTCTGCAGTTAATGGCAATGATTCTTCACATTTTCCTCATATAGTTCATATGATTTCTCTTGTTTATGAAAATTAATGAATTACTTAATTATATAATAAAACGCTTGTTGTTTGAAGGAAAGGTCCAAAAATAAAATTATTCGATCAAACCATGTTGAGAAGTAATTTATGAGGGATTCGAAACTCGCGGTTTGCCGTAGCTGGTGGATGGCCCTAGTCCATGCGGCCAACTTGTATAGCCAATTCCTCTGTTTTATTCTTGAAGAATTACTTTTCTTTCGTAGCTTTGTAGTATTTACCCTAGATTTTCCATTTCTAAAATTTACTCTTTCAATTGAAGTACCTAGACCTTTGCGATTTTATATCTCCCTAAATAAGCAGCTTGTTCAATTTGAGCTAGGTTGTGCGCGTGTGAGAAAATGCATTACAAGTGTAAATGATACATTGTGAAAATCTCCCATTATCTCTTGGGGCCTACTAACTAATGTGAATATTAAGCATTCAATGCACTGAGAATCCTTTGTTTCTAAGCAGGAATACATATGTGTCTCTTTCTTCAGCAACTGAATCCTTTCTGTCATACATTGGCAATGTTCAGGCACGTTGAAAATCAAAACGGTTGCCAATATGTGTTTCATAGCTTTAATTCGCAATTCTCAGTTGCACTCCCTAAAACTGAGCGAGAAATGAAAATGTCGCTTGAAAAATTGTAAAAGGATCACGAGAGAAAGGAGAGAGTGAGAAATATCTTAAAGTGCTGACTTACTGAATCTTTAATAATGAAATACTGGTACAAATAGAATAAAGCGCGGTATAACTGAGTTTTTTTTATCCTTTTCACGCAGTGGAGACTGGGGTAAATCAATGCAACAAGAACAAAATATCAAGACTGCATACACAATGATTGTTGTTGTTGTTGGGTTTAACGCCATTTTTCAGCAGACGATTGGCTATACATGGCGGCCAGTATTAATGGTGGAGGAAGAACCCGAAAAAACCCCGGAAAGAATCACCGACCCTGGAGAAGCTAGTGGCAAGCTTTCTCACATACACAATGAAACGTGCCGTCTCTTTAGTCTTTAGGAAAAAGCGTAAAACATAACCTTGTTCAGAAGAATTAAACGCTCGCTTGAAATTCCTCATGGAGCATGACTGCGATATCTACCGATGTTCCTAATTGGAGCATTCCTGTTTCTGTATTGAAATTAGAAAGCTTATGGTATGTTAAATTGTTAACTTGAATCATAATTCTCATCATTTAATGTTCAATAACACACTGAAAGAAAGAGTCATGATATTTGCGACGTTTCTTTCTCTTTTCGTGCAGCATAGTTAGTGACACAATCTATCGGTATATACACATAATTGTACGTAATCAAATAACGGGAATTCCAAGTACAAACATGTCAGATATTGATCTCCACGTAGATTTATTTTTATTCAGAAAATAAACTAATTCCTCCGCATTTAATCGGATGTAACCATACTACAACATTACCTACCCAAAGGCAAATAGTCACTCTTTCGTCGAGGCACTTTAGCGGCAATCCGATATGAATAAACGACTTATGCATTATGTAAACCCAATTAAACCGTTGTTCTTCTTCTCTCCACACCCATATTTAAAACAAAAGTAGCTTACAGACTACTGTAGCCCGATCTCAGCCCCAAGGAAATTGAAATCCGCATTGTATTGATTTGATAGAAAACATCTCAAAAATTACCAGAAATGCTCCTATTGGTTGTACATTTGTCGCATCAATCGGATAAAAGGAAATGCTGTGAAAGTTAAATTTGTATATATTGCTAAACCAAAGCTGGTTCAAAGCTGGAAACGTTTATCAGGTAAGTGCCTTTTCCTCCCAATTTTATTCAGGAGAGTAAATTTATATTCTCACATTTCATAATTCGTTAAATATTCATTTCTATATTTGTTTCTATTTCCTCGACTTCCTACTCACTACATTTTTCATCATTAATAATTACCTTGTTGATGTGCTAATTTAGAATTAACATGTACGGGTCAACCGTTTTCCTCCTATCTTCAGTGAAAATACATTTTTGTTTATTTTCACAATTAAGGAACGCGATTCGTTAGCATTTAGTTATGTGCGTATTATCATCTTTTTCTTTCCGCTAAACAAATTTGCCAGTTTGTTATACTAGTTCAAGTAGATAATCTGCATGACTTATGCCATGTTCATATTTCAATATAGGTCCTTTCTAAATTGTTTTCTTTATAATATTTTTTCTAATCATTAAGATATGAGCCCAAAGTGTAATGATCTATATATTTAATATACACACAAGAGTTTTAAATTCAAACCTACAATCTTTACACAAACGTTGCCTGTGAAATGACGAATCAAATGTTTTAAGTCATCCACGTGTTTTCATATATTGCAATCATCATTATACGCTTTTATTACATGATGGAATATTTCACAAATACCTTTGTTTAACCAGTATTGCGAACACCTAATGAGAATTTAAAATCCATTTGATTGTCATTTTGGCAGCTATTTCAATACCAAGCCTTGCTAATTGTTTTGCACAAAAGATTCTATTACCAATCTTAAATAATGTCATTTTTACAAAGATCATTTCACACAAAAACACCGCATCAATAAAAGAGACAAGTATGTGCCAATTAAAATTATGGCGAAAGTCTCCGCTTTCCTTTTTTATAAGTAAACAAATATATGTATTAATCAGCTTTCAAATTCATGCTTTTCGAACTATCCAAAATATGCATGTGTATATCTGTCTGTATATCCGCTTGCTACATCCCATCTCGTTAATGTAACTTTGGAAAGATTGGAAAGATAGTTTAATCACTAATATCTTAGTCCCTACAAACGTCTTTTATTGATGATAGATTGAAGAAGAAAGAACAAAATATATTACCGTAAACATGTTATATTCAGTTCCAATATGTATACATAGTATTGTGCTGGATGTGCTAAAAATGTCAGTTTTCAATGATGCATTAATTGGCATTCTTTGCCTTTTATTCCAGACATATACACGAAAAACAAACATGATGTTGACGAAATCCATAACATTGGTGTTAGTTGCAATCGCTATCGGTGAGTAGTAATATTTCGTAAATAGTTGGAAAACATGTACAACAAACGTAAGATTGTGTTTTCTGAAGATGGTATAATAATTTCGTCTATATGTTCAATTCCATCGAGCCATACCTAACTTTACGTCAGCACTGTAGTCGTCTTAGGCAGTTTTATTATTTCCATGTAATCATCATTGCAATGCGATATTAGAACTTACACATATACACCTTAATGCAAGTCTATTCCAGTAAACATGAACTCCATTTACAATGTACTCAAAATCAGTTTTACTAGTTTTCTTGCCGTTGTTAGAAGCGTATAAAATAATTCCTTTTCATTTTTGGTTAAAGGAGCTATCTCAGTGACCTATGGCAACCCTGTACCCACTGTAGCTGAAGATAATAATGACCTGGTAACAGAGGCATCACCCGCTGTGATTCATGATTCTGAAGTAGATCCAACTGAAAAGGTCGAGGCAGCAGAACAGACAAATGCACCAATGAGCCCTGCCGCAGAGGGAGCAGAACAATTGTCAACAATGGCGTCACCAGCCGGAAATAGTGATAATGTTGAAGCTAGCCAATCAGAAGCGTCGGAGACTGATGCGCCACTCAGCCCGTCAGAGGAGCCATCGGCATTGTCAACAGCAGTTTATACCAACCCTAGTGAAAAGTAGACACCAAAGTATTTTCTCTGAAAACGATGTAGCAACTGCAAACATAGCAGAATAAGAAATCCGTAGCGTGCAATGAATATAGTAGTGATCTAGAGGTTGCTGATGACTTTATAGACGTTATAAATATCGCACAAAATCGAAAGCATTTGTGCACGTCATGTTGTTTAGAAGGTATTAGCTTCTGTACTTGATTCGTGCTTGCTAATACCTTGCCATTTATTACTTTTTTGAGCAAACGAAATAAATCTTATCAATATGAGCAGTATGTTTTCTCTTTAAATTCATCCCAAAACAATGACAACTTCCTTTCACAAAGGCAGTCATATTTCATGGAAATTCTATCATTACAATAATTCACTGCACCCATGAGAAAACTTGGGGAATTAATTTTATTAATCACAGGCATTTTCTCTTTTTCTCTCTATCTCTCTCTCTCTGTCTCTCTTTCTCTCTCTCTCTGTCTCTCTCTCTCTCTCTCTCTCTCTTCCCTTTCTGCAAAGCAATTGAGCTATAATAATTGATCATGAATGTTAATGATTCCATGGCCTTACGCTAAGTAACAGACAAAACAGAAAACCAACAAATTTTGTAAAACTCAACGAAAGTTTTTTTCTCCAGAATACAAAGTAAAAATTTAAAAACAACTGACAGCATTGTGAATTAGATCCCTATAGAACTAAACGTTCTATCCCAAGTTACATGCATGAAGTTCCTATTCACTTCCAGTGATATTTCAGATATATTCCGCTATTGAATGCGTGCATGCGCCAGTACTTGCTAACGTGATAATGTACCAACTATCTGGAATTGTGGAGCTCTTCTAACAGACTTTTGATAGATCACAATAATACCATCACCAATGTCACTCTCCGAAATAACAATGATTCCAAATTAATGTTCTACCCCAATAATAGTAATGGGGACTTAGTAATTCCAATGAATAAATAAAGGCAACTAAATTAACAATTGAACACACGGTAAGACTGATTCTAGAACAGATCTTACGGCAGGAATGCATAATTGTGTAAGAAAGGAATATCATACAAAATGCTACGAAACAGTAGTATAGCCAGTACGCAGGTCAGTCTCCATTCTGAAACATTCAAATTTGTTGGCAAGTTCATCACTTTCCACGCGAAACACTAGCAACCTTCATTTGCATTTTTACTACTAACAAAGATTCGAATATCCAATCTTCAATGATAGAAACATCTTCGCTAAGCATTATCTTTATTACAAGCTAAACGTTACAGGTCAGAACACTACTAACTTGATTTCGGTGAAAAGGTCAAGGACGAAATATAGATATGCGTAACAAAGTTTTACAAACCAGGGGTCTTTGCTTGACCTAGCGGCGTCAAATCCTGGCGCGATTCACCCTAGAAGTCATATGTTTACCCAAAATTTCCAAAGACATTCATACAACTTCAGTTGAAAATTAGAAAGCCCGACGTGTCCGGTCTATACATAAATTGTTCTCTAATCAATGCAAGACCACACATCTCACAACCCGCCAAAAATGTATCAATCGCACATCTGCATGGTTTCTCTTCGTTAGGTTTCCGTACCGCCAGCAGTTCTCGCCGTGGAAACTATACAACTATCCCCTAACAAAAGGAACTATTTTAACTACGCCACCTTAGTTCATTCAAACGGCTATTTTCAGGCACATTTCACCAGTACAACTGCATCAAAGTTGCCATAATGGCGACATAAACGGCATCTGATGAATCAATTCTTGTTAATTCCGTTGTGCAATTTACCGATTTCCTACTGTAAATACTGCCACTGCAGCGCCACCAATGTACACCACTAGACGTTAATAGGGGCTATGTAATTCCGGTCATTCATTCAGTTTTCCCCAGAATTCACAATTAGTAAACCAGGTCATCATGGAAACTCACTAACACTTCACTCCCTGACGCTTGCTTCTAGTGATTGGGTAATTGTTTCGGGAGACGGAATATTTTCATTGCACCGAATTCCAATAATTAGACAAGTAATCATAATAATTTAAGAATTCTTTAAAACGGGGCGCTATGATCAAAATGCACATACTTCAAATTGATCACATTAGCCTCATCTTTAAAATGATCACTCGACCTCGAGTGACACAAACGTTACACTTCTGTGGTCTAATCAAAATTGATGACTTTCCCTAAAATCAACCACCAACTCGATTAATGATTCCCAAATATGATTAAGACAAAACTCTAAATCAATGGACTTGTTCCTATTAGCCCGTCACTCTCCATCCGAAACTAAACGTTTTTCTGAATCACTAATTGCTTATAAGTAAACTAAATGTCAACAATAAACATAAATTAACCAAGCTGAATGAATCAAGAATGAAAATATTCCGACATCTTATTCGGGTTCAAACTCTTTCCTAACAATCCTAGGAATTCGCTGCATAAAATACTTTCTCTAAACATAGGTATCTAACAACAAGACAACAAATGTAATACAGGGCTATTCCTGTTTTACCCGAAAAACTCCGGTCTGGAGTTTGCGTTTCCACCAGTATACCCGACTCCAAATAGATTTTAGCGCACCTGTGCACAGTATATTTTTTACCCAGCCTCGGTCCGCCAATCTTGTATCCTTACAACTAACAGACTACTAATGGACCAATGCTACCGCGAACGATGATTAAATCAGCGAAACGGAACTTGTGTATGTTTCTCGAACTGGATGCGATTCGCTTCTTCCTAATAGTCACGTACCTAACACATTTACATTTAGGCAATGCACCGAGAGCGCGTGCATTTTTGTTATTAATGGGTACAGACACCCAGTACAATTTCAAGGGACTGATTCTCATTGTCATTTCGGAGAGGTTATTTTTCCAATGCTTCCAAGCTATACATTTTATGGCGACACCATTCTTCTTATACAAACAGCGGTTCCAATGTACCCGTATAAATGTTGAAGCCACGTTATTGTTGTTGGTGTTATTATTATTGCCAAATCTGTTATGGGCTTCCAATAAAGTCAGTATAAAGTTTTGAACTTAACACAATAGAGCAGTGGTGTGTGTGTGACAATACGTATGCTCTTTACCGGTTCGTCTCTAGTAATGCTAGATTATACAGCCTAATTTATGAACCTGGTATGCACTGAAGTCATGACCAACTTTTCTGACCTTTTTTGTACATTACAGCTTACTTAGTGGTTGGGGCAACACAAAAATAAAGATTGATTGATTGATTGATTGATTGTTTGTTTTTTAACGGCACATCAGCACTTTTAGGCTATTTAGCGCCAAACAAAGTGTTATTTGTATAATCTTTTAAAACTTATAAAAGGTTCTATATCGACCAGCGATATAAAAGAACAAATGGTTGAAATTAAAAACGGTAAGATGGTAACGGTGCAAAATAAAGCTTCCCGATCAACGGGAGATGTAAAAAAGATGAATAGGTATTAAAATGGGACGGTATATATATTGCATAAAACTGCACAAGGTGATAGCATAAAAGTCAGAGTTTAGAGTAAATATTTACGGCTTTCAAGAACTCTATAATACGAGTGATGTTTATATTATCAAAAAGTTCTTTCATGTCATGCACAATGTAATAACGATCGCGCGTAGGTTGTAGGTCAAAACACTCTATCATAAAGTGCTTGACAGTGAATGGTTCATTGCAAGAAACGCAATCTGGTGCGTCTTCACCTTTTAGTATGTGGGTGTGGGTGATATAAGTATGACCAATTCGGATTCTTGCAATGACTACCTCCTCCCTACGCATGGTTCTGTAGGAAGGAGTCAATTCTCCTAGAGTTGGTTTGATTGCATGAAGTTTGTTATTCAGTGCATCATTCCATGATGCCTGCCAATTCTGGCGTAAGGACTTTGTGACACTAGGTTTAAAATCATTGTACAGTATGTTAAAATCGGATGGTTCTTGAGTAAGGGCATTTTAGCAGTGCGATCCGCTTTTCGTTACCTTTAATACCAATATGGTTAGGTAACCAACAGTATGTTATATTGTGGGAGACACTCATCTCGGTATTTTTGATGAGTATGTTTTTCAATAATGGATTCTCAAGTTTTCTATTGTGTAGTGACTGAAGTACTGATAGTGAGTCAGAGCAGATGATGCTGTTTAAAATACGTTTGTTTTCTATATGTTCCAAAGCAAAGTCTATTGCTCTGATTTCGGCTGAAAACATTGATGTTCCATTTGGTAAGCGAACTTGCGTTGTGTGATTTCGACAAACGAAGGCTTCAGCAGCCTTTTCTTCATCCTTTGATCCGTCGGTATAAATTCTTTTGTAGCGTAACAAGTACTTTGGGTTGTTTAAGTAGCCAGGGTGGTGTTTCGGAGATGTACGTTTTGTGAATTTTAGACAGATCAATTTTTGTACTGTCAAGACTGGATGATATTCTAATGCCAAAGGAAAGTATGGCGTTTGGTTTATTTTCGTATAAGGTTTCGTATTTGTGTTGAAAAACAGCCAAAAAAGCAGGATTCAGAGGGTTTGATTTTAGTTTGAGAGCATACTGTGCGGAAAGCAGTTCTCTACGATGCGATAACGGTGGTTCGTTCGCTTCAGCCAGCAGGCTTTCACACGGGAATGTTTTAAATGCTCCCAGAGCCAGTCTTATTCCCTGATAATGAATTGGATCAAGCATTCTAAGATATGATTTTCTGGATGAACCATATACAACGCAAGCATAGTCCAGTTTGGAGCGAATAAACATTCTACATAAATTCACGATGACTTTTCTATCAGCACCCCGGTCAGTGTGCGTTACTACTTTAAGTAGGTTAAGTGCTTTTAAGCATTTGGCTTTTAAGTTCTTTAGGTGTGCAATAAAAGTCAGTTTTCTGTCAAAGAGTATACCTAAAAATTTTGTTCCCTCAACAACTAGAATAGGTGTTCCGTCCAGCGTGAGTTTAGGTTCACCGTGGTGTCGTCGTAACGGACAGAAATACATGCATACCGTTTTTGATTTCGAGAATTTGAAGCCGTTTGTAATTGCCCAATTTTGTATCTTGTTTATATTTTTTATATTTTGCTGTAGTTGTCTTTCAATTGTATGCATGTACTTTGATCGATAACATATGAGAAAATCATCAACATATAAGTAAATTTGAATAATGATTCCAACGATCAACATAATTAAAATAAAAATAGAGAATACACTTACCAAAACGTTTTGTGAAAATCTGAAGAATGTAAAGCGGTGTCAATGATACTAACATAAGGAGCTTTGTGCGCACATCTAACATATATATTAGACAATATCGACTATTTTACACTCCCTCATACAACAATGCAAAGACTATTACACGCAAATATAAAGACATATAAGATTTGCATCTCTTCCTCACTTTCTCTCTCTCTCTCACGTACACACACACACATACACACACACAAACACACAGGCTGTTTAGACGATTTAAGTTGTTAAAACATCCGCGAAAGGTCGCGGGTACAAACTCAAAAGAGTCATAACAAAGGTTTATAAAACCGGTAGCAACAGCTGCCTGCCCTGGCACTCTGCATTAAGCGGTTAGTGTTAGAACTGGCCGACCTGCTGTCAAGATAGAGGATCTGGGCGGGGCATAATGCCACAAGTCAGCGGCGGCGGCACGATTCCACCGTGCTAGACATCACAATACACTGTGACACTGCAGACATCATAGCGGTATGCTTACAATTGTTAACGATACGTTACAATTAAAAAGTCTTTCTCTCTCTTTCACGCGTGTCAGCGCAATATAATATTGCCAGAATAAGGATACTACATGTTCGAATTTAATGGTAATATTAAATGCATTAATAAAGAAGGAACTATTATATTCAAATGTACAACATGAAAGAGTTTGGGTCAACAACTATTGAAATTAAGTCTAACATCGCTACATAAAAGACAATGTACTCTACTCTGAAGACTGATCCGGTGACCTAAGTGGCTAGAGCGACTAAATGCATTAGGTCGCGGTTTCGAACCCCGGCCGAGTGATACCATAGTCTTAGAAACATTTTAGTAGCAGCTGCCTCGCCAGACCCTCAGCATTTAGAGGTTAGTTTCAGGACTGGTTGGACAAATGTTAGGATAATGGAATATAATGTCCCATGTCAAGGGCATTAATCCCCAGTGCTCGATTTCACTATATACTGCCACTGCAGACATCGTAGCGATATGAATGAAAAAATGATAAAGCTCCGTTAAAAATGACGCTACACCATCCTCTCTCAAAGCATTAAATATCATATATTGATCAGCACCTTCATTTAGAAGAATGACCCACATCTTTACAATCAAATATCATTTTCAAAAGGAAAACTTATTTGCAAACTAGTGTAGACTTTGCTGTCTGCAAATTATTCTGCAGTTAATGGCAATGATTCTTCACATTTTCCTCATATAGTTCATATGATTTCTCTTGTTTATGAAAATTAATGAATTACTTAATTATATAATAAAACGCTTGTTGTTTGAAGGAAAGGTCCAAAAATAAAATTATTCGATCAAACCATGTTGAGAAGTAATTTATGAGGGATTCGAAACTCGCGGTTTGCCGTAGCTGGTGGATGGCCCTAGTCCATGCGGCCAACTTGTATAGCCAGTTCCTCTGTTTTATTCTTGAAGAATTACTTTTCTTTCGTAGCTTTGTAGTATTTACCCTAGATTTTCTATTTCTAAAATTTACTCTTTCGATTGAAGTACCTAGACCTTTGCGATTTTATATCTCCCTAAATAAGCAGCTTCTTCAATTTGAGCTAGGTTGTGCGCGTGTGAGAAAATGCATTACAAGTGTAAATGATACATTGTGAAAATCTCCCATTATCTCTTGGGGCCTACTAACTAATGTGAATATTAAGCATTCAATGCACTGAGAATCCTTTGTTTCTAAGCAGGAATACATATGTGTCTCTTTCTTCAGCAACTGAATCCTTTCTGTCATACATTGGCAATGTTCAGGCACGTTGAAAATCAAAACGGTTACCAATATGTGTTTCATAGCTTTCTTTCGCAATTCTCAGTTGCACTCCCTAAAACTGAGCGAGAAATGAAAATGTCGCTTGAAAAATTGTAAAAGGATCACGAGAGAAAGGAGAGAGTGAGAAATATCTTAAAGTGCTGACTTACTGAATCTTTAATAATGAAATACTGGTACAAATAGAATAAAGCGCGGTATAACTGAGTTTTTTTTTATCCTTTTCACGCAGTGGAGACTGGGGTAAATCAATGCAACAAGAACAAAATATCAAGACTGCATACACAATGATTGTTGTTGTTGTTGTTGGGTTTAACGCCATTTTTCAGCAGACGATTGGCTATACATGGCGGCCAGTATTAATGGTGGAGGAAGAACCCGGGAAAACCCCGGAAAGAATCACCGACCCTGGAGAAGCTAGTGGCAAGCTTTCTCACATACACAATGAAACGTGCCGTCTCTTTAGTCTTTAGGAAAAAGCGTAAAACATAACCTTGTTCAGAAGAATTAAACGCTCGCTTGAAATTCCTCATGGAGCATGACTGCGATATCTACCGATGTTCCTAATTGGAGCATTCCTGTTTCTGTATTGAAATTAAAAAGCTTATGGTATGTTAAATTGTTAACTTGAATCATAATTCTCATCATTTAATGTTCAATAACACACTGAAAGAAAGAGTCATGATATTTGCGACGTTTCTTTCTGTTTTCGTGCAGCATAGTTAGTGACACAATCTATCGGTATATACACATAATTGTACGTAATCAAATAACGGGAATTCCAAGTACAAACATGTCAGATATTGATCTCCACGTAGATTTATTTTTATTCAGAAAATAAACTAATTCCTCCGCATTTAATCGGATGTAACCATACTACAACATTACCTACCCAAAGGCAAATAGTCACTCTTTCGTCGAGGCACTTTAGCGGCAATCCGATATGAATAAACGACTTATGCATTATGTAAACCCAATTAAACCGTTGTTCTTCTTCTCTCCACACCCATATTTAAAACAAAAGTAGCTTACAGACTACTGTAGCCCGATCTCAGCCCCAAGGAAATTGAAATCCGCATTGTATTGATTTGATAGAAAACATCTCAAAAATTACCAGAAATGCTCCTATTGGTTGTACATTTGTCGCATCAATCGGATAAAAGGAAATGCTGTGAAAGTTAAATTTGTATATATTGCTAAACCAAAGCTGGTTCAAAGCTGGAAACGTTTATCAGGTAAGTGCCTTTTCCTCCCAATTTTATTCAGGAGAGTAAATTTATATTCGCACATTTCATAATTCGTTAAATATTCATTTCTATATTTGTTTCTATTTCCTCGACTTCCTACTCACTACATTTTTCGTCATTAATAATTACCTTGTTGATGTGCTAATTTAGAATTAACATGTACGGGTCAACCGTTTTCCTCCTATCTTCAGTGAAAATACATTTTTGTTTATTTTCACAATTAAGGAACGCGATTCGTTAGCATTTAGTTATGTGCGTATTATCATCTTTTTCTTTCCGCTAAACAAATTTGCCAGTTTGTTATACTAGTTCAAGTAGATAATCTGCATGACTTATGCCATGTTCATATTTCAATATAGGTCCTTTCTAAATTGTTTTCTTTATAATATTTTTTCTAATCATTAAGATATGAGCCCAAAGTGTAATGATCTATATATTTAATATACACACAAGAGTTTTAAATTCAAACCTACAATCTTTACACAAACGTTGCCTGTGAAATGACGAATCAAATGTTTTAAGTCATCCACGTGTTTTCATATATTGCAATCATCATTATACGCTTTTATTACATGATGGAATATTTCACAAATACCTTTGTTTAACCAGTATTGCGAACACCTAATGAGAATTTAAAATCCATTTGATTGTCATTTTGGCAGCTATTTCAATACCAAGCCTTGCTAATTGTTTTGCACAAAAGATTCTATTACCAATCTTAAATAATGTCATTTTTACAAAGATCATTTCACACAAAAACACCGCATCAATAAAAGAGACAAGTATGTGCCAATTAAAATTATGGCGAAAGTCTCCGCTTTCCTTTTTTATAAGTAAACAAATATATGTATTAATCAGCTTTCAAATTCATGCTTTTCGAACTATCCAAAATATGCATGTGTATATCTGTCTGTATATCCGCTTGCTACATCCCATCTCGTTAATGTAACTTTGGAAAGATTGGAAAGATAGTTTAATCACTAATATCTTAGTCCCTACAAACGTCTTTTATTGATGATAGATTGAAGAAGAAAGAACAAAATATATTACCGTAAACATGTTATATTCAGTTCCAATATGTATACATAGTATTGTGCTGGATGTGCTAAAAATGTCAGTTTTCAATGATGCATTAATTGGCATTCTTTGCCTTTTATTCCAGACATATACACGAAAAACAAACATGATGTTGACGAAATCCATAACATTGGTGTTAGTTGCAATCGCTATCGGTGAGTAGTAATATTTCGTAAATAGTTGGAAAACATGTACAACAAACGTAAGATTGTGTTTTCTGAAGATGTTATAATAATTTCGTCTATATGTTCAATTCCATCGAGCCATACCTAACTTTACGTCAGCACTGTAGTCGTCTTAGGCAGTTTTATTATTTCCATGTAATCATCATTGCAATGCGATATTAGAACTTACACATATACACCTTAATGCAAGTCTATTCCAGTAAACATGAACTCCATTTACAATGTACTCAAAATCAGTTTTACTAGTTTTCTTGCCGTTGTTAGAAGCGTATAAAATAATTCCTTTTCATTTTTGGTTAAAGGAGCTATCTCAGTGACCTATGGCAACCCTGTACCCACTGTAGCTGAAGATAATAATGACCTGGTAACAGAGGCATCACCCGCTGTGATTCATGATTCTGAAGTAGATCCAACTGAAAAGGTCGAGGCAGCAGAACAGACAGATGCACCAATGAGCCCTGCCGCAGAGGGAGCAGAACAATTGTCAACAATGGCGTCACCAGCCGGAAATAGTGATAATGTTGAAGCTAGCCAATCAGAAGCGTCGGAGACTGATGCGCCACTCAGCCCGTCAGAGGAGCCATCGGCATTGTCAACAGCAGTTTATACCAACCCTAGTGAAAAGTAGACACCAAAGTATTTTCTCTGAAAACGATGTAGCAACTGCAAACATAGCAGAATAAGAAATCCGTAGCGTGCAATGAATATAGTAGTGATCTAGAGGTTGCTGATGACTTTATAGACGTTATAAATATCGCACAAAATCGAAAGCATTTGTGCACGTCATGTTGTTTAGAAGGTATTAGCTTCTGTACTTGATTCGTGCTTGCTAATACCTTGCCATTTATTACTTCTTTGAGCAAACGAAATAAATCTTACCAATATGAGCAGTATGTTTTCTCTTTAAATTCATCCCAAAACAATGACAACTTCCTTTCACAAAGGCAGTCATATTTCATGGAAATTCTATCATTACAATAATTCACTGCACCCATGAGAAAACTTGGGGAATTAATTTTATTAATCACAGGCATTTTCTCTTTTTCTCTCTATCTCTCTCTCTCTCTGTCTCTCTTTCTCTCTCTCTCTGTCTCTCTCTCTCTCTCTCTCTTCCCTTTCTGCAAAGCAATTGAGCTATAATAATTGATCATGAATGTTAATGATTCCATGGCCTTACGCTAAGTAACAGACAAAACAGAAAACCAACAAATTTTGTAAAACTCAACGAAAGTTTTTTTCTCCAGAATACAAAGTAAAAATTTAAAAACAACTGACAGCATTGTGAATTAGATCCCTATAGAACTAAACGTTCTATCCCAAGTTACATGCATGAAGTTCCTATTCACTTCCAGTGATATTTCAGATATATTCCGCTATTGAATGCGTGCATGCGCCAGTACTTGCTAACGTGATAATGTACCAACTATCTGGTTTGTGGAGATCTTCTAACAGACTTTTGATAGATCACAATAATACCATCATCAATGTCACTCTCTGAAATAACAATGATTCCAAATTAATGTTCTACCCCAATAATAGTAATGGGGACTTAGCAATTCCAATGAATAAATAAAGGCAACTAAATTAACAATTGAACACACGGTAAGACTGATTCTAGAACAGATCTTACGGCAGGAATGCATAATTGTGTAAGAAAGGAATATCATATAAAATGCTACGAAACAGTAGTATAGCCAGTACGCAGGTCAGTCTCCATTCTGAAACATTCAAATTTGTTGGCAAGTTCATCACTTTCCACGCGAAACACTAGCAACCTTCATTTGCATTTTTACTACTAACAAAGATTCGAATATCCAATCTTCAATGATAGAAACATCTTCGCTAAGCATTATCTTTATTACAAGCTAAACGTTACAGGTCAGAACACTACTAACTTGATTTCGGTGAAAAGGTCAAGGACGAAATATAGATATGCGTAACAAAGTTTTACAAACCAGGGGTCTTTGCTTGACCTAGCGGCGTCAAATCCTGGCGCGATTCACCCTAGAAGTCATATGTTTACCCAAAATTTCCAAAGACATTCATACAACTTCAGTTGAAAATTAGAAAGCCCGACGTGTCCGGTCTATACATAAATTGTTCTCTAATCAATGCAAGACCACACATCTCACAACCCGCCAAAAATGTATCAATCGCACATCTGCATGGTTTCTCTTCGTTAGGTTTCCGTACCGCCAGCAGTTCTCGCCGTGGAAACTATACAACTATCCCCTAACAAAAGGAACTATTTTAACTACGCCACCTTAGTCCATTCAAACGGCTATTTTCAGGCACATTTCACCAGTACAACTGCATCAAAGTTGCCATAATGGCGACATAAACGGCATCTGATGAATCAATTCTTGTTAATTCCGTTGTGCAATTTACCGATTTCCTACTGTAAATACTGCCACTGCAGCGCCACCAATGTACACCACTAGACGTTAATAGGGGCTATGTAATTCCGGTCATTCATTCAGTTTTCCCCAGAATTCACAATTAGTAAACCAGGTCATCATGGAAACTCACTAACACTTCACTCCCTGACGCTTGCTTCTAGTGATTGGGTAATTGTTTCGGGAGACGGAATATTTTCATTGCACCGAATTCCAATAATTAGACAAGTAATCATAATAATTTAAGAATTCTTTAAAACGGGGCGCTATGATCAAAATGCACATACTTCAAATTGATCACATTAGCCTCATCTTTAAAATGATCACTCGACCTCGAGTGACACAAACGTTACACTTCTGTGGTCTAATCAAAATTGATGACTTTCCCTAAAATCAACCACCAACTCGATTAATGATTCCCAAATATGATTAAGACAAAACTCTAAATCAATGGACTTGTTCCTATTAGCCCGTCACTCTCCATCCGAAACTAAACGTTTTTCTGAATCACTAATTGCTTATAAGTAAACTAAATGTCAACAATAAACATAAATTAACCAAGCTGAATGAATCAAGAATGAAAATATTCCGACATCTTATTCGGGTTCAAACTCTTTCCTAACAATCCTAGGAATTCGCTGCATAAAATACTTTCTCTAAACATAGGTATCTAACAACAAGACAACAAATGTAATACAGGGCTATTCCTGTTTTACCCGAAAAACTCCGGTCTGGAGTTTGCGTTTCCACCAGTATACCCGACTCCAAATAGATTTTAGCGCACCTGTGCACAGTATATTTTTTACCCAGCCTCGGTCCGCCAATCTTGTATCCTTACAACTAACAGACTACTAATGGACCAATGCTACCGCGAACGATGATTAAATCAGCGAAACGGAACTTGTGTATGTTTCTCGAATTGGATGCGATTCGCTTCTTCCTAATAGTCACGTACCTAACACATTTACATTTAGGCAATGCACCGAGAGCGCGTGCATTTTTGTTATTAATGGGTACAGACACCCAGTACAATTTCAAGGGACTGATTCTCATTGTCATTTCGGAGAGGTTATTTTACCAATGCTTCCAAGCTATACATTTTATGGCGACACCATTCTTCTTATACAAACAGCGGTTCCAATGTACCCGTATAAATGTTGAAGCCACGTTATTGTTGTTGGTGTTATTATTATTGCCAAATCTGTTATGGGCTTCCAATAAAGTCAGTATAAAGTTTTGAACTTAACACAATAGAGCAGTGGTGTGTGTGTGACAATACGTATGCTCTTTACCGGTTCGTCTCTAGTAATGCTAGATTATACAGCCTAATTTATGAACCTGGTATGCACTGAAGTCATGACCAACTTTTCTGACCTTTTTTGTACATTACAGCTTACTTAGTGGTTGGGGCAACACAAAAATAAAGATTGATTGATTGATTGATTGATTGTTTGTTTTTTAACGGCACATCAGCACTTTTAGGCTATTTAGCGCCAAACAAAGTGTTATTTGTATAATCTTTTAAAACTTATAAAAGGTTCTATATCGACCAGCGATATAAAAGAACAAATGGTTGAAATTAAAAACGGTAAGATGGTAACGGTGCAAAATAAAGCTTCCCGATCAACGGGAGATGTAAAAAAGATGAATAGGTATTAAAATGGGACGGTATATATATTGCATAAAACTGCACAAGGTGATAGCATAAAAGTCAGAGTTTAGAGTAAATATTTACGGCTTTCAAGAACTCTATAATACGAGTGATGTTTATATTATCAAAAAGTTCTTTCATGTCATGCACAATGTAATAACGATCGCGCGTAGGTTGTAGGTCAAAACACTCTATCATAAAGTGCTTGACAGTGAATGGTTCATTGCAAGAAACGCAATCTGGTGCGTCTTCACCTTTTAGTATGTGGGTGTGGGTGATATAAGTATGACCAATTCGGATTCTTGCAATGACTACCTCCTCCCTACGCATGGTTCTGTAGGAAGGAGTCAATTCTCCTAGAGTTGGTTTGATTGCATGAAGTTTGTTATTCAGTGCATCATTCCATGATGCCTGCCAATTCTGGCGTAAGGACTTTGTGACACTAGGTTTAAAATCATTGTACGGTATTTTAAAATCAGATGGTTCTTGAGTAAGGGCCATTTTAGCAGTGCGATCCGCTTTTTCGTTGCCTTTAATACCAATATGGTTAGGTAACCAACAGTATGTTCTATTGTGGGAGACACTCATCTCGGTATTTTTGATGAGTATGTTTTTCAATAATGGATTCTCAAGTTTTCTATTGTGTAGTGACGGAAGTACTGATAGTGAGTCAGAGCAGATGATGCTGTTTAAAATACGTTTGTTTTCTATATGTTGCAAAGCAAAGTCTATTGCTCTGATTTCGGCTGAAAACATTGATGTTACATTTGGTAAGCGAACTGGCGTTGTGTGATTTCGACAAACGAAGGCTTCAGCAGCCTTTCTTCATCCTTTGATCCGTCGGTATAAATTCTTGTGTAGTTTTTAAATTCGGTGAGGAGTTCTTGATAACAGTTGTGCAAGACGGAAGGGTTTGTCTCAGATGTTTTCCGTCGTGTAGCGTAACAAGTACTTTGGGTTGTTTAAGTAGCCAGGGTGGTGTTTCGGAGATGGACGTTTTGTGAATTTTAGACAGATCAATTTTTGTACTGTCAAGGCTGGATGATATTCTAATGCCAAAGGAAGGTATGGCGTTTGGTTTTTTTTCGTATAAGGTTTTGTATTTGTGTTGAAAAACAGCCGAAAAAGCAGGATTCAGAGGGTTTGATTTTAGTTTGAGAGCATACTGTGCGGAAAGTAGTTCTTTACGATGCGATAATGGTGGTTCGTTCGCTTCAGCCAGCAGGCTTTTACACGGGAATGTTTTAAATGCTCCCAGAGCCAGTCTTATTCCCTGATAATGAATTGGATCAAGCATTCTAAGATATGATTTTCTGGATGAACCATATACAACGCAAGCATAGTCCAGTTTGGAGCGAATAAACATTCTACATAAATTCACGATGACTTTTCTATCAGCACCCCGGTCAGTGTGCGTTACTACTTTAAGTAGGTTAAGTGCTTTTAAGCATTTGGCTTTTAAGTTCTTTAGGTGTGCAATAAAAGTCAGTTTTCTGTCAAAGAGTATACCTAAAAATTTTGTTCCCTCAACAACTAGAATAGGTGTTCCGTCCAGCGTGAGTTTAGGTTCACCGTGGTGTCGTCGTAACTGACAGAAATACATGCATACCGTTTTAGATTTCGAGAATTTGAAGCCGTTTGTAATTGCCCAATTTTGTATCTTGTTTATATTTTTTATATTTTGCTGTAGTTGTCTTTCAATTGTATGCATGTACTTTGATCGATAACATATGAGAAAATCATCAACATATAAGTAAATTTGAATAATGATTCCAACGATCAACATAATTAAAATAAAAATAGAGAATACACTTACCAATACGTTTTGTGAAAATCTGAAGAATGTAAAGCGGTGTCAATGATACTAACATAAGGAGCTTTGTGCGCACATCTAACATATATATTAGACAATATCGACTATTTTACACTCCCTCATACAACAATGCAAAGACTATTACACGCAAATATAAAGACATATAAGATTTGCATCTCTTCCTCACTTTCTCTCTCTCTCTCACGTACACACACACACATACACACACACAAACACACAGGCTGTTTAGACGATTTAAGTTGATAAAACATCCGCGAAAGGTCGCGGGTACAAACTCAAAAGAGTCATAACAAAGGTTTATAAAACCGGTAGCAACAGCTGCCTGCCCTGGCACTCTGCATTAAGCGGTTAGTGTTAGAACTGGCCGACCTGCTGTCAAGATAGAGGATCTGGGCGGGGCATAATGCCACAAGTCGGCGGCGGCGGCACGATTCCACCGTGCTAGACATCACAATACACTGTGACACTGCAGACATCATAGCGGTATGCTTACAATTGTTAACGATACGTTACAATTAAAAAGTCTTTCTCTCTCTTTCACGCGTGTCAGCGCAATATAATATTGCCAGAATAAGGATACTACATGTTCGAATTTAATGGTAATATTAAATGCATTAATAAAGAAGGAACTATTATATTCAAATGTACAACATGAAAGAGTTTGGGTCAACAACTATTGAAATTAAGTCTAACATCGCTACATAAAAGACAATGTACTCTACTCTGAAGACTGATCCGGTGACCTAAGTGGCTAGAGCGACTAAATGCATTAGGTCGCGGTTTCGAACCCCGGCCGAGTGATACCATAGTCTTAGAAACATTTTAGTAGCAGCTGCCTCGCCAGACCCTCAGCATTTAGAGGTTAGTTTCAGGACTGGTTGGACAAATGTTAGGATAATGGAATATAATGTCCCATGTCAAGGGCATTAATCCCCAGTGCTCGATTTCACTATATACTGCCACTGCAGACATCGTAGCGATATGAATGAAAAAATGATAAAGCTCCGTTAAAAATGACGCTACACCATCCTCTCTCAAAGCATTAAATATCATATATTGATCAGCACCTTCATTTAGAAGAATGACCCACATCTTTACAATCAAAGATCATTTTCAAAAGGAAAACTTATTTGCAAACTAGTGTAGACTTTGCTGTCTGCAAATTATTCTGCAGTTAATGGCAATGATTCTTCACATTTTCCTCATATAGTTCATATGATTTCTCTTGTTTATGAAAATTAATGAATTACTTAATTATATAATAAAACGCTTGTTGTTTGAAGGAAAGGTCCAAAAATAAAATTATTCGATCAAACCATGTTGAGAAGTAATTTATGAGGGATTCGAAACTCGCGGTTTGCCGTAGCTGGTGGATGGCCCTAGTCCATGCGGCCAACTTGTATAGCCAATTCCTCTGTTTTATTCTTGAAGAATTACTTTTCTTTCGTAGCTTTGTAGTATTTACCCTAGATTTTCCATTTCTAAAATTTACTCTTTCAATTGAAGTACCTAGACCTTTGCGATTTTATATCTCCCTAAATAAGCAGCTTGTTCAATTTGAGCTAGGTTGTGCGCGTGTGAGAAAATGCATTACAAGTGTAAATGATACATTGTGAAAATCTCCCATTATCTCTTGGGGCCTACTAACTAATGTGAATATTAAGCATTCAATGCACTGAGAATCCTTTGTTTCTAAGCAGGAATACATATGTGTCTCTTTCTTCAGCAACTGAATCCTTTCTGTCATACATTGGCAATGTTCAGGCACGTTGAAAATCAAAACGGTTGCCAATATGTGTTTCATAGCTTTAATTCGCAATTCTCAGTTGCACTCCCTAAAACTGAGCGAGAAATGAAAATGTCGCTTGAAAAATTGTAAAAGGATCACGAGAGAAAGGAGAGAGTGAGAAATATCTTAAAGTGCTGACTTACTGAATCTTTAATAATGAAATACTGGTACAAATAGAATAAAGCGCGGTATAACTGAGTTTTTTTTATCCTTTTCACGCAGTGGAGACTGGGGTAAATCAATGCAACAAGAACAAAATATCAAGACTGCATACACAATGATTGTTGTTGTTGTTGTGTTTAACGCCATTTTTCAGCAGACGATTGGCTATACATGGCGGCCAGTATTAATGGTGGAGGAAGAACCCGAAAAAACCCCGGAAAGAATCACCGACCCTGGAGAAGCTAGTGGCAAGCTTTCTCACATACACAATGAAACGTGCCGTCTCTTTAGTCTTTAGGAAAAAGCGTAAAACATAACCTTGTTCAGAAGAATTAAACGCTCGCCTGAAATTCCTCATGGAGCATGACTGCGATATCTACCGATGTTCCTAATTGGAGCATTCCTGTTTCTGTATTGAAATTAGAAAGCTTATGGTATGTTAAATTGTTAACTTGAATCATAATTCTCATCATTTAATGTTCAATAACACACTGAAAGAAAGAGTCATGATATTTGCGACGTTTCTTTCTCTTTTCGTGCAGCATAGTTAGTGACACAATCTATCGGTATATACACATAATTGTACGTAATCAAATAACGGGAATTCCAAGTACAAACATGTCAGATATTGATCTCCACGTAGATTTATTTTTATTCAGAAAATAAACTAATTCCTCCGCATTTAATCGGATGTAACCATACTACAACATTACCTACCCAAAGGCAAATAGTCACTCTTTCGTCGAGGCACTTTAGCGGCAATCCGATATGAATAAACGACTTATGCATTATGTAAACCCAATTAAACCGTTGTTCTTCTTCTCTCCACACCCATATTTAAAACAAAAGTAGCTTACAGACTACTGTAGCCCGATCTCAGCCCCAAGGAAATTGAAATCCGCATTGTATTGATTTGATAGAAAACATCTCAAAAATTACCAGAAATGCTCCTATTGGTTGTACATTTGTCGCATCAATCGGATAAAAGGAAATGCTGTGAAAGTTAAATTTGTATATATTGCTAAACCAAAGCTGGTTCAAAGCTGGAAACGTTTATCAGGTAAGTGCCTTTTCCTCCCAATTTTATTCAGGAGAGTAAATTTATATTCTCACATTTCATAATTCGTTAAATATTCATTTCTATATTTGTTTCTATTTCCTCGACTTCCTACTCACTACATTTTTCATCATTAATAATTACCTTGTTGATGTGCTAATTTAGAATTAACATGTACGGGTCAACCGTTTTCCTCCTATCTTCAGTGAAAATACATTTTTGTTTATTTTCACAATTAAGGAACGCGATTCGTTAGCATTTAGTTATGTGCGTATTATCATCTTTTTCTTTCCGCTAAACAAATTTGCCAGTTTGTTATACTAGTTCAAGTAGATAATCTGCATGACTTATGCCATGTTCATATTTCAATATAGGTCCTTTCTAAATTGTTTTCTTTATAATATTTTTTCTAATCATTAAGATATGAGCCCAAAGTGTAATGATCTATATATTTAATATACACACAAGAGTTTTAAATTCAAACCTACAATCTTTACACAAACGTTGCCTGTGAAATGACGAATCAAATGTTTTAAGTCATCCACGTGTTTTCATATATTGCAATCATCATTATACGCTTTTATTACATGATGGAATATTTCACAAATACCTTTGTTTAACCAGTATTGCGAACACCTAATGAGAATTTAAAATCCATTTGATTGTCATTTTGGCAGCTATTTCAATACCAAGCCTTGCTAATTGTTTTGCACAAAAGATTCTATTACCAATCTTAAATAATGTCATTTTTACAAAGATCATTTCACACAAAAACACCGCATCAATAAAAGAGACAAGTATGTGCCAATTAAAATTATGGCGAAAGTCTCCGCTTTCCTTTTTTATAAGTAAACAAATATATGTATTAATCAGCTTTCAAATTCATGCTTTTCGAACTATCCAAAATATGCATGTGTATATCTGTCTGTATATCCGCTTGCTACATCCCATCTCGTTAATGTAACTTTGGAAAGATTGGAAAGATAGTTTAATCACTAATATCTTAGTCCCTACAAACGTCTTTTATTGATGATAGATTGAAGAAGAAAGAACAAAATATATTACCGTAAACATGTTATATTCAGTTCCAATATGTATACATAGTATTGTGCTGGATGTGCTAAAAATGTCAGTTTTCAATGATGCATTAATTGGCATTCTTTGCCTTTTATTCCAGACATATACACGAAAAACAAACATGATGTTGACGAAATCCATAACATTGGTGTTAGTTGCAATCGCTATCGGTGAGTAGTAATATTTCGTAAATAGTTGGAAAACATGTACAACAAACGTAAGATTGTGTTTTCTGAAGATGGTATAATAATTTCGTCTATATGTTCAATTCCATCGAGCCATACCTAACTTTACGTCAGCACTGTAGTCGTCTTAGGCAGTTTTATTATTTCCATGTAATCATCATTGCAATGCGATATTAGAACTTACACATATACACCTTAATGCAAGTCTATTCCAGTAAACATGAACTCCATTTACAATGTACTCAAAATCAGTTTTACTAGTTTTCTTGCCGTTGTTAGAAGCGTATAAAATAATTCCTTTTCATTTTTGGTTAAAGGAGCTATCTCAGTGACCTATGGCAACCCTGTACCCACTGTAGCTGAAGATAATAATGACCTGGTAACAGAGGCATCACCCGCTGTGATTCATGATTCTGAAGTAGATCCAACTGAAAAGGTCGAGGCAGCAGAACAGACAAATGCACCAATGAGCCCTGCCGCAGAGGGAGCAGAACAATTGTCAACAATGGCGTCACCAGCCGGAAATAGTGATAATGTTGAAGCTAGCCAATCAGAAGCGTCGGAGACTGATGCGCCACTCAGCCCGTCAGAGGAGCCATCGGCATTGTCAACAGCAGTTTATACCAACCCTAGTGAAAAGTAGACACCAAAGTATTTTCTCTGAAAACGATGTAGCAACTGCAAACATAGCAGAATAAGAAATCCGTAGCGTGCAATGAATATAGTAGTGATCTAGAGGTTGCTGATGACTTTATAGACGTTATAAATATCGCACAAAATCGAAAGCATTTGTGCACGTCATGTTGTTTAGAAGGTATTAGCTTCTGTACTTGATTCGTGCTTGCTAATACCTTGCCATTTATTACTTTTTTGAGCAAACGAAATAAATCTTATCAATATGAGCAGTATGTTTTCTCTTTAAATTCATCCCAAAACAATGACAACTTCCTTTCACAAAGGCAGTCATATTTCATGGAAATTCTATCATTACAATAATTCACTGCACCCATGAGAAAACTTGGGGAATTAATTTTATTAATCACAGGCATTTTCTCTTTTTCTCTCTATCTCTCTCTCTCTGTCTCTCTTTCTCTCTCTCTCTGTCTCTCTCTCTCTCTCTCTCTCTCTTCCCTTTCTGCAAAGCAATTGAGCTATAATAATTGATCATGAATGTTAATGATTCCATGGCCTTACGCTAAGTAACAGACAAAACAGAAAACCAACAAATTTTGTAAAACTCAACGAAAGTTTTTTTCTCCAGAATACAAAGTAAAAATTTAAAAACAACTGACAGCATTGTGAATTAGATCCCTATAGAACTAAACGTTCTATCCCAAGTTACATGCATGAAGTTCCTATTCACTTCCAGTGATATTTCAGATATATTCCGCTATTGAATGCGTGCATGCGCCAGTACTTGCTAACGTGATAATGTACCAACTATCTGGAATTGTGGAGCTCTTCTAACAGACTTTTGATAGATCACAATAATACCATCACCAATGTCACTCTCCGAAATAACAATGATTCCAAATTAATGTTCTACCCCAATAATAGTAATGGGGACTTAGTAATTCCAATGAATAAATAAAGGCAACTAAATTAACAATTGAACACACGGTAAGACTGATTCTAGAACAGATCTTACGGCAGGAATGCATAATTGTGTAAGAAAGGAATATCATACAAAATGCTACGAAACAGTAGTATAGCCAGTACGCAGGTCAGTCTCCATTCTGAAACATTCAAATTTGTTGGCAAGTTCATCACTTTCCACGCGAAACACTAGCAACCTTCATTTGCATTTTTACTACTAACAAAGATTCGAATATCCAATCTTCAATGATAGAAACATCTTCGCTAAGCATTATCTTTATTACAAGCTAAACGTTACAGGTCAGAACACTACTAACTTGATTTCGGTGAAAAGGTCAAGGACGAAATATAGATATGCGTAACAAAGTTTTACAAACCAGGGGTCTTTGCTTGACCTAGCGGCGTCAAATCCTGGCGCGATTCACCCTAGAAGTCATATGTTTACCCAAAATTTCCAAAGACATTCATACAACTTCAGTTGAAAATTAGAAAGCCCGACGTGTCCGGTCTATACATAAATTGTTCTCTAATCAATGCAAGACCACACATCTCACAACCCGCCAAAAATGTATCAATCGCACATCTGCATGGTTTCTCTTCGTTAGGTTTCCGTACCGCCAGCAGTTCTCGCCGTGGAAACTATACAACTATCCCCTAACAAAAGGAACTATTTTAACTACGCCACCTTAGTTCATTCAAACGGCTATTTTCAGGCACATTTCACCAGTACAACTGCATCAAAGTTGCCATAATGGCGACATAAACGGCATCTGATGAATCAATTCTTGTTAATTCCGTTGTGCAATTTACCGATTTCCTACTGTAAATACTGCCACTGCAGCGCCACCAATGTACACCACTAGACGTTAATAGGGGCTATGTAATTCCGGTCATTCATTCAGTTTTCCCCAGAATTCACAATTAGTAAACCAGGTCATCATGGAAACTCACTAACACTTCACTCCCTGACGCTTGCTTCTAGTGATTGGGTAATTGTTTCGGGAGACGGAATATTTTCATTGCACCGAATTCCAATAATTAGACAAGTAATCATAATAATTTAAGAATTCTTTAAAACGGGGCGCTATGATCAAAATGCACATACTTCAAATTGATCACATTAGCCTCATCTTTAAAATGATCACTCGACCTCGAGTGACACAAACGTTACACTTCTGTGGTCTAATCAAAATTGATGACTTTCCCTAAAATCAACCACCAACTCGATTAATGATTCCCAAATATGATTAAGACAAAACTCTAAATCAATGGACTTGTTCCTATTAGCCCGTCACTCTCCATCCGAAACTAAACGTTTTTCTGAATCACTAATTGCTTATAAGTAAACTAAATGTCAACAATAAACATAAATTAACCAAGCTGAATGAATCAAGAATGAAAATATTCCGACATCTTATTCGGGTTCAAACTCTTTCCTAACAATCCTAGGAATTCGCTGCATAAAATACTTTCTCTAAACATAGGTATCTAACAACAAGACAACAAATGTAATACAGGGCTATTCCTGTTTTACCCGAAAAACTCCGGTCTGGAGTTTGCGTTTCCACCAGTATACCCGACTCCAAATAGATTTTAGCGCACCTGTGCACAGTATATTTTTTACCCAGCCTCGGTCCGCCAATCTTGTATCCTTACAACTAACAGACTACTAATGGACCAATGCTACCGCGAACGATGATTAAATCAGCGAAACGGAACTTGTGTATGTTTCTCGAATTGGATGCGATTCGCTTCTTCCTAATAGTCACGTACCTAACACATTTACATTTAGGCAATGCACCGAGAGCGCGTGCATTTTTGTTATTAATGGGTACAGACACCCAGTACAATTTCAAGGGACTGATTCTCATTGTCATTTCGGAGAGGTTATTTTTCCAATGCTTCCAAGCTATACATTTTATGGCGACACCATTCTTCTTATACAAACAGCGGTTCCAATGTACCCGTATAAATGTTGAAGCCACGTTATTGTTGTTGGTGTTATTATTATTGCCAAATCTGTTATGGGCTTCCAATAAAGTCAGTATAAAGTTTTGAACTTAACACAATAGAGCAGTGGTGTGTGTGTGACAATACGTATGCTCTTTACCGGTTCGTCTCTAGTAATGCTAGATTATACAGCCTAATTTATGAACCTGGTATGCACTGAAGTCATGACCAACTTTTCTGACCTTTTTTGTACATTACAGCTTACTTAGTGGTTGGGGCAACACAAAAATAAAGATTGATTGATTGATTGATTGATTGTTTGTTTTTTAACGGCACATCAGCACTTTTAGGCTATTTAGCGCCAAACAAAGTGTTATTTGTATAATCTTTTAAAACTTATAAAAGGTTCTATATCGACCAGCGATATAAAAGAACAAATGGTTGAAATTAAAAACGGTAAGATGGTAACGGTGCAAAATAAAGCTTCCCGATCAACGGGAGATGTAAAAAAGATGAATAGGTATTAAAATGGGACGGTATATATATTGCATAAAACTGCACAAGGTGATAGCATAAAAGTCAGAGTTTAGAGTAAATATTTACGGCTTTCAAGAACTCTATAATACGAGTGATGTTTATATTATCAAAAAGTTCTTTCATGTCATGCACAATGTAATAACGATCGCGCGTAGGTTGTAGGTCAAAACACTCTATCATAAAGTGCTTGACAGTGAATGGTTCATTGCAAGAAACGCAATCTGGTGCGTCTTCACCTTTTAGTATGTGGGTGTGGGTGATATAAGTATGACCAATTCGGATTCTTGCAATGACTACCTCCTCCCTACGCATGGTTCTGTAGGAAGGAGTCAATTCTCCTAGAGTTGGTTTGATTGCATGAAGTTTGTTATTCAGTGCATCATTCCATGATGCCTGCCAATTCTGGCGTAAGGACTTTGTGACACTAGGTTTAAAATCATTGTACAGTATGTTAAAATCGGATGGTTCTTGAGTAAGGGCATTTTAGCAGTGCGATCCGCTTTTCGTTACCTTTAATACCAATATGGTTAGGTAACCAACAGTATGTTATATTGTGGGAGACACTCATCTCGGTATTTTTGATGAGTATGTTTTTCAATAATGGATTCTCAAGTTTTCTATTGTGTAGTGACTGAAGTACTGATAGTGAGTCAGAGCAGATGATGCTGTTTAAAATACGTTTGTTTTCTATATGTTCCAAAGCAAAGTCTATTGCTCTGATTTCGGCTGAAAACATTGATGTTCCATTTGGTAAGCGAACTTGCGTTGTGTGATTTCGACAAACGAAGGCTTCAGCAGCCTTTTCTTCATCCTTTGATCCGTCGGTATAAATTCTTTTGTAGCGTAACAAGTACTTTGGGTTGTTTAAGTAGCCAGGGTGGTGTTTCGGAGATGTACGTTTTGTGAATTTTAGACAGATCAATTTTTGTACTGTCAAGACTGGATGATATTCTAATGCCAAAGGAAAGTATGGCGTTTGGTTTATTTTCGTATAAGGTTTCGTATTTGTGTTGAAAAACAGCCAAAAAAGCAGGATTCAGAGGGTTTGATTTTAGTTTGAGAGCATACTGTGCGGAAAGCAGTTCTCTACGATGCGATAACGGTGGTTCGTTCGCTTCAGCCAGCAGGCTTTCACACGGGAATGTTTTAAATGCTCCCAGAGCCAGTCTTATTCCCTGATAATGAATTGGATCAAGCATTCTAAGATATGATTTTCTGGATGAACCATATACAACGCAAGCATAGTCCAGTTTGGAGCGAATAAACATTCTACATAAATTCACGATGACTTTTCTATCAGCACCCCGGTCAGTGTGCGTTACTACTTTAAGTAGGTTAAGTGCTTTTAAGCATTTGGCTTTTAAGTTCTTTAGGTGTGCAATAAAAGTCAGTTTTCTGTCAAAGAGTATACCTAAAAATTTTGTTCCCTCAACAACTAGAATAGGTGTTCCGTCCAGCGTGAGTTTAGGTTCACCGTGGTGTCGTCGTAACGGACAGAAATACATGCATACCGTTTTTGATTTCGAGAATTTGAAGCCGTTTGTAATTGCCCAATTTTGTATCTTGTTTATATTTTTTATATTTTGCTGTAGTTGTCTTTCAATTGTATGCATGTACTTTGATCGATAACATATGAGAAAATCATCAACATATAAGTAAATTTGAATAATGATTCCAACGATCAACATAATTAAAATAAAAATAGAGAATACACTTACCAAAACGTTTTGTGAAAATCTGAAGAATGTAAAGCGGTGTCAATGATACTAACATAAGGAGCTTTGTGCGCACATCTAACATATATATTAGACAATATCGACTATTTTACACTCCCTCATACAACAATGCAAAGACTATTACACGCAAATATAAAGACATATAAGATTTGCATCTCTTCCTCACTTTCTCTCTCTCTCTCACGTACACACACACACATACACACACACAAACACACAGGCTGTTTAGACGATTTAAGTTGTTAAAACATCCGCGAAAGGTCGCGGGTACAAACTCAAAAGAGTCATAACAAAGGTTTATAAAACCGGTAGCAACAGCTGCCTGCCCTGGCACTCTGCATTAAGCGGTTAGTGTTAGAACTGGCCGACCTGCTGTCAAGATAGAGGATCTGGGCGGGGCATAATGCCACAAGTCAGCGGCGGCGGCACGATTCCACCGTGCTAGACATCACAATACACTGTGACACTGCAGACATCATAGCGGTATGCTTACAATTGTTAACGATACGTTACAATTAAAAAGTCTTTCTCTCTCTTTCACGCGTGTCAGCGCAATATAATATTGCCAGAATAAGGATACTACATGTTCGAATTTAATGGTAATATTAAATGCATTAATAAAGAAGGAACTATTATATTCAAATGTACAACATGAAAGAGTTTGGGTCAACAACTATTGAAATTAAGTCTAACATCGCTACATAAAAGACAATGTACTCTACTCTGAAGACTGATCCGGTGACCTAAGTGGCTAGAGCGACTAAATGCATTAGGTCGCGGTTTCGAACCCCGGCCGAGTGATACCATAGTCTTAGAAACATTTTAGTAGCAGCTGCCTCGCCAGACCCTCAGCATTTAGAGGTTAGTTTCAGGACTGGTTGGACAAATGTTAGGATAATGGAATATAATGTCCCATGTCAAGGGCATTAATCCCCAGTGCTCGATTTCACTATATACTGCCACTGCAGACATCGTAGCGATATGAATGAAAAAATGATAAAGCTCCGTTAAAAATGACGCTACACCATCCTCTCTCAAAGCATTAAATATCATATATTGATCAGCACCTTCATTTAGAAGAATGACCCACATCTTTACAATCAAATATCATTTTCAAAAGGAAAACTTATTTGCAAACTAGTGTAGACTTTGCTGTCTGCAAATTATTCTGCAGTTAATGGCAATGATTCTTCACATTTTCCTCATATAGTTCATATGATTTCTCTTGTTTATGAAAATTAATGAATTACTTAATTATATAATAAAACGCTTGTTGTTTGAAGGAAAGGTCCAAAAATAAAATTATTCGATCAAACCATGTTGAGAAGTAATTTATGAGGGATTCGAAACTCGCGGTTTGCCGTAGCTGGTGGATGGCCCTAGTCCATGCGGCCAACTTGTATAGCCAGTTCCTCTGTTTTATTCTTGAAGAATTACTTTTCTTTCGTAGCTTTGTAGTATTTACCCTAGATTTTCTATTTCTAAAATTTACTCTTTCGATTGAAGTACCTAGACCTTTGCGATTTTATATCTCCCTAAATAAGCAGCTTCTTCAATTTGAGCTAGGTTGTGCGCGTGTGAGAAAATGCATTACAAGTGTAAATGATACATTGTGAAAATCTCCCATTATCTCTTGGGGCCTACTAACTAATGTGAATATTAAGCATTCAATGCACTGAGAATCCTTTGTTTCTAAGCAGGAATACATATGTGTCTCTTTCTTCAGCAACTGAATCCTTTCTGTCATACATTGGCAATGTTCAGGCACGTTGAAAATCAAAACGGTTGCCAATATGTGTTTCATAGCTTTCTTTCGCAATTCTCAGTTGCACTCCCTAAAACTGAGCGAGAAATGAAAATGTCGCTTGAAAAATTGTAAAAGGATCACGAGAGAAAGGAGAGAGTGAGAAATATCTTAAAGTGCTGACTTACTGAATCTTTAATAATGAAATACTGGTACAAATAGAATAAAGCGCGGTATAACTGAGTTTTTTTTTATCCTTTTCACGCAGTGGAGACTGGGGTAAATCAATGCAACAAGAACAAAATATCAAGACTGCATACACAATGATTGTTGTTGTTGTTGGGTTTAACGCCATTTTTCAGCAGACGATTGGCTATACATGGCGGCCAGTATTAATGGTGGAGGAAGAACCCGGGAAAACCCCGGAAAGAATCACCGACCCTGGAGAAGCTAGTGGCAAGCTTTCTCACATACACAATGAAACGTGCCGTCTCTTTAGTCTTTAGGAAAAAGCGTAAAACATAACCTTGTTCAGAAGAATTAAACGCTCGCTTGAAATTCCTCATGGAGCATGACTGCGATATCTACCGATGTTCCTAATTGGAGCATTCCTGTTTCTGTATTGAAATTAGAAAGCTTATGGTATGTTAAATTGTTAACTTGAATCATAATTCTCATCATTTAATGTTCAATAACACACTGAAAGAAAGAGTCATGATATTTGCGACGTTTCTTTCTCTTTTCGTGCAGCATAGTTAGTGACACAATCTATCGGTATATACACATAATTGTACGTAATCAAATAACGGGAATTCCAAGTACAAACATGTCAGATATTGATCTCCACGTAGATTTATTTTTATTCAGAAAATAAACTAATTCCTCCGCATTTAATCGGATGTAACCATACTACAACATTACCTACCCAAAGGCAAATAGTCACTCTTTCGTCGAGGCACTTTAGCGGCAATCCGATATGAATAAACGACTTATGCATTATGTAAACCCAATTAAACCGTTGTTCTTCTTCTCTCCACACCCATATTTAAAACAAAAGTAGCTTACAGACTACTGTAGCCCGATCTCAGCCCCAAGGAAATTGAAATCCGCATTGTATTGATTTGATAGAAAACATCTCAAAAATTACCAGAAATGCTCCTATTGGTTGTACATTTGTCGCATCAATCGGATAAAAGGAAATGCTGTGAAAGTTAAATTTGTATATATTGCTAAACCAAAGCTGGTTCAAAGCTGGAAACGTTTATCAGGTAAGTGCCTTTTCCTCCCAATTTTATTCAGGAGAGTAAATTTATATTCGCACATTTCATAATTCGTTAAATATTCATTTCTATATTTGTTTCTATTTCCTCGACTTCCTACTCACTACATTTTTCGTCATTAATAATTACCTTGTTGATGTGCTAATTTAGAATTAACATGTACGGGTCAACCGTTTTCCTCCTATCTTCAGTGAAAATACATTTTTGTTTATTTTCACAATTAAGGAACGCGATTCGTTAGCATTTAGTTATGTGCGTATTATCATCTTTTTCTTTCCGCTAAACAAATTTGCCAGTTTGTTATACTAGTTCAAGTAGATAATCTGCATGACTTATGCCATGTTCATATTTCAATATAGGTCCTTTCTAAATTGTTTTCTTTATAATATTTTTTCTAATCATTAAGATATGAGCCCAAAGTGTAATGATCTATATATTTAATATACACACAAGAGTTTTAAATTCAAACCTACAATCTTTACACAAACGTTGCCTGTGAAATGACGAATCAAATGTTTTAAGTCATCCACGTGTTTTCATATATTGCAATCATCATTATACGCTTTTATTACATGATGGAATATTTCACAAATACCTTTGTTTAACCAGTATTGCGAACACCTAATGAGAATTTAAAATCCATTTGATTGTCATTTTGGCAGCTATTTCAATACCAAGCCTTGCTAATTGTTTTGCACAAAAGATTCTATTACCAATCTTAAATAATGTCATTTTTACAAAGATCATTTCACACAAAAACACCGCATCAATAAAAGAGACAAGTATGTGCCAATTAAAATTATGGCGAAAGTCTCCGCTTTCCTTTTTTATAAGTAAACAAATATATGTATTAATCAGCTTTCAAATTCATGCTTTTCGAACTATCCAAAATATGCATGTGTATATCTGTCTGTATATCCGCTTGCTACATCCCATCTCGTTAATGTAACTTTGGAAAGATTGGAAAGATAGTTTAATCACTAATATCTTAGTCCCTACAAACGTCTTTTATTGATGATAGATTGAAGAAGAAAGAACAAAATATATTACCGTAAACATGTTATATTCAGTTCCAATATGTATACATAGTATTGTGCTGGATGTGCTAAAAATGTCAGTTTTCAATGATGCATTAATTGGCATTCTTTGCCTTTTATTCCAGACATATACACGAAAAACAAACATGATGTTGACGAAATCCATAACATTGGTGTTAGTTGCAATCGCTATCGGTGAGTAGTAATATTTCGTAAATAGTTGGAAAACATGTACAACAAACGCAAGATTGTGTTTTCTGAAGATGGTATAATAATTTCGTCTATATGTTCAATTCCATCGAGCCATACCTAACTTTACGTCAGCACTGTAGTCGTCTTAGGCAGTTTTATTATTTCCATGTAATCATCATTGCAATGCGATATTAGAACTTACACATATACACCTTAATGCAAGTCTATTCCAGTAAACATGAACTCCATTTACAATGTACTCAAAATCAGTTTTACTAGTTTTCTTGCCGTTGTTAGAAGCGTATAAAATAATTCCTTTTCATTTTTGGTTAAAGGAGCTATCTCAGTGACCTATGGCAACCCTGTACCCACTGTAGCTGAAGATAATAATGACCTGGTAACAGAGGCATCACCCGCTGTGATTCATGATTCTGAAGTAGATCCAACTGAAAAGGTCGAGGCAGCAGAACAGACAGATGCACCAATGAGCCCTGCCGCAGAGGGAGCAGAACAATTGTCAACAATGGCGTCACCAGCCGGAAATAGTGATAATGTTGAAGCTAGCCAATCAGAAGCGTCGGAGACTGATGCGCCACTCAGCCCGTCAGAGGAGCCATCGGCATTGTCAACAGCAGTTTATACCAACCCTAGTGAAAAGTAGACACCAAAGTATTTTCTCTGAAAACGATGTAGCAACTGCAAACATAGCAGAATAAGAAATCCGTAGCGTGCAATGAATATAGTAGTGATCTAGAGGTTGCTGATGACTTTATAGACGTTATAAATATCGCACAAAATCGAAAGCATTTGTGCACGTCATGTTGTTTAGAAGGTATTAGCTTCTGTACTTGATTCGTGCTTGCTAATACCTTGCCATTTATTACTTCTTTGAGCAAACGAAATAAATCTTACCAATATGAGCAGTATGTTTTCTCTTTAAATTCATCCCAAAACAATGACAACTTCCTTTCACAAAGGCAGTCATATTTCATGGAAATTCTATCATTACAATAATTCACTGCACCCATGAGAAAACTTAGCGAATTAATTTTATTAATCACAGGCATTTTCTCTCTCTCTCTCTCTCTCTCTCTCTGTCTGTCTCTCTCTCTCTCTCTCTATCTCTCTTCCCTTTCTGCAAAGCAATTGAGCTATAATAATTGATCATGAATGTTAATGATTCCATGGCCTTACGCTAAGTAACAGACAAAACAGAAATCCAACAAATTTTGTAAAACTCAACGAAAGTTTTTTTCTCCAGAATACAAAGTAAAAATTTAAAAACAACTGACAGCATTGTGAATTAGATCCCTATAGAACTAAACGTTCTATCCCAAGTTACATGCATGAAGTTCCTATTCACTTCCAGTGATATTTCAGATAGATTCCGCTATTGAATGCGTGCATGCGCCAGTACTTGCTAACGTGATAATGTACCAACTATCTGGTTTGTGGAGCTCTTCTAACAGACTTTTGATAGATCACAATAATACCATCATCAATGTCACTCTCCGAAATAACAATGATTCCAAATTAATGTTCTACCCCAATAATAGTAATGGGGACTTAGCAATTCCAATGAATAAATAAAGGCAACTAAATTAACAATTGAACACACGGTAAGACTGATTCTAGAACAGATCTTACGGCAGGAATGCATAATTGTGTAAGAAAGGAATATCATACAAAATGCTACGAAACAGTAGTATAGCCAGTACGCAGGTCAGTCTCCATTCTGAAACATTCAAATTTGTTGGCAAGTTCATCACTTTCCACGCGAAACACTAGCAACCTTCATTTGCATTTTTACTACTAACAAAGATTCGAATATCCAATCTTCAATGATAGAAACATCTTCGCTAAGCATTATCTTTATTACAAGCTAAACGTTACAGGTCAGAACACTACTAACTTGATTTCGGTGAAAAGGTCAAGGACGAAATATAGATATGCGTAACAAAGTTTTACAAACCAGGGGTCTTTGCTTGACCTAGCGGCGTCAAATCCTGGCGCGATTCACCCTAGAAGTCATATGTTTACCCAAAATTTCCAAAGACATTCATACAACTTCAGTTGAAAATTAGAAAGCCCGACGTGTCCGGTCTATACATAAATTGTTCTCTAATCAATGCAAGACCACATATCTCACAACCCGCCAAAAATGTATCAATCGCACATCTGCATGGTTTCTCTTCGTTAGGTTTCCGTACCGCCAGCAGTTCTCGCCGTGGAAACTATACAACTATCCCCTAACAAAAGGAACTATTTTAACTACGCCACCTTAGTCCATTCAAACGGCTATTTTCAGGCACATTTCACCAGTACAACTGCATCAAAGTTGCCATAATGGCGACATAAACGGCATCTGATGAATCAATTCTTGTTAATTCCGTTGTGCAATTTACCGATTTCCTACTGTAAATACTGCCACTGCAGCGCCACCAATGTACACCACTAGACGTTAATAGGGGCTATGTAATTCCGGTCATTCATTCAGTTTTCCCCAGAATTCACAATTAGTAAACCAGGTCATCATGGAAACTCACTAACACTTCACTCCCTGACGCTTGCTTCTAGTGATTGGGTAATTGTTTCGGGAGACGGAATATTTTCATTGCACCGAATTCCAATAATTAGACAAGTAATCATAATAATTTAAGAATTCTTTAAAACGGGGCGCTATGATCAAAATGCACATACTTCAAATTGATCACATTAGCCTCATCTTTAAAATGATCACTCGACCTCGAGTGACACAAACGTTACACTTCTGTGGTCTAATCAAAATTGATGACTTTCCCTAAAATCAACCACCAACTCGATTAATGATTCCCAAATATGATTAAGACAAAACTCTAAATCAATGGACTTGTTCCTATTAGCCCGTCACTCTCTATCCGAAACTAAACGTTTTTCTGAATCACTAATTGCTTATAAGTAAACTAAATGTCAACAATAAACATAAATTAACCAAGCTGAATGAATCAAGAATGAAAATATTCCGACATCTTATTCGGGTTCAAACACTTTCCTAACAATCCTAGGAATTCGCTGCATAAAATACTTTCTCTAAACATAGGTATCTAACAACAAGACAACAAATGTAATACAGGGCTATTCCTGTTTTACCCGAAAAACTCCGGTCTGGAGTTTGCGTTTCCACCAGTATACCCGACTCCAAATAGATTTTAGCGCACCTGTGCACAGTATATTTTTTACCCAGCCTCGGTCCGCCAATCTTGTATCCTTACAACTAACAGACTACTAATGGACCAATGCTACCGCGAACGATGATTAAATCAGCGAAACGGAACTTGTGTATGTTTCTCGAATTGGATGCGATTCGCTTCTTCCTAATAGTCACGTACCTAACACATTTACATTTAGGCAATGCACCGAGAGCGCGTGCATTTTTGTTATTAATGGGTACAGACACCCAGTACAATTTCAAGGGACTGATTCTCATTGTCATTTCGGAGAGGTTATTTTTCCAATGCTTCCAAGCTATACATTTTATGGCGACACCATTCTTCTTATACAAACAGCGGTTCCAATGTACCCGTATAAATGTTGAAGCCACGTTATTGTTGTTGGTGTTATTATTATTGCCAAATCTGTTATGGGCTTCCAATAAAGTCAGTATAAAGTTTTGAACTTAACACAATAGAGCAGTGGTGTGTGTGTGACAATACGTATGCTCTTTACCGGTTCGTCTCTAGTAATGCTAGATTATACAGCCTAATTTATGAACCTGGTATGCACTGAAGTCATGACCAACTTTTCTGACCTTTTTTTGTACATTACAGCTTACTTAGTGGTTGGGGCAACACAAAAATAAAGATTGATTGATTGATTGATTGATTGTTTGTTTTTTAACGGCACATCAGCACTTTTAGGCTATTTAGCGCCAAACAAAGTGTTATTTGTATAATCTTTTAAAACTTATAAAAGGTTCTATATCGACCAGCGATATAAAAGAACAAATGGTTGAAATTAAAAACGGTAAGATGGTAACGGTGCAAAATAAAGCATCCCGATCAACGGGAGATGTAAAAAAGATGAATAGGTATTAAAATGGGACGGTATATATATTGCATAAAACTGCACAAGGTGATAGCATAAAAGTCAGAGTTTAGAGTAAATATTTACGGCTTTCAAGAACTCTATAATACGAGTGATGTTTATATTATCAAAAAGTTCTTTCATGTCATGCACAATGTAATAACGATCGCGCGTAGGTTGTAGGTCAAAACACTCTATCATAAAGTGCTTGACAGTGAATGGTTCATTGCAAGAAACGCAATCTGGTGCGTCTTCACCTTTTAGTATGTGGGTGTGGGTGATATAAGTATGACCAATTCGGATTCTTGCAATGACTACCTCCTCCCTACGCATGGTTCTGTAGGAAGGAGTCAATTCTCCTAGAGTTGGTTTGATTGCATGAAGTTTGTTATTCAGTGCATCATTCCATGATGCCTGCCAATTCTGGCGTAAGGACTTTGTGACACTAGGTTTAAAATCATTGTACGGTATTTTAAAATCAGATGGTTCTTGAGTAAGGGCCATTTTAGCAGTGCGATCCGCTTTTTCGTTACCTTTAATACCAATATGGTTAGGTAACCAACAGTATGTTCTATTGTGGGAGACACTCATCTCGGTATTTTTGATGAGTATGTTTTTCAATAATGGATTCTCAAGTTTTCTATTGTGTAGTGACGGAAGTACTGATAATGAGTCAGAGCAGATGATGCTGTTTAAAATACGTTTGTTTTCTATATGTTGCAAAGCAAAGTCTATTGCTCTGATTTCGGCTGAAAACATTGATGTTCCATTTGGTAAGCGAACTTGCGTTGTGTGATTTCGACAAACGAAGGCTTCAGCAGCCTTTCTTCATCCTTTGATCCGTCGGTATAAATTCTTGTGTAGTTTTTAAATTCGGTGAGGAGTTCTTGATAACAGTTGTGCAAGACGGAAGGGTTTGTCTCAGATGTTTTCCGTCGTGTAGCGTAACAAGTACTTTGGGTTGTTTAAGTAGCCAGGGTGGTGTTTCGGAGATGGACGTTTTGTGAATTTTAGACAGATCAATTTTTGTACTGTCAAGACTGGATGATATTCTAATGCCAAAGGAAGGTATGGCGTTTGGTTTATTTTCGTATAAGGTTTCGTATTTGTGTTGAAAAACAGCCAAAAAAGCAGGATTCAGAGGGTTTGATTTTAGTTTGAGAGCATACTGTGCGGAAAGCAGTTCTCTACGATGCGATAACGGTGGTTCGTTCGCTTCAGCCAGCAGGCTTTCACACGGGAATGTTTTAAATGCTCCCAGAGCCAGTCTTATTCCCTGATAATGAATTGGATCAAGCATTCTAAGATATGATTTTCTGGATGAACCATATACAACGCAAGCATAGTCCAGTTTGGAGCGAATAAACATTCTACATAAATTCACGATGACTTTTCTATCAGCACCCCGGTCAGTGTGCGTTACTACTTTAAGTAGGTTAAGTGCTTTTAAGCATTTGGCTTTTAAGTTCTTTAGGTGTGCAATAAAAGTCAGTTTTCTGTCAAAGAGTATACCTAAAAATTTTGTTCCCTCAACAACTAGAATAGGTGTTCCGTCCAGCGTGAGTTTAGGTTCACCGTGGTGTCGTCGTAACGGACAGAAATACATGCATACCGTTTTTGATTTCGAGAATTTGAAGCCGTTTGTAATTGCCCAATTTTGTATCTTGTTTATATTTTTTATATTTTGCTGTAGTTGTCTTTCAATTGTATGCATGTACTTTGATCGATAACATATGAGAAAATCATCAACATATAAGTAAATTTGAATAATGATTCCAACGATCAACATAATTAAAATAAAAATAGAGAATACACTTACCAAAACGTTTTGTGAAAATCTGAAGAATGTAAAGCGGTGTCAATGATACTAACATAAGGAGCTTTGTGCGCACATCTAACATATATATTAGACAATATCGACTATTTTACACTCCCTCATACAACAATGCAAAGACTATTACACGCAAATATAAAGACATATAAGATTTGCATCTCTTCCTCACTTTCTCTCTCTCTCTCACGTACACACACACACATACACACACACAAACACACAGGCTGTTTAGACGATTTAAGTTGTTAAAACATCCGCGAAAGGTCGCGGGTACAAACTCAAAAGAGTCATAACAAAGGTTTATAAAACCGGTAGCAACAGCTGCCTGCCCTGGCACTCTGCATTAAGCGGTTAGTGTTAGAACTGGCCGACCTGCTGTCAAGATAGAGGATCTGGGCGGGGCATAATGCCACAAGTCAGCGGCGGCGGCACGATTCCACCGTGCTAGACATCACAATACACTGTGACACTGCAGACATCATAGCGGTATGCTTACAATTGTTAACGATACGTTACAATTAAAAAGTCTTTCTCTCTCTTTCACGCGTGTCAGCGCAATATAATATTGCCAGAATAAGGATACTACATGTTCGAATTTAATGGTAATATTAAATGCATTAATAAAGAAGGAACTATTATATTCAAATGTACAACATGAAAGAGTTTGGGTCAACAACTATTGAAATTAAGTCTAACATCGCTACATAAAAGACAATGTACTCTACTCTGAAGACTGATCCGGTGACCTAAGTGGCTAGAGCGACTAAATGCATTAGGTCGCGGTTTCGAACCCCGGCCGAGTGATACCATAGTCTTAGAAACATTTTAGTAGCAGCTGCCTCGCCAGACCCTCAGCATTTAGAGGTTAGTTTCAGGACTGGTTGGACAAATGTTAGGATAATGGAATATAATGTCCCATGTCAAGGGCATTAATCCCCAGTGCTCGATTTCACTATATACTGCCACTGCAGACATCGTAGCGATATGAATGAAAAAATGATAAAGCTCCGTTAAAAATCACGCTACACCATCCTCTCTCAAAGCATTAAATATCATATATTGATCAGCACCTTCATTTAGAAGAATGACCCACATCTTTACAATCAAATATCATTTTCAAAAGGAAAACTTATTTGCAAACTAGTGTAGACTTTGCTGTCTGCAAATTATTCTGCAGTTAATGGCAATGATTCTTCACATTTTCCTCATATAGTTCATATGATTTCTCTTGTTTATGAAAATTAATGAATTACTTAATTATATAATAAAACGCTTGTTGTTTGAAGGAAAGGTCCAAAAATAAAATTATTCGATCAAACCATGTTGAGAAGTAATTTATGAGGGATTCGAAACTCGCGGTTTGCCGTAGCTGGTGGATGGCCCTAGTCCATGCGGCCAACTTGTATAGCCAGTTCCTCTGTTTTATTCTTGAAGAATTACTTTTCTTTCGTAGCTTTGTAGTATTTACCCTAGATTTTCTATTTCTAAAATTTACTCTTTCGATTGAAGTACCTAGACCTTTGCGATTTTATATCTCCCTAAATAAGCAGCTTCTTCAATTTGAGCTAGGTTGTGCGCGTGTGAGAAAATGCATTACAAGTGTAAATGATACATTGTGAAAATCTCCCATTATCTCTTGGGGCCTACTAACTAATGTGAATATTAAGCATTCAATGCACTGAGAATCCTTTGTTTCTAAGCAGGAATACATATGTGTCTCTTTCTTCAGCAACTGAATCCTTTCTGTCATACATTGGCAATGTTCAGGCACGTTGAAAATCAAAACGGTTGCCAATATGTGTTTCATAGCTTTCTTTCGCAATTCTCAGTTGCACTCCCTAAAACTGAGCGAGAAATGAAAATGTCGCTTGAAAAATTGTAAAAGGATCACGAGAGAAAGGAGAGAGTGAGAAATATCTTAAAGTGCTGACTTACTGAATCTTTAATAATGAAATACTGGTACAAATAGAATAAAGCGCGGTATAACTGAGTTTTTTTTTATCCTTTTCACGCAGTGGAGACTGGGGTAAATCAATGCAACAAGAACAAAATATCAAGACTGCATACACAATGATTGTTGTTGTTGTTGGGTTTAACGCCATTTTTCAGCAGACGATTGGCTATACATGGCGGCCAGTATTAATGGTGGAGGAAGAACCCGGGAAAACCCCGGAAAGAATCACCGACCCTGGAGAAGCTAGTGGCAAGCTTTCTCACATACACAATGAAACGTGCCGTCTCTTTAGTCTTTAGGAAAAAGCGTAAAACATAACCTTGTTCAGAAGAATTAAACGCTCGCTTGAAATTCCTCATGGAGCATGACTGCGATATCTACCGATGTTCCTAATTGGAGCATTCCTGTTTCTGTATTGAAATTAAAAAGCTTATGGTATGTTAAATTGTTAACTTGAATCATAATTCTCATCATTTAATGTTCAATAACACACTGAAAGAAAGAGTCATGATATTTGCGACGTTTCTTTCTCTTTTCGTGCAGCATAGTTAGTGACACAATCTATCGGTATATACACATAATTGTACGTAATCAAATAACGGGAATTCCAAGTACAAACATGTCAGATATTGATCTCCACGTAGATTTATTTTTATTCAGAAAATAAACTAATTCCTCCGCATTTAATCGGATGTAACCATACTACAACATTACCTACCCAAAGGCAAATAGTCACTCTTTCGTCGAGGCACTTTAGCGGCAATCCGATATGAATAAACGACTTATGCATTATGTAAACCCAATTAAACCGTTGTTCTTCTTCTCTCCACACCCATATTTAAAACAAAAGTAGCTTACAGACTACTGTAGCCCGATCTCAGCCCCAAGGAAATTGAAATCCGCATTGTATTGATTTGATAGAAAACATCTCAAAAATTACCAGAAATGCTCCTATTGGTTGTACATTTGTCGCATCAATCGGATAAAAGGAAATGCTGTGAAAGTTAAATTTGTATATATTGCTAAACCAAAGCTGGTTCAAAGCTGGAAACGTTTATCAGGTAAGTGCCTTTTCCTCCCAATTTTATTCAGGAGAGTAAATTTATATTCGCACATTTCATAATTCGTTAAATATTCATTTCTATATTTGTTTCTATTTCCTCGACTTCCTACTCACTACATTTTTCGTCATTAATAATTACCTTGTTGATGTGCTAATTTAGAATTAACATGTACGGGTCAACCGTTTTCCTCCTATCTTCAGTGAAAATACATTTTTGTTTATTTTCACAATTAAGGAACGCGATTCGTTAGCATTTAGTTATGTGCGTATTATCATCTTTTTCTTTCCGCTAAACAAATTTGCCAGTTTGTTATACTAGTTCAAGTAGATAATCTGCATGACTTATGCCATGTTCATATTTCAATATAGGTCCTTTCTAAATTGTTTTCTTTATAATATTTTTTCTAATCATTAAGATATGAGCCCAAAGTGTAATGATCTATATATTTAATATACACACAAGAGTTTTAAATTCAAACCTACAATCTTTACACAAACGTTGCCTGTGAAATGACGAATCAAATGTTTTAAGTCATCCACGTGTTTTCATATATTGCAATCATCATTATACGCTTTTATTACATGATGGAATATTTCACAAATACCTTTGTTTAACCAGTATTGCGAACACCTAATGAGAATTTAAAATCCATTTGATTGTCATTTTGGCAGCTATTTCAATACCAAGCCTTGCTAATTGTTTTGCACAAAAGATTCTATTACCAATCTTAAATAATGTCATTTTTACAAAGATCATTTCACACAAAAACACCGCATCAATAAAAGAGACAAGTATGTGCCAATTAAAATTATGGCGAAAGTCTCCGCTTTCCTTTTTTATAAGTAAACAAATATATGTATTAATCAGCTTTCAAATTCATGCTTTTCGAACTATCCAAAATATGCATGTGTATATCTGTCTGTATATCCGCTTGCTACATCCCATCTCGTTAATGTAACTTTGGAAAGATTGGAAAGATAGTTTAATCACTAATATCTTAGTCCCTACAAACGTCTTTTATTGATGATAGATTGAAGAAGAAAGAACAAAATATATTACCGTAAACATGTTATATTCAGTTCCAATATGTATACATAGTATTGTGCTGGATGTGCTAAAAATGTCAGTTTTCAATGATGCATTAATTGGCATTCTTTGCCTTTTATTCCAGACATATACACGAAAAACAAACATGATGTTGACGAAATCCATAACATTGGTGTTAGTTGCAATCGCTATCGGTGAGTAGTAATATTTCGTAAATAGTTGGAAAACATGTACAACAAACGCAAGATTGTGTTTTCTGAAGATGGTATAATAATTTCGTCTATATGTTCAATTCCATCGAGCCATACCTAACTTTACGTCAGCACTGTAGTCGTCTTAGGCAGTTTTATTATTTCCATGTAATCATCATTGCAATGCGATATTAGAACTTACACATATACACCTTAATGCAAGTCTATTCCAGTAAACATGAACTCCATTTACAATGTACTCAAAATCAGTTTTACTAGTTTTCTTGCCGTTGTTAGAAGCGTATAAAATAATTCCTTTTCATTTTTGGTTAAAGGAGCTATCTCAGTGACCTATGGCAACCCTGTACCCACTGTAGCTGAAGATAATAATGACCTGGTAACAGAGGCATCACCCGCTGTGATTCATGATTCTGAAGTAGATCCAACTGAAAAGGTCGAGGCAGCAGAACAGACAGATGCACCAATGAGCCCTGCCGCAGAGGGAGCAGAACAATTGTCAACAATGGCGTCACCAGCCGGAAATAGTGATAATGTTGAAGCTAGCCAATCAGAAGCGTCGGAGACTGATGCGCCACTCAGCCCGTCAGAGGAGCCATCGGCATTGTCAACAGCAGTTTATACCAACCCTAGTGAAAAGTAGACACCAAAGTATTTTCTCTGAAAACGATGTAGCAACTGCAAACATAGCAGAATAAGAAATCCGTAGCGTGCAATGAATATAGTAGTGATCTAGAGGTTGCTGATGACTTTATAGACGTTATAAATATCGCACAAAATCGAAAGCATTTGTGCACGTCATGTTGTTTAGAAGGTATTAGCTTCTGTACTTGATTCGTGCTTGCTAATACCTTGCCATTTATTACTTCTTTGAGCAAACGAAATAAATCTTACCAATATGAGCAGTATGTTTTCTCTTTAAATTCATCCCAAAACAATGACAACTTCCTTTCACAAAGGCAGTCATATTTCATGGAAATTCTATCATTACAATAATTCACTGCACCCATGAGAAAACTTAGCGAATTAATTTTATTAATCACAGGCATTTTCTCTCTCTCTCTCTCTCTCTCTCTGTCTCTCTCTCTCTCTCTCTCTCTCTCTTCCCTTTCTGCAAAGCAATTGAGCTATAATAATTGATCATGAATGTTAATGATTCCATGGCCTTACGCTAAGTAACAGACAAAACAGAAATCCAACAAATTTTGTAAAACTCAACGAAAGTTTTTTTCTCCAGAATACAAAGTAAAAATTTAAAAACAACTGACAGCATTGTGAATTAGATCCCTATAGAACTAAACGTTCTATCCCAAGTTACATGCATGAAGTTCCTATTCACTTCCAGTGATATTTCAGATAGATTCCGCTATTGAATGCGCCAGTACTTGCTAACGTGATAATGTACCAACTATCTGGTTTGTGGAGCTCTTCTAACAGACTTTTGATAGATCACAATAATACCATCATCAATGTCACTCTCCGAAATAACAATGATTCCAAATTAATGTTCTACCCCAATAATAGTAATGGGGACTTAGCAATTCCAATGAATAAATAAAGGCAACTAAATTAACAATTGAACACACGGTAAGACTGATTCTAGAACAGATCTTACGGCAGGAATGCATAATTGTGTAAGAAAGGAATATCATACAAAATGCTACGAAACAGTAGTATAGCCAGTACGCAGGTCAGTCTCCATTCTGAAACATTCAAATTTGTTGGCAAGTTCATCACTTTCCACGCGAAACACTAGCAACCTTCATTTGCATTTTTACTACTAACAAAGATTCGAATATCCAATCTTCAATGATAGAAACATCTTCGCTAAGCATTATCTTTATTACAAGCTAAACGTTACAGGTCAGAACACTACTAACTTGATTTCGGTGAAAAGGTCAAGGACGAAATATAGATATGCGTAACAAAGTTTTACAAACCAGGGGTCTTTGCTTGACCTAGCGGCGTCAAATCCTGGCGCGATTCACCCTAGAAGTCATATGTTTACCCAAAATTTCCAAAGACATTCATACAACTTCAGTTGAAAATTAGAAAGCCCGACGTGTCCGGTCTATACATAAATTGTTCTCTAATCAATGCAAGACCACATATCTCACAACCCGCCAAAAATGTATCAATCGCACATCTGCATGGTTTCTCTTCGTTAGGTTTCCGTACCGCCAGCAGTTCTCGCCGTGGAAACTATACAACTATCCCCTAACAAAAGGAACTATTTTAACTACGCCACCTTAGTCCATTCAAACGGCTATTTTCAGGCACATTTCACCAGTACAACTGCATCAAAGTTGCCATAATGGCGACATAAACGGCATCTGATGAATCAATTCTTGTTAATTCCGTTGTGCAATTTACCGATTTCCTACTGTAAATACTGCCACTGCAGCGCCACCAATGTACACCACTAGACGTTAATAGGGGCTATGTAATTCCGGTCATTCATTCAGTTTTCCCCAGAATTCACAATTAGTAAACCAGGTCATCATGGAAACTCACTAACACTTCACTCCCTGACGCTTGCTTCTAGTGATTGGGTAATTGTTTCGGGAGACGGAATATTTTCATTGCACCGAATTCCAATAATTAGACAAGTAATCATAATAATTTAAGAATTCTTTAAAACGGGGCGCTATGATCAAAATGCACATACTTCAAATTGATCACATTAGCCTCATCTTTAAAATGATCACTCGACCTCGAGTGACACAAACGTTACACTTCTGTGGTCTAATCAAAATTGATGACTTTCCCTAAAATCAACCACCAACTCGATTAATGATTCCCAAATATGATTAAGACAAAACTCTAAATCAATGGACTTGTTCCTATTAGCCCGTCACTCTCTATCCGAAACTAAACGTTTTTCTGAATCACTAATTGCTTATAAGTAAACTAAATGTCAACAATAAACATAAATTAACCAAGCTGAATGAATCAAGAATGAAAATATTCCGACATCTTATTCGGGTTCAAACACTTTCCTAACAATCCTAGGAATTCGCTGCATAAAATACTTTCTCTAAACATAGGTATCTAACAACAAGACAACAAATGTAATACAGGGCTATTCCTGTTTTACCCGAAAAACTCCGGTCTGGAGTTTGCGTTTCCACCAGTATACCCGACTCCAAATAGATTTTAGCGCACCTGTGCACAGTATATTTTTTACCCAGCCTCGGTCCGCCAATCTTGTATCCTTACAACTAACAGACTACTAATGGACCAATGCTACCGCGAACGATGATTAAATCAGCGAAACGGAACTTGTGTATGTTTCTCGAATTGGATGCGATTCGCTTCTTCCTAATAGTCACGTACCTAACACATTTACATTTAGGCAATGCACCGAGAGCGCGTGCATTTTTGTTATTAATGGGTACAGACACCCAGTACAATTTCAAGGGACTGATTCTCATTGTCATTTCGGAGAGGTTATTTTTCCAATGCTTCCAAGCTATACATTTTATGGCGACACCATTCTTCTTATACAAACAGCGGTTCCAATGTACCCGTATAAATGTTGAAGCCACGTTATTGTTGTTGGTGTTATTATTATTGCCAAATCTGTTATGGGCTTCCAATAAAGTCAGTATAAAGTTTTGAACTTAACACAATAGAGCAGTGGTGTGTGTGTGACAATACGTATGCTCTTTACCGGTTCGTCTCTAGTAATGCTAGATTATACAGCCTAATTTATGAACCTGGTATGCACTGAAGTCATGACCAACTTTTCTGACCTTTTTTTGTACATTACAGCTTACTTAGTGGTTGGGGCAACACAAAAATAAAGATTGATTGATTGATTGATTGATTGTTTGTTTTTTAACGGCACATCAGCACTTTTAGGCTATTTAGCGCCAAACAAAGTGTTATTTGTATAATCTTTTAAAACTTATAAAAGGTTCTATATCGACCAGCGATATAAAAGAACAAATGGTTGAAATTAAAAACGGTAAGATGGTAACGGTGCAAAATAAAGCATCCCGATCAACGGGAGATGTAAAAAAGATGAATAGGTATTAAAATGGGACGGTATATATATTGCATAAAACTGCACAAGGTGATAGCATAAAAGTCAAGTTTAGAGTAAATATTTACGGCTTTCAAGAACTCTATAATACGAGTGATGTTTATATTATCAAAAAGTTCTTTCATGTCATGCACAATGTAATAACGATCGCGCGTAGGTTGTAGGTCAAAACACTCTATCATAAAGTGCTTGACAGTGAATGGTTCATTGCAAGAAACGCAATCTGGTGCGTCTTCACCTTTTAGTATGTGGGTGTGGGTGATATAAGTATGACCAATTCGGATTCTTGCAATGACTACCTCCTCCCTACGCATGGTTCTGTAGGAAGGAGTCAATTCTCCTAGAGTTGGTTTGATTGCATGAAGTTTGTTATTCAGTGCATCATTCCATGATGCCTGCCAATTCTGGCGTAAGGACTTTGTGACACTAGGTTTAAAATCATTGTACGGTATTTTAAAATCAGATGGTTCTTGAGTAAGGGCCATTTTAGCAGTGCGATCCGCTTTTTCGTTACCTTTAATACCAATATGGTTAGGTAACCAACAGTATGTTCTATTGTGGGAGACACTCATCTCGGTATTTTTGATGAGTATGTTTTTCAATAATGGATTCTCAAGTTTTCTATTGTGTAGTGACGGAAGTACTGATAATGAGTCAGAGCAGATGATGCTGTTTAAAATACGTTTGTTTTCTATATGTTGCAAAGCAAAGTCTATTGCTCTGATTTCGGCTGAAAACATTGATGTTCCATTTGGTAAGCGAACTTGCGTTGTGTGATTTCGACAAACGAAGGCTTCAGCAGCCTTTCTTCATCCTTTGATCCGTCGGTATAAATTCTTGTGTAGTTTTAAATTCGGTGAGGAGTTCTTGATAACAGTTGTGCAAGACGGAAGGGTTTGTCTCAGATGTTTTCCGTCGTGTAGCGTAACAAGTACTTTGGGTTGTTTAAGTAGCCAGGGTGGTGTTTCGGAGATGGACGTTTTGTGAATTTTAGACAGATCAATTTTTGTACTGTCAAGACTGGATGATATTCTAATGCCAAAGGAAGGTATGGCGTTTGGTTTATTTTCGTATAAGGTTTCGTATTTGTGTTGAAAAACAGCCAAAAAAGCAGGATTCAGAGGGTTTGATTTTAGTTTGAGAGCATACTGTGCGGAAAGCAGTTCTCTACGATGCGATAACGGTGGTTCGTTCGCTTCAGCCAGCAGGCTTTCACACGGGAATGTTTTAAATGCTCCCAGAGCCAGTCTTATTCCCTGATAATGAATTGGATCAAGCATTCTAAGATATGATTTTCTGGATGAACCATATACAACGCAAGCATAGTCCAGTTTGGAGCGAATAAACATTCTACATAAATTCACGATGACTTTTCTATCAGCACCCCGGTCAGTGTGCGTTACTACTTTAAGTAGGTTAAGTGCTTTTAAGCATTTGGCTTTTAAGTTCTTTAGGTGTGCAATAAAAGTCAGTTTTCTGTCAAAGAGTATACCTAAAAATTTTGTTCCCTCAACAACTAGAATAGGTGTTCCGTCCAGCGTGAGTTTAGGTTCACCGTGGTGTCGTCGTAACGGACAGAAATACATGCATACCGTTTTTGATTTCGAGAATTTGAAGCCGTTTGTAATTGCCCAATTTTGTATCTTGTTTATATTTTTTATATTTTGCTGTAGTTGTCTTTCAATTGTATGCATGTACTTTGATCGATAACATATGAGAAAATCATCAACATATAAGTAAATTTGAATAATGATTCCAACGATCAACATAATTAAAATAAAAATAGAGAATACACTTACCAAAACGTTTTGTGAAAATCTGAAGAATGTAAAGCGGTGTCAATGATACTAACATAAGGAGCTTTGTGCGCACATCTAACATATATATTAGACAATATCGACTATTTTACACTCCCTCATACAACAATGCAAAGACTATTACACGCAAATATAAAGACATATAAGATTTGCATCTCTTCCTCACTTTCTCTCTCTCTCTCACGTACACACACACACATACACACACACAAACACACAGGCTGTTTAGACGATTTAAGTTGTTAAAACATCCGCGAAAGGTCGCGGGTACAAACTCAAAAGAGTCATAACAAAGGTTTATAAAACCGGTAGCAACAGCTGCCTGCCCTGGCACTCTGCATTAAGCGGTTAGTGTTAGAACTGGCCGACCTGCTGTCAAGATAGAGGATCTGGGCGGGGCATAATGCCACAAGTCAGCGGCGGCGGCACGATTCCACCGTGCTAGACATCACAATACACTGTGACACTGCAGACATCATAGCGGTATGCTTACAATTGTTAACGATACGTTACAATTAAAAAGTCTTTCTCTCTCTTTCACGCGTGTCAGCGCAATATAATATTGCCAGAATAAGGATACTACATGTTCGAATTTAATGGTAATATTAAATGCATTAATAAAGAAGGAACTATTATATTCAAATGTACAACATGAAAGAGTTTGGGTCAACAACTATTGAAATTAAGTCTAACATCGCTACATAAAAGACAATGTACTCTACTCTGAAGACTGATCCGGTGACCTAAGTGGCTAGAGCGACTAAATGCATTAGGTCGCGGTTTCGAACCCCGGCCGAGTGATACCATAGTCTTAGAAACATTTTAGTAGCAGCTGCCTCGCCAGACCCTCAGCATTTAGAGGTTAGTTTCAGGACTGGTTGGACAAATGTTAGGATAATGGAATATAATGTCCCATGTCAAGGGCATTAATCCCCAGTGCTCGATTTCACTATATACTGCCACTGCAGACATCGTAGCGATATGAATGAAAAAATGATAAAGCTCCGTTAAAAATCACGCTACACCATCCTCTCTCAAAGCATTAAATATCATATATTGATCAGCACCTTCATTTAGAAGAATGACCCACATCTTTACAATCAAATATCATTTTCAAAAGGAAAACTTATTTGCAAACTAGTGTAGACTTTGCTGTCTGCAAATTATTCTGCAGTTAATGGCAATGATTCTTCACATTTTCCTCATATAGTTCATATGATTTCTCTTGTTTATGAAAATTAATGAATTACTTAATTATATAATAAAACGCTTGTTGTTTGAAGGAAAGGTCCAAAAATAAAATTATTCGATCAAACCATGTTGAGAAGTAATTTATGAGGGATTCGAAACTCGCGGTTTGCCGTAGCTGGTGGATGGCCCTAGTCCATGCGGCCAACTTGTATAGCCAGTTCCTCTGTTTTATTCTTGAAGAATTACTTTTCTTTCGTAGCTTTGTAGTATTTACCCTAGATTTTCTATTTCTAAAATTTACTCTTTCGATTGAAGTACCTAGACCTTTGCGATTTTATATCTCCCTAAATAAGCAGCTTCTTCAATTTGAGCTAGGTTGTGCGCGTGTGAGAAAATGCATTACAAGTGTAAATGATACATTGTGAAAATCTCCCATTATCTCTTGGGGCCTACTAACTAATGTGAATATTAAGCATTCAATGCACTGAGAATCCTTTGTTTCTAAGCAGGAATACATATGTGTCTCTTTCTTCAGCAACTGAATCCTTTCTGTCATACATTGGCAATGTTCAGGCACGTTGAAAATCAAAACGGTTGCCAATATGTGTTTCATAGCTTTCTTTCGCAATTCTCAGTTGCACTCCCTAAAACTGAGCGAGAAATGAAAATGTCGCTTGAAAAATTGTAAAAGGATCACGAGAGAAAGGAGAGAGTGAGAAATATCTTAAAGTGCTGACTTACTGAATCTTTAATAATGAAATACTGGTACAAATAGAATAAAGCGCGGTATAACTGAGTTTTTTTTTATCCTTTTCACGCAGTGGAGACTGGGGTAAATCAATGCAACAAGAACAAAATATCAAGACTGCATACACAATGATTGTTGTTGTTGTTGGGTTTAACGCCATTTTTCAGCAGACGATTGGCTATACATGGCGGCCAGTATTAATGGTGGAGGAAGAACCCGGGAAAACCCCGGAAAGAATCACCGACCCTGGAGAAGCTAGTGGCAAGCTTTCTCACATACACAATGAAACGTGCCGTCTCTTTAGTCTTTAGGAAAAAGCGTAAAACATAACCTTGTTCAGAAGAATTAAACGCTCGCTTGAAATTCCTCATGGAGCATGACTGCGATATCTACCGATGTTCCTAATTGGAGCATTCCTGTTTCTGTATTGAAATAAAAAAGCTTATGGTATGTTAAATTGTTAACTTGAATCATAATTCTCATCATTTAATGTTCAATAACACACTGAAAGAAAGAGTCATGATATTTGCGACGTTTCTTTCTCTTTTCGTGCAGCATAGTTAGTGACACAATCTATCGGTATATACACATAATTGTACGTAATCAAATAACGGGAATTCCAAGTACAAACATGTCAGATATTGATCTCCACGTAGATTTATTTTTATTCAGAAAATAAACTAATTCCTCCGCATTTAATCGGATGTAACCATACTACAACATTACCTACCCAAAGGCAAATAGTCACTCTTTCGTCGAGGCACTTTAGCGGCAATCCGATATGAATAAACGACTTATGCATTATGTAAACCCAATTAAACCGTTGTTCTTCTTCTCTCCACACCCATATTTAAAACAAAAGTAGCTTACAGACTACTGTAGCCCGATCTCAGCCCCAAGGAAATTGAAATCCGCATTGTATTGATTTGATAGAAAACATCTCAAAAATTACCAGAAATGCTCCTATTGGTTGTACATTTGTCGCATCAATCGGATAAAAGGAAATGCTGTGAAAGTTAAATTTGTATATATTGCTAAACCAAAGCTGGTTCAAAGCTGGAAACGTTTATCAGGTAAGTGCCTTTTCCTCCCAATTTTATTCAGGAGAGTAAATTTATATTCGCACATTTCATAATTCGTTAAATATTCATTTCTATATTTGTTTCTATTTCCTCGACTTCCTACTCACTACATTTTTCGTCATTAATAATTACCTTGTTGATGTGCTAATTTAGAATTAACATGTACGGGTCAACCGTTTTCCTCCTATCTTCAGTGAAAATACATTTTTGTTTATTTTCACAATTAAGGAACGCGATTCGTTAGCATTTAGTTATGTGCGTATTATCATCTTTTTCTTTCCGCTAAACAAATTTGCCAGTTTGTTATACTAGTTCAAGTAGATAATCTGCATGACTTATGCCATGTTCATATTTCAATATAGGTCCTTTCTAAATTGTTTTCTTTATAATATTTTTTCTAATCATTAAGATATGAGCCCAAAGTGTAATGATCTATATATTTAATATACACACAAGAGTTTTAAATTCAAACCTACAATCTTTACACAAACGTTGCCTGTGAAATGACGAATCAAATGTTTTAAGTCATCCACGTGTTTTCATATATTGCAATCATCATTATACGCTTTTATTACATGATGGAATATTTCACAAATACCTTTGTTTAACCAGTATTGCGAACACCTAATGAGAATTTAAAATCCATTTGATTGTCATTTTGGCAGCTATTTCAATACCAAGCCTTGCTAATTGTTTTGCACAAAAGATTCTATTACCAATCTTAAATAATGTCATTTTTACAAAGATCATTTCACACAAAAACACCGCATCAATAAAAGAGACAAGTATGTGCCAATTAAAATTATGGCGAAAGTCTCCGCTTTCCTTTTTTATAAGTAAACAAATATATGTATTAATCAGCTTTCAAATTCATGCTTTTCGAACTATCCAAAATATGCATGTGTATATCTGTCTGTATATCCGCTTGCTACATCCCATCTCGTTAATGTAACTTTGGAAAGATTGGAAAGATAGTTTAATCACTAATATCTTAGTCCCTACAAACGTCTTTTATTGATGATAGATTGAAGAAGAAAGAACAAAATATATTACCGTAAACATGTTATATTCAGTTCCAATATGTATACATAGTATTGTGCTGGATGTGCTAAAAATGTCAGTTTTCAATGATGCATTAATTGGCATTCTTTGCCTTTTATTCCAGACATATACACGAAAAACAAACATGATGTTGACGAAATCCATAACATTGGTGTTAGTTGCAATCGCTATCGGTGAGTAGTAATATTTCGTAAATAGTTGGAAAACATGTACAACAAACGCAAGATTGTGTTTTCTGAAGATGGTATAATAATTTCGTCTATATGTTCAATTCCATCGAGCCATACCTAACTTTACGTCAGCACTGTAGTCGTCTTAGGCAGTTTTATTATTTCCATGTAATCATCATTGCAATGCGATATTAGAACTTACACATATACACCTTAATGCAAGTCTATTCCAGTAAACATGAACTCCATTTACAATGTACTCAAAATCAGTTTTACTAGTTTTCTTGCCGTTGTTAGAAGCGTATAAAATAATTCCTTTTCATTTTTGGTTAAAGGAGCTATCTCAGTGACCTATGGCAACCCTGTACCCACTGTAGCTGAAGATAATAATGACCTGGTAACAGAGGCATCACCCGCTGTGATTCATGATTCTGAAGTAGATCCAACTGAAAAGGTCGAGGCAGCAGAACAGACAGATGCACCAATGAGCCCTGCCGCAGAGGGAGCAGAACAATTGTCAACAATGGCGTCACCAGCCGGAAATAGTGATAATGTTGAAGCTAGCCAATCAGAAGCGTCGGAGACTGATGCGCCACTCAGCCCGTCAGAGGAGCCATCGGCATTGTCAACAGCAGTTTATACCAACCCTAGTGAAAAGTAGACACCAAAGTATTTTCTCTGAAAACGATGTAGCAACTGCAAACATAGCAGAATAAGAAATCCGTAGCGTGCAATGAATATAGTAGTGATCTAGAGGTTGCTGATGACTTTATAGACGTTATAAATATCGCACAAAATCGAAAGCATTTGTGCACGTCATGTTGTTTAGAAGGTATTAGCTTCTGTACTTGATTCGTGCTTGCTAATACCTTGCCATTTATTACTTCTTTGAGCAAACGAAATAAATCTTACCAATATGAGCAGTATGTTTTCTCTTTAAATTCATCCCAAAACAATGACAACTTCCTTTCACAAAGGCAGTCATATTTCATGGAAATTCTATCATTACAATAATTCACTGCACCCATGAGAAAACTTGGGGAATTAATTTTATTAATCACAGGCATTTTCTCTCTCTCTCTCTCTCTCTCTTTCTCTCTCTCTCTCTTCCCTTTCTGCAAAGCAATTGAGCTATAATAATTGATCATGAATGTTAATGATTCCATGGCCTTACGCTAAGTAACAGACAAAACAGAAAACCAACAAATTTTGTAAAACTCAACGAAAGTTTTTTTCTCCAGAATACAAAGTAAAAATTTAAAAACAACTGAGAGCATTGTGAATTAGATCCCTATAGAACTAAACGTTCTATCCCAAGTTACATGCATGAAGTTCCTATTCACTTCCAGTGATATTTCAGATAGATTCCGCTATTGAATGCGTGCATGCGCCAGTACTTGCTAACGTGATAATGTACCAACTATCTGGTTTGTGGAGCTCTTCTAACAGACTTTTGATAGATCACAATAATACCATCATCAATGTCACTCTCCGAAATAACAATGATTCCAAATTAATGTTCTACCCCAATAATAGTAATGGGGACTTAGTAATTCCAATGAATAAATAAAGGCAACTAAATTAACAATTGAACACACGGTAAGACTGATTCTAGAACAGATCTTACGGCAGGAATGCATAATTGTGTAAGAAAGGAATATCATATAAAATGCTACGAAACAGTAGTATAGCCAGTACGCAGGTCAGTCTCCATTCTGAAACATTCAAATTTGTTGGCAAGTTCATCACTTTCCACGCGAAACACTAGCAACCTTCATTTGCATTTTTACTACTAACAAAGATTCGAATATCCAATCTTCAATGATAGAAACATCTTCGCTAAGCATTATCTTTATTACAAGCTAAACGTTACAGGTCAGAACACTACTAACTTGATTTCGGTGAAAAGGTCAAGGACGAAATATAGATATGCGTAACAAAGTTTTACAAACCAGGGGTCTTTGCTTGACCTAGCGGCGTCAAATCCTGGCGCGATTCACCCTAGAAGTCATATGTTTACCCAAAATTTCCAAAGACATTCATACAACTTCAGTTGAAAATTAGAAAGCCCGACGTGTCCGGTCTATACATAAATTGTTCTCTAATCAATGCAAGACCACACATCTCACAACCCGCCAAAAATGTATCAATCGCACATCTGCATGGTTTCTCTTCGTTAGGTTTCCGTACCGATAGCAGTTCTCGCCGTGGAAACTATACAACTATCCCCTAACAAAAGGAACTATTTTAACTACGCCACCTTAGTCCATTCAAACGGCTATTTTCAGGCACATTTCACCAGTACAACTGCATCAAAGTTGCCATAATGGCGACATAAACGGCATCTGATGAATCAATTCTTGTTAATTCCGTTGTGCAATTTACCGATTTCCTACTGTAAATACTGCCACTGCAGCGCCACCAATGTACACCACTAGACGTTAATAGGGGCTATGTAATTCCGGTCATTCATTCAGTTTTCCCCAGAATTCACAATTAGTAAACCAGGTCATCATGGAAACTCACTAACACTTCACTCCCTGACGCTTGCTTCTAGTGACTGGGTAATTGTTTCGGGAGACGGAATATTTTCATTGCACCGAATTCCAATAATTAGACAAGTAATCATAATAATTTAAGAATTCTTTAAAACGGGGCGCTATGATCAAAATGCACATACTTCAAATTGATCACATTAGCCTCATCTTTAAAATGATCACTCGACCTCGAGTGACACAAACGTCACACTTCTGTGGTCTAATCAAAATTGATGACTTTCCCTAAAATCAACCACCAACTCGATTAATGATTCCCAAATATGATTAAGACAAAACTCTAAATCAATGGACTTGTTCCTATTAGCCCGTCACTCTCCATCCGAAACTAAACGTTTTTCTGAATCACTAATTGCTTATAAGTAAACTAAATGTCAACAATAAACATAAATTAACCAAGCTGAATGAATCAAGCATGAAAATATTCCGACATCTTATTCGGGTTCAAACTCTTTCCTAACAATCCTAGGAATTCGCTGCATAAAATACTTTCTCTAAACATAGGTATCTAACAACAAGACAACAAATGTAATACAGGGCTATTCCTGTTTTACCCGAAAAACTCCGGTCTGGAGTTTGCGTTTCCACCAGTATACCCGACTCCAAATAGATTTTAGCGCACCTGTGCACAGTATACTTTTTACCCAGCCTCGGTCCGTCAATCTTGTATCCTTACAACTAACAGACTACTAATGGACCAATGCTACCGCGAACGATTATTAAATCAGTCACAATATCTAGCAGCGAAACGGAACTTGTGTATGTTTCTCGAATTGGATGCGATTCGCTTCTTCCTAATAGTCACGTACCTAACACATTTACATTTAGGCAATGCACCGAGAGCGCGTGCATTTTTGTTATTAATGGGTACAGACACCCAGTACAATTTCAAGGGACTGATTCTCATTGTCATTTCGGAGAGGTTATTTTTCCAATGCTTCCAAGCTATACATTTTATGGCGACACCATTCTTCTTATACAAACAGCGGTTCCAATGTACCCGTATACATGTTGAAGCCACGTTATTGTTATTGGTGTTATTATTATTGCCAAATCTGTTATGGGCTTCCAATAAAGTCAGTATAAAGTTTTGAACTTAACACAATAGAGCAGGGGTGTGTGTGTGACAATACGTATGCTCTTTACCGGTTCGTCTCTAGTAATGTTAGATTATACAGCCTAATTTATGAACCTGGTATGCACTGAAGTCATGACCAACTTTTCTGACCTTTTTTGTACATTAGAGCTTACTTAGTGGTTGGGGCAACAAAAAAATAAAGAATCATCTCGCCCGGCTCCATTTACCACGTGTCGAGATTGTAACACGCCGCTTACGACTGACTCTCTTGCATTTCTGTGCCCTCAAAATCACACTCTTTCTGTATCATAGTGTATCAGATCCTAGATAAAATGTTCAGTCTTGACTGAACAAAAATGAATGCACTCAAATTAAGCATGTCTTAAGAGCAAATAAATCTATCTACTTTCGCAGACTAAATGTCGAGAGACCAAACAGAAAATTTTAAAGGCGCTGTATCATTTATATTTATTTTTTATTTTTTAAATTTGATATGACACGTCTTTTTTCCAATTGCAAATTAATAGACTGTTCTAAACATATTAAAACCAAATCACTTGCAAAACTATTGCAGAAATGTTCTAAGATCCAGAATAGAGTACATTTGATTGATTGATTGATTCAATTTTTAACGGCGCATCAGCACTGTAAGGCTATTTAGCGCCAAACAAAATGTTATATGTATAATCTTTTAAAAATTAGAAAAAGTCTCATATCGACCAGCGATATAAAAACACATAGTTGAAATTAAGACGGTTGTATGGTAACGGTGCAAAAGAAAGCTCCCGATCAACCGGGGATGTAAATGTTGTATGTTAATGAAAAATCACGGAAAGGTATTAAAAAGGGACAGTATATATATCGCATAAAACTGCACAAGGTGATAGCATAAAACTTAGAGCTTAGAGTAAATATTTACTGCTTTCAGGAACTCTATAATACGAGTCGTGTTTGTAGTATCATAAAGTTACTTCATGTCATGCACAGTGTAATACTGATCGCGCGTAGGTTGCAGGTCAAAACACTCTATCATAAAGTGATTGACAGTGAATGGTTCATTGCAAGAAACGCACTCTGGTGGGTCTTCACCTTTTAGTTTGTGGGAATGGGTGATATAAGTATGATCAATTCGGATTCTTGCAATGACTACCTCCTCACTACGCATGGTTCTGTAGGAAGGAGTCAATTCTCCTAGAGTAGCAGCAGGGGGGGGGGGGGCGAATCGGACATTTTGTCCAATCGTTATTTGGCTTAATTAATACCTTCTGCACTCAGCGGATCCGGTGTCGTCAGCGCCTGGTAAAAAAAAACGACGTCGTCGTCGGGGGATCGTCCAGTCGTCATTTGGTTTATTTAATACCTTCTTCTCGTCGATCCCCAGCGTCGTCAGCGTCCGGTAAACACAGCGACGACCGCGTCGATGTCATCGCCCCCCCTGCTGCTAAGTGGCTATTTACAATGAAAATTATTTACAACTAACCGAATATTTGGTCAAGTCCGATACGATATCGTGTCCGAGGATCATGTAAATTTATCGTTACAAATCCATGTGGGGTCGATTGAGCATGACTAAAAAAGTTTCGAAAAACATTAAAGTCCATGTCACCGCCGCACCATGTCTGCCAAATATTTCGTAGCGTGTGTGTATCGACGCCGTTGAATACAGCAAGAATATTGCAGTTGTCTCTGATTACTTTTGGAATCTGAGTGTATCGTTGAGTGACATATATCACGTCAGTGTTTTTATGCCTGCCTCTAGAAAATATCCTAGCTGGGTTTTTTTGATTGTCTAACATAACATCATCATACACGACTAGATTGTTAACGTTGCCATCAATATCATCGATACCCGGTGCATCATTGATATCTGTAATAAACTCAATAACATTTTTTTTCAGCGATCGCTGATGCATTCTCGTTAAAATCTTTCAACACCTCGTAGCATCGTTGATCATCTACGCTAGGGGCAACCAAATGCAACTTATCCCACTTCATCCATCTCATTATTAAATTGAGTAACAATTGCGTCTTGCCGGATCCAGATGGTCCGATGATAATCATCCGGATCGAGTTTGGTAACGCTGCAACATGCTTAACTGGTTCTCTTGTCTTAGTTGCCGAAAAATCAATTATATTCATATCTCTATACATAAATTATGGATCTATATTGTGTGAAGTGTAGAGTACGTACTGGCACAAATGATATGACAACCGCTACAACAAGAAATAACAGATCGGCGCTTACTGGTAAGTGTGTACAATGCGGTACAAAGAAATTTAGATTTATTTCTATTAAACCCGGAGATGTTTTAAAAAAAAGCGAGGAGGTGACATCGCAGCCAGGTTATCAAAACTCCCCGGAACCCCGTGGGCAAAGTATCCAGGAGAAAAACACCTCCCAGGATATAGCTACTGTGGCCCCGGAACACGATTAGATATTAGACTCGATGATCAAAATCAGCCCAAACCCGGTGAGTACCCAATAAACGCTATCGATAAGGCGTGTCATGCTCATGATGTTGCTTGCAAAAGTAGCGATCTGCAACAGCGTCATATCGCGGATGTAAAATTAATTCACGCGTTAAATGCTATTCCTGATAAATCCGTCAAAGAAAAATTGGCCTCATGGTTGGTAAAATCGGCTATGAAAGTTAAATTAATGATTGGAAGCGGAGCTTCTCGCGCTGGTAATTGAATACGCTAGCGTTTATAATAACAACATGGAATCCATCTATTATTCTCCGAGAGGATACTGGAAGGGGAAGGCCGCAATTGGTAAGCTTGCAAGCGCTGCAAAGGTAACAAAGGCCGTTGCGGCTAATTGGTTATCCAAACAGGCTATATGGCAAATCTATCTACCACCGCCTAAACAAATCAACTTCTCGCGCTTTGATGTCAGCGTACCTAATGAAGTTCATCAGGCTGATATACTATTTCTGCCGCATGACAACGGTTACAAATACGCGCTAAGTGTAGTTGATGTTGCGAGTCGATACAAACAAGCGGAGCCGTTAAAAACAAAGTCAGCAACTGAAGTGGCCGATGCGTTTGAGCGGATTTATCGAAGAGGTCCTCTGCGCTGGCCATATCTATTACATGTTGATCCTGGCAATGAATTTCGCGGCGCTGTTTTATCAACGCTAAAACATCATAGCGTCGCGGTACGACGAGGTCATACTGCGCTACATCGTGATCAGGCAATTGTTGAACGATTCAATCGGACTCTTGCTGAACGGTTATTTGGATATCAATACGCGAAGGAATTTATCCAAGAAAAACGATCTCGTGAATGGGTCAAAAGGTTGCCAGGCGTAATTGCAGCGTTAAATAACGAGATTACCCGAGCAATCAACATGAAGCCCAGCGACGCGATCAAATACGAGTATATACCCGGAAGATCAAAAATAGATAGCGTTTCCAAGCCGATTCTCGGCGATGTCACTGTTAGATATCTGTATGAACCAGGAGAGCTTGAAGGCGGTAAAAAAAGGGCTACTGATCCTATTTGGAGTGTTACCACACATAACATATCAACGATAACACGATCAACTGGTAGGCCACCGATCTATAGACTGGATTCAACTGCTCCTCAGCGCGGATTTACACGCGAGCAACTACAAGTGATACCTGACGATACTCAATTACCCCCGCGTGGTCTTAACTAGCGCCGTTGCGTCTATTGCACTCAAGACAGGTCAACCTCACATTGTTTTTGACATGACCGAGACTGTTATCGATCCTGTCCACGGTAAATTGGCGAGCGTCTTTATCCGAATAGCGCCAACTCATTATACAATTACAACTCGCGCAGTGATTATTCTGTTGTTGTCGTAGCGAGATTATTAATTCGGCATCAATATCAAATCGCCGCTGTTTTTTTTATCCTGTTGGCGGTAACCCGAGAGTTTTCTATTAATGACGCTTACATCGGTGACTCCGTCAGTGACTCCGTCACTGGCTTCGTCAATAACAATTCTTCGAAGCTGATTTATCCTCCGTACTCTGGACACTGCAAGATAGACTAGATTCGACCATTCGATGCGATTATCAACTATCCAAACAATTGTATCCGTGATGGTTAGTCCCTGCGAGGAATGTATTGTCGTTGCGTATCCTAGCGTCCACGGGGATTTATCGGCACGTAGCGCGTCCTCGACGACGCTGATATCAACGAGCACGATATCATTCAGCACGAGAATTTGTTTTTTTGTCCCTGACGCTGTCGGGCCCGGGATTTCAACTTCAATGTTCTGCCGCCGTGTATCCGCGGGTCTATAACATAACGGCACTGGGCGCGTCGGAAACTTTTCCTTATGCAACGTAAACAACTTCCGCTGAAGTGTGTCTCTGACTATCTTTCTACTCGCTACAATCAAATCGTTTGGTCTCCATGTTTCCCAGAATTCATTTAACGGCGTTTCCGGAATCACCTCGCGGATTATTTCACATTGAACTCTATCCGGCTGTAATCTGATTAATTTCTTAACATCGCGCAGTTGTTCATCAAGTGCCCGGTAATCAGTATCGGTTTCTTCATAATAGTCCACGAACCCGCTCAACCAATCATGTGGACCCTCGCCGACAAATGGTGGTGGTTGGCCATGGTCGCCACACATGATTACCGCTGTATTCGCGTGCAGCAACCACTCAAGAAACATTTGTAAAACATCTAACGAAACAGTACATATCTCATCCCAGATGATAACCTCAGGAATAAATTTTTCCCCCATTCGATAAGGAGTCCACTCACCGCCGCTGTATCGAAAAAAGCTGTGATAAGTAACGGCGTCAACATTTCGTTGTTTTATCTCTCGCGCTAGTCTATGTGTCGGTGTAAGCACGATTATACTTGCCCGCGTTCGAAATAATTCAATTGCCCGAGTCGTCTTTCCTGACCCGCCACAGCCGCTTAAATAAACTGTTTTGTGCCTACAAATTGGATCAGAACACGGTGGTGCATTAGACCATTCTGACAATTTATCACCGCGTAGGTAATTGTTTTCAACGGTGACATCTGCTGACGGGGAATAATCGCGTCGTATTTCATTTTTAATTCTCCATGTGCCCCAACTCTCGTCCGGACAAGTAAACTCGGCTATGTTTCCCTTATACTTTACGTCTATATAAAATGAATCAACGGCTACTCTAACCGCGGTGTCGGGGAATCTATTTATCATCGAGAATAAATTGATAGCAGCATAACCCAGCATAGACGCCCTCAAATGCGGTTATGCTGGGCTGTCTCCGTCGCTGTAGGTAACAACTGTACCCAACCGGAAATTATCCTGGTTGATCTCGTTGTCGATTGATAATTTGTTCATATCCGATGTTGAATTCTCCACGATGGTCCAGTTGTATAGCTCCGGGATGTCAAAAATCGAGGATTTTCAACTGGAAGCCGGAACCACTTCAATGGGCTCTGGTTGTTAAAATTAGACACAACGAATAATAATAATGTCGCTGAACCCCGAAGGGTTTCAATTACTTCAGCGGATCGCGGAGAACACCACTCCGGTACAAACAAGTATGATATCGATAACGTCAACGAAACCCGAATTCAGTGTGAACTTCCCATCACCGGTTCCAGTGAAGGAAATAGCGCTGGCAAAATTGCGAGTATATCACAGTTGGCCTAATATTCGAGCGGACGCATTTAACGGACAACAACCTGATAACTCGCTGGTTTTTGCATGGACAAATAAACCCGATGGGACCCCAGACTGGAAGGAGGTTACAATACCAACTGGGTCATACCAAATAGAACAAATCAATAAAGAATTTCAACGCAGAATAAAATCGATCACAGGAAAAGAATCAAAAATCGCTATTACGGTTCATGAACCGACGTTATCGTCGACGATTGAAATAAGCACACCGGGGTATATGGTTGATATTTATAACAGTTCAATAAGAACCATACTAGGATGGCCTAAGAATCCACCTCATGAAAGCCCCGCGGACTTGTACACGAATGAGCAATTGTATCATGAGATTAATCCCAATTATCGAATTGATTTGTCTATTATAAAAAGCACGTTATTACCCAGTAGGTTTATATTTCAAGACAGGAATACCATGCAATGGTATTTTCCGTATAAGGAAACTCCTAAATTGTCCGCCGCGGTCACAGTTAGTTTAAATGATATCATTAATGCGTTTGCCGAGATTAATTATATTTGCCAATCACAACTAGAACAGCTACGGAAAACAAAAGCACGAAAACACGTTGAGGTGTTAAATCAACTTATATCAGACATGGAATATATTAATAAACGAATCGTTGAGACAATATCTGCCAACAGCGATGATAATAAACAACGATTCCTAACCGAGTGTAATATAACAGAAGCCGATTTACCCAATCTCGAGTTTCCAGGATACAACGCGCCAGAACTAAGAAAGTCTCTTAATGATTTTCTCGGTCCATCAACTATCCTCAGACACGATAACGGAGATGGTGGTAGGCATATTGCTCCATACAACGTAAATATCGCATCGGTGATAGCAATCAATCTAGTGTGTGATGCTATCGAAGGGAGTTACCAGGTGGATACCAAGCAATCAAATCAAGCTCAAAAGGGGTACATCCTTTATTCATTTTCACCAACAGCCCCTCCGGGATTTTTAATCGTTGAGAGCCCGATTAATCCCGTCTATATGCGATGCCATAATCGGTTTTTAACGAGAATTAATTTTAGACTTACCGATCAGTCAAATAACCTAATTGATCTACAAGAGGAGGAGTTAGTGATCACTCTGTTTGTAAGATCATAGCAGCAGGGGGGGGGGGGGCGATGACATCGACGCGGTCGTCTCTGTGTTTACCGGACGCTGACGACGCTGGGGATCGACGAGCAGAAGGTATTAATTAAACCAAATGACGATTGGACGATCCCCCGACGACGACGTCGTTTTTTTTTTACCAGGCGCTGACGACACCGGATCCGCTGAGTGCAGAACGTATTAATTAAGCCAAATAACGATTGGACAAAATGTCCGATTCGCCCCCCCCCCCCTGCTGCTAGAGTTGGTTTGATTGCATGAAGTTTGTTATTCAGTGCATCATTCCATGATGCCTGCCAATTCTGGCGTAAGGACTTTGTGACACTAGGTTTAAAATCATTGTACGGTATTTTAAAATCAGATGGTTCTTGAGTAAGGGCCATTTTAGCAGTGCGATCCGCTTTTCCGTTACCTTTAATAGCAATATGGTTAGGTAACCAACAGTATGTTATACTGTGGGAGACACTCATCTCGGTATTGTTGATGAGTATGTTTTTCAATAATGGATTCTCAAGTTTTCTATTGTGTAGTGACTGAAGTACTGATAGTGAGTCAGAGCAGATGATGCTGTTTAAAATACGTTTGTTTTATATATGTTGCAAAGCAAAGTCTATTGCTCTGATTTCGGCTGAAAACATTGATGTTCCATTTGGTAAGCGAACTTGCGTTGTGTGATTTCGACAAACGAAGGCTTCAGCAGCCTTTTCTTCATCCTTTGATCCGTCGGTATAAATTCTTGTGTAGTTTTTAAATTCGGTGAGGAGTTCTTGATAACAGTTGTGCAAGACGGAAGGGTTTGTCTCAGATTTTGTCCGTCGTGTAGCGTAACAAGTACTTTGGGTTGTTTAAGTAGCCAGGGTGGTGTTTCGGAGATGGACGTTTTGTGAAGTTTAGACAGATCAATTTTTGTACTGTCAAGGCTGGATGATATTCTGATGCCAAAGGATGGTATGGCGTTTGGTTTATTTTCGTATAAGGTTTTGTATTTGTGTTGAAAAACAGCCGAAAAAGCAGGATTCAGAGGGTTTGATTTTAGTTTGAGAGCATACTGTGCGGAAAGCAGTTCTTTACGATGCGATAACGGTGGTTCGTTCGCTTCAGCCAGCAGGCTTTCACACGGGAATGTTTTAAATGCTCCCAGAGCCAGTCTTATTCCCTGATAATAAATTGGATCAAGCATTCTAAGATATGATTTTCTGGATGAACCATATACAACGCAAGCATAGTCCAGTTTGGAGCGAATAAACATTCTACATAAATTCACGATGACTTTTCTATCAGCACCCCGGTCAGTGTGCGTTACTATTTTAAGTAGGTTAAGTGCTTTTAAGCATTTGGCTTTTAAGTTCTTTAGGTGTGCAATAAAAGTCAGTTTTCTGTCAAAGAGTATACCTAAAAATTTTGTTCCCTCAACAACTAGAATAGGTGTTCCGTCCAGCGTGAGTTTAGGTTCACCGTGGTGTCGTCGTAACTGACAGAAATACATGCATACCGTTTTTGATTTCGAGAATTTGAAGCCGTTTGTAATTGCCCAATTTTGTATCTTGTTTATATTTTTTATATTTTGCTGTAGCTGTCTTTCAATTGTATGCATGTACTTTGATCGATAACATATGAGAAAATCATCAACATATAAGTAAATTTGAATAATGATTCCAACGATCAACATAATTGAAATAAAAATAGAGAATACACTTACCAAAACGTTTTGTGAAAATCTGAAGAATGTAAAGCGGTGTCAATGATACTAACATAAGGAGCTTTGTGCGCACATCTAACATATATATTAGACAATATCGACTATTTTACACTCCCTCATACAACAATGCAAAGACTATTACACGCAAATATAAAGACATATAAGATTTGCATCTCTTCCTCACTTTCTCTCTCTCTCTCACGTACACACACACACACACACACACACACAAACACACAGGTTGCTTAGACGATTTAAGTTGTTAAAACATCCGCGAAAGGTCGCGGGTACAAACTCAAAAGAGTCATAACAAAGGTTTATAAAACCGGTAGCAACAGCTGCCTGCCCTGGCACTCTGCATTAAGCGGTTAGTGTTAGAACTGGCCGACCTGCTGTCAAGATAGAGGATCTGGGCGGGGCATAATGCCACAAGTCGGCGGCGGCGGCACGATTCCACCGTGCTAGACATCACAATACACTGTGACACTGCAGACATCATAGCGGTATGCTTACAATTGTTAACGATACGTTACAATTAAAAAATCTTTCTCTCTTTCACGCGTGTCAGCGCAAAATAATATTGCCAGAATAAGGATACTACATGTTCGAATTTAAAGGTAATATTAAATGCATTAATAAAGAAGGAACTATTATATTCAAATGTACAACATGAAAGAGTCTGGGTCAACAACTATTGAAATTAAGTCTAACATCGCTACATAAAAGACAATGTACTCTACTCTGAAGACTGATCCGGTGACCGAAGTGGCTAGAGCGACTAAATGCGTTAGGTCGCGGTTTCCAACCCCGGCCGAGTGATACCATAGTCTTAGAAACATTTTAGCAGCAGCTGCCTCGCCAGACCCTCAGCATTTAGAGGTTAGTTTCAGGACTGGTTGGACAAATGTTAGGATAATGGAATATAATGTCCCATGTCAAGGGCATTAATCCCCAGTGCTCGATTTCACTATATACTGCCACTGCAGACATCGTAGCGATATGAATGAAAAAATGATAAAGCTCCGTTAAAAATCACGCTACACCATCCTCTCTCAAAGCATTAAATATCATATATTGATCAGCACCTTCATTTAGAAGAATGACCCACATCTTTACAATCAAGGATCATTTTCAAAAGGAAAACTTATTTGCAAACTAGTGTAGACTTTGCTGTCTGCAAATTATTCTGCAGTTAATGGCAATGATTCTTCACATTTTCCTCATATAGTTCATATGATTTCTCTTGTTTATGAAAATTAATGAATTACTTAATTATATAATAAAACGCTTGTTGTTTGAAGGAAAGGTCCAAAAATAAAATTATTCGATCAAACCATGTTGAGAAGTAATTTATGAGGGATTCGAAACTCGCGGTTTGCCGTAGCTGGTGGATGGCCCTAGTCCATGCGGCCAACTTGTATAGCCAATTCCTCTGTTTTATTCTTGAAGAATTACTTTTCTTTCGTAGCTTTGTTGTTGTTGTTGTTGTGGGGTTTAACGAAATTTTTCAGCACATGATAGGCTATACATGGCGGCCAGTATTAATGGTGGATCGTAGCTTTGTAGTATTTACCCTAGATTTTCTATTTCTAAAATTTATTCTTTCAATTGAAGTACCTATACGCAGAGTTTAGTTAGTTCGATACTTACAGACGATCCGTTTGGTCAATGTCGTACAGAATGACCAGTTGTTTTATGGAGATATGTCTTAGAAATATTTGAAGGCTCTACGGGAAAAAATGTTCGTTAAATTATCTTTGCGATTTTATATCTCCCTAAATAAGCAGCTTGTTCAATTTGAGCTAGGTTGTGCGCGTGTGAGAAAATGCATTACAAGTGTAAATGATACATTGTGAAAATCTCCCATTATCTCTTGGGGCCTACTAACTAATTTGAATATTAAGCATTCAATGCACTGAGAATCCTTTGTTTCTAAGCAGGAATACATATATGTCTCTTTCATCAGCAACTGAATCCTTTCTGTCGTACATTGACAATGTTCAGGCACGTTGAAAATCAAAACGGTTGCCAATATGTGTTTCATAGCTTTCTTTCGCAATTCTCAGTTGCACTCCCTAAAACTGAGCGAGAAATGAAAATGTCGCTTGAAAAATTGTAAAAGGATCACGAGAGAAAGGAGAGAGTGAGAAATATCTTAAAGTGCTGACTTACTGAATCTTTACTAATGAAATACTGGTACAAATAGAATAAAGCGCGGTATAACTGATTTTTGTTTTCCCTCTTCACGCAGTGGAGACTGGGGTAAATCAATGCAACAAGAACAAAATATCAAGACTGCATACACAATGATTGTTGTTGTTGTTGGGTTTAACGCCATTTTTCAGCAGACGATTGGCTATACATGGCGGCCAGTATTAATGGTGGAGGAAGAACCCGGGAAAACCCCGGAAAGAATCACCGACCCTGGAGAAGCTACTGGCAAGCTTTCTCACATACACAATGAAACTGCCATCTCTTTAGTCTTTAGGAAAAAGCGTAAAACATAACCTTGTTCAGAAGAATTAAACGCTCGCTTGAAATTCCTCATGGAGCATTACTGCGATATGTACCGATGTTCCTAATTGGAGCATTCTTGTTTCTGTATTGAAATTAAAAAGCTTATGTTATGTTAAATTGTTAACTTGAATCATAATTCTCATCATTTAATGTTCAATAACACACTGAAAGAAAGAGTCATGATATTTGCAACATTTCTTTCTCTTTTCATGCAGCATAGTTAGTGACACAATCTATCGGTATATACACATAATTGTACGTAATCAAATAACGGGAATTCCAAGTACAAACATGTCAGATATTGATCTCCACGTAGATTTATTTTTATTCAGAAAATAAACTAATTCCTCCGCATTTAATCGGATGTAACCATACTACAACATTACCTACCCAAAGGCAAATAGTCACTCTTTCGTCGAGGCACTTTAGCGGCAATCCGATATGAATAAACGACTTATGCATTATGTAAACCCAATTAAACCGTTGTCCTTCTTCTCTCCGCACCCATATTTAAAACAAAATTAGCTTACAGACTACTGTAGCCCGATCTCAGCCCCAAGGAAATTGAAATCCGCATTGTATTGATTTGATAGAAAGCATCTCAAAAATTACCAGAAATGCTCCTATTGGTTGTACATTTGTCACATCAATCGGATAAAAGGAAATGCTGTGAAAGTTAAATTTGTATATATTGCTAAACCAAAGCTGGAAACGTTTATCAGGTAAGTGCCTTTTCCTCCCAATTTTATTCAGGAGAGTAAATTTATATTCGCACATTTCATAATACGTTAAATATTCATTTCTATATTTGTTTCTATTTCCTCAACTTCCTACTCACTACATTTTTCGTCATTAATAATTACCTTGGTGATGTGCTAATTTAGAATTAACATGTACGGGTCAACCGTTTTCCTCCTATCTTCAGTGAAAATACATTTTCGTTTATTTTCACAATTAAGGAAAGCGATTCGTTAGCATTTAGTTATGTGCGTATTATCATCTTTTTCTTTCCGCTAACCAAATTTGCCAGTTTGTTATACTAGTTCAAGTAGATAATCTGCATGACCTATGCCATGTTCATATTTCAATATAGGTTCTTTCTAAATTGTTTTCTTTATAATATTTTTCTAATCATTAAGATATGAGCCCAAAGTGTAATGATCTATATATTTAATATACACACAAGAGTTTTAAATTCAAACCTACAATCTTTACTCAAACGTTGCCTGTGAAATGACGAATCAAATGTTTTAAGTCATCCACGTGTTTTCATATATTGCAATCATCATTGTACGCTTTTATTACATGATGGAATATTTCAAAAATACCTTTGTTTAACCAGTATTGCGAACACCTAATGAGAATTTAAAATCATTTGATTGTCATTTTGGCAGCTATTTCAATACCAAGCCTTGCTAATTGTTTTGCACAAAAGATTCTATTACCAATCTTAAATAATGTCATTTTTACAAAGATCATTTCACACAAAAACACCGCATCAATAAAAGAGACAAGTATGTGCCATTTAAAAGTATGGCGAAAAAGTCTCCGGTTTCCTTTTTTATAAGTAAACAAATATATGTATTAATCAACTTTCAAATTCATCCTTTTCGAACTATCCAAAATATGTATGTGTATATCTGTCTGTATATCCGCTTGCTACATCCCATCTCGTTAATGTAACTTTGGAAAGATTGGAAAGATAGTTTAATCACTAATATCTTAGTCCCTACAAACGTCTTTTATTGATGATAGATTGAAGAAGAAAGAACAAAATATATTACCGTAAACATGTTATATTCAGTTCCAATATGTATACATAGTATTGTGCTGGATGTGTTAGAAATGTAAGTTTTCAATGATGCATTAATTGGCATTCTTTGCCTTTTATTCCAGACATATACACGAAAAACAAACATGATGTTGACGAAATCCATAACATTGGTGTTAGTTGCAATCGCTATCGGTGAGTAGTAATATTTCGTAAATAGCTGGAAAACATGTACAACAAACGTAAGATTGTGTTTTCTGAAGATGGTATAATAATTTCGTCTATATGTTCAATTACATCGAGCCATACCGAACGTTGCGTCATCATTGCAATGCGATATTAGAACTTACACATATACACCTTAATGCAAGTCTATCCCAGTAAACATGAACTCCATTGACAATGTACTCAAAATCAGTTTTACTAGTTTTCTTGCCGTTGTTAGAAGCGTATAAAATAATTCCTTTTCATTTTTGGTTAAAGGAGCTATCTCAGTGACCTATGGCAACCCTGTACCCACTGTAGCTGAAGATAATAATGACCTGGTAACAGAGGCATCACCCGCTGTGATTCATGATTCTGAAGTAGATCCAACTGAAAAGGTCGAGGCAGCAGAACAGACAGATGCACCAATGAGCCCTGCCGCAGAGGGAGCAGAACAATTGTCAACAATGGCGTCACCAGCCGGAAATAGTGATAATGTTGAAGCTAGCCAATCAGAAGCGTCGGAGACTGATGCGCCACTCAGCCCGTCAGAGGAGCCATCGGCATTGTCAACAGCAGTTTATACCAACCCTAGTGAAAAGTAGACACCAAAGTATTTTCTCTGAAAACGATGTAGCAACTGCAAACATAGCAGAATAAGAAATCCGTAGCGTGCAATGAATATAGTAGTGATCTAGAGATTGCTGATGACTTTATAGACGTTATAAACATCGCACAAAATCGAAAGCATTTGTGCACGTCATGTTGTTTAGAAGGTATTAGCTTCTGTACTTGATTCGTGCTTGCTAATACCTTGCCATTTATTACTTCTTTGAGCAAACGAAATAAATCTTACCAATATGAGCAGTATGTTTTCTCTTTAAATTCATCCCAAAACAATGACAACTTCCTTTCACAAAGGCAGTCATATTTCATGGAATTTCTATCATTACAATAATTCACTGCACCCATGAGAAAACTTGGGGAATTAATTTTATTAATCACAGGCATTTTCTCTCTTTCTCTCTCTCTCTCTCTCTCTCTCTCTCTCTCTCTCTCTCTCTCTCTCTCTCTCTCTTCCCTTTCTGCAAAGCAATTGAGCTATAATAATTGATCATGAATGTTAATGATTCCATGGCCTTACGCTAAGTAACAGACAAAACAGAAAACCAACAAATTTTGTAAAACTCAACGAAAGATTTTTTCTCCAGAATACAAAGTAAAAATTTAAAAACAACTGACAGCATTGTGAATTAGATCCCTATAGAACTAAACGTTCTATCCCAAGTTACATGCATGAAGTTCCTATTCACTTCCAGTGATATTTCAGATAGATTCCGCTATTGAATGCGTGCATGCGCCAGTACTTGCTAACGTGATAATGTACCAACTATCTGGTTTGTGGAGCTCTTCTAACAGACTTTTGATAGATCACAATAATACCATCATCAATGTCACTCTCCGAAATAACAATAATTCCAAATTAATGTTCTACCCCAATAATAGTAATGGGGACTTAGTAATTCCAATGAATAAATAAAGGCAACTAAATTAACAATTGAACACACGGTAAGACTGATTCTAGAACAGATCTTACGGCAGGAATGCATAATTGTGTAAGAAAGGAATATCATATAAAATGCTACGAAACAGTAATATAGCCAGTACGTAGGTCAGTCTCCATTCTGAAACATTCAAATCTGTTGGCAAGTTCATCACTTTCCACGCGAAACACTAGCAACCTTCATTTGCATTTTTACTACTAACAAAGATTCGAATATCCAATCTTCAATGATAGAAACATCTTCGCTAAGCATTATCTTTATTACAAGCTAAACGTTACAGGTTAGATCACTACTAACTTGATTTCGGTGAAAAGGTCAAGGACGAAATATAGATATGCGTAACAAAGTTTTACAAACCAGGGGTCTTTGCTTGACCTAGCGGCGTCAAATCCTGGCGCGATTCACCCTAGAAGTCATATGTTTACCCAAAATTTCCAAAGACATTCATACAACTTCAGTTGAAAATTAGAAAGCCCGACGTGTCCGGTCTATACATAAATTGTTCTCTAATCAATGCAAGACCACACATCTCACAACCCGCCAAAAATGTATCAATCGCACATCTGCATGGTTTCTCTTCGTTAGGTTTCCGTACCGCCAGCAGTTCTCGCCGTGGAAACTATACAACTATCCCCTAACAAAAGGAACTATTTTAACTACGCCACCTTAGTCCATTCAAACGGCTATTTTCAGGCACATTTCACCAGTACAACTGCATCAAAGTTGCCATAATGGCGACATAAACGGCATCTGATGAATCAATTCTTGTTAATTCCGTTGTGCAATTTACCTATTTCCTATTGTAAATACTGCCACTGCAGTGCCACCAATGTACACCACTAGACGTTAATAGGGGCTATGTAATTCCGGTCATTCATTCAGTTTTCCCCAGAATTCACAATTAGTAAACCATGTCATCATGGAAACTCACTAACACTTCACTCCCTGACGCTTGCTTCTAGTGATTGGGTAATTGTTTCGAGAGACGGAATATTTTCATTGCACCGAATTCCAATAATTAGACAAGTAATCATAATTATTTAAGAATTCTTTAAAACGGGGCGCTATGATCAAAATGCACATACTTCAAATTGATCACATTAGCCTCATCTTTAAAATGATCACTCGACCTTGAGTGACACAAAAGTCACACTTCTGTGGTCTAATCAAAATTGATGACTTTCCCTAAAATCAACCACCAACTCGATTAATGATTCCCAAATATGATTAAGACAAAACTCTAAATCAATGGACTTGTTCCTATTAGCCCGTCACTCTCCATCCGAAACTAAACGTTTTTCTGAATCACTAATTGCTTATAAGTAAACTAAATGTCAACAATAAACATAAATTAACCAAGCTGAATGAGTCAAGCATGAAAATATTCCGACATCTTATTCGGGTTCAAACTCTTTCCTAACAATCCTAGGAATTCGCTGCATAAAATACTTTCTCTAAACATAGGTATCTAACAACAAGACAACAAATGTAATACAGGGCTATTCCTGTTTTACCCGAAAAACTCCGGTCTGGAGTTTGCGTTTCCACCAGTATACCCGACTCCAAATAGATTTTAGCGCACCTGTGCACAGTATACTTTTTACCCAGCCTCGGTCCGCCAATCTTGTATCCTTACAACTAACAGACTATTAATGGACCAATGCTACCGCGAACGATTATTAAATCAGTCACAATATCAAGCAGAGAAACGGAACTTGTGTATATTTCTCGAATTGGATGCGATTCGCTTCTTCCTAATAGTCACGTACCTAACACATTTACATTTAGGCAATGCACCGAGAGCGCGTGCATTTTTGTTATTAATGGGTACAGACGCCCAGTACAATTTCAAGGGACTGATTCTCATTGTCATTTCGGAGAGGTTATTTTTCCAATGCTTCCAAGCTATACATTTTATGGCGACACCATTCTTCTTATACAAACAGCGGTTTCAATGTACCCGTAAATAAATGTTGAAGCTACGTTATTGTTATTGGTGTTATTATTATTGCCAAATCTGTTATGGGCTTCCAATAAAGTCAGAATAAAGTTTTGAACTTAACACAATAGAGCAGGGGTGTGTGTGTGACAATACGTATGCTCTTTACCGGTTCGTCTCTAGTAATGTTAGATTATACAGCCTAATTTATGAACCTGGTATGCACTGAAGTCATGACCAACTTTTCTGACCTTTTTTGTACATTAGCGCTTACTTAGTGGTTGAGGCAACAAAAAAATAAAGAATCATCTCGCCCGGCTCCATTTACCACGTGTCGAGATTGTAACACGCCGCTTACGACTGACTCTCTTGAATTTCTGTGCCCTCAAAATCACACTCTTTCTGTATCATAGTGTATCAGATCCTAGATAAAATATTCAGTCTTGACTGAACAAAAATGAATGCACTCAAATTAAACATGTCTTAAGAGCAAATAAATCTATCTACTTTCGCAGACTAAATGTCGAGAGACCAAACAAAAAATTTTAAAGGCGCTGTATCATTTATATTTATTTTTTATTTTTTAAATTTGATAGGACACGTCTTTTTTCCAATTGCAAATTAATAGACTGTTCTAAACAAATTAAAACCAAATCACTTGCAAAACTATTACAGAAATGTTCTAAGATCCAGAATAGAGTACATTTGATTGATTGATTGATTCAATTTTTAACGGCGCATCAGCAGTGTAAGGCTATTTAGCGCCAAACAAAATGTTATATGTATAATCTTTTAAAAATTAGAAAAAGTCTCACATCGACCAGCGATATAAAAACACATACTTCAAAATTAAGACGGTTGTATGGTAACGGTGCAAAATAAAGCTTCCCGATCAACCGGGGATGTAAATGTTGTATGTTAATGAAAAATCACGGGAAAGGTATTAAAAAGGGACAGTATAAATATCGCATAAAACTGCACAAGGTGATAGCATAAAACTTAGAGCTTAGAGTAAATATTTACTGCTTTCAGGAACTCTATAATACGAGTCGTGTTTATAGTATCATAAAGTTACTTCATGTCATGCACAGTGTAATACTGATCGCGCGTAGGTTGCAGGTCAAAACACTCTATCATAAAGTGATTGACAGTGAATGGTTCATTGCAAGAAACGCACTCTGGTGGGTCTTCACCTTTTAGTTTGTGGGAATGGGTGATATAAGTATGATCAATTCGGATTCTTGGAATGACTACCTCCTCCCTACGCATGGTTCTGTAGGAAGGAGTCAATTCTCCTAGAGTTGGTTTGATTGCATGAAGTTTGTTATTCAGTGCATCATTCCATGATGCCTGCCAATTCTGGCGTAAGGACTTTGTGACACTAGGTTTAAAATCATTGTACAGTATTTTAAAATCGGATGGTTCTTGAGTAAGGGCCATTTTAGCAGTGCGATCCGCTTTTTGGTTACCTTTAATACCAATATGGTTAGGTAACCAACAGTATGTTATATTGTGGGAGACACTCATCTCGGTATTTTTGATGAGTATGTTTTTCAATAATGGATTCTCAAGTTTTCTATTGTGTAGTGACTGAAGTACTGATAGTGAGTCAGAGCAGATGATGCTGTTTAAAATACGTTTGTTTTCTATATGTTGCAAAGCAAAGTCTATTGCTCTGATTTCGGCTGAAAACATTGATGTTCCATTTGGTAAGCGAACTTGCGTTGTGTGATTTCGACAAACGAAGGCTTCAGCAGCCTTTTCTTCATCCTTTGATCCGTCGGTATAAATTCTTGTGTAGTTTTTAAATTCGGTGAGGAGTTCTTGATAACAGTTGTGGAAGACGGAAGGGTTTGTCTCAGATTTTTTCCGTCGTGGAGCGTAACAAGTACTTTGGGTTGTTTAGGTAGCCAGGGTGGTGTTTCGGAGATGTACGTTTTGTGAATTTTAGACAGATCAATTTTTGTACTGTCAAGGCTGGATGACATTCTAATGCCAAAGGAAAGTATGGCGTTTGGTTTATTTTCGTATAAGGTTTCGTATTTGTGTTGAAAAACAGCCGAAAAAGCAGGATTCAGAGGGTTTGATTTTAGTTTGAGAGCATACTGTGCGGAAAGCAGTTCTTTACGATGCGATAACGGTGGTTCGTTCGCTTCAGCCAGCAGGCTTTCACACGGGAATGTTTTAAATGCTCCCAGAGCCAGTCTTATTCCCTGATAATGAATTGGATCAAGCATTCTAAGATATGATTTTCTGGATGAACCATATACAACGCAAGCATAGTCCAGTTTGGAGCGAATAAACATTCTACATAAATTCACGATGACTTTTCTATCAGCACCCCGGTCAGTGTGCGTTACTACTTTAAGTAGGTTAAGTGCTTTTAAGCATTTGGCTTTTAAGTTCTTTAGGTGTGCAATAAAAGTCAGTTTTCTGTCAAAGAGTATACCTAAAAATTTTGTTCCCTCAACAACTAGAATAGGTGTTCCGTCCAGCGTGAGTTTAGGTTCACCGTGGTGTCGTCGTAACGGACAGAAATACATGCATACCGTTTTTGATTTCGAGAATTTGAAGCCGTTTGTAATTGCCCAATTTTGTATCTTGTTTATATTTTTTATATTTTGCTGTAGTTGTCTTTCAATTGTATGCATGTACTTTGATCGATAACATATGAGAAAATCATCAACATATAAGTAAATTTGAATAATGATTCCAACGATCAACATAATTAAAATAAAAATAGAGAATACACTTACCAAAACGTTTTGTGAAAATCTGAAGAATGTAAAGCGGTGTCAATGATACTAACATAAGGAGCTTTGTGCGCACATCTAACATATATATTAGACAATATCGACTATTTTACACACTCCCTCATACAACAATGCAAAGACTATTACACGCAAATATAAAGACATATAATATTTGCATCTCTTCCTCACTTTCTCTCTCTCTCACGTACAGACACACACACACACACACACACACACACACAGACTGCTTAGACGATTTAAGTTGTTAAAACATCCGCGAAAGGTCGCGGGTACAAACTCAAAAGAGTCATATCAAAGGTTTATAAAACCGGTAGCAACAGCTGCCTGGCCTGGCACTCTGCATTAAGTGGTTAGTGTTAGAGCTGGCCGACCTGCTGTCAAGATAGAGGATCTGGGCAGGGCATAATGCCACAAGTCGGCGGCGGCGGCACGATTCCACCGTGCTAGACATCACAATACACTGTGACACTGCAGACATCATAGCGGTATGCTTACAATTGTTAACGATACGTTACAATTAAAAAATCTTTCTCTCTCTTTCACGCGTGTCAGCGCAAAATAATATTGCCAGAATAAGCATGCTACATGTTCGAATTTAAAGGTAATATTAAATGCATTAATAAAGAAGGAACTATTATATTCAAATGTACAACATGAAAGAGTTTGGGTCAACAACTATTGAAATTAAGTCTAACATCGCTACATAAAAGACAATGTACTCTACTCTGAAGACTGATCCGGTGACCTAAGTGGCTAGAGCGACTAAATGCGTTGGGTCGCGGTTTCGAACCCCGGCCGAGTGATACCATAGTCTTAGAAACATTTTAGTAGCAGCTGCCTCGCCAGACCCTCAGCATTTAGAGGTTAGTTTCAGGACTGGTTGGACAAATGTTAGGATAATGGAATATAATGTCCCATGTCAAGGGCATTAATCCCCAGTGCTCGATTTCACTATATACTGCCACTGCAGACATAGTAGCGATATGAATGAAAAAATGATAAAGCTCCGTTAAAAATCACGCTACACCATCCTCTCTCAAAGCATTAAATATCATATATTGATCAGCACCTTCATTTAGAAGAATGACCCACATCTTTACAATCAAGGATCATTTTCAAAAGGAAAACTTATTTGCAAACTAGTGTAGACTTTGCTGTCTGCAAATTATTCTGCAGTTAATGGCAATGATTCTTCACATTTTCCTCATATAGTTCATATGATTTCTCTTGTTTATGAAAATTAATGAATTACTTAATTATATAATAAAACGCTTGTTGTTTGAAGGAAAGGTCCAAAAATAAAATTCTTCCATCAAACCATGTTGAGAAGTAATTTATGAGGGATTCGAAACTCGCGGTTTGCCGTAGCTGGTGGATGGCCCTAGTCCATGCGGCCAACTTGTATAGCCAATTCCTCTGTTTTATTCTTGAAGAATTACTTTTCTTTCGTAGCTTTGTTGTTGTTGTTGTTGTTGTTGTGGGGTTTAACGAAATTTTTCAGCACACGATAGGCTATACATGGCGGCCATTATTAATGGTGGATCGTAGCTTTGTAGTATTTACCCTAGATTTTCTATTTCTAAAATTTCTTCTTTCAATTGAAGTACCTAGACGCAGAGTTTAGTTAGTTCGATACTTACAGACGATCCGTTTGGTCAATGTCGTACAGAATGACCAGTTGTTTTATGGAGATATGTCTTAGAAATATTTGAAGGCTCTACGGGAAAAAATGTTCGTTAAATTATCTTTGCGATTTTATATCTCCCTAAATAAGCAGCTTGTTCAATTTGAGCTAGGTTGTGCGCGTGTGAGAAAATGCATTACAAGTGTAAATGATACATTGAGAAAATCTCCCATTATCTCTTGGGGCCTACTAACTAATTTGAATATTAAGCATTCAATGCACTGAGAATCCTTTGTTTCTAAGCAGGAATACATATATGTCTCTTTCATCAGCAACTGAATCCTTTCTGTCGTACATTGGCAATGTTCAGGCACGTTGAAAATCAAAACGGTTGCCAATATGTGTTTCATAGCTTTCTTTCGCAATTCTCAGTTGCACTCCCTAAAACTGAGCGAGAAATGAAAATGTCGCTTGAAAAATTGTAAAAGGATCACGAAAGAAAGGAGAGAGTGAGAAATATCTTAAAGTGCTAACTTACTGAATCTTTAATAATGAAATACTGGTACAAATAGAATAAAACGCGGTATAACTGATTTTTTTGTCCTTTTCACGCAGTGGAGACTGGGGTAAATCAATGCAACAAGAACAAAATATCAAGACTGCATACATAATGATTGTTGTTGTTGTTGGGTTTAACGCCATTTTTCAGCAAACGATTGGCTATACATGGCGGCCAGTATTAATGGTGGAGGAAGAACCCGGGAAAACCCCGGAAAGAATCACCGACCCTGGAGAAGCTACTGGCAAGCTTTCTCACATACACAATGAAACGTGCCATCTCTTTAGTCTTTAGGAAAAAGCGTAAAACATAACCTTGTTCAGAAGAATTATACGCTCGCCTGAAATTCCTCATGGAGCATGACTGCGATATCTACCGATGTTCCTAATTGGAGCATTCTTGTTTCTGTATTGAAATTAAAAAGCTTATGGTATGTTAAATTGTTAACTTGAATCATAATTCTCATCATTTAATGTTCAATAACACACTGAAAGAAAGAGTCATGATATTTGCAACATTTCTTTCTCTTTTCATGCAGCATAGTTAGTGACACAATCTATCGGTATATACACATAATTGTACGTAATCAAATAACGGGAATTCCAAGTACAAACATGTCAGATATTGATCTCCACGTAGATTTATTTTTATTCAGAAAATAAACTAATTCCTCCGCATTTAATCGGATGTAACCATACTACAACATTACCTACCCAAAGGCAAATAGTCACTCTTTCGTCGAGGCACTTTAGCGGCAATCCGATATGAATAAACGACTTATGCATTATGTAAACCCAATTAAACCGTTGTTATTCTTCTCTCCACACCCATATTTAAAACAAAATTAGCTTACAGACTACTGTAGCCCGATCTCAGCCCCAAGGAAATTGAAATCCGCATTGTATTGATTTGATAGAAAGCATCTCAAAAATTACCAGAAATGCTCCTATTGGTTGTACATTTGTCACATCAATCGGATAAAAGGAAATGCTGTGAAAGTTAAATTTGTATATATTGCTAAACCAAAGCTGGTTCAAAGCTGGAAACGTTCATCAGGTAAGTGCCTTTTCCTCCCAATTTTATTCAGGAGAGTAAATTTATATTCGCACATTTCATAATACGTTAAATATTCATTTCTATATTTGTTTCTATTTCCTCAACTTCCTACTCACTACATTTTTCGTCATTAATAATTACCTTGGTGATGTGCTAATTTAGAATTAACATGTACGGGTCAACCGTTTTCCTCCTATCTTCAGTGAAAATACATTTTCGTTTATTTTCACAATTAAGGAAAGCGATTCGTTAGCATTTAGTTATGTGCGTATTATCATCTTTTTCTTTCCGCTAACCAAATTTGCCAGTTTGTTATACTAGTTCAAGTAGATAATCTGCATGACCTATGCCATGTTCATATTTCAATATAGGTTCTTTCTAAATTGTTTTCTTTATAATATTTTTCTAATCATTAAGATATGAGCCCAAAGTGTAATGATCTATATATTTAATATACACACAAGAGTTTTAAATTCAAACCTACAATCTTTACTCAAACGTTGCCTGTGAAATGACGAATCAAATGTTTTAAGTCATCCACGTGTTTTCATATATTGCAATCATCATTATACGCTTTTATTACATGATGGAATATTTCAAAAATACCTTTGTTTAACCAGTATTGCGAACACCTAATGAGAATTTAAAATCCATTTGATTGTCATTTTGGCAGCTATTTCAATACCAAGCCTTGCTAATTGTTTTGCACAAAAGATTCTATTACCAATCTTAAATAATGTCATTTTTACAAAGATCATTTCACACAAAAACACCGCATCAATAAAAGAGACAAGTATGTGCCATTTAAAAGTATGGCGAAAAAGTCTCCGGTTTCCTTTTTTATAAGTAAACAAATATATGTATTAATCAACTTTCAAATTCATGCTTTTCGAACTATCCAAAATATGCATGTGTATATCTGTCTGTATATCCGCTTGCTACATCCCATCTCGTTAATGTAACTTTGGAAAGATTGGAAAGATAGTTTAATCACTAATATCTTAGTCCCTACAAACGTCTTTTATTGATGATAGATTGAAGAAGAAAGAACAAAATATATTACCGTAAACATGTTATATTCAGTTCCAATATGTATACATAGTATTGTGCTGGAGTCAATATAAATTAAAGAGTAAATACTACACTTGTCAATAAAAGCGATGTGCTAAAAATGTCAGTTTTCAATGATGCATTAATTGGTTGATTGATTGATTGTTTTTTTTTTAACGGCGCATCAGCACTCTTAGGCTATTTAGCGCCAAACAAAGTGTTACTTGTATAATCTTTTAAAACTTATAAAAGGTTCTACATCGACCAGCGATATAAAAGAACAAATGGTTGAAATTAAAAACGGTAAGATGGTAACGGTGCAAAATAAAGCTTCCCGATCAACGGGAGATGTAAAAAAGATGAATAGGTATTAAAATGGGACGGAATGTATATTGCATAAAACTGCACAAGGTGATAGCATAAAAGTCAGAGTTTAGAGTAAATATTTACGGCTTTCAAGAACTCGATAATACGAGTGATGTTTATATTATCAAAAAGTTCTTTCATATCATGCACAACGTAATAACGATCGCGCGTAGGTTGTAGGTCAAAGCACTCTATCATAAAGTGCTTGACAGTGAATGGTTCATTGCAAGAAACGCACTCTGGTGGGTCTTCACCTTTTAGTATGTGGGTGTGGGTGATATAAGTATGACCAATTCGGATTCTTGCAATGACTACCTCCTCCCTACGAATGCTTCTGTAGGAAGGAGTCCATTCTCCTAGAGTTGGTTTGATTGCATGAAGTTTGTTATTTACAGCATCATTCCATGATGCCTGCCACTTCTGACGTAAGAACTTTCTGATACAAGGTTTAAAATCTGTATATGGTATTTTAAAATCAGATGGTTCTTGAGAAAGGGCCATTTTAGCAGCGCGATCTGCTTTTTCGTTACCTTTAATACCAATGTGGCTAGGTAACCAACAGTATATTATATTGTGGGAGACACTCAGCTCGGTATTTTTTACGAGTATGTTTTTCAATAATGGGTTCTCCAGTTTTCTATTGTGTAGTGACTGAAGTACTGATAGCGAGTCGGAGAAGATGATACAGTTTGAAATACGATTCTTTTCTATATGTTGCAGAGCAAGGTCTATTGCTCTGATTTCGGCTGTAAAAATTGATGCTCCATTTGGTAAGCGAACTTGCGTTGTGTGATTTCCACAAACAAAGGCTGCAGCAGCCTTTTCCTCATCCTTTGATCCATCAGTGTAAATTCTGGTGTAGTTTTTAAATTCGGTGAGGAGTTCATGGTAAGAGTTGTGGAAGATAGAAGGGTTTGTTTCGGATTTTTTTCCATCGTGTAGCGTAAAACGTACTTTTGGTTGTTTAATTAGCCAGGGTGGTGTTTCGGAGATGGATGTTTTCTGAATTTTTGAAAGATCTATATTTGTAGTGTCAAGGCTGGATGATATTCTAATGCCAAAGGAAGGTATGGCGTTTGGTTTATTTTCGTATAAAGTTTTGTATTTGGGTTGAAAAACAGCCGAAAAAGCAGGATTCAGAGGGTTTGATTTTAGTTTGAGAGCATACTGTGCGGAAAGTAGTTCTTTACGATGCGATAATGGTGGTTCGTTCGCTTCAGCCAGCAGGCTTTCACACGGGAATGTTTTAAATGCTCCCAGAGCCAGTCTTATTCCCTGATAATGAATTGGATCAAGCATTCTAAGATATGATTTTCTGGATGAACCATATACAACGCAAGCATAGTCCAGTTTGGAGCGAATAAACATTCTACATAAATTCACGATGACTTTTCTATCAGCACCCCGGTCAGTGTGCGTTACTACTTTAAGTAGGTTAAGTGCTTTTAAGCATTTGGCTTTTAAGTTCTTTAGGTGTGCAATAAAAGTCAGTTTTCTGTCAAAGAGTATACCTAAAAATTTTGTTCCCTCAACAACTAGAATAGGTGTTCCGTCCAGCGTGAGTTTAGGTTCACCGTGGTGTCGTCGTAACGGACAGAAATACATGCATACCGTTTTTGATTTCGAGAATTTGAAGCCGTTTGTAATTGCCCAATTTTGTATCTTGTTTATATTTTTTATATTTTGCTGTAGTTGTCTTTCAATTGTATGCATGTACTTTGATCGATAACATATGAGAAAATCATCAACATATAAGTAAATTTGAATAATGATTCCAACGATCAACATAATTAAAATAAAAATAGAGAATACACTTACCAAAACGTTTTGTGAAAATCTGAAGAATGTAAAGCGGTGTCAATGATACTAACATAAGGAGCTTTGTGCGCACATCTAACATATATATTAGACAATATCGACTATTTTACACACTCCCTCATACAACAATGCAAAGACTATTACACGCAAATATAAAGACATATAATATTTGCATCTCTTCCTCACTTTCTCTCTCTCTCACGTACAGACACACACACACACACACACACACACACACAGACTGCTTAGACGATTTAAGTTGTTAAAACATCCGCGAAAGGTCGCGGGTACAAACTCAAAAGAGTCATATCAAAGGTTTATAAAACCGGTAGCAACAGCTGCCTGGCCTGGCACTCTGCATTAAGTGGTTAGTGTTAGAGCTGGCCGACCTGCTGTCAAGATAGAGGATCTGGGCAGGGCATAATGCCACAAGTCGGCGGCGGCGGCACGATTCCACCGTGCTAGACATCACAATACACTGTGACACTGCAGACATCATAGCGGTATGCTTACAATTGTTAACGATACGTTACAATTAAAAAATCTTTCTCTCTCTTTCACGCGTGTCAGCGCAAAATAATATTGCCAGAATAAGCATGCTACATGTTCGAATTTAAAGGTAATATTAAATGCATTAATAAAGAAGGAACTATTATATTCAAATGTACAACATGAAAGAGTTTGGGTCAACAACTATTGAAATTAAGTCTAACATCGCTACATAAAAGACAATGTACTCTACTCTGAAGACTGATCCGGTGACCTAAGTGGCTAGAGCGACTAAATGCGTTGGGTCGCGGTTTCGAACCCCGGCCGAGTGATACCATAGTCTTAGAAACATTTTAGTAGCAGCTGCCTCGCCAGACCCTCAGCATTTAGAGGTTAGTTTCAGGACTGGTTGGACAAATGTTAGGATAATGGAATATAATGTCCCATGTCAAGGGCATTAATCCCCAGTGCTCGATTTCACTATATACTGCCACTGCAGACATAGTAGCGATATGAATGAAAAAATGATAAAGCTCCGTTAAAAATCACGCTACACCATCCTCTCTCAAAGCATTAAATATCATATATTGATCAGCACCTTCATTTAGAAGAATGACCCACATCTTTACAATCAAGGATCATTTTCAAAAGGAAAACTTATTTGCAAACTAGTGTAGACTTTGCTGTCTGCAAATTATTCTGCAGTTAATGGCAATGATTCTTCACATTTTCCTCATATAGTTCATATGATTTCTCTTGTTTATGAAAATTAATGAATTACTTAATTATATAATAAAACGCTTGTTGTTTGAAGGAAAGGTCCAAAAATAAAATTCTTCCATCAAACCATGTTGAGAAGTAATTTATGAGGGATTCGAAACTCGCGGTTTGCCGTAGCTGGTGGATGGCCCTAGTCCATGCGGCCAACTTGTATAGCCAATTCCTCTGTTTTATTCTTGAAGAATTACTTTTCTTTCGTAGCTTTGTTGTTGTTGTTGTTGTTGTTGTGGGGTTTAACAAAATTTTTCAGCACACGATAGGCTATACATGGCGGCCATTATTAATGGTGGATCGTAGCTTTGTAGTATTTACCCTAGATTTTCTATTTCTAAAATTTCTTCTTTCAATTGAAGTACCTAGACGCAGAGTTTAGTTAGTTCGATACTTACAGACGATCCGTTTGGTCAATGTCGTACAGAATGACCAGTTGTTTTATGGAGATATGTCTTAGAAATATTTGAAGGCTCTACGGGAAAAAATGTTCGTTAAATTATCTTTGCGATTTTATATCTCCCTAAATAAGCAGCTTGTTCAATTTGAGCTAGGTTGTGCGCGTGTGAGAAAATGCATTACAAGTGTAAATGATACATTGAGAAAATCTCCCATTATCTCTTGGGGCCTACTAACTAATTTGAATATTAAGCATTCAATGCACTGAGAATCCTTTGTTTCTAAGCAGGAATACATATATGTCTCTTTCATCAGCAACTGAATCCTTTCTGTCGTACATTGGCAATGTTCAGGCACGTTGAAAATCAAAACGGTTGCCAATATGTGTTTCATAGCTTTCTTTCGCAATTCTCAGTTGCACTCCCTAAAACTGAGCGAGAAATGAAAATGTCGCTTGAAAAATTGTAAAAGGATCACGAAAGAAAGGAGAGAGTGAGAAATATCTTAAAGTGCTAACTTACTGAATCTTTAATAATGAAATACTGGTACAAATAGAATAAAACGCGGTATAACTGATTTTTTTGTCCTTTTCACGCAGTGGAGACTGGGGTAAATCAATGCAACAAGAACAAAATATCAAGACTGCATACATAATGATTGTTGTTGTTGTTGGGTTTAACGCCATTTTTCAGCAAACGATTGGCTATACATGGCGGCCAGTATTAATGGTGGAGGAAGAACCCGGGAAAACCCCGGAAAGAATCACCGACCCTGGAGAAGCTACTGGCAAGCTTTCTCACATACACAATGAAACGTGCCATCTCTTTAGTCTTTAGGAAAAAGCGTAAAACATAACCTTGTTCAGAAGAATTATACGCTCGCCTGAAATTCCTCATGGAGCATGACTGCGATATCTACCGATGTTCCTAATTGGAGCATTCTTGTTTCTGTATTGAAATTAAAAAGCTTATGGTATGTTAAATTGTTAACTTGAATCATAATTCTCATCATTTAATGTTCAATAACACACTGAAAGAAAGAGTCATGATATTTGCAACATTTCTTTCTCTTTTCATGCAGCATAGTTAGTGACACAATCTATCGGTATATACACATAATTGTACGTAATCAAATAACGGGAATTCCAAGTACAAACATGTCAGATATTGATCTCCACGTAGATTTATTTTTATTCAGAAAATAAACTAATTCCTCCGCATTTAATCGGATGTAACCATACTACAACATTACCTACCCAAAGGCAAATAGTCACTCTTTCGTCGAGGCACTTTAGCGGCAATCCGATATGAATAAACGACTTATGCATTATGTAAACCCAATTAAACCGTTGTTATTCTTCTCTCCACACCCATATTTAAAACAAAATTAGCTTACAGACTACTGTAGCCCGATCTCAGCCCCAAGGAAATTGAAATCCGCATTGTATTGATTTGATAGAAAGCATCTCAAAAATTACCAGAAATGCTCCTATTGGTTGTACATTTGTCACATCAATCGGATAAAAGGAAATGCTGTGAAAGTTAAATTTGTATATATTGCTAAACCAAAGCTGGTTCAAAGCTGGAAACGTTCATCAGGTAAGTGCCTTTTCCTCCCAATTTTATTCAGGAGAGTAAATTTATATTCGCACATTTCATAATACGTTAAATATTCATTTCTATATTTGTTTCTATTTCCTCAACTTCCTACTCACTACATTTTTCGTCATTAATAATTACCTTGGTGATGTGCTAATTTAGAATTAACATGTACGGGTCAACCGTTTTCCTCCTATCTTCAGTGAAAATACATTTTCGTTTATTTTCACAATTAAGGAAAGCGATTCGTTAGCATTTAGTTATGTGCGTATTATCATCTTTTTCTTTCCGCTAACCAAATTTGCCAGTTTGTTATACTAGTACAAGTAGATAATCTGCATGACCTATGCCATGTTCATATTTCAATATAGGTTCTTTCTAAATTGTTTTCTTTATAATATTTTTCTAATCATTAAGATATGAGCCCAAAGTGTAATGATCTATATATTTAATATACACACAAGAGTTTTAAATTCAAACCTACAATCTTTACTCAAACGTTGCCTGTGAAATGACGAATCAAATGTTTTAAGTCATCCACGTGTTTTCATATATTGCAATCATCATTATACGCTTTTATTACATGATGGAATATTTCAAAAATACCTTTGTTTAACCAGTATTGCGAACACCTAATGAGAATTTAAAATCCATTTGATTGTCATTTTGGCAGCTATTTCAATACCAAGCCTTGCTAATTGTTTTGCACAAAAGATTCTATTACCAATCTTAAATAATGTCATTTTTACAAAGATCATTTCACACAAAAACACCGCATCAATAAAAGAGACAAGTATGTGCCATTTAAAAGTATGGCGAAAAAGTCTCCGGTTTCCTTTTTTATAAGTAAACAAATATATGTATTAATCAACTTTCAAATTCATGCTTTTCGAACTATCCAAAATATGCATGTGTATATCTGTCTGTATATCCGCTTGCTACATCCCATCTCGTTAATGTAACTTTGGAAAGATTGGAAAGATAGTTTAATCACTAATATCTTAGTCCCTACAAACGTCTTTTATTGATGATAGATTGAAGAAGAAAGAACAAAATATATTACCGTAAACATGTTATATTCAGTTCCAATATGTATACATAGTATTGTGCTGGAGTCAATATAAATTAAAGAGTAAATACTACACTTGTCAATAAAAGCGATGTGCTAAAAATGTCAGTTTTCAATGATGCATTAATTGGTTGATTGATTGATTGTTTTTTTTTTAACGGCGCATCAGCACTCTTAGGCTATTTAGCGCCAAACAAAGTGTTACTTGTATAATCTTTTAAAACTTATAAAAGGTTCTACATCGACCAGCGATATAAAAGAACAAATGGTTGAAATTAAAAACGGTAAGATGGTAACGGTGCAAAATAAAGCTTCCCGATCAACGGGAGATGTAAAAAAGATGAATAGGTATTAAAATGGGACGGAATGTATATTGCATAAAACTGCACAAGGTGATAGCATAAAAGTCAGAGTTTAGAGTAAATATTTACGGCTTTCAAGAACTCGATAATACGAGTGATGTTTATATTATCAAAAAGTTCTTTCATATCATGCACAACGTAATAACGATCGCGCGTAGGTTGTAGGTCAAAGCACTCTATCATAAAGTGCTTGACAGTGAATGGTTCATTGCAAGAAACGCACTCTGGTGGGTCTTCACCTTTTAGTATGTGGGTGTGGGTGATATAAGTATGACCAATTCGGATTCTTGCAATGACTACCTCCTCCCTACGAATGCTTCTGTAGGAAGGAGTCCATTCTCCTAGAGTTGGTTTGATTGCATGAAGTTTGTTATTTACAGCATCATTCCATGATGCCTGCCACTTCTGACGTAAGAACTTTCTGATACAAGGTTTAAAATCTGTATATGGTATTTTAAAATCAGATGGTTCTTGAGAAAGGGCCATTTTAGCAGCGCGATCTGCTTTTTCGTTACCTTTAATACCAATGTGGCTAGGTAACCAACAGTATATTATATTGTGGGAGACACTCAGCTCGGTATTTTTTACGAGTATGTTTTTCAATAATGGGTTCTCCAGTTTTCTATTGTGTAGTGACTGAAGTACTGATAGCGAGTCGGAGAAGATGATACAGTTTGAAATACGATTCTTTTCTATATGTTGCAGAGCAAGGTCTATTGCTCTGATTTCGGCTGTAAAAATTGATGCTCCATTTGGTAAGCGAACTTGCGTTGTGTGATTTCCACAAACAAAGGCTGCAGCAGCCTTTTCCTCATCCTTTGATCCATCAGTGTAAATTCTGGTGTAGTTTTTAAATTCGGTGAGGAGTTCATGGTAAGAGTTGTGGAAGATAGAAGGGTTTGTTTCGGATTTTTTTCCATCGTGTAGCGTAAAACGTACTTTTGGTTGTTTAATTAGCCAGGGTGGTGTTTCGGAGATGGATGTTTTCTGAATTTTTGAAAGATCTATATTTGTAGTGTCAAGGCTGGATGATATTCTAATGCCAAAGGAAGGTATGGCGTTTGGTTTATTTTCGTATAAAGTTTTGTATTTGGGTTGAAAAACAGCCGAAAAAGCAGGATTCAGAGGGTTTGATTTTAATTTGAGAGCATACTGTGCTGAAAGCATTTCTCTACGATGCGATAACGGTGGTTCATTCGCCTCAGCTAGAAGGCTTTCACACGGGGATGTTTTAAATGCTCCCAGAGCCAGTCTTATTCCCTGATGATGAATTGGATCAAGCATTTTAAGATACGATTTTCTGGCAGAACCATACACAACGCAACCATAGTCTAGTTTGGAGCGAATAAACGTTCTATATAAATTCAGGATGACTTTTCTATCAGCACCCCAGTCAGTGTGTGCTACTACTTTAAGTAGGTCAAGTGCTTTTAAGCATTTGGCTTTCAAGTTTTTTAGGTGTGGAATAAAGGTCAGTTTTCTGTCAAAGATAATACCCAAAAATTTTGTTTCCTCAACAACTGGAATAGGTGTTCCGTCCAGCGTGAGTTTAGGTTCATCGTGGTGTCGTCGTAATTGACAGAAATGCATACATACAGTTTTTGATTTCGAGAATTTGAAACCGTTCGTACTAGACCAATTTTGAATCTTGTTGATATTTTGCTGTAGTTGTCTTTCAATTGTATGCATGTGCTTTGACCGATAACATATGAGAAAATCATCAACATATAGTGAGCAATCCACACCAGGAGTCAAACACTTGGTGATGTTATTAATTTTGATATTGAAAAGTGTCACAGATAAAATACTGCCCTGGGGCACACCCATCTCTTGCTCGTGCAAATCTGAGAGAGTACAGCCCACTCGTACCTTGAATTCTCTGTCGGAGAGGAAGTTGGATATGAAAGAGGGCAGACGGCCTTTAAGACCTAGATCGTGCAGGTCTTTTAGTATCCCGTACTTCCATGTTGTGTCATAGGCCTTTTCTAAATCAAAGAAAACCGCTACTAAATGTTCTTTCTTGATAAATGCATCGCGAATGAATGTTTCTAGTCTAACCAGATGATCGTTGGTGCTCCGTCCATAACGAAAGCCACTTTGGAAAGGAGATATTAAATTGTTAGTTTCCAGGTACCATACAAGCCGAGAATTGATCATTCGTTCCATTGTTTTGCACATGCAGCTTGTGAGTGCAATAGGTCGATAGTTGGTAGGATCTTCACTATCTTTACCGGGTTTGGGAACTGGTATTACTGTTGCTTCTTTCCATATTTTAGGTAGGTTACCAGTAATCCATAAATCATTGAAGAGTTTTAAAAGAGATGTTAAAGATGATTCTGGAAGATGTTTTAAAAACTGGTAATGTATTTTGTCAGGCCCAGCGGAAGTATCATGGGCCTTGTCTAAAGCCTCCATAAGTTCTGATAGTGAAAACAGCTGGTTGTAGCTTTCCGAGTTGTTGGATGTGAATTTTAAACGTGACTTTTCTTTTTGAGTTTTCAATTTTTGGAAGGCTTCGGAATAATTAGATGATGACGAATTTTTAGAGAATGTATCAGCAAGAACATTTGCTATGTCACGTTTTGAGCTAAGATTGTTATTGTTCACTTTTAGATGTCGGAAAGAATTGTGTTTTCTCTTTCCGTTTATTTTTCGGATCGTGTCCCAAACTTTCTTAATTGAGGAACGAGAGTTTAAAGAGGAAACATATTTCATCCATGATGCTCGTTTACTTTCTTTGATTGTGCGGCGAGCTTGGGCCCGGAGAATACGATATTTACTTAAATTCTCGGGCGTGGGATGATTGTTAAATTTTTTCAAGGCTTCTCGGCGTTGCCGTATGGCTTCCTTACATTCCTTAGTGAGCCAAGGTTTTAGGGTTCTTTTACAGTTTGCTGAGGACTTGGGGATAGATTCTTCTGCAATGTCGGTTAAAATAGATGTAAAATGCTGAATGGGGTCGTTAACATTGAAAACTGTATCCTCATTCAGCCTGGTTTTACAGAGTGTTTCGAATTTGGCCCAGTCGGCCTTCTTTAAATTCCATTGTGGAATTACTTCATCAATTGTAGAGTTATGATTTACAAGGGAGATTGGGAAGTGATCGCTGCTGTGAAGGTCATCAGCGACCTTCCATTCATAGTCCAAAAGCAGCGAAGGAGAACAAATTGTCAAATCGATGCATGTGTATGTACCCGTGCCTGGGTGTAAATATGTAGGTGTTTTGGTATTATATAGACACAGATCGTGTCTAGAAATAAAGTCTTCAACTTTGTGACCTCTGTCACTTACATGATTCGATCCCCATAAAATGTTATGGGCATTAAAATCCCCGAGTAAAACAAAGGGTGCGGGAAGCTGTTGAACAAGATTATCGAGTTCGTGTGGTACTAGGTTAGTGTTTGGTGGTAAATAAATAGAGCAAAATGTAATCACTCGATGTAGAGTGACGCTTACAGCAATGGCTTGTAAATTGGTGTTTAAATGAATGAAGCTATGAGGAGCTCTGTTGTTTACAATAACAGAAACTCCTCCTGATGCCTTGTCAACATTTGGAGAGCAGGTGTTAAACAGGGAGTAGTTTTTAAATGTGATATTGTCTGTATCTTTCAAGAATGTTTCTTGAAGGCATAGTACCGCAGGATCATGTTCGTTTAAAAGCAGGAGAATATCATTGTAATTTGCTTTAAGTCCTCGACAATTCCATTGTATGATAGTGTTTTTCATTATAAATTTAAATTAAAGATTGTGGAGCTAGGTTAGACCTTTCGCAGACGGAATTTGTTTTGTTATTTCTCTGGAGGAAGTACGGGGGTGAATTTTTTGTTTGTAGGTCTGGAGTTCCCTTGGGCGCATGGAGCAGATTCTTCTGCATCCATGCTCTCGATGTCTCCAAACCTGTTATAAAGTTTGATGGGGTCATCTGACCCCTTTTGTTGCCTGTTTCCGTGAGATTTTTTATTCTTTGGTGATTTAGGTTGTTAGGTATTATTAAATGTAGTCTGAGTAGATGCCGTGTTTTTCTGTGCTTGGTAATGGGGGGTGTTTGAATTTGGTGTTGAATCAGGTGCTTCTGTTTGTGTTTGAGCGTCCTTCGTTGTTTTAGGATTGCTCTTCACTACTGTGGAGAAGGATGGGCCAGGATGGGCTGTTTTTGCCTGTACAATTTTTCTGGCTTCTGGATAGGGAATATTATTTGTGTATTTTACCCTCTGAATTTCCTTCTCCTGTTTCCAGGTATCGCAATCCTTGGAATTTGCGTGGTGCTCTTTTCCGCAGTTGACACAATGCGGAGTTGCTCTACAATCAGATTCCTGATGAGCATTGTCTCCGCATCGGCCACATATTTGGCTCTTGGAGCAGCGGTCTTCGTGATGGCCGTATTTTTGACACTTATAACACCGAAGGGGGTTGGGAATGTAAATCTCTACCTTTACTTGCAAAAAGCCAACTTTCACCACTTTGGGTACAGTTGGCCTGTTGAAGGTGAGTACAATGGTGTTGGTGTCCTGCAGATTGTTATTACGTTTAATACGTATTCGTCGGACTGCAGTGACACCTTCATCTTTCATTCCTTCGATGATGTCAGCGTCGGTGACTCCAGCCAAGTCACGGCAGCGAATCACGCCTTTGGACGTATTCAGTGTGGTGTGAGCGAATGAGGTTACTGGGATATCAAAGAACGTTTTCATTTTCCTGATATTGTCTGATTGACCTCGTCGCTCACACTCAATAAGAAGACAACCCGATTTCAACTTTTTAACACTTTTAGGTGTGCCAATCGATCCTGTGATAGTCTTTTCGATGACAAATGGAGATAGTGCGGCAAGCGGTTTCGTGGCATCTTTTGACTGTATGACCATGAAGCGTGGAAATGACTCCACACTACATGGTTCATCGTCAGACTCTGATAAGGGTTTCGATCTTTTATTTTGATTTTTTTTTGGAATTATCCATGATGGCTAGATTAAAAATTCAGCACCCGTGCTCCCCACCCACCAAGGAGCCCAACAAGGGGACACTTTTCAAGTGTCAGGGATACACAGATGCCATACTCAGTTGATAAAATTACCTTTGAATGACCCTGAAGTCGCCAATTTCTAAGGTCGGTAAAATTACCCCCCGATTGACCCGTTAAGCCACCGCCTTCTAGGAAGCCTTCTAAGACTTGGAAAAGTGAAATATAAAGGAAAAGAATATAGGGGCAACGGTGGTATCAAGAGAGATACAAGGAGAGAGAGAAAGAAGGTGAGAAAGTTAATAAAGACCTCCTAGGGCTCGGCGTGACCAGCCGATTTGTCGGAACCGGGCCCATCCCGACCACCCGTCTAAGAGAAGTAGAGGCCAATGTAGTGTGTTGCAGGGAACTGCTCAACTACCAGGATCCTTTCCTCCCCCGACACGGGACGCAACCCACGGCAAACAGGTTGCCTCTACTTAGCCGCCTTTTACGACACGTAGCGAGGCACGTCGGGCGCATTAATTGGTATTCTTTGCTTTTTATTCCAGACATATACACGAAAAACAAACATGATGTTGACGAAATCCATAACATTGGTGTTAGTTGCAATCGCTATCGGTGAGTAGTAATATTTCGTAAATAGTTGGAAAACATGTACAACAAACGTAAGATTGTGTTTTCTGAAGATGGTATAATAATTTCGTCTATATGTTCAATTACATCGAGCCATACCTAACTTTACGTCAGCACTGTAGTCGTTGTAGGCAGTTTTATTATTTCCACGTAATCATCATTGCAATGTGATATTAGAACTTACACATATACACCTTAATGCAAGTCTATTCCAGTAAACATGAACTCCATTGACAATGTACTCAAAATCAGTTTTACTAGTTTTCTTGCCGTTGTTAGAAGCGTATAAAATAATTCCTTTTCATTTTTGGTTAAAGGAGCTATCTCAGTGACCTATGGCAACCCGGTACCCACTGTAGCTGAAGATAATAATGACCTGGTAACAGAGGCATCACCCGCTGTGATTCATGATTCTGAAGTAGATCCAACTGAAAAGGTCGAGGCAGCAGAACAGACAGATGCACCAATGAGCCCTGCCGCAGAGGGAGCAGAACAATTGTCAACAATGGCGTCACCAGCCGGAAATAGTGATAATGTTGAAGCTAGCCAATCAGAAGCGTCGGAGACTGATGCGCCACTCAGCCCGTCAGAGGAGCCATCGGCATTGTCAACAGCAGTTTATACCAACCCTAGTGAAAAGTAGACACCAAAGTATTTTCTCTGAAAACGATGTAGCAACTGCAAACATAGCAGAATAAGAAATCCGTAGCGTGCAATGAATATAGTAGTGATCTAGAGATTGCTGATGACTTTATAGACGTTATAAACATCGCACAAAATCGAAAGCATTTGTGCACGTCATGTTGTTTAGAAGGTATTAGCTTCTGTACTTGATTCTTGCTTGCTAATACCTTGCCATTTATTACTTCTTTGAGCAAACGAAATAAATCTTACCAATATGAGCAGTATGTTTTCTCTTTAAATTCATCCCAAAACAATGACAACATCCTTTCACAAAGGCAGTCATATTTCATGGAAATTCTATCATTACAATAATTCACTGCACCCATGAGAAAACTTAGCGAATTAATTTTATTAATCACAGGCATTTTCTCTCTCAATCTCTCTCTCTCTCTCTCTCTCTTCCCTTTCTGCAAAGCAATTGAGCTATAATAATTGATCATGAATGTCAATGATTGCATGGCCTTACGCTAAGTAACAGACAAAACAGAAAACCAACAAACTTTCTAAAACTCAACGAAAGATTTTTTCTCCAGAATACAAAGTAAAAATTTAAAAACAACTGAGAGCATTGTGAATTAGATCCCTATAGAACTAAACGTTCTATCCCAAGTTACATGCATGAAGTTCCTATTCACTTCCAGTGATATTTCAGATAGATTCCGCTATTGAATGCGTGCATGCGCCAGTACTTGCTAACGTGATAATGTACCAACTATCTGGTTTGTGGAGCTCTTCTAACAGACTTTTGATAGATCACAATAATACCATCATCAATGTCACTCTCCGAAATAACAATGATTCCAAATTAATGTTCTACCCCAATAATAGTAATGGGGACTTAGTAATTCCAATGAATAAATAAAGGCAACTAAATTAACAATTGAACACACGGTAAGACTGATTCTAGAACAGATCTTACGGCAGGAATGCATAATTGTGTAAGAAAGGAATATCATATAAGATGCTACGAAACAGTAATATAGCCAGTACGTAGGTCAGTCTCCATTCTGAAACATTCAAATGTGTTGGCAAGTTCATCACTTTCCACGCGAAACACTAGCAACCTTCATTTGCATTTTTACTACTAACAAAGATTCGAATATCCAATCTTCAATGATAGAAACATCTTCGCTAAGCATTATCTTTATTACAAGCTAAACGTTACAGGTCAGAACACTACTAACTTGATTTCGGTGAAAAGGTCAAGGACGAAATATAGATATGCGTAACAAAGTTTTACAAACCAGGGGTCTTTGCTTGACCTAGCGGCGTCAAATCCTGGCGCGATTCACCCTAGAAGTCATATGTTTACCCAAAATTTCCAAAGACATTCATACAACTTCAGTTGAAAATTAGAAAGCCCGACGTGTCCGGTCTATACATAAATTGTTCTCTTATCAATGCAAGACCACACATCTCACAACCTGCCAAAAATGTATCAATCGCACATCTGCATGGTTTCTCTTTGTTAGGTTTCCGTACCGCCAGCAGTTCTCGCCGTGGAAACTATACAACTATCCCCTAACAAAAGGAACTATTTTAACTACGCCACCTTAGTCCATTCAAACGGCTATTTTCAGGCACATTTCACTAGTACAACTGCATCAAAGTTGCCATAATGGCGACATAAACGGCATCTGATGAATCAATTCTTGTTAATTCCGTTGTGCAATTTACCGATTTCCTACTGTAAATACTGCCACTGCAGTGCCACCAATGTACACCACTAGACGTTAATAGGGGCTATGTAATTCCGGTCATTCATTCAGTTTTCCCCAGAATTCACAATTAGTAAACCATGTCATCATGGAAACTCACTAACACTTCACTCCCTGACGCTTGCTTCTAGTGATTGGGTAATTGTTTCGGGAGACGGAATATTTTCATTGCACCGAATTCCAATAATTAGACAAGTAATCATAATAATTTAAGAATTCTTTAAAACGGGGCGCTATGATCAAAATGCACATACTTCAAATTGATCACATTAGCCTCATCTTTAAAATGATCACTCGACCTTGAGTGACACAAACATCACACTTCTGTGGTCTAATCAAAATTGATGACTTTCCCTAAAATCAACCACCAACTCGATTAATGATTCCCAAATATGATTAAGACAAAACTCTAAATCAATGGACTTGTTCCTATTAGCCCGTCACTCTCCATCCGAAACTAAACGTTTTTCTGAATCACTAATTGCTTATAAGTAAACTAAATGTCAACAATAAACATAAATTAACCAAGCTGAATGAATCAAGCATGAAAATGTTCCGACATCTTATTCGGGTTCAAACTCTTTCCTAACAATCCTAGGAATTCGCTGCATAAAATACTTTCTCTAAACATCGGTATCTAACAACAAGGCAACAAATGTAATACAGGGCTATTCCTGTTTTACCCGAAAAACTCCGGTCTGGAGTTTGCGTTTCCACCAGTATACCCGACTCCAAATAGATTTTAGCGCACCTGTGCACAGTATATTTTTTACCCAGCCTCGGTCCGCCAATCTTGTATCCTTACAACTAACAGACTATTAATGGACCAATGCTACCGCGAACGATTATTAAATCAGTCACAATATCAAGCAGAGAAACGGAACTTGTGTATATTTCTCGAATTGGATGCGATTCGCTTCTTCCTAATAGTCACGTACCTAACACATTTACATTTAGGCAATGCACCGAGAGCGCGTGCATTTTTGTTATTAATGGGTACAGACGCCCAGTACAATTTCAAGGGACTGATTCTCATTGTCATTTCGGAGAGGTTATTTTTCCAATGCTTCCAAGCTATACATTTTATGGCGACACCATTCTTCTTATACAAACAGCGGTTTCAATGTACCCGTAAATAAATGTTGAAGCTACGTTATTGTTATTGGTGTTATTATTATTGCCAAATCTGTTATGGGCTTCCAATAAAGTCAGAATAAAGTTTTGAACTTAACACAATAGAGCAGGGGTGTGTGTGTGACAATACGTATGCTCTTTACCGGTTCGTCTCTAGTAATGTTAGATTATACAGCCTAATTTATGAACCTGGTATGCACTGAAGTCATGACCAACTTTTCTGACCTTTTTTGTACATTAGCGCTTACTTAGTGGTTGAGGCAACAAAAAAATAAAGAATCATCTCGCCCGGCTCCATTTACCACGTGTCGAGATTGTAACACGCCGCTTACGACTGACTCTCTTGAATTTCTGTGCCCTCAAAATCACACTCTTTCTGTATCATAGTGTATCAGATCCTAGATAAAATATTCAGTCTTGACTGAACAAAAATGAATGCACTCAAATTAAACATGTCTTAAGAGCAAATAAATCTATCTACTTTCGCAGGCTAAATGTCGAGAGACCAAACAGAAAATTTTAAAGGCGCTGTATCATTTATATTTATTTTTTATTTTTTAAATTTGATAGGACACGTCTTTTTTCCAATTGCAAATTAATAGACTGTTCTAAACAAATTAAAACCAAATCACTTGCAAAACTATTACAGAAATGTTCTAAGATCCAGAATAGAGTACATTTGATTGATTGATTGATTCAATTTTTAACGGCGCATCAGCAGTGTAAGGCTATTTAGCGCCAAACAAAATGTTATATGTATAATCTTTTAAAAATTAGAAAAAGTCTCACATCGACCAGCGATATAAAAACACATACTTCAAAATTAAGACGGTTGTATGGTAACGGTGCAAAATAAAGCTTCCCGATCAACCGGGGATGTAAATGTTGTATGTTAATGAAAAATCACGGAAAGGTATTAAAAAGGGACAGTATAAATATCGCATAAAACTGCACAAGGTGATAGCATAAAACTTAGAGCTTAGAGTAAATATTTACTGCTTTCAGGAACTCTATAATACGAGTCGTGTTTATAGTATCATAAAGTTACTTCATGTCATGCACAGTGTAATACTGATCGCGCGTAGGTTGCAGGTCAAAACACTCTATCATAAAGTGATTGACAGTGAATGGTTCATTGCAAGAAACGCACTCTGGTGGGTCTTCACCTTTTAGTTTGTGGGAATGGGTGATATAAGTATGATCAATTCGGATTCTTGCAATGACTACCTCCTCCCTACGCATGGTTCTGTAGGAAGGAGTCAATTCTCCTAGAGTTGGTTTGATTGCATGAAGTTTGTTATTCAGTGCATCATTCCATGATGCCTGCCAATTCTGGCGTAAGGACTTTGTGACACTAGGTTTAAAATCATTGTACAGTATTTTAAAGTCGGATGGTTCTTGAGTAAGGGCCATTTTAGCAGTGCGATCCGCTTTTCGTTACCTTTAATACCAATATGGTTAGGTAACCAACAGTATGTTATATTGTGGGAGACACTCATCTCGGTATTTTTGATGAGTATGTATTTCAATAATGGATTCTCAAGTTTTCTATTGTGTAGTGACTGAAGTACTGATAGTGAGTCAGAGCAGATGATGCTGTTTAAAATACGTTTGTTTTCTATATGTTGCAAAGCAAAGTCTATTGCTCTGATTTCGGCTGAAAACATTGATGTTCCATTTGGTAAGCGAACTTGCGTTGTGTGATTTCGACAAACGAAGGCTTCAGCAGCCTTTTCTTCATCCTTTGATCCGTCGGTATAAATTCTTGTGTAGTTTTTAAATTCGGTGAGAAGTTCTTGATAACAGTTGTGGAAGACGGAAGGGTTTGTCTCAGATTTTTTCCGTCGTGTAGCGTAACAAGTACTTTGGGTTGTTTAAGTAGCCAGGGTGGTGTTTCGGAGATGGACGTTTTGTGAATTTTAGACAGATCAATTTTTGTACTGTCAAGACTGGATGATATTCTAATGCCAAAGGAAGGTATGGCGTTTGGTTTATTTTCGTATAAGGTTTCGTATTTGTGTTGAAAAACAGCCGAAAAAGCAGGATTCAGAGGGTTTGATTTTAGTTTGAGAGCATACTGTGCGGAAAGCAGTTCTCTACGATGCGATAACGGTGGTTCGTTCGCTTCAGCCAGCAGGCTTTCACACGGGAATGTTTTAAATGCTCCCAGAGCCAGTCTTATTCCCCGATAATGAATTGGATCAAGCATTCTAAGATATGATTTTCTGGATGAACCATATACAACGCAAGCATAGTCCAGTTTGGAGCGAATAAACATTCTACATAAATTCACGATGACTTTTCTATCAGCACCCCGGTCAGTGTGCGTTACTACTTTAAGTAGGTTAAGTGCTTTTAAGCATTTGGCTTTTAAGTTCTTTAGGTGTGCAATAAAAGTCAGTTTTCTGTCAAAGAGTATACCTAAAAATTTTGTTCCCTCAACAACTAGAATAGGTGTTCCGTCCAGCGTGAGTTTAGGTTCACCGTGGTGTCATTGTAACTGACAGAAATACATGCATACCGTTTTTGATTTCGAGAATTTGAAGCCGTTTGTAATTGCCCAATTTTGTATCTTGTTTATATTTTTTATATTTTGCTGTAGTTGTCTTTCAATTGTATGCATGTACTTTGATCGATAACATATGAGAAAATCATCAACATATAAGTAAATTTGAATAATGATTCCAACGATCAACATAATTAAAATAAAAATAGAGAATACACTTACCAAAACGTTTTGTGAAAATCTGAAGAATGTAAAGCGGTGTCAATGATACTAACATAAGGAGCTTTGTGCGCACATCTAACATATATACATATATATTTGACAATATTGACTATTTTACAGCACCTTCATTTAGAAGAATGACCCACATCTTTACAATCAAGGATCATTTTCAAAAGGAAAACTTATTTGCAAACTAGTGTAGACTTTGCTGTCTGCAAATTATTCTGCAGTTAATGGCAATGATTCTTCACATTTTCCTCATATAGTTCATATGATTTCTCTTGTTTATGAAAATTAATGAATTACTTAATTATATAATAAAACGCTTGTTGTTTGAAGGAAAGGTCCAAAAGTAAAATTATTCCATCAAACCATGTTGAGAAGTAATTTATGAGGGATTCGAAACTCGCGGTTTGCCGTAGCTGGTGGATGGCCCAAGTCCATGCGGCCAACTTGTATAGCCAATTCCTCTGTTTTATTCTTGAAGAATTACTTTTCTTTCGTAGCTTTGTTGTTGTTGTTGTTGTTGTTGTGGGGTTTAACGAAATTTTTCAGCACACGATAGGCTATACATGGCGGCCAGTATTAATGGTGGATCGTAGCTTTGTAGTATTTACCCTAGATTTTCTATTTCTAAAATTTCTTCTTTCAATTGAAGTACCTAGACGCAGAGTTTAGTTAGTTCGATACTTACAGACGATCCGTTTGGTCAATGTCGTACAGAATGACCAGTTGTTTTATGGAGATATGTCTTAGAAATATTTGAAGGCTCTACGGGAAAAAATGTTCGTTAAATTATCTTTGCGATTTTATATCTCCCTAAATAAGCAGCTTGTTCAATTTGAGCTAGGTTGTGCGCGTGTGAGAAAATGCATTACAAGTGTAAATGATACATTGAGAAAATCTCCCATTATCTCTTGGGGCCTACTAACTAATTTGAATATTAAGCATTCAATGCACTGAGAATCCTTTGTTTCTAAGCAGGAATACATATATGTCTCTTTCATCAGCAACTGAATCCTTTCTGTCGTACATTGGCAATGTTCAGGCACGTTGAAAATCAAAACGGTTGCCAATATGTGTTTCATAGCTTTCTTTCGCAATTCTCAGTTGCACTCCCTAAAACTGAGCGAGAAATGAAAATGTCGCTTGAAAAATTGTAAAAGGATCACGAAAGAAAGGAGAGAGTGAGAAATATCATAAAGTGCTGACTTACTGAATCTTTAATAATGAAATACTGGTACAAATAGAATAAAACGCGGTATAACTGATTTTTTTTTCCTTTTCACGCAGTGGAGACTGGGGTAAATCAATGCAACAAGAACAAAATATCAAGACTGCATACATAATGATTGTTGTTGTTGTTGGGTTTAACGCCATTTTTCAGCAAACGATTGGCTATACATGGCGGCCAGTATTAATGGTGGAGGAAGAACCCGGGAAAACCCCGGAAAGAATCACCGACCCTGGAGAAGCTACTGGCAAGCTTTCTCACATACACAATGAAACGTGCCATCTCTTTAGTCTTTAGGAAAAAGCGTAAAACATTAACCTTGTTCAGAAGAATTATGTTCCCAATTGGAGCATTCTTGTTTCTGTATTGAAATTAAAAAGCTTATGGTATGTTAAATTGTTAACTTGAATCATAATTCTCATCATTTAATGTTCAATAACACACTGAAAGAAAGAGTCATGATATTTGCAACATTTCTTTCTCTTTTCATGCAGCATAGTTAGTGACACAATCTATCGGTATATACACATAATTGTACGTAATCAAATAACGGGAATTCCAAGTACAAACATGTCAGATATTGATCTCCACGTAGATTTATTTTTATTCAGAAAATAAACTAATTCCTCCGCATTTAATCGGATGTAACCATACTACAACATTACCTACCCAAAGGCAAATAGTCACTCTTTCGTCGAGGCACTTTAGCGGCAATCCGATATGAATAAACGACTTATGCATTATGTAAACCCAATTAAACCGTTGTTATTCTTCTCTCCACACCCATATTTAAAACAAAATTAGCTTACAGACTACTGTAGCCCGATCTCAGCCCCAAGGAAATTGAAATCCGCATTGTATTGATTTGATAGAAAGCATCTCAAAAATTACCAGAAATGCTCCTATTGGTTGTACATTTGTCACATCAATCGGATAAAAGGAAATGCTGTGAAAGTTAAATTTGTATATATTGCTAAACCAAAGCTGGTTCAAAGCTGGAAACGTTCATCAGGTAAGTGCCTTTTCCTCCCAATTTTATTCAGGAGAGTAAATTTATATTCGCACATTTCATAATACGTTAAATATTCATTTCTATATTTGTTTCTATTTCCTCAACTTCCTACTCACTACATTTTTCGTCATTAATAATTACCTTGGTGATGTGCTAATTTAGAATTAACATGTACGGGTCAACCGTTTTCCTCCTATCTTCAGTGAAAATACATTTTCGTTTATTTTCACAATTAAGGAAAGCGATTCGTTAGCATTTAGTTATGTGCGTATTATCATCTTTTTCTTTCCGCTAACCAAATTTGCCAGTTTGTTATACTAGTTCAAGTAGATAATCTGCATGACCTATGCCATGTTCATATTTCAATATAGGTTCTTTCTAAATTGTTTTCTTTATAATATTTTTCTAATCATTAAGATATGAGCCCAAAGTGTAATGATCTATATATTTAATATACACACAAGAGTTTTAAATTCAAACCTACAATCTTTACTCAAACGTTGCCTGTGAAATGACGAATCAAATGTTTTAAGTCATCCACGTGTTTTCATATATTGCAATCATCATTATACGCTTTTATTACATGATGGAATATTTCAAAAATACCTTTGTTTAACCAGTATTGCGAACACCTAATGAGAATTTAAAATCCATTTGATTGTCATTTTGGCAGCTATTTCAATACCAAGCCTTGCTAATTGTTTTGCACAAAAGATTCTATTACCAATCTTAAATAATGTCATTTTTACAAAGATCATTTCACACAAAAACACCGCATCAATAAAAGAGACAAGTATGTGCCATTTAAAAGTATGGCGAAAAAGTCTCCGGTTTCCTTTTTTATAAGTAAACAAATATATGTATTAATCAACTTTCAAATTCATGCTTTTCGAACTATCCAAAATATGCATGTGTATATCTGTCTGTATATCCGCTTGCTACATCCCATCTCGTTAATGTAACTTTGGAAAGATTGGAAAGATAGTTTAATCACTAATATCTTAGTCCCTACAAACGTCTTTTATTGATGATAGATTGAAGAAGAAAGAACAAAATATATTACCGTAAACATGTTATATTCAGTTCCAATATGTATACATAGTATTGTGCTGGAGTCAATATAAATTAAAGAGTAAATACTACACTTGTCAATAAAAGCGATGTGCTAAAAATGTCAGTTTTCAATGATGCATTAATTGGTATTCTTTGCCTTTTATTCCAGACATATACACGAAAAACAAACATGATGTTGACGAAATCCATAACATTGGTGTTAGTTGCAATCGCTATCGGTGAGTAGTAATATTTCGTAAATAGTTGGAAAACATGTACAACAAACGTAAGATTGTGTTTTCTGAAGATGGTATAATAATTTCGTCTATATGTTCAATTACATCGAGCCATACCTAACTTTACGTCAGCACTGTAGTCGTTGTAGGCAGTTTTATTATTTCCACGTAATCATCATTGCAATGTGATATTAGAACTTACACATATACACCTTAATGCAAGTCTATTCCAGTAAACATGAACTCCATTGACAATGTACTCAAAATCAGTTTTACTAGTTTTCTTGCCGTTGTTAGAAGCGTATAAAATAATTCCTTTTCATTTTTGGTTAAAGGAGCTATCTCAGTGACCTATGGCAACCCGGTACCCACTGTAGCTGAAGATAATAATGACCTGGTAACAGAGGCATCACCCGCTGTGATTCATGATTCTGAAGTAGATCCAACTGAAAAGGTCGAGGCAGCAGAACAGACAGATGCACCAATGAGCCCTGCCGTAGAGGGAGCAGAACAATTGTCAACAATGGCGTCACCAGCCGGAAATAGTGATAATGTTGAAGCTAGCCAATCAGAAGCGTCGGAGACTGATGCGCCACTCAGCCCGTCAGAGGAGCCATCGGCATTGTCAACAGCAGTTTATACCAACCCTAGTGAAAAGTAGACACCAAAGTATTTTCTCTGAAAACGATGTAGCAACTGCAAACATAGCAGAATAAGAAATCCGTAGCGTGCAATGAATATAGTAGTGATCTAGAGATTGCTGATGACTTTATAGACGTTATAAACATCGCACAAAATCGAAAGCATTTGTGCACGTCATGTTGTTCAGAAGGTATTAGCTTCTGTACTTGATTCGTGCTTGCTAATACCTTGCCATTTATTACTTCTTTGAGCAAACGAAATAAATCTTACCAATATGAGCAGTATGTTTTCCCTTTAAATTCATCCCAAAACAATGACAACTTCCTTTCACAAAGGCAGTCATATTTCATGGAAATTCTATCATTACAATAATTCACTGCACCCATGAGAAAACTTAGCGAATTAATTTTATTAATCACAGGCATTTTCTCTCTCTCTCTCTCTCTCTCTCTCTCTCTCTCTCTCTCTCTCTCTCTCTCTCTCTCTTCCCTTTCTGCAAAGCAATTGAGCTATAATAATTGATCATGAATGTCAATGATTGCATGGCCTTACGCTAAGTAACAGACAAAACAGAAAACCAACAAACTTTCTAAAACTCAACGAAAGTTTTTTTCTCCAGAATACAAAGTAAAAATTTAAAAACAACTGACAGCATTGTGAATTAGATCCCTATAGAACTAAACGTTCTATCCCAAGTTACATGCATGAAGTTCCTATTCACTTCCAGTGATATTTCAGATAGATTCCGCTATTGAATGCGTGCATGCGCCAGTACTTGCTAACGTGATAATGTACCAACTATCTGGTTTGTGGAGCTCTTCTAACAGACTTTTGATAGATCACAATAATACCATCATCAATGTCACTCTCCGAAATAACAATGATTCCAAATTAATGTTCTACCCCAATAATAGTAATGGGGACTTAGTAATTCCAATGAATAAATAAAGGCAACTAAATTAACAATTGAACACACGGTAAGACTGATTCTAGAACAGATCTTACGGCAGGAATGCATAATTGTGTAAGAAAGGAATATCATATAAGATGCTACGAAACAGTAATATAGCCAGTACGTAGGTCAGCCTCCATTCTGAAACATTCAAATGTGTTGGCAAGTTCATCACTTTCCACGCGAAACACTAGCAACCTTCATTTGCATTTTTACTACTAACAAAGATTCGAATATCCAATCTTCAATGATAGAAACATCTTCGCTAAGCATTATCTTTATTACAAGCTAAACGTTACAGGTCAGAACACTACTAACTTGATTTCGGTGAAAAGGTCAAGGACGAAATATAGATATGCGTAACAAAGTTTTACAAACCAGGGGTCTTTGCTTGACCTAGCGGCGTCAAATCCTGGCGCGATTCACCCTAGAAGTCATATGTTTACCCAAAATTTCCAAAGACATTCATACAACTTCAGTTGAAAATTAGAAAGCCCGACGTGTCCGGTCTATACATAAATTGTTCTCTTATCAATGCAAGACCACACATCTCACAACCTGCCAAAAATGTATCAATCGCACATCTGCATGGTTTCTCTTTGTTAGGTTTCCGTACCGCCAGCAGTTCTCGCCGTGGAAACTATACAACTATCCCCTAACAAAAGGAACTATTTTAACTACGCCACCTTAGTCCATTCAAACGGCTATTTTCAGGCACATTTCACCAGTACAACTGCATCAAAGTTGCCATAATGGCGACATAAACGGCATCTGATGAATCAATTCTTGTTAATTCCGTTGTGCAATTTACCGATTTCCTACTGTAAATACTGCCACTGCAGTGCCACCAATGTACACCACTAGACGTTAATAGGGGTTATGTAATTCCGGTCATTCATTCAGTTTTCCCCAGAATTCACAATTAGTAAACCATGTCATCATGGAAACTCACTAACACTTCACTCCCTGACGCTTGCTTCTAGTGATTGGGTAATTGTTTCGGGAGACGGAATATTTTCATTGCACCGAATTCCAATAATTAGACAAGTAATCATAATAATTTAAGATTTCTTTAAAACGGGGCGCTATGATCAAAATGCACATACTTCAAATTGATCACATTAGCCTCATCTTTAAAATGATCACTCGACCTTGAGTGACACAAACATCACACTTCTGTGGTCTAATCAAAATTGATGACTTTCCCTAAAATCAACCACCAACTCGATTAATGATTCCCAAATATGATTAAGACAAAACTCTAAATCAATGGACTTGTTCCTATTAGCCCGTCACTCTCCATCCGAAACTAAACGTTTTTCTGAATCACTAATTGCTTATAAGTAAACTAAATGTCAACAATAAACATAAATTAACCAAGCTGAATGAATCAAGCATGAAAATGTTCCGACATCTTATTCGGGTTCAAACTCTTTCCTAACAATCCTAGGAATTCGCTGCATAAAATACTTTCTCTAAACATCGGTATCTAACAACAAGGCAACAAATGTAATACAGGGCTATTCCTGTTTTACCCGAAAAACTCCGGTCTGGAGTTTGCGTTTCCACCAGTATACCCGACTCCAAATAGATTTTAGCGCACCTGTGCACAGTATATTTTTTACCCAGCCTCGGTCCGCCAATCTTGTATCCTTACAACTAACAGACTATTAATGGACCAATGCTACCGCGAACGATTATTAAATCAGTCACAATATCAAGCAGAGAAACGGAACTTGTGTATATTTCTCGAATTGGATGCGATTCGCTTCTTCCTAATAGTCACGTACCTAACACATTTACATTTAGGCAATGCACCGAGAGCGCGTGCATTTTTGTTATTAATGGGTACAGACGCCCAGTACAATTTCAAGGGACTGATTCTCATTGTCATTTCGGAGAGGTTATTTTTCCAATGCTTCCAAGCTATACATTTTATGGCGACACCATTCTTCTTATACAAACAGCGGTTTCAATGTACCCGTAAATAAATGTTGAAGCTACGTTATTGTTATTGGTGTTATTATTATTGCCAAATCTGTTATGGGCTTCCAATAAAGTCAGAATAAAGTTTTGAACTTAACACAATAGAGCAGGGGTGTGTGTGTGACAATACGTATGCTCTTTACCGGTTCGTCTCTGGTAATGTTAGATTATACAGCCTAATTTATGAACCTGGTATGCACTGAAGTCATGACCAACTTTTCTGACCTTTTTTGTACATTAGCGCTTACTTAGTGGTTGAGGCAACAAAAAAATAAAGAATCATCTCGCCCGGCTCCATTTACCACGTGTCGAGATTGTAACACGCCGCTTACGACTGACTCTCTTGAATTTCTGTGCCCTCAAAATCACACTCTTTCTGTATCATAGTGTATCAGATCCTAGATAAAATATTCAGTCTTGACTGAACAAAAATGAATGCACTCAAATTAAACATGTCTTAAGAGCAAATAAATCTATCTACTTTCGCAGGCTAAATGTCGAGAGACCAAACAGAAAATTTTAAAGGCGCTGTATCATTTATATTTATTTTTTATTTTTTAAATTTGATAGGACACGTCTTTTTTCCAATTGCAAATTAATAGACTGTTCTAAACAAATTAAAACCAAATCACTTGCAAAACTATTACAGAAATGTTCTAAGATCCAGAATAGAGTACATTTGATTGATTGATTGATTCAATTTTTAACGGCGCATCAGCAGTGTAAGGCTATTTAGCGCCAAACAAAATGTTATATGTATAATCTTTTAAAAATTAGAAAAAGTCTCACATCGACCAGCGATATAAAAACACATACTTCAAAATTAAGACGGTTGTATGGTAACGGTGCAAAATAAAGCTTCCCGATCAACCGGGGATGTAAATGTTGTATGTTAATGAAAAATCACGGAAAGGTATTAAAAAGGGACAGTATAAATATCGCATAAAACTGCACAAGGTGATAGCATAAAACTTAGAGCTTAGAGTAAATATTTACTGCTTTCAGGAACTCTATAATACGAGTCGTGTTTATAGTATCATAAAGTTACTTCATGTCATGCACAGTGTAATACTGATCGCGCGTAGGTTGCAGGTCAAAACACTCTATCATAAAGTGATTGACAGTGAATGGTTCATTGCAAGAAACGCACTCTGGTGGGTCTTCACCTTTTAGTTTGTGGGAATGGGTGATATAAGTATGATCAATTCGGATTCTTGCAATGACTACCTCCTCCCTACGCATGGTTCTGTAGGAAGGAGTCAATTCTCCTAGAGTTGGTTTGATTGCATGAAGTTTGTTATTCAGTGCATCATTCCATGATGCCTGCCAATTCTGGCGTAAGGACTTTGTGACACTAGGTTTAAAATCATTGTACAGTATTTTAAAGTCGGATGGTTCTTGAGTAAGGGCCATTTTAGCAGTGCGATCCGCTTTTCGTTACCTTTAATACCAATATGGTTAGGTAACCAACAGTATGTTATATTGTGGGAGACACTCATCTCGGTATTTTTGATGAGTATGTATTTCAATAATGGATTCTCAAGTTTTCTATTGTGTAGTGACTGAAGTACTGATAGTGAGTCAGAGCAGATGATGCTGTTTAAAATACGTTTGTTTTCTATATGTTGCAAAGCAAAGTCTATTGCTCTGATTTCGGCTGAAAACATTGATGTTCCATTTGGTAAGCGAACTTGCGTTGTGTGATTTCGACAAACGAAGGCTTCAGCAGCCTTTTCTTCATCCTTTGATCCGTCGGTATAAATTCTTGTGTAGTTTTTAAATTCGGTGAGAAGTTCTTGATAACAGTTGTGGAAGACGGAAGGGTTTGTCTCAGATTTTTTCCGTCGTGTAGCGTAACAAGTACTTTGGGTTGTTTAAGTAGCCAGGGTGGTGTTTCGGAGATGGACGTTTTGTGAATTTTAGACAGATCAATTTTTGTACTGTCAAGACTGGATGATATTCTAATGCCAAAGGAAGGTATGGCGTTTGGTTTATTTTCGTATAAGGTTTCGTATTTGTGTTGAAAAACAGCCGAAAAAGCAGGATTCAGAGGGTTTGATTTTAGTTTGAGAGCATACTGTGCGGAAAGCAGTTCTCTACGATGCGATAACGGTGGTTAGTTCGCTTCAGCCAGCAGGCTTTCACACGGGAATGTTTTAAATGCTCCCAGAGCCAGTCTTATTCCCCGATAATGAATTGGATCAAGCATTCTAAGATATGATTTTCTGGATGAACCATATACAACGCAAGCATAGTCCAGTTTGGAGCGAATAAACATTCTACATAAATTCACGATGACTTTTCTATCAGCACCCCGGTCAGTGTGCGTTACTACTTTAAGTAGGTTAAGTGCTTTTAAGCATTTGGCTTTTAAGTTCTTTAGGTGTGCAATAAAAGTCAGTTTTCTGTCAAAGAGTATACCTAAAAATTTTGTTCCCTCAACAACTAGAATAGGTGTTCCGTCCAGCGTGAGTTTAGGTTCACCGTGGTGTCATTGTAACTGACAGAAATACATGCATACCGTTTTTGATTTCGAGAATTTGAAGCCGTTTGTAATTGCCCAATTTTGTATCTTGTTTATATTTTTTATATTTTGCTGTAGTTGTCTTTCAATTGTATGCATGTACTTTGATCGATAACATATGAGAAAATCATCAACATATAAGTAAATTTGAATAATGATTCCAACGATCAACATAATTAAAATAAAAATAGAGAATACACTTACCAAAACGTTTTGTGAAAATCTGAAGAATGTAAAGCGGTGTCAATGATACTAACATAAGGAGCTTTGTGCGCACATCTAACATATATACATATATATTTGACAATATTGACTATTTTACAGCACCTTCATTTAGAAGAATGACCCACATCTTTACAATCAAGGATCATTTTCAAAAGGAAAACTTATTTGCAAACTAGTGTAGACTTTGCTGTCTGCAAATTATTCTGCAGTTAATGGCAATGATTCTTCACATTTTCCTCATATAGTTCATATGATTTCTCTTGTTTATGAAAATTAATGAATTACTTAATTATATAATAAAACGCTTGTTGTTTGAAGGAAAGGTCCAAAAATAAAATTATTCCATCAAACCATGTTGAGAAGTAATTTATGAGGGATTCGAAACTCGCGGTTTGCCGTAGCTGGTGGATGGCCCAAGTCCATGCGGCCAACTTGTATAGCCAATTCCTCTGTTTTATTCTTGAAGAATTACTTTTCTTTCGTAGCTTTGTTGTTGTTGTTGTTGTGGGGTTTAACGAAATTTTTCAGCACACGATAGGCTATACATGGCGGACAGTATTAATGGTGGATCGTAGCTTTGTAGTATTTACCCTAGATTTTCTATTTCTAAAATTTCTTCTTTCAATTGAAGTACCTAGACGCAGAGTTTAGTTAGTTCGATACTTACAGACGATCCGTTTGGTCAATGTCGTACAGAATGACCAGTTGTTTTATGGAGATATGTCTTAGAAATATTTGAAGGCTCTACGGGAAAAAATGTTCGTTAAATTATCTTTGCGATTTTATATCTCCCTAAATAAGCAGCTTGTTCAATTTGAGCTAGGTTGTGCGCGTGTGAGAAAATGCATTACAAGTGTAAATGATACATTGAGAAAATCTCCCATTATCTCTTGGGGCCTACTAACTAATTTGAATATTAAGCATTCAATGCACTGAGAATCCTTTGTTTCTAAGCAGGAATACATATATGTCTCTTTCATCAGCAACTGAATCCTTTCTGTCGTACATTGGCAATGTTCAGGCACGTTGAAAATCAAAACGGTTGCCAATATGTGTTTCATAGCTTTCTTTCGCAATTCTCAGTTGCACTCCCTAAAACTGAGCGAGAAATGAAAATGTCGCTTGAAAAATTGTAAAAGGATCACGAAAGAAAGGAGAGAGTGAGAAATATCTTAAAGTGCTGACTTACTGAATCTTTAATAATGAAATACTGGTACAAATAGAATAAAACGCGGTATAACTGATTTTTTTTTTCCTTTTCACGCAGTGGAGACTGGGGTAAATCAATGCAACAAGAACAAAATATCAAGACTGCATACATAATGATTGTTGTTGTTGTTGGGTTTAACGCCATTTTTCAGCAAACGATTGGCTATACATGGCGGCCAGTATTAATGGTGGAGGAAGAACCCGGGAAAACCCCGGAAAGAATCACCGACCCTGGAGAAGCTACTGGCAAGCTTTCTCACATACACAATGAAACGTGCCATCTCTTTAGTCTTTAGGAAAAAGCGTAAAACATTAACCTTGTTCAGAAGAATTATGTTCCCAATTGGAGCATTCTTGTTTCTGTATTGAAATTAAAAAGCTTATGGTATGTTAAATTGTTAACTTGAATCATAATTCTCATCATTTAATGTTCAATAACACACTGAAAGAAAGAGTCATGATATTTGCAACATTTCTTTCTCTTTTCATGCAGCATAGTTAGTGACACAATCTATCGGTATATACACATAATTGTACGTAATCAAATAACGGGAATTCCAAGTACAAACATGTCAGATATTGATCTCCACGTAGATTTATTTTTATTCAGAAAATAAACTAATTCCTCCGCATTTAATCGGATGTAACCATACTACAACATTACCTACCCAAAGGCAAATAGTCACTCTTTCGTCGAGGCACTTTAGCGGCAATCCGATATGAATAAACGACTTATGCATTATGTAAACCCAATTAAACCGTTGTTATTCTTCTCTCCACACCCATATTTAAAACAAAATTAGCTTACAGACTACTGTAGCCCGATCTCAGCCCCAAGGAAATTGAAATCCGCATTGTATTGATTTGATAGAAAGCATCTCAAAAATTACCAGAAATGCTCCTATTGGTTGTACATTTGTCACATCAATCGGATAAAAGGAAATGCTGTGAAAGTTAAATTTGTATATATTGCTAAACCAAAGCTGGTTCAAAGCTGGAAACGTTCATCAGGTAAGTGCCTTTTCCTCCCAATTTTATTCAGGAGAGTAAATTTATATTCGCACATTTCATAATACGTTAAATATTCATTTCTATATTTGTTTCTATTTCCTCAACTTCCTACTCACTACATTTTTCGTCATTAATAATTACCTTGGTGATGTGCTAATTTAGAATTAACATGTACGGGTCAACCGTTTTCCTCCTATCTTCAGTGAAAATACATTTTCGTTTATTTTCACAATTAAGGAAAGCGATTCGTTAGCATTTAGTTATGTGCGTATTATCATCTTTTTCTTTCCGCTAACCAAATTTGCCAGTTTGTTATACTAGTTCAAGTAGATAATCTGCATGACCTATGCCATGTTCATATTTCAATATAGGTTCTTTCTAAATTGTTTTCTTTATAATATTTTTCTAATCATTAAGATATGAGCCCAAAGTGTAATGATCTATATATTTAATATACACACAAGAGTTTTAAATTCAAACCTACAATCTTTACTCAAACGTTGCCTGTGAAATGACGAATCAAATGTTTTAAGTCATCCACGTGTTTTCATATATTGCAATCATCATTATACGCTTTTATTACATGATGGAATATTTCAAAAATACCTTTGTTTAACCAGTATTGCGAACACCTAATGAGAATTTAAAATCCATTTGATTGTCATTTTGGCAGCTATTTCAATACCAAGCCTTGCTAATTGTTTTGCACAAAAGATTCTATTACCAATCTTAAATAATGTCATTTTTACAAAGATCATTTCACACAAAAACACCGCATCAATAAAAGAGACAAGTATGTGCCATTTAAAAGTATGGCGAAAAAGTCTCCGGTTTCCTTTTTTATAAGTAAACAAATATATGTATTAATCAACTTTCAAATTCATGCTTTTCGAACTATCCAAAATATGCATGTGTATATCTGTCTGTATATCCGCTTGCTACATCCCATCTCGTTAATGTAACTTTGGAAAGATTGGAAAGATAGTTTAATCACTAATATCTTAGTCCCTACAAACGTCTTTTATTGATGATAGATTGAAGAAGAAAGAACAAAATATATTACCGTAAACATGTTATATTCAGTTCCAATATGTATACATAGTATTGTGCTGGAGTCAATATAAATTAAAGAGTAAATACTACACTTGTCAATAAAAGCGATGTGCTAAAAATGTCAGTTTTCAATGATGCATTAATTGGTATTCTTTGCCTTTTATTCCAGACATATACACGAAAAACAAACATGATGTTGACGAAATCCATAACATTGGTGTTAGTTGCAATCGCTATCGGTGAGTAGTAATATTTCGTAAATAGTTGGAAAACATGTACAACAAACGTAAGATTGTGTTTTCTGAAGATGGTATAATAATTTCGTCTATATGTTCAATTACATCGAGCCATACCTAACTTTACGTCAGCACTGTAGTCGTTGTAGGCAGTTTTATTATTTCCACGTAATCATCATTGCAATGTGATATTAGAACTTACACATATACACCTTAATGCAAGTCTATTCCAGTAAACATGAACTCCATTGACAATGTACTCAAAATCAGTTTTACTAGTTTTCTTGCCGTTGTTAGAAGCGTATAAAATAATTCCTTTTCATTTTTGGTTAAAGGAGCTATCTCAGTGACCTATGGCAACCCGGTACCCACTGTAGCTGAAGATAATAATGACCTGGTAACAGAGGCATCACCCGCTGTGATTCATGATTCTGAAGTAGATCCAACTGAAAAGGTCGAGGCAGCAGAACAGACAGATGCACCAATGAGCCCTGCCGTAGAGGGAGCAGAACAATTGTCAACAATGGCGTCACCAGCCGGAAATAGTGATAATGTTGAAGCTAGCCAATCAGAAGCGTCGGAGACTGATGCGCCACTCAGCCCGTCAGAGGAGCCATCGGCATTGTCAACAGCAGTTTATGCCAACCCTAGTGAAAAGTAGACACCAAAGTATTTTCTCTGAAAACGATGTAGCAACTGCAAACATAGCAGAATAAGAAATCCGTAGCGTGCAATGAATATAGTAGTGATCTAGAGATTGCTGATGACTTTATAGACGTTATAAACATCGCACAAAATCGAAAGCATTTGTGCACGTCATGTTGTTCAGAAGGTATTAGCTTCTGTACTTGATTCGTGCTTGCTAATACCTTGCCATTTATTACTTCTTTGAGCAAACGAAATAAATCTTACCAATATGAGCAGTATGTTTTCCCTTTAAATTCATCCCAAAACAATGACAACTTCCTTTCACAAAGGCAGTCATATTTCATGGAAATTCTATCATTACAATAATTCACTGCACCCATGAGAAAACTTAGCGAATTAATTTTATTAATCACAGGCATTTTCTCTCTCTCTCTCTCTCTCTCTCTCTCTCTCTTCCCTTTCTGCAAAGCAATTGAGCTATAATAATTGATCATGAATGTCAATGATTGCATGGCCTTACGCTAAGTAACAGACAAAACAGAAAACCAACAAACTTTCTAAAACTCAACGAAAGTTTTTTTCTCCAGAATACAAAGTAAAAATTTAAAAACAACTGACAGCATTGTGAATTAGATCCCTATAGAACTAAACGTTCTATCCCAAGTTACATGCATGAAGTTCCTATTCACTTCCAGTGATATTTCAGATAGATTCCGCTATTGAATGCGTGCATGCGCCAGTACTTGCTAACGTGATAATGTACCAACTATCTGGTTTGTGGAGCTCTTCTAACAGACTTTTGATAGATCACAATAATACCATCATCAATGTCACTCTCCGAAATAACAATGATTCCAAATTAATGTTCTACCCCAATAATAGTAATGGGGACTTAGTAATTCCAATGAATAAATAAAGGCAACTAAATTAACAATTGAACACACGGTAAGACTGATTCTAGAACAGATCTTACGGCAGGAATGCATAATTGTGTAAGAAAGGAATATCATATAAGATGCTACGAAACAGTAATATAGCCAGTACGTAGGTCAGTCTCCATTCTGAAACATTCAAATGTGTTGGCAAGTTCATCACTTTCCACGCGAAACACTAGCAACCTTCATTTGCATTTTTACTACTAACAAAGATTCGAATATCCAATCTTCAATGATAGAAACATCTTCGCTAAGCATTATCTTTATTACAAGCTAAACGTTACAGGTCAGAACACTACTAACTTGATTTCGGTGAAAAGGTCAAGGACGAAATATAGATATGCGTAACAAAGTTTTACAAACCAGGGGTCTTTGCTTGACCTAGCGGCGTCAAATCCTGGCGCGATTCACCCTAGAAGTCATATGTTTACCCAAAATTTCCAAAGACATTCATACAACTTCAGTTGAAAATTAGAAAGCCCGACGTGTCCGGTCTATACATAAATTGTTCTCTTATCAATGCAAGACCACACATCTCACAACCTGCCAAAAATGTATCAATCGCACATCTGCATGGTTTCTCTTTGTTAGGTTTCCGTACCGCCAGCAGTTCTCGCCGTGGAAACTATACAACTATCCCCTAACAAAAGGAACTATTTTAACTACGCCACCTTAGTCCATTCAAACGGCTATTTTCAGGCACATTTCACCAGTACAACTGCATCAAAGTTGCCATAATGGCGACATAAACGGCATCTGATGAATCAATTCTTGTTAATTCCGTTGTGCAATTTACCGATTTCCTACTGTAAATACTGCCACTGCAGTGCCACCAATGTACACCACTAGACGTTAATAGGGGCTATGTAATTCCGGTCATTCATTCAGTTTTCCCCAGAATTCACAATTAGTAAACCATGTCATCATGGAAACTCACTAACACTTCACTCCCTGACGCTTGCTTCTAGTGATTGGGTAATTGTTTCGGGAGACGGAATATTTTCATTGCACCGAATTCCAATAATTAGACAAGTAATCATAATAATTTAAGAATTCTTAAAAACGGGGCGCTATGATCAAAATGCACATACTTCAAATTGATCACATTAGCCTCATCTTTAAAATGATCACTCGACCTTGAGTGACACAAACGTCACACTTCTGTGGTCTAATCAAAATTGATGACTTTCCCTAAAATCAACCACCAACTCGATTAATGATTCCCAAATATGATTAAGACAAAACTCTAAATCAATGGACTTGTTCCTATTAGCCCGTCACTCTCCATCCGAAACTAAACGTTTTTCTGAATCACTAATTGCTTATAAGTAAACTAAATGTCAACAATAAACATAAATTAACCAAGCTGAATGAATCAAGCATGAAAATGTTCCGACATCTTATTCGGGTTCAAACTCTTTCCTAACAATCCTAGGAATTCGCTGCATAAAATACTTTCTCTAAACATAGGTATCTAACAACAAGGCAACAAATGTAATACAGGGCTATTCCTGTTTTACCCGAAAAACTCCGGTCTGGAGTTTGCGTTTCCACCAGTATACCCGACTCCAAATAGATTTTAGCGCACCTGTGCACAGTATATTTTTTACCCAGCCTCGGTCCGCCAATCTTGTATCCTTACAACTAACAGACTATTAATGGACCAATGCTACCGCGAACGATTATTAAATCAGTCACAATATCAAGCAGAGAAACGGAACTTGTGTATATTTCTCGAATTGGATGCGATTCGCTTCTTCCTAATAGTCACGTACCTAACACATTTACATTTAGGCAATGCAGCGAGAGCGCGTGCATTTTTGTTATTAATGGGTACAGACGCCCAGTACAATTTCAAGGGACTGATTCTCATTGTCATTTCGTAGAGGTTATTTTTCCAATGCTTCCAAGCTATACATTTTATGGCGACACCATTCTTCTTATACAAACAGCGGTTTCAATGTACCCGTAAATAAATGTTGAAGCTACGTTTTTGTTATTGGTGTTATTATTATTGCCAAATCTGTTATGGGCTTCCAATAAAGTCAGAATAAAGTTTTGAACTTAACACAATAGAGCAGGGGTGTGTGTGTGACAATACGTATGCTCTTTACCGGTTCGTCTCTAGTAATGTTAGATTATACAGCCTAATTTATGAACCTGGTATGCACTGAAGTCATGACCAACTTTTCTGACCTTTTTTGTACATTAGCGCTTACTTAGTGGTTGAGGCAACAAAAAAATAAAGAATCATCTCGCCCGGCTCCATTTACCACGTGTCGAGATTGTAACACGCCGCTTACGACTGACTCTCTTGAATTTCTGTGCCCTCAAAATCACACTCTTTCTGTATCATAGTGTATCAGATCCTAGATAAAATATTCAGTCTTGACTGAACAAAAATGAATGCACTCAAATTAAACATGTCTTAAGAGCAAATAAATCTATCTACTTTCGCAGACTAAATGTCGAGAGACCAAACAAAAAATTTTAAAGGCGCTGTATCATTTATATTTATTTTTTATTTTTTAAATTTGATAGGACACGTCTTTTTTCCAATTGCAAATTAATAGACTGTTCTAAACAAATTAAAACCAAATCACTTGCAAAACTATTACAGAAATGTTCTAAGATCCAGAATAGAGTACATTTGATTGATTGATTGATTCAATTTTTAACGGCGCATCAGCAGTGTAAGGCTATTTAGCGCCAAACAAAATGTTATATGTATAATCTTTTAAAAATTAGAAAAAGTCTCACATCGACCAGCGATATAAAAACACATACTTCAAAATTAAGACGGTTGTATGGTAACGGTGCAAAATAAAGCTTCCCGATCAACCGGGGATGTAAATGTTGTATGTTAATGAAAAATCACGGAAAGGTATTAAAAAGGGACAGTATAAATATCGCATAAAACTGCACAAGGTGATAGCATAAAACTTAGAGCTTAGAGTAAATATTTACTGCTTTCAGGAACTCTATAATACGAGTCGTGTTTATAGTATCATAAAGTTACTTCATGTCATGCACAGTGTAATACTGATCGCGCGTAGGTTGCAGGTCAAAACACTCTATCATAAAGTGATTGACAGTGAATGGTTCATTGCAAGAAACGCACTCTGGTGGGTCTTCACCTTTTAGTTTGTGGGAATGGGTGATATAAGTATGATCAATTCGGATTCTTGCAATGACTACCTCCTCCCTACGCATGGTTCTGTAGGAAGGAGTCAATTCTCCTAGAGTTGGTTTGATTGCATGAAGTTTGTTATTCAGTGCATCATTCCATGATGCCTGCCAATTCTGGCGTAAGGACTTTGTGACACTAGGTTTAAAATCATTGTACAGTATTTTAAAATCGGATGGTTCTTGAGTAAGGGCCATTTTAGCAGTGCGATCCGCTTTTTCGTTACCTTTAATACCAATATGGTTAGGTAACCAACAGTATGTTATATTGTGGGAGACACTCATCTCGGTATTTTTGATGAGTATGTATTTCAATAATGGATTCTCAAGTTTTCTATTGTGTAGTGACTGAAGTACTGATAGTGAGTCAGAGCAGATGATGCTGTTTAAAATACGTTTGTTTTCTATATGTTGCAAAGCAAAGTCTATTGCTCTGATTTCGGCTGAAAACATTGATGTTCCATTTGGTAAGCGAACTTGCGTTGTGTGATTTCGACAAACGAAGGCTTCAGCAGCCTTTTCTTCATCCTTTGATCCGTCGGTATAAATTCTTGTGTAGTTTTTAAATTCGGTGAGGAGTTCTTGATAACAGTTGTGGAAGACGGAAGGGTTTGTCTCAGATTTTGTCCGTCGTGTAGCGTAACAAGTACTTTGGGTTGTTTAAGTAGCCAGGGTGGTGTTTCGGAGATGTACGTTTTGTGAATTTTAGACAGATCAATTTTTGTACTGTCAAGACTGGATGACATTCTAATGCCAAAGGAAAGTATGGCGTTTGGTTTATTTTCGTATAAGGTTTCGTATTTGTGTTGAAAAACAGCCGAAAAAGCAGGATTCAGAGGGTTTGATTTTAGTTTGAGAGCATACTGTGCGGAAAGCAGTTCTTTACGATGCGATAACGGTGGTTCGTTCGCTTCAGCCAGCAGGCTTTCACACGGGAATGTTTTAAATGCTCCCAGAGCCAGTCTTATTCCCTGATAATGAATTGGATCAAGCAATCTAAGATATGATTTTCTGGATGAACCATATACAACGCAAGCATAGTCCAGTTTGGAGCGAATAAACATTCTACATAAATTCACGATGACTTTTCTATCAGCACCCCGGTCAGTGTGCGTTACTACTTTAAGTAGGTTAAGTGCTTTTAAGCATTTGGCTTTTAAGTTCTTTAGGTGTGCAATAAAAGTCAGTTTTCTGTCAAAGAGTATACCTAAAAATTTTGTTCCCTCAACAACTAGAATAGGTGTTCCGTCCAGCGTGAGTTTAGGTTCACCGTGGTGTCGTCGTAACGGACAGAAATACATGCATACCGTTTTTGATTTCGAGAATTTGAAGCCGTTTGTAATTGCCCAATTTTGTATCTTGTTTATATTTTTTATATTTTGCTGTAGTTGTCTTTCAATTGTATGCATGTACTTTGATCGATAACATATGAGAAAATCATCAACATATAAGTAAATTTGAATAATGATTCCAACGATCAACATAATTAAAATAAAAATAGAGAATACACTTACCAAAACGTTTTGTGAAAATCTGAAGAATGTAAAGCGGTGTCAATGATACTAACATAAGGAGCTTTGTGCGCACATCTAACATATATATTAGACAATATCGACTATTTTACACACTCCCTCATACAACAATGCAAAGACTATTACACGCAAATATAAAGACATATAATATTTGCATCTCTTCCTCACTTTCTCTCTCTCTCACGTACAGACACACACACACACACACACACACACACACACACACACAGACTGCTTAGACGATTTAAGTTGTTAAAACATCCGCGAAAGGTCGCGGGTACAAACTCAAAAGAGTCATAACAAAGGTTTATAAAACCGGTAGCAACAGCTGCCTGGCCTGGCACTCTGCATTAAGTGGTTAGTGTTAGAGCTGGCCGACCTGCTGTCAAGATAGAGGATCTGGGCAGGGCATAATGCCACAAGTCGGCGGCGGCGGCACGATTCCACCGTGCTAGACATCACAATACACTGTGACACTGCAGACATCATAGCGGTATGCTTACAATTGTTAACGATACGTTACAATTAAAAAATCTTTCTCTCTCTTTCACGCGTGTCAGCGCAAAATAATATTGCCAGAATAAGGATACTACATGTTCGAATTTAAAGGTAATATTAAATGCATTAATAAAGAAGGAACTATTATATTCAAATGTACAACATGAAAGAGTTTGGGTCAACAACTATTGAAATTAAGTCTAACATCGCTACATAAAAGAAAATGTACTCTACTCTGAAGACTGATCCGGTGACCTAAGTGGCTAGAGCGACTAAATGCGTTGGGTCGCGGTTTCGAACCCCGGCCGAGTGATACCATAGTCTTAGAAACATTTTAGTAGCAGCTGCCTCGCCAGACCCTCAGCATTTAGAGGTTAGTTTCAGGACTGGTTGGACAAATGTTAGGATAATGGAATATAATGTCCCATGTCAAGGGCATTAATCCCCAGTGCTCGATTTCACTATATACTGCCACTGCAGACATAGTAGCGATATGAATGAAAAAATGATAAAGCTCCGTTAAAAATCACGCTACACCATCCTCTCTCAAAGCATTAAATATCATATATTGATCAGCACCTTCATTTAGAAGAATGACCCACATCTTTACAATCAAGGATCATTTTCAAAAGGAAAACTTATTTGCAAACTAGTGTAGACTTTGCTGTCTGCAAATTATTCTGCAGTTAATGGCAATGATTCTTCACATTTTCCTCATATAGTTCATATGATTTCTCTTGTTTATGAAAATTAATGAATTACTTAATTATATAATAAAACGCTTGTTGTTTGAAGGAAAGGTCCAAAAATAAAATTCTTCCATCAAACCATGTTGAGAAGTAATTTATGAGGGATTCGAAACTCGCGGTTTGCCGTAGCTGGTGGATGGCCCTAGTCCATGCGGCCAACTTGTATAGCCAATTCCTCTGTTTTATTCTTGAAGAATTACTTTTCTTTCGTAGCTTTGTTGTTGTTGTTGTTGTTGTTGTGGGGTTTAACGAAATTTTTCAGCACACGATAGGCTATACATGGCGGCCATTATTAATGGTGGATCGTAGCTTTGTAGTATTTACCCTAGATTTTCTATTTCTAAAATTTCTTCTTTCAATTGAAGTACCTAGACGCAGAGTTTAGTTAGTTCGATACTTACAGACGATCCGTTTGGTCAATGTCGTACAGAATGACCAGTTGTTTTATGGAGATATGTCTTAGAAATATTTGAAGGCTCTACGGGAAAAAATGTTCGTTAAATTATCTTTGCGATTTTATATCTCCCTAAATAAGCAGCTTGTTCAATTTGAGCTAGGTTGTGCGCGTGTGAGAAAATGCATTACAAGTGTAAATGATACATTGAGAAAATCTCCCATTATCTCTTGGGGCCTACTAACTAATTTGAATATTAAGCATTCAATGCACTGAGAATCCTTTGTTTCTAAGCAGGAATACATATATGTCTCTTTCATCAGCAACTGAATCCTTTCTGTCGTACATTGGCAATGTTCAGGCACGTTGAAAATCAAAACGGTTGCCAATATGTGTTTCATAGCTTTCTTTCGCAATTCTCAGTTGCACTCCCTAAAACTGAGCGAGAAATGAAAATGTCGCTTGAAAAATTGTAAAAGGATCACGAAAGAAAGGAGAGAGTGAGAAATATCTTAAAGTGCTAACTTACTGAATCTTTAATAATGAAATACTGGTACAAATAGAATAAAACGCGGTATAACTGATTTTTTTGTCCTTTTCACGCAGTGGAGACTGGGGTAAATCAATGCAACAAGAACAAAATATCAAGACTGCATACATAATGATTGTTGTTGTTGTTGGGTTTAACGCCATTTTTCAGCAAACGATTGGCTATACATGGCGGCCAGTATTAATGGTGGAGGAAGAACCCGGGAAAACCCCGGAAAGAATCACCGACCCTGGAGAAGCTACTGGCAAGCTTTCTCACATACACAATGAAACGTGCCATCTCTTTAGTCTTTAGGAAAAAGCGTAAAACATAACCTTGTTCAGAAGAATTATACGCTCGCCTGAAATTCCTCATGGAGCATGACTGCGATATCTACCGATGTTCCTAATTGGAGCATTCTTGTTTCTGTATTGAAATTAAAAAGCTTATGGTATGTTAAATTGTTAACTTGAATCATAATTCTCATCATTTAATGTTCAATAACACACTGAAAGAAAGAGTCATGATATTTGCAACATTTCTTTCTCTTTTCATGCAGCATAGTTAGTGACACAATCTATCGGTATATACACATAATTGTACGTAATCAAATAACGGGAATTCCAAGTACAAACATGTCAGATATTGATCTCCACGTAGATTTATTTTTATTCAGAAAATAAACTAATTCCTCCGCATTTAATCGGATGTAACCATACTACAACATTACCTACCCAAAGGCAAATAGTCACTCTTTCGTCGAGGCACTTTAGCGGCAATCCGATATGAATAAACGACTTATGCATTATGTAAACCCAATTAAACCGTTGTTATTCTTCTCTCCACACCCATATTTAAAACAAAATTAGCTTACAGACTACTGTAGCCCGATCTCAGCCCCAAGGAAATTGAAATCCGCATTGTATTGATTTGATAGAAAGCATCTCAAAAATTACCAGAAATGCTCCTATTGGTTGTACATTTGTCACATCAATCGGATAAAAGGAAATGCTGTGAAAGTTAAATTTGTATATATTGCTAAACCAAAGCTGGTTCAAAGCTGGAAACGTTCATCAGGTAAGTGCCTTTTCCTCCCAATTTTATTCAGGAGAGTAAATTTATATTCGCACATTTCATAATACGTTAAATATTCATTTCTATATTTGTTTCTATTTCCTCAACTTCCTACTCACTACATTTTTCGTCATTAATAATTACCTTGGTGATGTGCTAATTTAGAATTAACATGTACGGGTCAACCGTTTTCCTCCTATCTTCAGTGAAAATACATTTTCGTTTATTTTCACAATTAAGGAAAGCGATTCGTTAGCATTTAGTTATGTGCGTATTATCATCTTTTTCTTTCCGCTAACCAAATTTGCCAGTTTGTTATACTAGTTCAAGTAGATAATCTGCATGACCTATGCCATGTTCATATTTCAATATAGGTTCTTTCTAAATTGTTTTCTTTATAATATTTTTCTAATCATTAAGATATGAGCGCAAAGTGTAATGATCTATATATTTAATATACACACAAGAGTTTTAAATTCAAACCTACAATCTTTACTCAAACGTTGCCTGTGAAATGACGAATCAAATGTTTTAAGTCATCCACGTGTTTTCATATATTGCAATCATCATTATACGCTTTTATTACATGATGGAATATTTCAAAAATACCTTTGTTTAACCAGTATTGCGAACACCTAATGAGAATTTAAAATCCATTTGATTGTCATTTTGGCAGCTATTTCAATACCAAGCCTTGCTAATTGTTTTGCACAAAAGATTCTATTACCAATCTTAAATAATGTCATTTTTACAAAGATCATTTCACACAAAAACACCGCATCAATAAAAGAGACAAGTATGTGCCATTTAAAAGTATGGCGAAAAAGTCTCCGGTTTCCTTTTTTATAAGTAAACAAATATATGTATTAATCAACTTTCAAATTCATGCTTTTCGAACTATCCAAAATATGCATGTGTATATCTGTCTGTATATCCGCTTGCTACATCCCATCTCGTTAATGTAACTTTGGAAAGATTGGAAAGATAGTTTAATCACTAATATCTTAGTCCCTACAAACGTCTTTTATTGATGATAGATTGAAGAAGAAAGAACAAAATATATTACCGTAAACATGTTATATTCAGTTCCAATATGTATACATAGTATTGTGCTGGAGTCAATATAAATTAAAGAGTAAATACTACACTTGTCAATAAAAGCGATGTGCTAAAAATGTCAGTTTTCAATGATGCATTAATTGGTATTCTTTGCCTTTTATTCCAGACATATACACGAAAAACAAACATGATGTTGACGAAATCCATAACATCGGTGTTAGTTGCAATCGCTATCGGTGAGTAGTAATATTTCGTAAATAGTTGGAAAACATGTACAACAAACGTAAGATTGTGTTTTCTGAAGATGGTATAATAATTTCGTCTATATGTTCAATTACATCGAGCCATACCTAACTTTACGTCAGCACTGTAGTCGTTGTAGGCAGTTTTATTATTTCCACGTAATCATCATTGCAATGTGATATTAGAACTTACACATATACACCTTAATGCAAGTCTATTCCAGTAAACATGAACTCCATTGACAATGTACTCAAAATCAGTTTTACTAGTTTTCTTGCCGTTGTTAGAAGCGTATAAAATAATTCCTTTTCATTTTTGGTTAAAGGAGCTATCTCAGTGACCTATGGCAACCCGGTACCCACTGTAGCTGAAGATAATAATGACCTGGTAACAGAGGCATCACCCGCTGTGATTCATGATTCTGAAGTAGATCCAACTGAAAAGGTCGAGGCAGCAGAACAGACAGATGCACCAATGAGCCCTGCCGTAGAGGGAGCAGAACAATTGTCAACAATGGCGTCACCAGCCGGAAATAGTGATAATGTTGAAGCTAGCCAATCAGAAGCGTCGGAGACTGATGCGCCACTCAGCCCGTCAGAGGAGCCATCGGCATTGTCAACAGCAGTTTATACCAACCCTAGTGAAAAGTAGACACCAAAGTATTTTCTCTGAAAACGATGTAGCAACTGCAAACATAGCAGAATAAGAAATCCGTAGCGTGCAATGAATATAGTAGTGATCTAGAGATTGCTGATGACTTTATAGACGTTATAAACATCGCACAAAATCGAAAGCATTTGTGCACGTCATGTTGTTTAGAAGGTATTAGCTTCTGTACTTGATTCGTGCTTGCTAATACCTTGCCATTTATTACTTCTTTGAGCAAACGAAATAAATCTTACCAATATGAGCAGTATGTTTTCCCTTTAAATTCATCCCAAAACAATGACAACTTCCTTTCACAAAGGCAGTCATATTTCATGGAAATTCTATCATTACAATAATTCACTGCACCCATGAGAAAACTTAGCGAATTAATTTTATTAATCACAGGCATTTTCTCTCTCTCTCTCTCTCTCTCTCTCTCTCTCTCTCTCTTCCCTTTCTGCAAAGCAATTGAGCTATAATAATTGATCATGAATGTCAATGATTGCATGGCCTTACGCTAAGTAACAGACAAAACAGAAAACCAACAAACTTTCTAAAACTCAACGAAAGTTTTTTTCTCCAGAATACAAAGTAAAAATTTAAAAACAACTGACAGCATTGTGAATTAGATCCCTATAGAACTAAACGTTCTATCCCAAGTTACATGCATGAAGTTCCTATTCACTTCCAGTGATATTTCAGATAGATTCCGCTATTGAATGCGTGCATGCGCCAGTACTTGCTAACGTGATAATGTACCAACTATCTGGTTTGTGGAGCTCTTCTAACAGACTTTTGATAGATCACACTAATACCATCATCAATGTCACTCTCCGAAATAACAATGATTCCAAATTAATGTTCTACCCCAATAATAGTAATGGGGACTTAGTAATTCCAATGAATAAATAAAGGCAACTAAATTAACAATTGAACACACGGTAAGACTGATTCTAGAACAGATCTTACGGCAGGAATGCATAATTGTGTAAGAAAGGAATATCATATAAGATGCTACGAAACAGTAATATAGCCAGTACGTAGGTCAGTCTCCATTCTGAAACATTCAAATGTGTTGGCAAGTTCATCACTTTCCACGCGAAACACTAGCAACCTTCATTTGCATTTTCACTACTAACAAAGATTCGAATATCCAATCTTCAATGATAGAAACATCTTCGCTAAGCATTATCTTTATTACAAGCTAAACGTTACAGGTCAGAACACTACTAACTTGATTTCGGTGAAAAGGTCAAGGACGAAATATAGATATGCGTAACAAAGTTTTACAAACCAGGGGTCTTTGCTTGACCTAGCGGCGTCAAATCCTGGCGCGATTCACCCTAGAAGTCATATGTTTACCCAAAATTTCCAAAGACATTCATACAACTTCAGTTGAAAATTAGAAAGCCCGACGTGTCCGGTCTATACATAAATTGTTCTCTTATCAATGCAAGACCACACATCTCACAACCTGCCAAAAATGTATCAATCGCACATCTGCATGGTTTCTCTTTGTTAGGTTTCCGTACCGCCAGCAGTTCTCGCCGTGGAAACTATACAACTATCCCCTAACAAAAGGAACTATTTTAACTACGCCACCTTAGTCCATTCAAACGGCTATTTTCAGGCACATTTCACCAGTACAACTGCATCAAAGTTGCCATAATGGCGACATAAACGGCATCTGATGAATCAATTCTTGTTAATTCCGTTGTGCAATTTACCGATTTCCTACTGTAAATACTGCCACTGCAGTGCCACCAATGTACACCACTAGACGTTAATAGGGGCTATGTAATTCCGGTCATTCATTCAGTTTTCCCCAGAATTCACAATTAGTAAACCATGTCATCATGGAAACTCACTAACACTTCACTCCCTGACACTTGCTTCTAGTGATTGGGTAATTGTTTCGGGAGACGGAATATTTTCATTGCACCGAATTCCAATAATTAGACAAGTAATCATAATAATTTAAGAATTCTTAAAAACGGGGCGCTATGATCAAAATGCACATACTTCAAATTGATCACATTAGCCTCATCTTTAAAATGATCACTCGACCTTGAGTGACACAAACGTCACACTTCTGTGGTCTAATCAAAATTGATGACTTTCCCTAAAATCAACCACCAACTCGATTAATGATTCCCAAATATGATTAAGACAAAACTCTAAATCAATGGACTTGTTCCTATTAGCCCGTCACTCTCCATCCGAAACTAAACGTTTTTCTGAATCACTAATTGCTTATAAGTAAACTAAATGTCAACAATAAACATAAATTAACCAAGCTGAATGAATCAAGCATGAAAATGTTCCGACATCTTATTCGGGTTCAAACTCTTTCCTAACAATCCTAGGAATTCGCTGCATAAAATACTTTCTCTAAACATCGGTATCTAACAACAAGGCAACAAATGTAATACAGGGCTATTCCTGTTTTACCCGAAAAACTCCGGTCTGGAGTTTGCGTTTCCACCAGTATACCCGACTCCAAATAGATTTTAGCGCACCTGTGCACAGTATACTTTTTACCCAGCCTCGGTCCGCCAATCTTGTATCCTTACAACTAACAGACTATTAATGGACCAATGCTACCGCGAACGATTATTAAATCAGTCACAATATCAAGCAGAGAAACGGAACTTGTGTATATTTCTCGAATTGGATGCGATTCGCTTCTTCCTAATAGTCACGTACCTAACACATTTACATTTAGGCAATGCACCGAGAGCGCGTGCATTTTTGTTATTAATGGGTACAGACGCCCAGTACAATTTCAAGGGACTGATTCTCATTGTCATTTCGGAGAGGTTATTTTTCCAATGCTTCCAAGCTATACATTTTATGGCGACACCATTCTTCTTATACAAACAGCGGTTTCAATGTACCCGTAAATAAATGTTGAAGCTACGTTATTGTTATTGGTGTTATTATTATTGCCAAATCTGTTATGGGCTTCCAATAAAGTCAGAATAAAGTTTTGAACTTAACACAATAGAGCAGGGGTGTGTGTGTGACAATACGTATGCTCTTTACCGGTTCGTCTCTAGTAATGTTAGATTATACAGCCTAATTTATGAACCTGGTATGCACTGAAGTCATGACCAACTTTTCTGACCTTTTTTGTACATTAGCGCTTACTTAGTGGTTGAGGCAACAAAAAAATAAAGAATCATCTCGCCCGGCTCCATTTACCACGTGTCGAGATTGTAACACGCCGCTTACGACTGACTCTCTTGAATTTCTGTGCCCTCAAAATCACACTCTTTCTGTATCATAGTGTATCAGATCCTAGATAAAATATTCAGTCTTGACTGAACAAAAATGAATGCACTCAAATTAAACATGTCTTAAGAGCAAATAAATCTATCTACTTTCGCAGACTAAATGTCGAGAGACCAAACAAAAAATTTTAAAGGCGCTGTATCATTTATATTTATTTTTTATTTTTTAAATTTGATAGGACACGTCTTTTTTCCAATTGCAAATTAATAGACTGTTCTAAACAAATTAAAACCAAATCACTTGCAAAACTATTACAGAAATGTTCTAAGATCCAGAATAGAGTACATTTGATTGATTGATTGATTCAATTTTTAACGGCGCATCAGCAGTGTAAGGCTATTTAGCGCCAAACAAAATGTTATATGTATAATCTTTTAAAAATTAGAAAAAGTCTCACATCGACCAGCGATATAAAAACACATACTTCAAAATTAAGACGGTTGTATGGTAACGGTGCAAAATAAAGCTTCCCGATCAACCGGGGATGTAAATGTTGTATGTTAATGAAAAATCACGGGAAAGGTATTAAAAAGGGACAGTATAAATATCGCATAAAACTGCACAAGGTGATAGCATAAAACTTAGAGCTTAGAGTAAATATTTACTGCTTTCAGGAACTCTATAATACGAGTCGTGTTTATAGTATCATAAAGTTACTTCATGTCATGCACAGTGTAATACTGATCGCGCGTAGGTTGCAGGTCAAAACACTCTATCATAAAGTGATTGACAGTGAATGGTTCATTGCAAGAAACGCACTCTGGTGGGTCTTCACCTTTTAGTTTGTGGGAATGGGTGATATAAGTATGATCAATTCGGATTCTTGCAATGCTACCTCCTCCCTACGCATGGTTCTGTAGGAAGGAGTCAATTCTCCTAGAGTTGGTTTGATTGCATGAAGTTTGTTATTCAGTGCATCATTCCATGATGCCTGCCAATTCTGGCGTAAGGACTTTGTGACACTAGGTTTAAAATCATTGTACAGTATTTTAAAATCGGATGGTTCTTGAGTAAGGGCCATTTTAGCAGTGCGATCCGCTTTTTCGTTACCTTTAATACCAATATGGTTAGGTAACCAACAGTATGTTATATTGTGGGAGACACTCATCTCGGTATTTTTGATGAGTATGTTTTTCAATAATGGATTCTCAAGTTTTCTATTGTGTAGTGACTGAAGTACTGATAGTGAGTCAGAGCAGATGATGCTGTTTAAAATACGTTTGTTTTCTATATGTTGCAAAGCAAAGTCTATTGCTCTGATTTCGGCTGAAAACATTGATGTTCCATTTGGTAAGCGAACTTGCGTTGTGTGATTTCGACAAACGAAGGCTTCAGCAGCCTTTTCTTCATCCTTTGATCCGTCGGTATAAATTCTAGTGTAGTTTTTAAATTCGGTGAGGAGTTCTTGATAACAGTTGTGGAAGACGGAAGGGTTTGTCTCAGATTTTTTCCGTCGTGGAGCGTAACAAGTACTTTGGGTTGTTTAAGTAGCCAGGGTGGTGTTTCGGAGATGTACGTTTTGTGAATTTTAGACAGATCAATTTTTGTACTGTCAAGGCTGGATGACATTCTAATGCCAAAGGGAAGTATGGCGTTTGGTTTATTTTCGTATAAGGTTTCGTATTTGTGTTGAAAAACAGCCGAAAAAGCAGGATTCAGAGGGTTTGATTTTAGTTTGAGAGCATACTGTGCGGAAAGCAGTTCTTTACGATGCGATAACGGTGGTTCGTTCGCTTCAGCCAGCAGGCTTTCACACGGGAATGTTTTAAATGCTCCCAGAGCCAGTCTTATTCCCTGATAATGAATTGGATCAAGCATTCTAAGATATGATTTTCTGGATGAACCATATACAACGCAAGCATAGTCCAGTTTGGAGCGAATAAACATTCTACATAAATTCACGATGACTTTTCTATCAGCACCCCGGTCAGTGTGCGTTACTACTTTAAGTAGGTTAAGTGCTTTTAAGCATTTGGCTTTTAAGTTCTTTAGGTGTGCAATAAAAGTCAGTTTTCTGTCAAAGAGTATACCTAAAAATTTTGTTCCCTCAACAACTAGAATAGGTGTTCCGTCCAGCGTGAGTTTAGGTTCACCGTGGTGTCGTCGTAACGGACAGAAATACATGCATACCGTTTTTGATTTCGAGAATTTGAAGCCGTTTGTAATTGCCCAATTTTGTATCTTGTTTATATTTTTTATATTTTGCTGTAGTTGTCTTTCAATTGTATGCATGTACTTTGATCGATAACATATGAGAAAATCATCAACATATAAGTAAATTTGAATAATGATTCCAACGATCAACATAATTAAAATAAAAATAGAGAATACACTTACCAAAACGTTTTGTGAAAATCTGAAGAATGTAAAGCGGTGTCAATGATACTAACATAAGGAGCTTTGTGCGCACATCTAACATATATATTAGACAATATCGACTATTTTACACACTCCCTCATACAACAATGCAAAGACTATTACACGCAAATATAAAGACATATAATATTTGCATCTCTTCCTCACTTTCTCTCTCTCTCACGTACAGACACACACACACACACACACACACAGACTGCTTAGACGATTTAAGTTGTTAAAACATCCGCGAAAGGTCGCGGGTACAAACTCAAAAGAGTCATATCAAAGGTTTATAAAACCGGTAGCAACAGCTGCCTGGCCTGGCACTCTGCATTAAGTGGTTAGTGTTAGAGCTGGCCGACCTGCTGTCAAGATAGAGGATCTGGGCAGGGCATAATGCCACAAGTCGGCGGCGGCGGCACGATTCCACCGTACTAGACATCACAATACACTGTGACACTGCAGACATCATAGCGGTATGCTTACAATTGTTAACGATACGTTACAATTAAAAAATCTTTCTCTCTCTTTCACGCGTGTCAGCGCAAAATAATATTGCCAGAATAAGCATGCTACATGTTCGAATTTAAAGGTAATATTAAATGCATTAATAAAGAAGGAACTATTATATTCAAATGTACAACATGAAAGAGTTTGGGTCAACAACTATTGAAATTAAGTCTAACATCGCTACATAAAAGACAATGTACTCTACTCTGAAGACTGATCCGGTGACCTAAGTGGCTAGAGCGACTAAATGCGTTGGGTCGCGGTTTCGAACCCCGGCCGAGTGATACCATAGTCTTAGAAACATTTTAGTAGCAGCTGCCTCGCCAGACCCTCAGCATTTAGAGGTTAGTTTCAGGACTGGTTGGACAAATGTTAGGATAATGGAATATAATGTCCCATGTCAAGGGCATTAATCCCCAGTGCTCGATTTCACTATATACTGCCACTGCAGACATAGTAGCGATATGAATGAAAAAATGATAAAGCTCCGTTAAAAATCACGCTACACCATCCTCTCTCAAAGCATTAAATATCATATATTGATCAGCACCTTCATTTAGAAGAATGACCCACATCTTTACAATCAAGGATCATTTTCAAAAGGAAAACTTATTTGCAAACTAGTGTAGACTTTGCTGTCTGCAAATTATTCTGCAGTTAATGGCAATGATTCTTCACATTTTCCTCATATAGTTCATATGATTTCTCTTGTTTATGAAAATTAATGAATTACTTAATTATATAATAAAACGCTTGTTGTTTGAAGGAAAGGTCCAAAAATAAAATTCTTCCATCAAACCATGTTGAGAAGTAATTTATGAGGGATTCGAAACTCGCGGTTTGCCGTAGCTGGTGGATGGCCCTAGTCCATGCGGCCAACTTGTATAGCCAATTCCTCTGTTTTATTCTTGAAGAATTACTTTTCTTTCGTAGCTTTGTTGTTGTTGTTGTTGTGGGGTTTAACGAAATTTTTCAGCACACGATAGGCTATACATGGCGGCCATTATTAATGGTGGATCGTAGCTTTGTAGTATTTACCCTAGATTTTCTATTTCTAAAATTTCTTCTTTCAATTGAAGTACCTAGACGCAGAGTTTAGTTAGTTCGATACTTACAGACGATCCGTTTGGTCAATGTCGTACAGAATGACCAGTTGTTTTATGGAGATATGTCTTAGAAATATTTGAAGGCTCTACGGGAAAAAATGTTCGTTAAATTATCTTTGCGATTTTATATCTCCCTAAATAAGCAGCTTGTTCAATTTGAGCTAGGTTGTGCGCGTGTGAGAAAATGCATTACAAGTGTAAATGATACATTGAGAAAATCTCCCATTATCTCTTGGGGCCTACTAACTAATTTGAATATTAAGCATTCAATGCACTGAGAATCCTTTGTTTCTAAGCAGGAATACATATATGTCTCTTTCATCAGCAACTGAATCCTTTCTGTCGTACATTGGCAATGTTCAGGCACGTTGAAAATCAAAACGGTTGCCAATATGTGTTTCATAGCTTTCTTTCGCAATTCTCAGTTGCACTCCCTAAAACTGAGCGAGAAATGAAAATGTCGCTTGAAAAATTGTAAAAGGATCACGAAAGAAAGGAGAGAGTGAGAAATATCTTAAAGTGCTAACTTACTGAATCTTTAATAATGAAATACTGGTACAAATAGAATAAAACGCGGTATAACTGATTTTTTTGTCCTTTTCACGCAGTGGAGACTGGGGTAAATCAATGCAACAAGAACAAAATATCAAGACTGCATACATAATGATTGTTGTTGTTGTTGGGTTTAACGCCATTTTTCAGCAAACGATTGGCTATACATGGCGGCCAGTATTAATGGTGGAGGAAGAACCCGGGAAAACCCCGGAAAGAATCACCGACCCTGGAGAAGCTACTGGCAAGCTTTCTCACATACACAATGAAACGTGCCATCTCTTTAGTCTTTAGGAAAAAGCGTAAAACATAACCTTGTTCAGAAGAATTATACGCTCGCCTGAAATTCCTCATGGAGCATGACTGCGATATCTACCGATGTTCCTAATTGGAGCATTCTTGTTTCTGTATTGAAATTAAAAAGCTTATGGTATGTTAAATTGTTAACTTGAATCATAATTCTCATCATTTAATGTTCAATAACACACTGAAAGAAAGAGTCATGATATTTGCAACATTTCTTTCTCTTTTCATGCAGCATAGTTAGTGACACAATCTATCGGTATATACACATAATTGTACGTAATCAAATAACGGGAATTCCAAGTACAAACATGTCAGATATTGATCTCCACGTAGATTTATTTTTATTCAGAAAATAAACTAATTCCTCCGCATTTAATCGGATGTAACCATACTACAACATTACCTACCCAAAGGCAAATAGTCACTCTTTCGTCGAGGCACTTTAGCGGCAATCCGATATGAATAAACGACTTATGCATTATGTAAACCCAATTAAACCGTTGTTATTCTTCTCTCCACACCCATATTTAAAACAAAATTAGCTTACAGACTACTGTAGCCCGATCTCAGCCCCAAGGAAATTGAAATCCGCATTGTATTGATTTGATAGAAAGCATCTCAAAAATTACCAGAAATGCTCCTATTGGTTGTACATTTGTCACATCAATCGGATAAAAGGAAATGCTGTGAAAGTTAAATTTGTATATATTGCTAAACCAAAGCTGGTTCAAAGCTGGAAACGTTCATCAGGTAAGTGCCTTTTCCTCCCAATTTTATTCAGGAGAGTAAATTTATATTCGCACATTTCATAATACGTTAAATATTCATTTCTATATTTGTTTCTATTTCCTCAACTTCCTACTCACTACATTTTTCGTCATTAATAATTACCTTGGTGATGTGCTAATTTAGAATTAACATGTACGGGTCAACCGTTTTCCTCCTATCTTCAGTGAAAATACATTTTCGTTTATTTTCACAATTAAGGAAAGCGATTCGTTAGCATTTAGTTATGTGCGTATTATCATCTTTTTCTTTCCGCTAACCAAATTTGCCAGTTTGTTATACTAGTTCAAGTAGATAATCTGCATGACCTATGCCATGTTCATATTTCAATATAGGTTCTTTCTAAATTGTTTTCTTTATAATATTTTTCTAATCATTAAGATATGAGCCCAAAGCGTAATGATCTATATATTTAATATACACACAAGAGTTTTAAATTCAAACCTACAATCTTTACTCAAACGTTGCCTGTGAAATGACGAATCAAATGTTTTAAGTCATCCACGTGTTTTCATATATTGCAATCATCATTATACGCTTTTATTACATCATTGCAATGTGATATTAGAACTTACACATATACACCTTAATGCAAGTCTATTCCAGTAAACATGAACTCCATTGACAATGTACTCAAAATCAGTTTTACTAGTTTTCTTGCCGTTGTTAGAAGCGTATAAAATAATTCCTTTTCATTTTTGGTTAAAGGAGCTATCTCAGTGACCTATGGCAACCCGGTACCCACTGTAGCTGAAGATAATAATGACCTGGTAACAGAGGCATCACCCGCTGTGATTCATGATTCTGAAGTAGATCCAACTGAAAAGGTCGAGGCAGCAGAACAGACAGATGCACCAATGAGCCCTGCCGTAGAGGGAGCAGAACAATTGTCAACAATGGCGTCACCAGCCGGAAATAGTGATAATGTTGAAGCTAGCCAATCAGAAGCGTCGGAGACTGATGCGCCACTCAGCCCGTCAGAGGAGCCATCGGCATTGTCAACAGCAGTTTATACCAACCCTAGTGAAAAGTAGACACCAAAGTATTTTCTCTGAAAACGATGTAGCAACTGCAAACATAGCAGAATAAGAAATCCGTAGCGTGCAATGAATATAGTAGTGATCTAGAGATTGCTGATGACTTTATAGACGTTATAAACATCGCACAAAATCGAAAGCATTTGTGCACGTCATGTTGTTTAGAAGGTATTAGCTTCTGTACTTGATTCGTGCTTGCTAATACCTTGCCATTTATTACTTCTTTGAGCAAACGAAATAAATCTTACCAATATGAGCAGTATGTTTTCCCTTTAAATTCATCCCAAAACAATGACAACTTCCTTTCACAAAGGCAGTCATATTTCATGGAAATTCTATCATTACAATAATTCACTGCACCCATGAGAAAACTTAGCGAATTAATTTTATTAATCACAGGCATTTTCTCTCTCTCTCTCTCTCTCTCTCTCTCTCTCTCTCTTCCCTTTCTGCAAAGCAATTGAGCTATAATAATTGATCATGAATGTCAATGATTGCATGGCCTTACGCTAAGTAACAGACAAAACAGAAAACCAACAAACTTTCTAAAACTCAACGAAAGTTTTTTTCTCCAGAATACAAAGTAAAAATTTAAAAACAACTGACAGCATTGTGAATTAGATCCCTATAGAACTAAACGTTCTATCCCAAGTTACATGCATGAAGTTCCTATTCACTTCCAGTGATATTTCAGATAGATTCCGCTATTGAATGCGTGCATGCGCCAGTACTTGCTAACGTGATAATGTACCAACTATCTGGTTTGTGGAGCTCTTCTAACAGACTTTTGATAGATCACACTAATACCATCATCAATGTCACTCTCCGAAATAACAATGATTCCAAATTAATGTTCTACCCCAATAATAGTAATGGGGACTTAGTAATTCCAATGAATAAATAAAGGCAACTAAATTAACAATTGAACACACGGTAAGACTGATTCTAGAACAGATCTTACGGCAGGAATGCATAATTGTGTAAGAAAGGAATATCATATAAGATGCTACGAAACAGTAATATAGCCAGTACGTAGGTCAGTCTCCATTCTGAAACATTCAAATGTGTTGGCAAGTTCATCACTTTCCACGCGAAACACTAGCAACCTTCATTTGCATTTTCACTACTAACAAAGATTCGAATATCCAATCTTCAATGATAGAAACATCTTCGCTAAGCATTATCTTTATTACAAGCTAAACGTTACAGGTCAGAACACTACTAACTTGATTTCGGTGAAAAGGTCAAGGACGAAATATAGATATGCGTAACAAAGTTTTACAAACCAGGGGTCTTTGCTTGACCTAGCGGCGTCAAATCCTGGCGCGATTCACCCTAGAAGTCATATGTTTACCCAAAATTTCCAAAGACATTCATACAACTTCAGTTGAAAATTAGAAAGCCCGACGTGTCCGGTCTATACATAAATTGTTCTCTTATCAATGCAAGACCACACATCTCACAACCTGCCAAAAATGTATCAATCGCACATCTGCATGGTTTCTCTTTGTTAGGTTTCCGTACCGCCAGCAGTTCTCGCCGTGGAAACTATACAACTATCCCCTAACAAAAGGAACTATTTTAACTACGCCACCTTAGTCCATTCAAACGGCTATTTTCAGGCACATTTCACCAGTACAACTGCATCAAAGTTGCCATAATGGCGACATAAACGGCATCTGATGAATCAATTCTTGTTAATTCCGTTGTGCAATTTACCGATTTCCTACTGTAAATACTGCCACTGCAGTGCCACCAATGTACACCACTAGACGTTAATAGGGGCTATGTAATTCCGGTCATTCATTCAGTTTTCCCCAGAATTCACAATTAGTAAACCATGTCATCATGGAAACTCACTAACACTTCACTCCCTGGCGCTTGCTTCTAGTGATTGGGTAATTGTTTCGGGAGACGGAATATTTTCATTGCACCGAATTCCAATAATTAGACAAGTAATCATAATAATTTAAGAATTCTTTAAAACGGGGCGCTATGATCAAAATGCACATACTTCAAATTGATCACATTAGCCTCATCTTTAAAATGATCACTCGACCTCGAGTGACACAAACGTTACACTTCTGTGGTCTAATCAAAATTGATGACTTTCCCTAAAATCAACCACCAACTCGATTAATGATTCCCAAATATGATTAAGACAAAACTCTAAATCAATGGACTTGTTCCTATTAGCCCGTCACTCTCCATCCGAAACTAAACGTTTTTCTGAATCACTAATTGCTTATAAGTAAACTAAATGTCAACAATAAACATAAATTAACCAAGCTGAATGAATCAAGCATGAAAATGTTCCGACATCTTATTCGGGTTCAAACTCTTTCCTAACAATCCTAGGAATTCGCTGCATAAAATACTTTCTCTAAACATCGGTATCTAACAACAAGGCAACAAATGTAATACAGGGCTATTCCTGTTTTACCCGAAAAACTCCGGTCTGGAGTTTGCGTTTCCACCAGTATACCCGACTCCAAATAGATTTTAGCGCACCTGTGCACAGTATACTTTTTACCCAGCCTCGGTCCGCCAATCTTGTATCCTTACAACTAACAGACTATTAATGGACCAATGCTACCGCGAACGATTATTAAATCAGTCACAATATCAAGCAGAGAAACGGAACTTGTGTATATTTCTCGAATTGGATGCGATTCGCTTCTTCCTAATAGTCACGTACCTAACACATTTACATTTAGGCAATGCACCGAGAGCGCGTGCATTTTTGTTATTAATGGGTACAGACGCCCAGTACAATTTCAAGGGACTGATTCTCATTGTCATTTCGGAGAGGTTATTTTTCCAATGCTTCCAAGCTATACATTTTATGGCGACACCATTCTTCTTATACAAACAGCGGTTTCAATGTACCCGTAAATAAATGTTGAAGCTACGTTATTGTTATTGGTGTTATTATTATTGCCAAATCTGTTATGGGCTTCCAATAAAGTCAGAATAAAGTTTTGAACTTAACACAATAGAGCAGGGGTGTGTGTGTGACAATACGTATGCTCTTTACCGGTTCGTCTCTAGTAATGTTAGATTATACAGCCTAATTTATGAACCTGGTATGCACTGAAGTCATGACCAACTTTTCTGACCTTTTTTGTACATTAGCGCTTACTTAGTGGTTGAGGCAACAAAAAAATAAAGAATCATCTCGCCCGGCTCCATTTACCACGTGTCGAGATTGTAACACGCCGCTTACGACTGACTCTCTTGAATTTCTGTGCCCTCAAAATCACACTCTTTCTGTATCATAGTGTATCAGATCCTAGATAAAATATTCAGTCTTGACTGAACAAAAATGAATGCACTCAAATTAAACATGTCTTAAGAGCAAATAAATCTATCTACTTTCGCAGACTAAATGTCGAGAGACCAAACAAAAAATTTTAAAGGCGCTGTATCATTTATATTTATTTTTTATTTTTTAAATTTGATAGGACACGTCTTTTTTCCAATTGCAAATTAATAGACTGTTCTAAACAAATTAAAACCAAATCACTTGCAAAACTATTACAGAAATGTTCTAAGATCCAGAATAGAGTACATTTGATTGATTGATTGATTCAATTTTTAACGGCGCATCAGCAGTGTAAGGCTATTTAGCGCCAAACAAAATGTTATATGTATAATCTTTTAAAAATTAGAAAAAGTCTCACATCGACCAGCGATATAAAAACACATACTTCAAAATTAAGACGGTTGTATGGTAACGGTGCAAAATAAAGCTTCCCGATCAACCGGGGATGTAAATGTTGTATGTTAATGAAAAATCACGGGAAAGGTATTAAAAAGGGACAGTATAAATATCGCATAAAACTGCACAAGGTGATAGCATAAAACTTAGAGCTTAGAGTAAATATTTACTGCTTTCAGGAACTCTATAATACGAGTCGTGTTTATAGTATCATAAAGTTACTTCATGTCATGCACAGTGTAATACTGATCGCGCGTAGGTTGCAGGTCAAAACACTCTATCATAAAGTGATTGACAGTGAATGGTTCATTGCAAGAAACGCACTCTGGTGGGTCTTCACCTTTTAGTTTGTGGGAATGGGTGATATAAGTATGATCAATTCGGATTCTTGCAATGACTACCTCCTCCCTACGCATGGTTCTGTAGGAAGGAGTCAATTCTCCTAGAGTTGGTTTGATTGCATGAAGTTTGTTATTCAGTGCATCATTCCATGATGCCTGCCAATTCTGGCGTAAGGACTTTGTGACACTAGGTTTAAAATCATTGTACAGTATTTTAAAATCGGATGGTTCTTGAGTAAGGGCCATTTTAGCAGTGCGATCCGCTTTTTCGTTACCTTTAATACCAATATGGTTAGGTAACCAACAGTATGTTATATTGTGGGAGACACTCATCTCGGTATTTTTGATGAGTATGTTTTTCAATAATGGATTCTCAAGTTTTCTATTGTGTAGTGACTGAAGTACTGATAGTGAGTCAGAGCAGATGATGCTGTTTAAAATACGTTTGTTTTCTATATGTTGCAAAGCAAAGTCTATTGCTCTGATTTCGGCTGAAAACATTGATGTTCCATTTGGTAAGCGAACTTGCGTTGTGTGATTTCGACAAACGAAGGCTTCAGCAGCCTTTTCTTCATCCTTTGATCCGTCGGTATAAATTCTTGTGTAGTTTTTAAATTCGGTGAGGAGTTCTTGATAACAGTTGTGGAAGACGGAAGGGTTTGTCTCAGATTTTTTCCGTCGTGGAGCGTAACAAGTACTTTGGGTTGTTTAAGTAGCCAGGGTGGTGTTTCGGAGATGTACGTTTTGTGAATTTTAGACAGATCAATTTTTGTACTGTCAAGGCTGGATGACATTCTAATGCCAAAGGAAAGTATGGCGTTTGGTTTATTTTCGTATAAGGTTTCGTATTTGTGTTGAAAAACAGCCGAAAAAGCAGGATTCAGAGGGTTTGATTTTAGTTTGAGAGCATACTGTGCGGAAAGCAGTTCTTTACGATGCGATAACGGTGGTTCGTTCGCTTCAGCCAGCAGGCTTTCACACGGGAATGTTTTAAATGCTCCCAGAGCCAGTCTTATTCCCTGATAATGAATTGGATCAAGCATTCTAAGATATGATTTTCTGGATGAACCATATACAACGCAAGCATAGTCCAGTTTGGAGCGAATAAACATTCTACATAAATTCACGATGACTTTTCTATCAGCACCCCGGTCAGTGTGCGTTACTACTTTAAGTAGGTTAAGTGCTTTTAAGCATTTGGCTTTTAAGTTCTTTAGGTGTGCAATAAAAGTCAGTTTTCTGTCAAAGAGTATACCTAAAAATTTTGTTCCCTCAACAACTAGAATAGGTGTTCCGTCCAGCGTGAGTTTAGGTTCACCGTGGTGTCGTCGTAACGGACAGAAATACATGCATACCGTTTTTGATTTCGAGAATTTGAAGCCGTTTGTAATTGCCCAATTTTGTATCTTGTTTATATTTTTTATATTTTGCTGTAGTTGTCTTTCAATTGTATGCATGTACTTTGATCGATAACATATGAGAAAATCATCAACATATAAGTAAATTTGAATAATGATTCCAACGATCAACATAATTAAAATAAAAATAGAGAATACACTTACCAAAACGTTTTGTGAAAATCTGAAGAATGTAAAGCGGTGTCAATGATACTAACATAAGGAGCTTTGTGCGCACATCTAACATATATATTAGACAATATCGACTATTTTACACACTCCCTCATACAACAATGCAAAGACTATTACACGCAAATATAAAGACATATAATATTTGCATCTCTTCCTCACTTTCTCTCTCTCTCACGTACAGACACACACACACACACACACACACACACACAGACTGCTTAGACGATTTAAGTTGTTAAAACATCCGCGAAAGGTCGCGGGTACAAACTCAAAAGAGTCATATCAAAGGTTTATAAAACCGGTAGCAACAGCTGCCTGGCCTGGCACTCTGCATTAAGTGGTTAGTGTTAGAGCTGGCCGACCTGCTGTCAAGATAGAGGATCTGGGCAGGGCATAATGCCACAAGTCGGCGGCGGCGGCACGATTCCACCGTGCTAGACATCACAATACACTGTGACACTGCAGACATCATAGCGGTATGCTTACAATTGTTAACGATACGTTACAATTAAAAAATCTTTCTCTCTCTTTCACGCGTGTCAGCGCAAAATAATATTGCCAGAATAAGCATGCTACATGTTCGAATTTAAAGGTAATATTAAATGCATTAATAAAGAAGGAACTATTATATTCAAATGTACAACATGAAAGAGTTTGGGTCAACAACTATTGAAATTAAGTCTAACATCGCTACATAAAAGACAATGTACTCTACTCTGAAGACTGATCCGGTGACCTAAGTGGCTAGAGCGACTAAATGCGTTGGGTCGCGGTTTCGAACCCCGGCCGAGTGATACCATAGTCTTAGAAACATTTTAGTAGCAGCTGCCTCGCCAGACCCTCAGCATTTAGAGGTTAGTTTCAGGACTGGTTGGACAAATGTTAGGATAATGGAATATAATGTCCCATGTCAAGGGCATTAATCCCCAGTGCTCGATTTCACTATATACTGCCACTGCAGACATAGTAGCGATATGAATGAAAAAATGATAAAGCTCCGTTAAAAATCACGCTACACCATCCTCTCTCAAAGCATTAAATATCATATATTGATCAGCACCTTCATTTAGAAGAATGACCCACATCTTTACAATCAAGGATCATTTTCAAAAGGAAAACTTATTTGCAAACTAGTGTAGACTTTGCTGTCTGCAAATTATTCTGCAGTTAATGGCAATGATTCTTCACATTTTCCTCATATAGTTCATATGATTTCTCTTGTTTATGAAAATTAATGAATTACTTAATTATATAATAAAACGCTTGTTGTTTGAAGGAAAGGTCCAAAAATAAAATTCTTCCATCAAACCATGTTGAGAAGTAATTTATGAGGGATTCGAAACTCGCGGTTTGCCGTAGCTGGTGGATGGCCCTAGTCCATGCGGCCAACTTGTATAGCCAATTCCTCTGTTTTATTCTTGAAGAATTACTTTTCTTTCGTAGCTTTGTTGTTGTTGTTGTTGTGGGGTTTAACGAAATTTTTCAGCACACGATAGGCTATACATGGCGGCCAGTATTAATGGTGGATCGTAGCTTTGTAGTATTTACCCTAGATTTTCTATTTCTAAAATTTCTTCTTTCAATTGAAGTACCTAGACGCAGAGTTTAGTTAGTTCGATACTTACAGACGATCCGTTTGGTCAATGTCGTACAGAATGACCAGTTGTTTTATGGAGATATGTCTTAGAAATATTTGAAGGCTCTACGGGAAAAAATGTTCGTTAAATTATCTTTGCGATTTTATATCTCCCTAAATAAGCAGCTTGTTCAATTTGAGCTAGGTTGTGCGCGTGTGAGAAAATGCATTACAAGTGTAAATGATACATTGAGAAAATCTCCCATTATCTCTTGGGGCCTACTAACTAATTTGAATATTAAGCATTCAATGCACTGAGAATCCTTTGTTTCTAAGCAGGAATACATATATGTCTCTTTCATCAGCAACTGAATCCTTTCTGTCGTACATTGGCAATGTTCAGGCACGTTGAAAATCAAAACGGTTGCCAATATGTGTTTCATAGCTTTCTTTCGCAATTCTCAGTTGCACTCCCTAAAACTGAGCGAGAAATGAAAATGTCGCTTGAAAAATTGTAAAAGGATCACGAAAGAAAGGAGAGAGTGAGAAATATCTTAAAGTGCTAACTTACTGAATCTTTAATAATGAAATACTGGTACAAATAGAATAAAACGCGGTATAACTGATTTTTTTTTCCTTTTCACGCAGTGGAGACTGGGGTAAATCAATGCAACAAGAACAAAATATCAAGACTGCATACATAATGATTGTTGTTGTTGTTGGGTTTAACGCCATTTTTCAGCAAACGATTGGCTATACATGGCGGCCAGTATTAATGGTGGAGGAAGAACCCGGGAAAACCCCGGAAAGAATCACCGACCCTGGAGAAGCTACTGGCAAGCTTTCTCACATACACAATGAAACGTGCCATCTCTTTAGTCTTTAGGAAAAAGCGTAAAACATAACCTTGTTCAGAAGAATTATACGCTCGCCTGAAATTCCTCATGGAGCATGACTGCGATATCTACCGATGTTCCTAATTGGAGCATTCTTGTTTCTGTATTGAAATTAAAAAGCTTATGGTATGTTAAATTGTTAACTTGAATCATAATTCTCATCATTTAATGTTCAATAACACACTGAAAGAAAGAGTCATGATATTTGCAACATTTCTTTCTCTTTTCATGCAGCATAGTTAGTGACACAATCTATCGGTATATACACATAATTGTACGTAATCAAATAACGGGAATTCCAAGTACAAACATGTCAGATATTGATCTCCACGTAGATTTATTTTTATTCAGAAAATAAACTAATTCCTCCGCATTTAATCGGATGTAACCATACTACAACATTACCTACCCAAAGGCAAATAGTCACTCTTTCGTCGAGGCACTTTAGCGGCAATCCGATATGAATAAACGACTTATGCATTATGTAAACCCAATTAAACCGTTGTTATTCTTCTCTCCACACCCATATTTAAAACAAAATTAGCTTACAGACTACTGTAGCCCGATCTCAGCCCCAAGGAAATTGAAATCCGCATTGTATTGATTTGATAGAAAGCATCTCAAAAATTACCAGAAATGCTCCTATTGGTTGTACATTTGTCACATCAATCGGATAAAAGGAAATGCTGTGAAAGTTAAATTTGTATATATTGCTAAACCAAAGCTGGTTCAAAGCTGGAAACGTTCATCAGGTAAGTGCCTTTTCCTCCCAATTTTATTCAGGAGAGTAAATTTATATTCGCACATTTCATAATACGTTAAATATTCATTTCTATATTTGTTTCTATTTCCTCGACTTCCTACTCACTACATTTTTCATCATTAATAATTACCTTGTTGATGTGCTAATTTAGAATTAACATGTACGGGTCAACCGTTTTCCTCCTATCTTCAGTGAAAATACATTTTTGTTTATTTTCACAATTAAGGAAAGCGATTCGTTAGCATTTAGTTATGTGCGTATTATCATCTTTTTCTTTCCGCTAACCAAATTTGCCAGTTTGTTATACTAGTTCAAGTAGATAATCTGCATGACCTATGCCATGTTCATATTTCAATATAGGTTCTTTCTAAATTGTTTTCTTTATAATATTTTTCTAATCATTAAGATATGAGCCCAAAGTGTAATGATCTATATATTTAATATACACACAAAAGTTTTAAATTCAAACCTACAATCTTTACTCAAACGTTGCCTGTGAAATGACGAATCAAATGTTTTAAGTCATCCACGTGTTTTCATATATTGCAATCATCATTATACGCTTTTATTACATGATGGAATATTTCACAAATACCTTTGTTTAACCAGTATTGCGAACACCTAATGAGAATTTAAAATCCATTTGATTGTCATTTTGGCAGCTATTTCAATACCAAGCCTTGCTAATTGTTTTGCACAAAAGATTCTATTACCAATCTTAAATAATGTCATTTTTACAAAGATCATTTCACACAAAAACACCGCATCAATAAAAGAGACAAGTATGTGCCATTTAAAAGTATGGCGAAAAAGTCTCCGGTTTCCTTTTTTATAAGTAAACAAATATATGTATTAATCAACTTTCAAATTCATGCTTTTCGAACTATCCAAAATATGCATGTGTATATCTGTCTGTATATCCGCTTGCTACATCCCATCTCGTTAATGTAACTTTGGAAAGATTGGAAAGATAGTTTAATCACTAATATCTTAGTCCCTACAAACGTCTTTTATTGATGATAGATTGAAGAAGAAAGAACAAAATATATTACCGTAAACATGTTATATTCAGTTCCAATATGTATACATAGTATTGTGCTGGAGTCAATATAAATTAAAGAGTAAATACTACACTTGTCAATAAAAGCGATGTGCTAAAAATGTCAGTTTTCAATGATGCATTAATTGGTATTCTTTGCCTTTTATTCCAGACATATACACGAAAAACAAACATGATGTTGACGAAATCCATAACATTGGTGTTAGTTGCAATCGCTATCGGTGAGTAGTAATATTTCGTAAATAGTTGGAAAACATGTACAACAAACGTAAGATTGTGTTTTCTGAAGATGGTATAATAATTTCGTCTATATGTTCAATTACATCGAGCCATACCTAACTTTACGTCAGCACTGTAGTCGTTGTAGGCAGTTTTATTATTTCCACGTAATCATCATTGCAATGTGATATTAGAACTTACACATATACACCTTAATGCAAGTCTATTCCAGTAAACATGAACTCCATTTACAATGTACTCAAAATCAGTTTTACTAGTTTTCTTGCCGTTGTTAGAAGCGTATAAAATAATTCCTTTTCATTTTTGGTTAAAGAAGCTATCTCAGTGACCTATGGCAACCCTGTACCCACTGTAGCTGAAGATAATAATGACCTGGTAACAGAGGCATCACCCGCTGTGATTCATGATTCTGAAGTAGATCCAACTGAAAAGGTCGAGGCAGCAGAACAGACAGATGCACCAATGAGCCCTGCCGCAGAGGGAGCAGAACAATTGTCAACAATGGCGTCACCAGCCGGAAATAGTGATAATGTTGAAGCTAGCCAATCAGAAGCGTCGGAGACTGATGCGCCACTCAGCCCGTCAGAGGAGCCATCGGCATTGTCAACAGCAGTTTATACCAACCCTAGTGAAAAGTAGACACCAAAGTATTTTCTCTGAAAACGATGTAGCAACTGCAAACATAGCAGAATAAGAAATCCGTAGCGTGCAATGAATATAGTAGTGATCTAGAGATTGCTGATGACTTTATAGACGTTATAAACATCGCACAAAATCGAAAGCATTTGTGCACGTCATGTTGTTTAGAAGGTATTAGCTTCTGTACTTGATTCGTGCTTGCTAATACCTTGCCATTTATTACTTCTTTGAGCAAACGAAATAAATCTTACCAATATGAGCAGTATGTTTTCCCTTTAAATTCATCCCAAAACAATGACAACTTCCTTTCACAAAGGCAGTCATATTTCATGGAAATTCTATCATTACAATAATTCACTGCACCCATGAGAAAACTTAGCGAATTAATTTTATTAATCACAGGCATTTAATCTCTCTCTCTCTCTCTCTCTCTCTCTCTCTCTCTCTCTCTCTCTTCCCTTTCTGCAAAGCAATTGAGCTATAATAATTGATCATGAATGTCAATGATTGCATGGCCTTACGCTAAGTAACAGACAAAACAGAAAACCAACAAACTTTCTAAAACTCAACGAAAGTTTTTTTCTCCAGAATACAAAGTAAAAATTTAAAAACAACTGACAGCATTGTGAATTAGATCCCTATAGAACTAAACGTTCTATCCCAAGTTACATGCATGAAGTTCCTATTCACTTCCAGTGATATTTCAGATAGATTCCGCTATTGAATGCGTGCATGCGCCAGTACTTGCTAACGTGATAATGTACCAACTATCTGGTTTGTGGAGCTCTTCTAACAGACTTTTGATAGATCACAATAATACCATCATCAATGTCACTCTCCGAAATAACAATGATTCCAAATTAATGTTCTACCCCAATAATAGTAATGGGGACTTAGTAATTCCAATGAATAAATAAAGGCAACTAAATTAACAATTGAACACACGGTAAGACTGATTCTAGAACAGATCTTACGGCAGGAATGCATAATTGTGTAAGAAAGGAATATCATATAAAATGCTACGAAACAGTAATATAGCCAGTACGTAGGTCAGTCTCCATTCTGAAACATTCAAATGTGTTGGCAAGTTCATCACTTTCCACGCGAAACACTAGCAACCTTCATTTGCATTTTTACTACTAACAAAGATTCGAATATCCAATCTTCAATGATAGAAACATCTTCGCTAAGCATTATCTTTATTACAAGCTAAACGTTACAGGTCAGAACACTACTAACTTGATTTCGGTGAAAAGGTCAAGGACGAAATATAGATATGCGTAACAAAGTTTTACAAACCAGGGGTCTTTGCTTGACCTAGCGGCGTCAAATCCTGGCGCGATTCACCCTAGAAGTCATATGTTTACCCAAAATTTCCAAAGACATTCATACAACTTCAGTTGAAAATTAGAAAGCCCGACGTGTCCGGTCTATACATAAATTGTTCTCTTATCAATGCAAGACCACACATCTCACAACCTGCCAAAAATGTATCAATCGCACATCTGCATGGTTTCTCTTTGTTAGGTTTCCGTACCGCCAGCAGTTCTCGCCGTGGAAACTATACAACTATCCCCTAACAAAAGGAACTATTTTAACTACGCCACCTTAGTCCATTCAAACGGCTATTTTCAGGCACATTTCACCAGTACAACTGCATCAAAGTTGCCATAATGGCGACATAAACGGCATCTGATGAATCAATTCTTGTTAATTCCGTTGTGCAATTTACCGATTTCCTACTGTAAATACTGCCACTGCAGTGCCACCAATGTACACCACTAGACGTTAATAGGGGCTATGTAATTCCGGTCATTCATTCAGTTTTCCCCAGAATTCACAATTAGTAAACCATGTCATCATGGAAACTCACTAACACTTCACTCCCTGACGCTTGCTTCTAGTGATTGGGTAATTGTTTCGGGAGACGGAATATTTTCATTGCACCGAATTCCAATAATTAGACAAGTAATCATAATAATTTAAGAATTCTTTAAAACGGGGCGCTATGATCAAAATGCACATACTTCAAATTGATCACATTAGCCTCATCTTTAAAATGATCACTCGACCTTGAGTGACACAAACGTCACACTTCTGTGGTCTAATCAAAATTGATGACTTTCCCTAAAATCAACCACCAACTCGATTAATGATTCCCAAATATGATTAAGACAAAACTCTAAATCAATGGACTTGTTCCTATTAGCCCGTCACTCTCCATCCGAAACTAAACGTTTTTCTGAATCACTAATTGCTTATAAGTAAACTAAATGTCAACAATAAACATAAATTAACCAAGCTGAATGAATCAAGCATGAAAATGTTCCGACATCTTATTCGGGTTCAAACTCTTTCCTAACAATCCTAGGAATTCGCTGCATAAAATACTTTCTCTAAACATACGTATCTAACAACAAGGCAACAAATGTAATACAGGGCTATTCCTGTTTTACCCGAAAAACTCCGGTCTGGAGTTTGCGTTTCCACCAGTATACCCGACTCCAAATAGATTTTAGCGCACCTGTGCACAGTATATTTTTTACCCAGCCTCGGTCCGCCAATCTTGTATCCTTACAACTAACAGACTATTAATGGACCAATGCTACCGCGAACGATTATTAAATCAGTCACAATATCAAGCAGAGAAACGGAACTTGTGTATATTTCTCGAATTGGATGCGATTCGCTTCTTCCTAATAGTCACGTACCTAACACATTTACATTTAGGCAATGCACCGAGAGCGCGTGCATTTTTGTTATTAATGGGTACAGACGCCCAGTACAATTTCAAGGGACTGATTCTCATTGTCATTTCGGAGAGGTTATTTTTCCAATGCTTCCAAGCTATACATTTTATGGCGACACCATTCTTCTTATACAAACAGCGGTTTCAATGTACCCGTAAATAAATGTTGAAGCTACGTTATTGTTATTGGTGTTATTATTATTGCCAAATCTGTTATGGGCTTCCAATAAAGTCAGAATAAAGTTTTGAACTTAACACAATAGAGCAGGGGTGTGTGTGTGACAATACGTATGCTCTTTACCGGTTCGTCTCTAGTAATGTTAGATTATACAGCCTAATTTATGAACCTGGTATGCACTGAAGTCATGACCAACTTTTCTGACCTTTTTTGTACATTAGCGCTTACTTAGTGGTTGAGGCAACAAAAAAATAAAGAATCATCTCGCCCGGCTCCATTTACCACGTGTCGAGATTGTAACACGCCGCTTACGACTGACTCTCTTGAATTTCTGTGCCCTCAAAATCACACTCTTTCTGTATCATAGTGTATCAGATCCTAGATAAAATATTCAGTCTTGACTGAACAAAAATGAATGCACTCAAATTAAACATGTCTTAAGAGCAAATAAATCTATCTACTTTCGCAGACTAAATGTCGAGAGACCAAACAGAAAATTTTAAAGGCGCTGTATCATTTATATTTATTTTTTATTTTTTAAATTTGATAGGACACGTCTTTTTTCCAATTGCAAATTAATAGACTGTTCTAAACAAATTAAAACCAAATCACTTGCAAAACTATTACAGAAATGTTCTAAGATCCAGAATAGAGTACATTTGATTGATTGATTGATTCAATTTTTAACGGCGCATCAGCAGTGTAAGGCTATTTAGCGCCAAACAAAATGTTATATGTATAATCTTTTAAAAATTAGAAAAAGTCTCACATCGACCAGCGATATAAAAACACATACTTCAAAATTAAGACGGTTGTATGGTAACGGTGCAAAATAAAGCTTCCCGATCAACCGGGGATGTAAATGTTGTATGTTAATGAAAAATCACGGAAAGGTATTAAAAAGGGACAGTATAAATATCGCATAAAACTGCACAAGGTGATAGCATAAAACTTAGAGCTTAGAGTAAATATTTACTGCTTTCAGGAACTCTATAATACGAGTCGTGTTTATAGTATCATAAAGTTACTTCATGTCATGCACAGTGTAATACTGATCGCGCGTAGGTTGCAGGTCAAAACACTCTATCATAAAGTGATTGACAGCGAATGGTTCATTGCAAGAAACGCACTCTGGTGGGTCTTCACCTTTTAGTTTGTGGGAATGGGTGATATAAGTATGATCAATTCGGATTCTTGCAATGACTACCTCCTCCCTACGCATGGTTCTGTAGGAAGGAGTCAATTCTCCTAGAGTTGGTTTGATTGCATGAAGTTTGTTATTCAGTGCATCATTCCATGATGCCTGCCAATTCTGGCGTAAGGACTTTGTGACACTAGGTTTAAAATCATTGTACAGTATTTTAAAATCGGATGGTTCTTGAGTAAGGGCCATTTTAGCAGTGCGATCCGCTTTTCGTTACCTTTAATACCAATATGGTTAGGTAACCAACAGTATGTTATATTGTGGGAGACACTCATCTCGGTATTTTTGATGAGTATGTTTTTCAATAATGGATTCTCAAGTTTTCTATTGTGTAGTGACTGAAGTACTGATAGTGAGTCAGAGCAGATGATGCTGTTTAAAATACGTTTGTTTTCTATATGTTGCAAAGCAAAGTCTATTGCTCTGATTTCGGCTGAAAACATTGATGTTCCATTTGGTAAGCGAACTTGCGTTGTGTGATTTCGACAAACGAAGGCTTCAGCAGCCTTTTCTTCATCCTTTGATCCGTCGGTATAAATTCTTGTGTAGTTTTTAAATTCGGTGAGGAGTTCTTGATAACAGTTGTGGAAGACGGAAGGGTTTGTCTCAGATTTTTTCCGTCGTGGAGCGTAACAAGTACTTTGGGTTGTTTAAGTAGCCAGGGTGGTGTTTCGGAGATGGACGTTTTGTGATTTTTAGACAGATCAATTTTTGTACTGTCAAGACTGGATGATATTCTAATGCCAAAGGAAGGTATGGCGTTTGGTTTATTTTCGTATAAGGTTTCGTATTTGTGTTGAAAAACAGCCGAAAAAGCAGGATTCAGAGGGTTTGATTTTAGTTTGAGAGCATACTGTGCGGAAAGCAGTTCTCTACGATGCGATAACGGTGGTTCGTTCGCTTCAGCCAGCAGGCTTTCACACGGGAATGTTTTAAATGCTCCCAGAGCCAGTCTTATTCCCTGATAATGAATTGGATCAAGCATTCTAAGATATGATTTTCTGGATGAACCATATACAACGCAACCATAGTCCAGTTTGGAGCGAATAAACATTCTACATAAATTCACGATGACTTTTCTATCAGCACCCCGGTCAGTGTGCGTTACAACTTTAAGTAGGTTAAGGGCTTTTAAGCATTTGGCTTTTAAGTTCTTTAGGTGTGCAATAAAAGTCAGTTTTCTGTCAAAGAGTATACCTAAAAATTTTGTTCCCTCAACAACTAGAATAGGTGTTCCGTCCAGCGTGAGTTTAGGTTCACCGTGGTGTCGTCGTAACTGACAGAAATACATGCATACCGTTTTTGATTTCGAGAATTTGAAGCCGTTTGTAATTGCCCAATTTTGTATCTTGTTTATATTTTTTATATTTTGCTGTAGTTGTCTTTCAATTGTATGCATGTACTTTGATCGATAACATATGAGAAAATCATCAACATATAAGTAAATTTGAATAATGATTCCAACGATCAACATAATTAAAATAAAAATAGAGAATACACTTACCAAAACGTTTTGTGAAAATCTGAAGACTGTAAAGCGGTGTCAATGATACTAGCATAAGGAGCTTTGTGCGCACATCTAACATATATATTAGACAATATCGACTATTTTACACACTCCCTCATACAACAATGCAAAGACTATTACACGCAAATATAAAGACATATAAGATTTGCATCTCTTCCTCACTTTCTCTCTCTCTCACGTACACACACACACACACACACACACACACACACACACACACTGCTTAGACGATTTAAGACGTTAAAACATCCGCGAAAGGTCGCGGGTACAAACTCAAAAGAGTCATAACAAAGGTTTATAAAACCGGTAGCAACAGCTGCCTGCCCTGGCACTCTGCATTAAGCGGCTAGTGTTAGAACTGGCCGACCTGCTGTCAAGATAGAGGATCTGGGCAGGGCATAATGCCACAAGTCGGCGGCGGCGGCACGATTCCACCGTGCTAGACATCACAATACACTGTGACACTGCAGACATCATAGCGGTATGCTTACAATTGTTAACGATACGTTACAATTAAAAAATCTTTCTCTCTCTTTCACGCGTGTCAGCGCAAAATAATATTGCCAGAATAAGCATGCTACATGTTCGAATTTAAAGGTAATATTAAATGCATTAATAAAGAAGGAACTATTATATTCAAATGTACAACATGAAAGAGTTTGGGTCAACAACTATTGAAATTAAGTCTAACATCGCTACATAAAAGACAATGTACTCTACTCTGAAGACTGATCCGGTGACCTAAGTGGCTAGAGCGACTAAATGCATTAGGTCGCGGTTTCGAACCCCGGCCGAGTGATACCATAGTCTTAGAAACATTTTAGCAGCAGCTGCCTCGCCAGACCCTCAGCATTTAGAGGTTAGTTTCAGGACTGGTTGGACAAATGTTAGGATAATGGAATATAATGTCCCATGTCAAGGGCATTAATCCCCAGTGCTCGATTTCACTATATACTGCCACTGCAGACATCGTAGCGATATGAATGAAAAAATGATAAAGCTCCGTTAAAAATCACGCTACACCATCCTCTCTCAAAGCATTAAATATCATATATTGATCAGCACCTTCATTTAGAAGAATGACCCACATCTTTACAATCAAGGATCATTTTCAAAAGGAAAACTTATTTGCAAACTAGTGTAGACTTTGCTGTCTGCAAATTATTCTGCAGTTAATGGCAATGATTCTTCACATTTTCCTCATATAGTTCATATGATTTCTCTTGTTTATGAAAATTAATGAATTACTTAATTATATAATAAAACGCTTGTTGTTTGAAGGAAAGGTCCAAAAATAAAATTATTCCATCAAACCATGTTGAGAAGTAATTTATGAGGGATTCGAAACTCGCGGTTTGCCGTAGCTGGTGGATGGCCCTAGTCCATGCGGCCAACTTGTATAGCCAATTCCTCTGTTTTATTCTTGAAGAATTACTTTTCTTTCGTAGCTTTGTTGTTGTTGTTGTTGTTGTTGTTGTGGGGTTTAACGAAATTTTTCAGCACACGATAGGCTATACATGGCGGCCAGTATTAATGGTGGATCGTAGCTTTGTAGTATTTACCCTAGATTTTCTATTTCTAAAATTTCTTCTTTCAATTGAAGTACCTAGACGCAGAGTTTAGTTAGTTCGATACTTACAGACGATCCGTTTGGTCAATGTCGTACAGAATGACCAGTTGTTTTATGGAGATATGTCTTAGAAATATTTGAAGGCTCTACGGGAAAAAATGTTCGTTAAATTATCTTTGCGATTTTATATCTCCCTAAATAAGCAGCTTGTTCAATTTGAGCTAGGTTGTGCGCGTGTGAGAAAATGCATTACAAGTGTAAATGATACATTGAGAAAATCTCCCATTATCTCTTGGGGCCTACTAACTAATTTGAATATTAAGCATTCAATGCACTGAGAATCCTTTGTTTCTAAGCAGGAATACATATATGTCTCTTTCATCAGCAACTGAATCCTTTCTGTCGTACATTGGCAATGTTCAGGCACGTTGAAAATCAAAACGGTTGCCAATATGTGTTTCATAGCTTTCTTTCGCAATTCTCAGTTGCACTCCCTAAAACTGAGCGAGAAATGAAAATGTCGCTTGAAAAATTGTAAAAGGATCACGAAAGAAAGGAGAGAGTGAGAAATACCTTAAAGTGCTGACTTACTGAATCTTTAATAATGAAATACTGGTACAAATAGAATAAAACGCGGTATAACTGATTTTTTTTTTCCTTTTCACGCAGTGGAGACTGGGGTAAATCAATGCAACAAGAACAAAATATCAAGACTGCATACATAATGATTGTTGTTGTTGTTGGGTTTAACGCCATTTTTCAGCAAACGATTGGCTATACATGGCGGCCAGTATTAATGGTGGAGGAAGAACCCGGGAAAACCCCGGAAAGAATCACCGACCCTGGAGAAGCTACTGGCAAGCTTTCTCACATACACAATGAAACGTGCCATCTCTTTAGTCTTTAGGAAAAAGCGTAAAACATAACCTTGTTCAGAAGAATTATACGCTCGCCTGAAATTCCTCATGGAGCATGACTGCGATATCTACCGATGTTCCTAATTGGAGCATTCTTGTTTCTGTATTGAAATTAAAAAGCTTATGGTATGTTAAATTGTTAACTTGAATCATAATTCTCATCATTTAATGTTCAATAACACACTGAAAGAAAGAGTCATGATATTTGCAACATTTCTTTCTCTTTTCATGCAGCATAGTTAGTGACACAATCTATCGGTATATACACATAATTGTACGTAATCAAATAACGGGAATTCCAAGTACAAACATGTCAGATATTGATCTCCACGTAGATTTATTTTTATTCAGAAAATAAACTAATTCCTCCGCATTTAATCGGATGTAACCATACTACAACATTACCTACCCAAAGGCAAATAGTCACTCTTTCGTCGAGGCACTTTAGCGGCAATCCGATATGAATAAACGACTTATGCATTATGTAAACCCAATTAAACCGTTGTTATTCTTCTCTCCACACCCATATTTAAAACAAAATTAGCTTACAGACTACTGTAGCCCGATCTTAGCCCCAAGGAAATTGAAATCCGCATTGTATTGATTTGATAGAAAGTATCTCAAAAATTACCAGAAATGCTCCTATTGGTTGTACATTTGTCACATCAATCGGATAAAAGGAAATGCTGTGAAAGTTAAATTTGTATATATTGCTAAACCAAAGCTGGTTCAAAGCTGGAAACGTTTATCAGGTAAGTGCCTTTTCCTCCCAATTTTATTCAGGAGAGTAAATTTATATTCGCACATTTCATAATACGTTAAATATTCATTTCTATATTTGTTTCTATTTCCTCAACTTCCTACTCACTACATTTTTCGTCATTAATAATTACCTTGGTGATGTGCTAATTTAGAATTAACATGTACGGGTCAACCGTTTTCCTCCTATCTTCAGTGAAAATACATTTTCGTTTATTTTCACAATTAAGGAAAGCGATTCGTTAGCATTTAGTTATGTGCGTATTATCATCTTTTTCTTTCCGCTAACCAAATTTGCCAGTTTGTTATACTAGTTCAAGTAGATAATCTGCATGACCTATGCCATGTTCATATTTCAATATAGGTTCTTTCTAAATTGTTTTCTTTATAATATTTTTCTAATCATTAAGATATGAGCCCAAAGTGTAATGATCTATATATTTAATATACACACAAGAGTTTTAAATTCAAACCTACAATCTTTACTCAAACGTTGCCTGTGAAATGACGAATCAAATGTTTTAAGTCATCCACGTGTTTTCATATATTGCAATCATCATTATACGCTTTTATTACATGATGGAATATTTCAAAAATACCTTTGTTTAACCAGTATTGCGAACACCTAATGAGAATTTAAAATCCATTTGATTGCCATTTTGGCAGCTATTTCAATACCAAGCCTTGCTAATTGTTTTGCACAAAAGATTCTATTACCAATCTTAAATAATGTCATTTTTACAAAGATCATTTCACACAAAAACACCGCATCAATAAAAGAGACAAGTATGTGCCATTTAAAAGTATGGCGAAAAAGTCTCCGGTTTCCTTTTTTATAAGTAAACAAATATATGTATTAATCAACTTTCAAATTCATGCTTTTCGAACTATCCAAAATATGCATGTGTATATCTGTCTGTATATCCGCTTGCTACATCCCATCTCGTTAATGTAACTTTGGAAAGATTGGAAAGATAGTTTAATCACTAATATCTTAGTCCCTACAAACGTCTTTTATTGATGATAGATTGAAGAAGAAAGAACAAAATATATTACCGTAAACATGTTATATTCAGTTCCAATATGTATACATAGTATTGTGCTGGAGTCAATATAAATTAAAGAGTAAATACTACACTTGTCAATAAAAGGTGATGTGCTAAAAATGTCAGTTTTCAATGATGCATTAATTGGTATTCTTTGCCTTTTATTCCAGACATATACACGAAAAACAAACATGATGTTGACGAAATCCATAACATTGGTGTTAGTTGCAATCGCTATCGGTGAGTAGTAATATTTCGTAAATAGTTGGAAAACATGTACAACAAACGTAAGATTGTGTTTTCTGAAGATGGTATAATAATTTCGTCTATATGTTCAATTACATCGAGCCATACCTAACTTTACGTCAGCACTGTAGTCGTTGTAGGCAGTTTTATTATTTCCACATAATCATCATTGCAATGTGATATTAGAACTTACACATATACACCTTAATGCAAGTCTATTCCAGTAAACATGAACTCCATTGACAATGTACTCAAAATCAGTTTTACTAGTTTTCTTGCCGTTGTTAGAAGCGTATAAAATAATTCCTTTTCATTTTTGGTTAAAGGAGCTATCTCAGTGACCTATGGCAACCCTGTACCCACTGTAGCTGAAGATAATAATGACCTGGTAACAGAGGCATCACCCGCTGTGATTCATGATTCTGAAGTAGATCCAACTGAAAAGGTCGAGGCAGCAGAACAGACAGATGCACCAATGAGCCCTGCCGCAGAGGGAGCAGAACAATTGTCAACAATGGCGTCACCAGCCGGAAATAGTGATAATGTTGAAGCTAGCCAATCAGAAGCGTCGGAGACTGATGCGCCACTCAGCCCGTCAGAGGAGCCATCGGCATTGTCAACAGCAGTTTATACCAACCCTAGTGAAAAGTAGACACCAAAGTATTTTCTCTGAAAACGATGTAGCAACTGCAAACATAGCAGAATAAGAAATCCGTAGCGTGCAATGAATATAGTAGTGATCTAGAGATTGCTGATGACTTTATAGACGTTATAAACATCGCACAAAATCGAAAGCATTTGTGCACGTCATGTTGTTTAGAAGGTATTAGCTTCTGTACTTGATTCGTGCTTGCTAATACCTTGCCATTTATTACTTCTTTGAGCAAACGAAATAAATCTTACCAATATGAGCAGTATGTTTTCCCTTTAAATTCATCCCAAAACAATGACAACTTCCTTTCACAAAGGCAGTCATATTTCATGGAAATTCTATCATTACAATAATTCACTGCACCCATGAGAAAACTTAGCGAATTAATTTTATTAATCACAGGCATTTAATCTCTCTCTCTCTCTCTCTCTCTCTCTCTCTCTCTCTCTCTCTCTTCCCTTTCTGCAAAGCAATTGAGCTATAATAATTGATCATGAATGTCAATGATTGCATGGCCTTACGCTAAGTAACAGACAAAACAGAAAACCAACAAACTTTCTAAAACTCAACGAAAGTTTTTTTCTCCAGAATACAAAGTAAAAATTTAAAAACAACTGACAGCATTGTGAATTAGATCCCTATAGAACTAAACGTTCTATCCCAAGTTACATGCATGAAGTTCCTATTCACTTCCAGTGATATTTCAGATAGATTCCGCTATTGAATGCGTGCATGCGCCAGTACTTGCTAACGTGATAATGTACCAACTATCTGGTTTGTGGAGCTCTTCTAACAGACTTTTGATATATCACAATAATACCATCATCAATGTCACTCTCCGAAATAACAATGATTCCAAATTAATGTTCTACCCCAATAATAGTAATGGGGACTTAGTAATTCCAATGAATAAATAAAGGCAACTAAATTAACAATTGAACACACGGTAAGACTGATTCTAGAACAGATCTTACGGCAGGAATGCATAATTGTGTAAGAAAGGAATATCATATAAAATGCTACGAAACAGTAATATAGCCAGTACGTAGGTCAGTCTCCATTCTGAAACATTCAAATGTGTTGGCAAGTTCATCACTTTCCACGCGAAACACTAGCAACCTTCATTTGCATTTTTACTACTAACAAAGATTCGAATATCCAATCTTCAATGATAGAAACATCTTCGCTAAGCATTATCTTTATTACAAGCTAAACGTTACAGGTCAGAACACTACTAACTTGATTTCGGTGAAAAGGTCAAGGACGAAATATAGATATGCGTAACAAAGTTTTACAAACCAGGGGTCTTTGCTTGACCTAGCGGCGTCAAATCCTGGCGCGATTCACCCTAGAAGTCATATGTTTACCCAAAATTTCCAAAGACATTCATACAACTTCAGTTGAAAATTAGAAAGCCCGACGTGTCCGGTCTATACATAAATTGTTCTCTTATCAATGCAAGACCACACATCTCACAACCTGCCAAAAATGTATCAATCGCACATCTGCATGGTTTCTCTTTGTTAGGTTTCCGTACCGCCAGCAGTTCTCGCCGTGGAAACTATACAACTATCCCCTAACAAAAGGAACTATTTTAACTACGCCACCTTAGTCCATTCAAACGGCTATTTTCAGGCACATTTCACCAGTACAACTGCATCAAAGTTGCCATAATGGCGACATAAACGGCATCTGATGAATCAATTCTTGTTAATTCCGTTGTGCAATTTACCGATTTCCTACTGTAAATACTGCCACTGCAGTGCCACCAATGTACACCACTAGACGTTAATAGGGGCTATGTAATTCCGGTCATTCATTCAGTTTTCCCCAGAATTCACAATTAGTAAACCATGTCATCATGGAAACTCACTAACACTTCACTCCCTGACGCTTGCTTCTAGTGATTGGGTAATTGTTTCGGGAGACGGAATATTTTCATTGCACCGAATTCCAATAATTAGACAAGTAATCATAATAATTTAAGAATTCTTTAAAACGGGGCGCTATGATCAAAATGCACATACTTCAAATTGATCACATTAGCCTCATCTTTAAAATGATCACTCGACCTTGAGTGACACAAACGTCACACTTCTGTGGTCTAATCAAAATTGATGACTTTCCCTAAAATCAACCACCAACTCGATTAATGATTCCCAAATATGATTAAGACAAAACTCTAAATCAATGGACTTGTTCCTATTAGCCCGTCACTCTCCATCCGAAACTAAACGTTTTTCTGAATCACTAATTGCTTATAAGTAAACTAAATGTCAACAATAAACATAAATTAACCAAGCTGAATGAATCAAGCATGAAAATGTTCCGACATCTTATTCGGGTTCAAACTCTTTCCTAACAATCCTAGGAATTCGCTGCATAAAATACTTTCTCTAAACATACGTATCTAACAACAAGGCAACAAATGTAATACAGGGCTATTCCTGTTTTACCCGAAAAACTCCGGTCTGGAGTTTGCGTTTCCACCAGTATACCCGACTCCAAATAGATTTTAGCGCACCTGTGCACAGTATATTTTTTACCCAGCCTCGGTCCGCCAATCTTGTATCCTTACAACTAACAGACTATTAATGGACCAATGCTACCGCGAACGATTATTAAATCAGTCACAATATCAAGCAGAGAAACGGAACTTGTGTATATTTCTCGAATTGGATGCGATTCGCTTCTTCCTAATAGTCACGTACCTAACACATTTACATTTACGCAATGCACCGAGAGCGCGTGCATTTTTGTTATTAATGGGTACAGACGCCCAGTACAATTTCAAGGGACTGATTCTCATTGTCATTTCGGAGAGGTTATTTTTCCAATGCTTCCAAGCTATACATTTTATGGCGACACCATTCTTCTTATACAAACAGCGGTTTCAATGTACCCGTAAATAAATGTTGAAGCTACGTTATTGTTATTGGTGTTATTATTATTGCCAAATCTGTTATGGGCTTCCAATAAAGTCAGAATAAAGTTTTGAACTTAACACAATAGAGCAGGGGTGTGTGTGTGACAATACGTATGCTCTTTACCGGTTCGTCTCTAGTAATGTTAGATTATACAGCCTAATTTATGAACCTGGTATGCACTGAAGTCATGACCAACTTTTCTGACCTTTTTTGTACATTAGCGCTTACTTAGTGGTTGAGGCAACAAAAAAATAAAGAATCATCTCGCCCGGCTCCATTTACCACGTGTCGAGATTGTAACACGCCGCTTACGACTGACTCTCTTGAATTTCTGTGCCCTCAAAATCACACTCTTTCTGTATCATAGTGTATCAGATCCTAGATAAAATATTCAGTCTTGACTGAACAAAAATGAATGCACTCAAATTAAACATGTCTTAAGAGCAAATAAATCTATCTACTTTCGCAGGCTAAATGTCGAGAGACCAAACAGAAAATTTTAAAGGCGCTGTATCATTTATATTTATTTTTTATTTTTTAAATTTGATAGGACACGTCTTTTTTCCAATTGCAAATTAATAGACTGTTCTAAACAAATTAAAACCAAATCACTTGCAAAACTATTACAGAAATGTTCTAAGATCCAGAATAGAGTACATTTGATTGATTGATTGATTCAATTTTTAACGGCGCATCAGCAGTGTAAGGCTATTTAGCGCCAAACAAAATGTTATATGTATAATCTTTTAAAAATTAGAAAAAGTCTCACATCGACCAGCGATATAAAAACACATACTTCAAAATTAAGACGGTTGTATGGTAACGGTGCAAAATAAAGCTTCCCGATCAACCGGGGATGTAAATGTTGTATGTTAATGAAAAATCACGGAAAGGTATTAAAAAGGGACAGTATAAATATCGCATAAAACTGCACAAGGTGATAGCATAAAACTTAGAGCTTAGAGTAAATATTTACTGCTTTCAGGAACTCTATAATACGAGTTGTGTTTATAGTATCATAAAGTTACTTCATGTCATGCACAGTGTAATACTGATCGCACGTAGGTTGCAGGTCAAAACACTCTATCATAAAGTGATTGACAGTGAATGGTTCATTGCAAGAAACGCACTCTGGTGGGTCTTCACCTTTTAGTTTGTGGGAATGGGTGATATAAGTATGATCAATTCGGATTCTTGCAATGACTACCTCCTCCCTACGCATGGTTCTGTAGGAAGGAGTCAATTCTCCTAGAGTTGGTTTGATTGCATGAAGTTTGTTATTCAGTGCATCATTCCATGATGCCTGCCAATTCTGGCGTAAGGACTTTGTGACACTAGGTTTAAAATCATTGTACAGTATTTTAAAATCGGATGGTTCTTGAGTAAGGGCCATTTTAGCAGTGCGATCCGCTTTTCGTTACCTTTAATACCAATATGGTTAGGTAACCAACAGTATGTTATATTGTGGGAGACACTCATCTCGGTATTTTTGATGAGTATGTTTTTCAATAATGGATTCTCAAGTTTTCTATTGTGTAGTGACTGAAGTACTGATAGTGAGTCAGAGCAGATGATGCTGTTTAAAATACGTTTGTTTTCTATATGTTGCAAAGCAAAGTCTATTGCTCTGATTTCGGCTGAAAACATTGATGTTCCATTTGGTAAGCGAACTTGCGTTGTGTGATTTCGACAAACGAAGGCTTCAGCAGCCTTTTCTTCATCCTTTGATCCGTCGGTATAAATTCTTGTGTAGTTTTTAAATTCGGTGAGGAGTTCTTGATAACAGTTGTGGAAGACGGAAGGGTTTGTCTCAGATTTTTTCCGTCGTGGAGCGTAACAAGTACTTTGGGTTGTTTAAGTAGCCAGGGTGGTGTTTCGGAGATGGACGTTTTGTGATTTTTAGACAGATCAATTTTTGTACTGTCAAGACTGGATGATATTCTAATGCCAAAGGAAGGTATGGCGTTTGGTTTATTTTCGTATAAGGTTTCGTATTTGTGTTGAAAAACAGCCAAAAAAGCAGGATTCAGAGGGTTTGATTTTAGTTTGAGAGCATACTGTGCGGAAAGCAGTTCTCTACGATGCGATAACGGTGGTTCGTTCGCTTCAGCCAGCAGGCTTTCACACGGGAATGTTTTAAATGCTCCCAGAGCCAGTCTTATTCCCTGATAATGAATTGGATCAAGCATTCTAAGATATGATTTTCTGGATGAACCATATACAACGCAACCATAGTCCAGTTTGGAGCGAATAAACATTCTACATAAATTCACGATGACTTTTCTATCAGCACCCCGGTCAGTGTGCGTTACTACTTTAAGTAGGTTAAGTGCTTTTAAGCATTTGGCTTTTAAGTTCTTTAGGTGTGCAATAAAAGTCAGTTTTCTGTCAAAGAGTATACCTAAAAATTTTGTTCCCTCAACAACTAGAATAGGTGTTCCGTCCAGCGTGAGTTTAGGTTCACCGTGGTGTCATCGTAACTGACAGAAATACATGCATACCGTTTTTGATTTCGAGAATTTGAAGCCGTTTGTAATTGCCCAATTTTGTATCTTGTTTATATTTTTTATATTTTGCTGTAGTTGTCTTTCAATTGTATGCATGTACTTTGATCGATAACATATGAGAAAATCATCAACATATAAGTAAATTTGAATAATGATTCCAACGATCAACATAATTAAAATAAAAATAGAGAATACACTTACCAAAACGTTTTGTGAAAATCTGAAGAATGTAAAGCGGTGTCAATGATACTAACATAAGGAGCTTTGTGCGCACATCTAACATATATATTAGACAATATCGACTATTTTACACTCCCTCATACAACAATGCAAAGACTATTACACGCAAATATAAAGACATATAAGATTTGCATCTCTTCCTCACTTTCTCTCTCTCTCACGTACACACACATACACACACACACACACACACACACACACACACACACTGCTTAGACGATTTAAGACGTTAAAACATCCGCGAAATGTCGCGGGTACAAACTCAAAAGAGTCATAACAAAGGTTTATAAAACCGGTAGCAACAGCTGCCTGGCCTGGCACTCTGCATTAAGTGGTTAGTGTTAGAACTGGCCGACCTGCTGTCAAGATAGAGGATCTGGGCGGGGCATAATGCCACAAGTCGGCGGCGGCGGCACGATTCCACCGTGCTAGACATCACAATACACTGTGACACTGCAGACATCATAGCGGTATGCTTACAATTGTTAACGATACGTTACAATTAAAAAGTCTTTCTCTCTCTTTCACGCGTGTCAGCGCAAAATAATATTGCCAGAATATGCATACTACATGTTCGAATTTAAAGGTAATATTAAATGCATTAATAAAGAAGGAACTATTATATTCAAATGTACAACATGAAAGAGTTTGGGTCAACAACTATTGAAATTAAGTCTAACATCGCTACATAAAAGACAATGTACTCTACTCTGAAGACTGATCCGGTGACCTAAGTGGCTAGAGCGACTAAATGCGTTAGGTCGCGGTTTCGAACCCCGGCCGAGTGATACCATAGTCTTAGAAACATTTTAGCAGCAGCTGCCTCGCCAGACCCTCAGCATTTAGAGGTTAGTTTCAGGACTGGTTGGACAAATGTTAGGATAATGGAATATAATGTCCCATGTCAAGGGCATTAATCCCCAGTGCTCGATTTCACTATATACTGCCACTGCAGACATCGTAGCGATATGAATGAAAAAATGATAAAGCTCCGTTAAAAATCACGCTACACCATCCTCTCTCAAAGCATTAAATATCATATATTGATCAGCACCTTCATTTAGAAGAATGACCCACATCTTTACAATCAAGGATCATTTTCAAAAGGAAAACTTATTTGCAAACTAGTGTAGACTTTGCTGTCTGCAAATTATTCTGCAGTTAATGGCAATGATTCTTCACATTTTCCTCATATAGTTCATATGATTTCTCTTGTTTATGAAAATTAATGAATTACTTAATTATATAATAAAACGCTTGTTGTTTGAAGGAAAGGTCCAAAAATAAAATTATTCCATCAAACCATGTTGAGAAGTAATTTATGATGGATTCGAAACTCGCGGTTTGCCGTAGCTGGTGGATGGCCCTAGTCCATGCGGCCAACTTGTATAGCCAATTCCTCTGTTTTATTCTTGAAGAATTACTTTTCTTTCGTAGCTTTGTTGTTGTTGTTGTTGTTGTTGTGGGGTTTAACGAAATTTTTCAGCACACGATAGGCTATACATGGCGGCCAGTATTAATGGTGGATCGTAGCTTTGTAGTATTTACCCTAGATTTTCTATTTCTAAAATTTCTTCTTTCAATTGAAGTACCTAGACGCAGAGTTTAGTTAGTTCGATACTTACAGACGATCCGTTTGGTCAATGTCGTACAGAATGACCAGTTGTTTTATGGAGATATGTCTTAGAAATATTTGAAGGCTCTACGGGAAAAAATGTTCGTTAAATTATCTTTGCGATTTTATATCTCCCTAAATAAGCAGCTTGTTCAATTTGAGCTAGGTTGTGCGCGTGTGAGAAAATGCATTACAAGTGTAAATGATACATTGAGAAAATCTCCCATTATCTCTTGGGGCCTACTAACTAATTTGAATATTAAGCATTCAATGCACTGAGAATCCTTTGTTTCTAAGCAGGAATACATATATGTCTCTTTCATCAGCAACTGAATCCTTTCTGTCGTACATTGGCAATGTTCAGGCACGTTGAAAATCAAAACGGTTGCCAATATGTGTTTCATAGCTTTCTTTCGCAATTCTCAGTTGCACTCCCTAAAACTGAGCGAGAAATTAAAATGTCGCTTGAAAAATTGTAAAAGGATCACGAAAGAAATGACAGAGTGAGAAATATCTTAAAGTGCTGACTTACTGAATCTTTAATAATGAAATACTGGTACAAATAGAATAAAACGCGGTATAACTGATTTTTTTTTCCTTTTCACGCAGTGGAGACTGGGGTAAATCAATGCAACAAGAACAAAATATCAAGACTGCATACATAATGATTGTTGTTGTTGTTGGGTTTAACGCCATTTTTCAGCAAACGATTGGCTATACATGGCGGCCAGTATTAATGGTGGAGGAAGAACCCGGGAAAACCCCGGAAAGAATCACCGACCCTGGAGAAGCTACTGGCAAGCTTTCTCACATACACAATGAAACGTGCCATCTCTTTAGTCTTTAGGAAAAAGCGTAAAACATAACCTTGTTCAGAAGAATTATGTTCCTAATTGGAGCATTCTTGTTTCTGTATTGAAATTAAAAAGCTTATGGTATGTTAAATTGTTAACTTGAATCATAATTCTCATCATTTAATGTTCAATAACACACTGAAAGAAAGAGTCATGATATTTGCAACATTTCTTTCTCTTTTCATGCAGCATAGTTAGTGACACAATCTATCGGTATATACACATAATTGTACGTAATCAAATAACGGGAATTCCAAGTACAAACATGTCAGATATTGATCTCCACGTAGATTTATTTTTATTCAGAAAATAAACTAATTCCTCCGCATTTAATCGGATGTAACCATACTACAACATTACCTACCCAAAGGCAAATAGTCACTCTTTCGTCGAGGCACTTTAGCGGCAATCCGATATGAATAAACGACTTATGCATTATGTAAACCCAATTAAACCGTTGTTATTCTTCTCTCCACACCCATATTTAAAACAAAATTAGCTTACAGACTACTGTAGCCCGATCTCAGCCCCAAGGAAATTGAAATCCGCATTGTATTGATTTGATAGAAAGCATCTCAAAAATTACCAGAAATGCTCCTATTGGTTGTACATTTGTCACATCAATCGGATAAAAGGAAATGCTGTGAAAGTTAAATTTGTATATATTGCTAAACCAAAGCTGGTTCAAAGCTGGAAACGTTCATCAGGTAAGTGCCTTTTCCTCCCAATTTTATTCAGGAGAGTAAATTTATATTCGCACATTTCATAATACGTTAAATATTCATTTCTATATTTGTTTCTATTTCCTCAACTTCCTACTCACTACATTTTTCGTCATTAATAATTACCTTGGTGATGTGCTAATTTAGAATTAACATGTACGGGTCAACCGTTTTCCTCCTATCTTCAGTGAAAATACATTTTCGTTTATTTTCACAATTAAGGAAAGCGATTCGTTAGCATTTAGTTATGTGCGTATTATCATCTTTTTCTTTCCGCTAACCAAATTTGCCAGTTTGTTATACTAGTTCAAGTAGATAATCTGCATGACCTATGCCATGTTCATATTTCAATATAGGTTCTTTCTAAATTGTTTTCTTTATAATATTTTTCTAATCATTAAGATATGAGCCCAAAGTGTAATGATCTATATATTTAATATACACACAAGAGTTTTAAATTCAAACCTACAATCTTTACTCAAACGTTGCCTGTGAAATGACGAATCAAATGTTTTAAGTCATCCACGTGTTTTCATATATTGCAATCATCATTGTACGCTTTTATTACATGATGGAATATTTCAAAAACACCTTTGTTTAACCAGTATTGCGAACACCTAATGAGAATTTAAAATCCATTTGATTGTCATTTTGGCAGCTATTTCAATACCAAGCCTTGCTAATTGTTTTGCACAAAAGATTCTATTACCAATCTTAAATAATGTCATTTTTACAAAGATCATTTCACACAAAAACACCGCATCAATAAAAGAGACAAGTATGTGCCATTTAAAAGTATGGCGAAAAAGTCTCCGGTTTCCTTTTTTATAAGTAAGCAAATATATGTATTAATCAACTTTCAAATTCATGCTTTTCGAACTATCCAAAATATGCATGTGTATATCTGTCTGTATATCCGCTTGCTACATCCCATCTCGTTAATGTAACTTTGGAAAGATTGGAAAGATAGTTTAATCACTAATATCTTAGTCCCTACAAACGTCTTTTATTGATGATAGATTGAAGAAGAAAGAACAAAATATATTACCGTAAACATGTTATATTCAGTTCCAATATGTATACATAGTATTGTGCTGGAGTCAAGATAAATTAAAGAGTAAATACTACACTTGTCAATAAAAGCGATGTGCTAAAAATGTCAGTTTTCAATGATGCATTAATTGGTATTCTTTGCCTTTTATTCCAGACATATACACGAAAAACAAACATGATGTTGACGAAATCCATAACATTGGTGTTAGTTGCAATCGCTATCGGTGAGTAGTAATATTTCGTAAATAGTTGGAAAACATGTACAACAAACGTAAGATTGTGTTTTCTGAAGATGGTATAATAATTTCGTCTATATGTTCAATTACATCGAGCCATACCTAACTTTACGTCAGCACTGTAGTCGTCGTAGGCAGTTTTATTATTTCCACGTAATCATCATTGCAATGTGATATTAGAACTTAAACATATACACCTTAATGCAAGTCTATTCCAGTAAACATGAACTCCATTGACAATGTACTCAAAATCAGTTTTACTAGTTTTCTTGCCGTTGTTAGAAGCGTATAAAATAATTCCTTTTCATTTTTGGTTAAAGGAGCTATCTCAGTGACCTATGGCAACCCTGTACCTACTGTAGCTGAAGATAATAATGACCTGGTAACAGAGGCATCACCCGCTGTGATTCATGATTCTGAAGTAGATCCAACTGAAAAGGTCGAAGCAGCAGAACAGACAGATGCACCAATGAGCCCTGCCGCAGAGGGAGCAGAACAATTGTCAACAATGGCGTCACCAGCCGGAAATAGTGATAATGTTGAAGCTAGCCAATCAGAAGCGTCGGAGACTGATGCGCCACTCAACCCGTCAGAGGAGCCATCGGCATTGTCAACAGCAGTTTATACCAACCCTAGTGAAAAGTAGACACCAAAGTATTTTCTCTGAAAACGATGTAGCAACTGCAAACATAGCAGAATAAGAAATCCGTAGCGTGCAATGAATATAGTAGTGATCTAGAGGTTGCTGATGACTTTATAGACGTTATAAATATCGCACAAAATCGAAAGCATTTGTGCACGTCATGTTGTTTAGAAGGTATTAGCTTCTGTACTTGATTCGTGCTTGCTAATACCTTGCCATTTATTACTTCTTTGAGCAAACGAAATAAATCTTACCAATATGAGCAGTATGTTTTCTCTTTAAATTCATCCCAAAACAATGACAACTTCCTTTCACAAAGGCAGTCATATTTCATGGAAATTCTTTCATTACAATAATTCACTGCACCCATGAGAAAAGTTGGGGAATTAATTTTATTAATCACAGGCATTTTCTCTCTCTCCCTCTCTCGCTCTCTTCACGTTCTGCAAAGCAATTGAGCTAGAATAATTGATCATGAATGTTAATGATTCCATGGCCTTAAGCTAAGTAACAGACAAAACAGAAATCCAACAAATTTTGTAAAACTCAACGAAAGATTTTTTCTCCAGAATACAAAGTAAAAATTTAAAAACAACTGACAGCATTGTGAATTAGATCCCTATAGAACTAAACGTTCTATCCCAAGTTACATGCATGAAGTTCCTATTCACTTCCAGTGATATTTCAGATAGATTCCGCTATTGAATGCGTGCATGCGCCAGTACTTGCTAACGTGATAATGTACCAACTATCTGGTTTGTGGAGCTCTTCTAACAGACTTTTGATAGATCACAATAATACCATCATCAATGTCACTCTCCGAAATAACAATGATTCCAAATTAATGTTCTACCCCAATAATAGTAATGGGGAATTAATAATTCCAATGAATAAATAAAGGCAACTAAATTGACAATTGAACACACGGTAAGACTGATTCTAGAACAGATCTTACGGCAGGAATGCATAATTATAAAATGCTACGAAACAGTAATATAGCCAGTACGTAGGTCAGTCTCCATTCTGAAACATTCAAATGTGTTGGCAAGTTCATCACTTTCCATGCGAAACACTAGCAACCTTCATTTGCATTTTTACTACTAACAAAGATTCGAATATCCAATCTTCAATGATAGAAACATCTTCGCTAAGCAATATCTTTATTACAAGCTAAACGTTACAGGTCAGAACACTACTAACTTGATTTCGGTGAAAAGGTCAAGGACGAAATATAGATATGCGTAACAAAGTTTTACAAACCAGGGGTCTTTGCTTGACCTAGCGGCGTCAAATCCTGGCGTGATTCACCCTAGAAGTCATATGTTTACCCAAAATTTCCAAAGACATTCATACAAATTCAGTTGAAAATTAGAAAGCCCGACGTGTCCGATCTATACATAAATTGTTCTCTAATCAATGCAAGACCACAGATCTCACAACCCGCCAAATATGTATCAATCTCACACCTGCATGGTTTCTCTTCGTTAGGTTTCCGTACCGCCAGCAGTTCTCGCCGTGGAAACTATACAACTATCCCCTAACACAAGGAACTTTTTGAATTACGCCACCTTAGTCCATTCAAACGGCTATTTTCAGGCACATTTCACCAGTACAACTGTATCAAAGTTCCCGTAATGGCGACAAAAACGGTATCTAATAAGTCAATTCTTCTTGATTCCGTTGTTCAATTTACCGGTTTCCTACTGTAAATACTGCCACTGCAGTGAAGCCAGCAATGTACACCACTAGACGTTAATATATGATATTCTAATGCCAAAGGAATGTATGGCGCTTGGTTTATGTTCGTATAGGGTTTTGTATTTGGGTTGAAAAACAGCCGAAAAGAAGTATTCAGAGGGTTTGATTTGAATTTGAGAGTATACTCTGCTTAAAGCATTTCTCTACGATGCGATAACGGTGGTTCGTTCGCTTCAACTAGCAGGCTTTCACACGGGGATGTTTTAAATGCTCCCAGAGCCAGTCTTATTCTCTGATGATGAAATGGATCAAGCATTTAAAGATATGATTTTCTGGCTGAACCATGCACAACGCTACCATAGTCCAGTTTGGAGCGAATAAACATTCTGTATAAATTCAGGATGACTTTTCTATCAGCACCCCGGTCAGTATGCGTTACTACTTTAATTAGGTTAAGTGCTTTTAAGCATTTGGCTTTGAAGTTTTTTTAGGTGTGGAATAAAAGTCAGTTTTCTGTCAAAGAGTATACCTAAAAATTTTGTTTCCTCAACAACTGGAATAGGTGTTCCATCCAGCGTGAGGTTCGGTTCATCGTGATGTCTTTGGACTTGACAGAAATGCATCAATACCGTTTTTGACCTCGAGAATTTGAAACCGCTTGCATTGGCTAATTTTGAATCTTGTTTATATTTTGCTGCAGTTGTCTTTCAATTGTATGCAAGTGCTTTGATCGATAACATATTAGAAAATCATCAACGTATAACGAGTAATCCACACCAGGAGCCAAACACTTGGTGATGCTATTAATTTTGATGTTGAAGAGCGTCACAGATAAAATACTGCCCTGGGGCACACCCATCTCTCGCTCGTGCAGATCTGATAGGGTAGAGCCCACTCGTACTTTGAATTCTCTCTCTGAGAGAAAGTTGGATATGAAAGAGTTGTTGTTGTTGTTGTTGTAGGGTTTGACGCCATTTTTCAGCACAAGATAGGCTATACATGGCGGCCAGTATAATTGGTGGAGGAAGAGCCCTGGAAAACCCGGGGAAGAACCACCGACCCACGAGAAGCTACTGGCAGGCTTTCTCACGTACCAACGTTAGCCGAGGCTGAGACTCGAACTCATGGATATGAAAGAGGGCTGACGGCCTTTTAGATCTAGATCGTGCAGGTCATTTAGTATCCCGTACTTCCATGTTGTGTCATAGGCCTTTTCTAAACCAAAGAAAACCGCTCCTACATCTTCGTTCTTAATAAATGGATCGCGAATAAATGTTTCTAGTCTAACTAGATGATCGTTGGTGCTCCATCCATAACGAAATCCACTTTGGAAAGGAGATATTAAATTGTTAGTTTCCAAGTACCATACAAGATGAGAATTGATCATTCGTTCCATTGTTTTGCACATGCGGCTTGTGAGTGCAATAGGTCGGAAGTTGGTAGGATCTTCGCTATCTTTACCGGGTTTGGGAACTGGTATTACTGTTGCTTCTTTCCATATCTTAGGTATATTACCAGTAATCCATAAATCATTGAAGAGTTTCAAAAGAGATGTTAAAGATGATTCTGGAAGATGTTTTAAAAACTGGTAATGTATTTCGTCAGGCCCAGCGGAAGTATCATGGGCCTTGTCTAAAGCCTCCATAACTTCTGATATTGAAAACAGTTGGTTGTAACTTTCCGAGTTGTTGGATGTGAATTTTAAACGTGACCTTTCTTTTTGAGTTTTCAATTTTTGGAAGGCTTCGGAATAATTAGATGATGAGGACTTTTTGGAGAATGTATCAGCAAGAACATTTGCTATGTCACGTTTTGAGCTAAAATTATTGTTCAGTTTCAGATGTCGGAAAGAATTGTGTTTTCTCTTTCCGTTTATTTTACGGATCGTGTCCCAAACTTTCTTAATTGAGGAACGACAGTTTAAGAGGAAACATATTTCATCCATGATGCTCGTTTACTTTCTTTGATTGTGCGGTGAGCTTTGGCCCGAAAATACGATATTTACTTAAATTCTCAGGCGTCGGATGTTGGTTAAATTTTTTCAATGCTTCTCGGCGTTGTCGTATCGCTTCCTTACATTCCTTAGTGAGCCAAGGTTTTAGGGTTCTTTTACAGTTTGTTGAGGACTTGGGGATAGATTCTTCTGCAATGTCGGTTAAAATAGCTGTAAAATGCTGAATGGGGTCGTTAACATTGAAAACTGTATCCTCATTCAGCCTAGTTTTACAGAGTGTTTCAAACTTGGCCCAGTCGGCCTTCTTTAAATTCCATTGTGGAATTACTTCGTCAGTTGTTGAGTTAAGATTTACAAGGGAGATTGGGAAGTGATCACTGCTGTGAAAGTCATCAGCGATCTTCCATAGTCCAAAAGCAGCGAAGGAGAACAAATTGTCAAATCGATGCATGTGTATGTACCCGTGCCTGGGTGTAAATATGTCTGTGTTTTGGTGTTACATAGACACAGATCGTGTCTAGAAATAAAGTCTTCAACTTTGTGACCTCTGTCACTTATATGATTTGATCCCCATAAAATGTTATGGGCATTAAAATCCCCGAGTAAAACAAAGGGTGCGGGAAGCTGTTGAACAAGACTGTCGAGTACGTTTGGTACTAGGTTAGTGTTTTGTGGTAAGTAAATAGAGCAAAATGTAATCACTCGATGTAGAGTGACGCTTACAGCAATGGCTTGTAAATTTGTGTTTAAAGGGATGATGCTATGAGGGGCTCTGTTGTTCACAATAACAGAGACTCCTCCTGAGGCCCTGTCAACATTTTGAGAGTAGTTCTTAAACAAGGAGTAGTTTTTAAGTGTGATGTGATCCGTATTTTTCAGAAATGTTTCCTGAAAACATAGTACAGCAGGATCATGTTCTTTTAAAAGCAGAAGAATATCATGGTAGTTGGCTTTAAGTCCTCTGCAGTTCCATTGTAAGATGGTGTTCTTCATTACAACTTTATATTAAAGATTCGGGAGCTAGGTTAGACCCTTCGCGGAGGCAATCTGTTTGGTTATTTCTCTGGAGGCCGTACGGGGGTGTATTGTTTGTTGTTAGGTCTGGAGCCACCTTGAGGACATGGAGCAGATTCTTCTGCATCCATGTCCTCTAAGTCTCCAAAGCTATTGTGCAGCTTTATGGGGTCGTCAGACCCCTTTTGCTGCCTATTTGTTTGCAACTTTTTCTTACTGTTTGGTGATCTTGGTGGTGGAATATTGTTGAATGTTGAATGTTGTTTGCGTGGATGTTGAGTTTTTCTGGGGTTTGTTGTGCGGAATGTTCGAGTCGGAATGGGATTCAGGTGGGTTTGTTTGAGTTTGGGCGTCTTTCGTTGCTTTTTGGCTGCTTTTCACTACAGTTGAGAAGGACGGGCCAGGAAGTGATGTTCTAGCTTGTACAAGCTCTGGATAGGGGATGTTGGACGTGTATTTAATCCTCTGGATTTCCTTCTCCTGTTTCAATGTGTCACATTCTTTTGAATTAGCATGGTGTTCCTTTTCGCATGTTACGCAATGTGGACTGGCTTTACACTCGGATTCCCGGTGAGAGGGGTCTCCACATCGGCCACATATTTGGCTTCTGGAGCATCGGTCTTCATGATGACCGTATTTTTGACATTTGTAGAATCGGAGGGGATTGGGTATGTATATCTCAACCTTAACTTGTAGGAAGCCATCTTTGACAACTTTAGGTACTGTTGGTTTGTTAAAGGTGAGTATAATGGTGTTGGTGTCCTGCAGATTGTTGTTTCGTTTGATTCGAATTCTACGGACTGCAGTGACCCCTTCATTTGTCATGCCCTCGACGATTTCTTTGTCGCTGACTCCAGCTAGGTCACGGCAACGAATGACGCCTTTTGATGTATTAAGTGATGTGTGTGCGAAACAAGTTACTGGAATGTCATGAAATATCTTAATTTTTTGAATGTTCTCAGTATGTGCTTTACGTTCGCACTCCACAAGCAGACCACCTGATTTGAGCTTTTTAACGCTTTTGGGTTTGCCGACTAATCCAAGTATAGTCTTTTCGACTATAAATGGCGATAGTGCGGCTAGGGATTTCGTTTCCTCTTTTGCTTGGATGACCATGAAGCGAGGAAAGAATTCCACACAACATGGTTCATCATCTGAATCAGTTCCAGTTTTGGTTCGTTTGTTTTGATTTTTTTGATTTTCCATCTTGGCTTAATTACAATTCAGCACCCGTGCTCCCTAGCCACCAAGGAGCCCAACAAGGGGACACTTTTCAAGTGCCAGGGATACACAGATGCCATACTCAGTTAATAAAATTACCTTTGATTGACCCTGAAGTCGCCAATTTCTAAGGTCGGTAAAATTACCCCCCGATTAACCCATTAAGCCACCGCCTTCTATGAAGTCTTCTAAGACTTGGGAAAGGGAAAGATAAAGGAATAGAATATAGGGGCAACGGTGGTATCAAGAGAGATACAAGGAGAAAGATAAAGAAGTTGAGAGAGTAAATAAAGACTTCCTAGGGCTCGGCGTGACCAGCCGATTTGTCGAGACCGGGCCCATCCCGACCACCCGTCTAAGAGAAGTAGAGGCCAAAGTAGTGTATTGCATGGAAAGCCTCTGCTCAACTACCAGGATCCTTTCCTCCCCCGACACGGGACGTAACCCACGGCAAACAGGTTGCCTCTACTTAGTCGCCTTTTACGACACGCGAGGCACGTCGGGCCAATTCTACAACCCCGGACCCGCAGTGGGATATATATATATATATATATATATATATATATATATATATATATATATATATATATATATATATATATATATATAACATTGCTCTATTCAGATCATTATTAATGTAAGCATGTTTACCTGAATTTGAGTTTAAAGAATAGTGTTTATTCTGACAATGAAAATTATAGAATGGAAGTTCTATTAATTGACAGTATTTTCAGACAATAGTAATTTCGACCTAGCTAAAGTACAGTGGTAAATATTATTGATTTTATAAATATTGCTCATTCTTGCCTCAACATCTTCATGCATAATCATAGTCTTATTGTTGTGTTCAGCTTTTTATTTGGGTGATTTATTTATTCAAATTATAAGTCACTGGAAATACAAAAGTGTTCATTAATATTATTCTCGGCTGGTACATTAAGTTGGAATTATAGTGAATTCAGACAAGAACATGTCATGGATTACTTTATTGTGATACATCAATTTAACCTTAGAACATCACCACAACCAAGGTAACTGAGACATTAGCACTTTCGAGACTACGTGCATATCAAGGCATTCATGAATCCTACTTGAAATACTTTTGGAATTCAGTTGGAACTTTATACATTTGGACTCTTGATGAACATTTTGTACTATTTGGGATTTAATTCACCATACTGTAAGTTTTTTTTAATTTTCACTTTGTATTCTACGGAATTAAATTATATATTGATCTTTACAAAACCTGTGTTTATCTTTCCTAAAGTCGTAACAAGATTAAATACAAATAATGTATTTAATAATTCGTATTACAGACATATAACTACTACAAAAAAGTACTTTACATTTTTATTGAGTTTGTATAAATATTCTTAAAAATAAACACGCAAAGAAACATAGATATACACACAAAAAACATACACTCTTAGAGTTATGTATTATACATATTCGTTGTGCTTTATTTAAGAACTAAATCCACATGTGTAAGTTTTTAGACCCAGGAGAGTTGTCCTTTATACAGGTAATATAAGAACACACAATGAACACGCATATATATAAAATAGTATCATCCTTATAAACACATCGTTTACAAATCTTACAAAGGAGTCCTGACCCTATCCTCATAGGTGTTTTGGTATATACTGGCAGAAATTAGTATTCAACATGACAAACTCATTTGAAGAAGTACTTGAAAGATTCGTTAAAACACGGGCAAATACTTTTTTAAAATAGTTTTTACTGTGGTTGGAATGGCGTTTGCTAATCAAACTATAAAACGTGACTAGGTCTACTAAGCTGCATTACCATTATGAACTGCTATTCACTCGTAATGATAACGAGGTTAATAGTGTGACTTCTTTTAAAATGATGCACCAGTCACTGAATCCTATATATTTGTCCTGACTTGAATAAATTCCTCTCGCCTGCTTTTTCCGGCGGCTGCCTCGCAGACGTACATACCCTCTATGTCTTTTTTGACATTCTGGAATGTAATGGCAGTAGCAGAATCGTACTTGCCGGAGGAGTAAATAGAGCCATTGATAAGAGTGCGAGACCCATCATAGTTGATCCTGCTTATTGTTGTCGTAGGGGATGGACTTCCAAAGGCATAACACCATAGAGCTCCAACTGGGGGTTTAACAATCAAGGTGCTTCCTGAAGGTCCATAGATGGATAGAAGGGCCACGCTGTTCTCGGGGAACGGTGATTTGCTGGCTTCTCGGCTTTCGGGATATATATTGAATGTTTTCCCTATGTACATCTGGGAGATAATACCTTCCTGCTGAAGAACCATTATTCTGAAGGAAAGCATTCCGCCCAGTGCCACGAGAGAAGAATCCACAGTGGCTGTCCATTCCTTGCCGCCAGGGACATCCGTCATAGTTCCGTTAAGACGAGGGTCGTTTCCCTGAAGATCCATTAATAGTGGCGGATTCATACTATTATCAATTGATATATAGTTCAAGAGTCCAGTCACTGTCGGGTCAGTGGATTTCACTGTCACTTTCAGAGACAGGTCCTGACTTCTATTCGCTATGATATCACTAGGTGATGCGTGTATAATTTCCACTTCAGGGAAGTTCTGACTACCTCCTCCAATGATGGCAGACATCCGGAAAACGAGTGTAACTTCTGAAACCTCCGAGAGCACCTTCAAGTAAAGAAGTTCAACGTCATGCAGAGCCGTCTTATTAATTTTCAGGGCCGTCTTTCCTGGGTTATTATTCTCTACAACATGAACTGTGCCAAGGTGATCTCCGTCTACAATATAATATTATTAACAACAGTTATAGAATGGAATGAATGGACCACTGAATCACTGTAAATTTTAAAATAGTTCGAAACTCCATGCGTATACATATTTCATCGACATATTCCAGTACTAGTACACTGAGTGAGCAATAGCCATATCCTACTATCATGCTGTATAAGAGCTTATATCTACACAAACTGAGTTGGTTAAGTTGTACAAGTGTATAATTTAAATAAAGCAAATGAAATGGAGAAACGACACAAGTCATCCCAACGTTACAAATGTCTCATTTAGGATACAGATTAAATGTGAATAACAGAAAACAAACGTATTACGTGCCAAAAATATATGATGATTATCCATTTAAGTGTTTGTTGGACAAGATCACTAAATACATAGATTTCCCCTATCAAGTATATGCAAAAAATAGAAATAAAATACGAATTAAATTTAGAGAACATCAAAATTAGCGCACATGGAGGGGAAGGGGATATGTAAAAAACATTTAATCTATCCATAGTTTTATTTAAGAACAGAACCTACTCCCGAGGGGCAAACTTAACATATTTTTAAAGTAATAAATGCGCATAAATGGCTGTACTGGATAGGTACAAGGACAATTTATTCAGCAATGTAGATTGTTGAAACTATGCATGTCCCAATTGCTTTTATACCAAAATCATACTGGGTTAAAGGTTCTAATTTAGCATCTATGAACCCTGGCGAATTTCCTTGGTATACAAAACAAAGCTGAAATATTTTGTCTACAGCTTCAACTGTGTTCCGGTTTGCTGCTTTTTATTCATAACGTTTGAAATCTTGCATAACGATAACAGATATACCAAGGTATGCTTTCAATCTTTCTTATTGTTTTCTATTTTACCAGATATCTATCATTGTTTTCATGGTATGCCAACTTGATCACACAAATGTCACGACATAAAAGAAGCATCTACCCACTTAATATTTTATGTTGATGCAAAACTTGTCTGAACTCAGATCAGTTTTATTAGATCCATTTGAGTCCCGGATGGTTATGATATTTATCTGCAATTAATGTCAAATAAGCTAAACCCGCCCCCCCCCCGTAGGTTCAGGGTTGTAGAATTGCCCGACATGTCCTCACTACGTGTCGTAAGAGGCAACTGACAAGATACAACCAGTCTGCCGTGTGTTGCATCCCGTGCCGGGGGAGAAAATGATCCAGGTAGCTGAGCAGAGGCCTTTTGATACAATACACTACTGTGGGCTCTACTTCTTCTAGACGGGTGATCGGGATGGGCCTGGTCTCGTCAAAATCGACTAGTGACGCAGAGCCCTAGGGAGTCTTTATTTACTCGCTCACCTTCTTTATCTTTCTTCTTGTATTTCTCTTGATACCACCGGTGCCCTTTTATCTTTCCCATTCCCAAGTCTAAGAAGACTTCGTAGAAGGCGGTGGCTTAACGGGTCAATCGGGAGGTACCTTTTCCGACCCTAGAAGGTGGTGGGTTCACAGGTCAATCAGATGTAATTTCGACAACTGAATATAGCATCAATGCATCCATTGAACGTGAAAAGTGTCGTCTTGTTGGTCTCCATGGTGGGCGGGAAGAACGGGTGATGAACTTTAAACAATCCAAAATCCAAACGAAAATCAAAATAAACGCACCAAATCTGGATCTGAGTCAGATGACGAACAATGTACTGTGGAGTCATTTCCACGCTTCATGGTTATACAGTCGAAAGATGCCACAAAACGGCTTGCTGCACTATCACCGTTTGTCATCGAACAAACAATCACAGGTTCGATTGGCACACCAAAATGTGTCAAAATGTTCAAATCAGATTGCCATCTTGTTGAGTGTGAGCGACGCGGTCAGACAGAAAATATCAAGAAAATGAAAACGTTCTTCGATATTCCAGTGACCTCATTCGCTCGAGCATACTGAATACGTTAAAAGGCGTGATTCGATTTTGAGACTTGGCTGGAATCAGCGACAAAAATATCACTGAGGGAATGAAAAACGAAGGTGTCACTGCAGTACGTAGAATACGTATTAAACATAACAACAACCTGCAGGACACCAACACCACTGTACTCACCTTCAGAAAACCATCAGTACCCAGAGTGAAGGTTGAGATATACATTCCAAACCCCCTTCGATGCTATAAGTGTCAGAAATATGGCCATCACGAAGACCGCTGCTCAAAAAGCCAAATATTGGCGATGCGGAGACCATTCTCACCAGGAAGCTGATTGTAGAGCAACTCCGCATTGTATCAACTATGCAAAGGAGCACCATGCCAATTCTATGGATTGTGATACATGGAAACAGGAGAACGAAATACAGAGGGTGAACTACACAGCTAGCATTCCCTATCCATAAGCCAGAAAACTTGTACAGACCAATACAGTCCATCATGGCCCATTTTTCTTCACTGTAGTGAAGAACAATCCCAAAACAACGAAGAACGCTCAAGCACAGACAGATTTATTCAATTCAACACCAAGCTCTAACGCCTCTATTAACAAGCACAAAAACACAGCATCTAATCAGACAACTTTTAATAATAAACCACCATCGAAATCACCAAAGAATAAAAACAAATCTCATGGAAATAGGCAGCAAAACGTATCCGATAACCCCATCACACTCTATAACAGGTTTGGAGACACTGAAAGCATGGAAACAGAAGAAACTTTTCCGTGCACTTAAGGCAGGTCCCTACCTAACAACAAAAAAATCACCGCCGTACTTCCTCCAACGAAACAAAAAAACAAACGCCATACCTTCCTTTGGCATTAGAATATCATGTAGCCTTGACAGTACAAAAATTGATATTTCTATATTTCAGTAAACGTCCAACTCCGAAATACCAGCCTAGCTAGTTAAACAACCTAAATTACTTTTTATGCTACATGATGTTAACAAATCCGAGACAACTCTTACCATGAACTCCTCATCGAACTTAAAATACTACGCAATAATATACACGGATGGATCAAAGGATGAGGAAAAGGCTGCTGCAGCCTTCGTTTGTGGAAATCACACAACGCAAGTTCGCTTACCAATTGCAACATCAATATTTTCAGCCGAAATCAGAGCAAAAGACCTTGCTCTGCACCTTATAGAAAACAAACGTATTTTAAACAGTATCTTCTCCGTCTCACTATCAGTACTTCAGTCACTACACAACAGAAAACTGGAGAATCCATTATTGAAAAGCATACTCGTTAAAAATACCAGGCTGAGTGTCTCCCACAACATAATATACTGTTGGTTACCTAGTCATATTGGTATTAAAGGTAACGAACAAGCAGATCGCGGTGCTAAAATGGCCCTTACTCAAGAACCATCTGTTTTTAAAATACCGTATACTGATTTTAAACCTAGTGTCAGAAATTCCTATTGTCAGAAGTGGCAGGCATCATGGAATGATGCATTGAATAACAAACTTCATGCAATCAAGCCAACTCTAGGATTATGGACTCCTTCCTTCAGAACCATGCGTAGGGAGGAGATAGTCATTGCAAGAATCCGAATTGGTCATACTTTTATCACCCACTCCCACATACTAAAAGGTGAAGACCCACCAGAGTGCGTTTCTCGCAATGAGCCATTTACTGTTAAACACTTTATCACAGAGTGTTTTGACCTGCAACCTACGTGCGATCAGTATTACAATGTGCATAATACGAAGGAACTTTCTGATAATGTAAACATCACTCGTATTATAGAGTTCCTGAAAGCAGTGAATGTTTACTCTAAACTCTAACTTTTATGCCATCACCTCGTGCAGTTTTATGCAATATATATACCGTCCCTTTTTTAATACCTTTTCATCTTCTTCATTAACATACAACATTTACATCACCCCCCCCCCCGTTGATCGGGAAGCTTTATTTTTCACCGTTACCATCTTATCGTTTTATTTCAACTATTCCTTTTTTATATCGCTGTTCGATATGAGACTTTTTATAATTTTTAAAAGATTATACATATAGCATTTTGTTTGGCGCTAACTAGTCTAACAGTGCTGATGCGCCGTTAAAACTAAATCAATCAATCAATCAATCAAAAACTGTCAATAAAGTTTACCTTGAATTGGGATCATTTGACCCCGGATGTTATATGCCCACAGGACGTGGTGTTTTTCAATAGTCTTGTACTTAACAATGATGTAGATGTGGTCACTTGATGCCACCACAGCATCGGCTGATTCCACTACTATCCCTGACACCGGTTCTGCTATTGTCTGTTTCTGGTCAGGTTTTGGGGCAACAGGACCATTAAAATTCGGATCTCCTTGTTCGTGACTGAATGCTGAACAGACGAGACGAAATTCTTCAAGAACCTATCAAAATGTGAAAGAAAAACAAATATTATTTCAAATTCTGGCTGCTTCACACTGGTTTCACGCACGTACCTTAAGGTAACAAGCAAACTTCCATGTGCCCAAGAATAAATAATTTTGTTGTACCAAACTTCCTTTGTGCTGCAAAACTCATGCATACCGGTGTAGTTAATCCGAAATATATGACAGGTGATTTTCTGTCTTCAAACTTCTGAATTACTAAATATTATATTATTTAATAATTACTAATAATAAATAATCTAGTAAACTGAATGCAGTCAACCAGCAAATTGCTCTATAAACGTAACTACTACAAATTGTCCTTCTGCATCTTTCTTGCATTTGTTATGATGAGGAAATTGTTGTATGTATGCTAATAATCAACCACTTGACACTTGAATCCAGAAATAATCTGGTACGTAAAAAAGGAGTGATAGTCTTACCACGCTGAAACATTACACAGTTTTGTAGCACCGGTAGGATTCCAGTTAATGTGATTATGTAAAGAAATACAAAGCATGGGAGGGGGGCATCCATTGTGTCCTCGTAGCGCTTGAAGACTGACTTCAGAATGGTTGAATATCGTAGAAATGCCTTGCACAGGTGTTGATACTAATTTAGATATTTTATATGAAGCTCTACGATTACATTCTTTTCTCTGCTTTGATTTCAGCTTATTTATTTTAGAAGGCAGATGCTGTTTTCTTCACATAAAAGAGGTGTAGAATCGACAGGTAATTTAACTTATGTATTTGTAAGCATTTGATTATTCCATTCCTTTTATATACTGTCATATGAATCAACTTCATTTTATCTTTGCTAAGCAAAAGGTGAGTATAGTGACGTTCTTAGATTAGGATTTGCTGGATATGACAATTGTTGGGTGAAGTGAATCGCATCTTTCAGTTAATTGGCGTTGATTAGGTTCCAGCCCCGGACACAAAATCTACCGTTTTGGTTCGGAAGCTGTAAGACAGATGGCGTGTTCGTGATTTGGCAAGGATACCATGCCCGACCTTAGGGCAAGGCGAACGATCTTTGATTGATTGTTATTTTTACGGTGCACCAGCACGGTCAGGCTATTTAGCGTCGTACAAAAGGTTATCTACATGATTATTTAAAAATGAGAAAAAGTTTTAGATCGACCAGCGTTATCAAAACCAAATAGTTACAAGTAGAACGATAAGATGGTTAAGGGCAATATATAAAGCTTCCTGATCAACTTTGAACGTAACTAGTATATGTTGGCATCACAGCTGACAAAGAACAGTCACAGGTATATATTGACGCTCTGAAAGAAGCTCTCCGCTCCAAAAGCCCTGAAACGAGTGATCAGCAGAAATGGAAGCAGCTGGCGAATGTTATCTGGAGCACATCCCTGTCCGTTTATGACAAACAACATATCAAGACCAAGTATTGTTTCAAAGCCAACTCTAGTGAAATAATCATAGCCCCTGTGGCCAATTGCATCTCTTTCGCTAATTCAAGGCTGCCACAAGCAAGAAAACTCTACAAGCAGCGAGAAATACCAAAAGCTACCCACAACAGATGCAATACGCTATGCTAATGACTATTGACTGCAGCTATGTCAGAACATCCAGACATCATCAAACGCGGCCAACATCAGACATGTAACATGGCATAAAAAGACAGCAACTCCAACATTAGTTACAGAAATGGCCGTAAATGACCCCGCCAGGCAAGTGTAAAGGTGGGTAGAAAAAGCATGAAGCTGTAATTCCGGCAAAACGTTGCAATTATACAGCCCTGAACGCCATGAGAGCATGCCTACCTTACCTTTGTCGAACTTGATAACCAACCGTCGATCAACTCTACAAGACTATACAGATAACGTAGCAAAAAAGCAGAAAGTCTCCCGAAAAAGATGGCATAGCACCCTCAAATGTGAACAGTCCATCCAACTTTAACACCACCACTGTGCGGGAAAGAGGGTGAAGTACCACAAGATACGAGAGAAGCTAACAGCATCTCTCTATATAAAACAATAGATGACAGGAGCGATTTGAATACCTAATAATGAGAAACATAGGAAAGGTGTTTGCTCGAAATGCCCTGAGCGAAAACTAGCGAGTCGAGTCTACCCTGAGTCATAGTGCGACTTCAGAGCCAAAAGGTCCACCATCAACATGATTTGCTCACTTAGACTACTGCGATGGAAGTGAAAGGTGCAGAGAAACCATTCTACGTAGCCTTCCTAGATCTCACAAATGCTTTAGACATTGTCAGCAGAGTGGATTGTTCGAGCTGATAGATCAGAAGAGATGACCCCCAAAGCTCCTGACAATGGTCCAATCCGTCCATGAAAACATACATATCACAGTTCAGTTGATTCTATTATACGCGCTGGGGTCAAACAAAGATTTGTTCTTGTCCCTACACTGTTAGGGATAGTCATCGCTCTTCTGATAAAACACGTGTTTGGCTCATCAAACGAAGGAATCTCCCTGTATACAAGGTTTAAACTCTACAACCTTTTACGTCTACTAACCAAAATCAAGAGCCGCAAGGTTTCCATCATCCTTGATATGGTCACAGCAGCTCATTTCCAAAAACCTCATTGACCAATTTTCACAAGATTCTAGTAGTTTGGCTTATCATCATAATAAAAAGTCGATTGCAGTAATGTTTGAGCTTGTTCAATATACACCTTCCATCAACATAAAAAACTAAGAACTTAAGGAATCTTCCAGTGCACACGCCTTGGGTCTACCATCACTGACAATCTCTTTCTTGACGCAGATCTCAACTCCGCATTGGAAAGGCTTTTTCAGTAATCTTTAGTGTGAGCAAGAGGATCAGAAACAAGAACAAACTGACAAAACACACCAAAATATAAGTATCCCAAACCAGAGTTATCAGCACGACCCTGTATGGTAACGAGTCATTGCCACTATATTTGTACCAACATAAGAGACAAAACACATTGTACCCATATTGCCTCCAACGAATCCATGGCATCTTCTGGAAGGATATATTTTCCAAGAAGGGGTTATAGAGCGTTCACATATCTTCAGCATGGTCACACTTCTAAGACAGCATCGCCTACGAGGACTTGGACATATAGACTGATTGGATTATGGATCTATACATAAGGACACCTTCTTCGGCAAGCAGGTCTCTGAAACAGGCCGCCAGGTTTCAAACACCTGAGCTTCCTAGATATGTGCAAAATATACTTCAAGACTTCAGACACCGATGTGGATAGCTGGGGAGTACTTGCATATATTGACTTTTTGAATAGCATTAAACAGATAGTCTAACATGGATACGATGTATAGACTGTCTGAATAGCATTGCTTACAGATATTCCAACATGGAGACGGTGTATAGACTTCTGAATAGCATTGTATACAGATATTCTAACATGGATCCTGTGTATAGACTGTCGAAATAGCATTGCATATGGATATTCCAACATGGTTACGATGTATAGACTTTCTGAATAGCATTGCATACAGATATTCAGAAATGGATACAATATATAGACCGTCTGAATAGCATTGTATAAACATACTCCAACATGGATACGATGTATAGACTGTCTCAGTAGCATTGCTTACAGATATTCCAACATGGAGACGGTGTATAGACTTCTGAATAGCATTGTTTACAGATATTCTAACATGGATCCTGTGTATAGACTGTCGAAATAGCATTGCATATGGATATTCCAACATGGTTACGATGTATAGACTTTCTGAATAGCATTGCATACAGATATTCAGAAATGGATACAATATATAGACCGTCTGAATAGCATTGTATAAACATACTCCAACATGGATACGATGTATAGACTGTCTCAATAGCATTTACGCGAATATTCTAACAGGGATACACTGTCAGTAGTCCCATGGATCGCCTTACTGAAAACAATTTATCCCTCGATTATCAGTAAATAAAAATAGAGACAATTCGCAACAATGACCTTCTTAGACCGGGTTGGAGTCGATAACATTTTGTGAATATTGAGCAATAACTACTTACATTTTTGTGCTTTGTAAGTTCCTTCTCCAGTACCTGTATTTTACGTATTCCGTCTTGATGCAGTTTCTGGTACCTCCTCAAATCAGTCTCCATCTCTCGTATTCTCTTGACATGAGCAGCAGGCTGACAAAGTACATAACATATGTTCACTGAGATAGATAACTTCATGCATGCATAAATACATACGTACATGCATACATGCATGCATACATAAAAGATACATGCATACATACATACATATATGCCACAATGATACAACACAATGTTCGTCGACGTAGTATGTAATTTTGCAGAATACGCTGTATCAGTGATATACCACGAGAAGTCTACATTTTTCATTAAAAGGAAACTAGTCTTGCCTCGTTTTCTTTTAATTAAAAATCTATATAACGAGTTGAATTTCAGTGATACAGCGTACACATCATACACATTGATTATTTATAGCACATACAAATACATATATTTTCCCTTTGAATGGAGTTAAGATATATTCCGGGAAATTGTGTATTGACCGAGTGAATGAACCCCCTCCACACATCCCTATGAGAGTGTCCGCTACAAAATGTAGTTCTAGTTTTGTTTCTTGTTGTTCACAATCACAATTGAAATGTATAATTTGACTGTTTTATGTTTTAGTTTCTATTTTGATTCACATTGATTAAATCAATATAAAACACACTTATGATTTAAACATGAGATATGTTTTCTTTTATGAAGAAAGTAGAGAACCACCAGCAGTTAGTATTTTGTACACGATATTCTCAGGCATTCACGTACTGTCGTATGAAAATTAGCGTAGAATATAAAACTAAGTGATTTGAAGAACCAACAAGAGATACTAAAAATATTTTAATATTTTACAGTTGATTTAAGTCATTATTCTGCATTAATTAACATTACAACTAACCATACAATTCTCTCTCTCTCTCTCTTTTCCTTTGGACAGTTTGACTCAACTTTACCATCATTCTGAGGTCCAGAGATATCGTGTGACAATCCCCAACTCTCCTAATTGCAAAGAATTTTGTTGGTATCTTCCTACGACGGTCCAGATCGAGAGAGAGAGGCTTTTAGACATTTTGATATTTCACTAAAAATAATCGATTTTTAGAACATTATAATAGGTTTAAGAAATAACAACAACAAAAACAACAACACTAAAGCATTAAATACGTTACAATATGTGTGCATCGTAACCGACAAATTTAACTTATAGTGTCGACAGGTTATTGCAACTATGTATCATTGATATTATGAATGCTGTAGAGAGATCCCAGGGAAGGTGTAAACATATCGTTACGACAAACCATATTATTGTAGGTTACTTAGTGTAAGTTCAGTTTTAGGTTTTTATCCAGCCTAAATTGTTTTTCTCTCTCACTCGAAAGTTCTGCATCGTGTGACTCTTATGCATGAGATGGGAGAGGGAAACCGAAAAAGAAAGGATTGCAATGACATTGATCTATAGGCCTGCAGATGAAAGAATGTTATATATATATATGAGAGCAGAAAAGATTGGGAAATGCAGCATATTGTCTTTCTGCTGTCAGTCTGTACATCTGATCACAAAAGCCATCTATCTTAGATCGATTCAATTTTACACATATCATGGTCCAAAATGGATAATCTTACTATATGTTTGGATCGTTAAAACACGATTCCTTTTTTATACACTTTCAAATTTGTTGGGTATTTTTATGAAAATAATTTTTGTAGCAAGCGCTAATCAGCAAAATCCGTTTTGGGTAGACTGATCAATTTGTTACTTATATTTGTATTTACATCTAGACAACCTCTTTACATATTGTGACCCATAAACAAAGCTGTATTTGTTTTTCATACTTTAAACCTTTTGTACATGTTTACAATTTGTTTACCGATCTTTACATTTGCAATTACATTTAAAAAAAATTTGATGAAAATCTATTTAGTACTGTTGAGTTAAAACCAACTAGTCAAATGAAATTTAACTTGATTAGTTCTATGTTTATTTTGATGGCCTGATAGAAAGTTTATTTTTGGTGAACATACACTTTTGTTGGTCTATTGCATTCTACTCTGTAGAGCAGACAACTAACAGCATTCAGACATGGTGGCACAAGTGTTTTCCAAACAAATTCTTGTTCAAGTATGACTTACTTTTTTTCTTTTTATTTTCATTTCATTTGATTTCAAAAATTACTAGGTCACTAGATGCCTCTAATGACGACTTTGTAAAAGTCAAGGAAACATCAGTTTGTCCTTTTATGCGTCGCAATGTATAATCACGTATACTCAAGTATATAATACGTTGCAGTGTATCTGTATAATGTGTGCTGTAGTATATAATACGTATCAATGTATCTATATAAGTGTAGACGCAAGTATATAATACATCTAGATGTATCTATATCGTTGTAGACTCAAGTATGCAATACGTTTGTGTTCTCAACATAGCTCGTCTGAACCGCGAGTACGTAATGCCTCTCGGTGTTCTCAACATAGCTCTTCTTAGTTATGAATATGTGTAAATCTCCTGAGCTACTTAATACGTCTCAGTGTTCTCAAAATAGCTCATCTGAGGTACAAGTATCTAAATAGTTTCAGTGTTCTCAAGATAGCTCATCTGAGATGCAAGTATGTAATACATCTCCGTGTTCTCAAAATAGCTCTTCTGTGATGCAAGTTCATCTCAATGTTCTCACATACCTCTTCTGAGTTGCAAAACAGGTGATTTACATATTGCATTACCGACTTCCACCACCTAACAAGAAAAAAAAAATAACT